>CM035100.1:46729811-47458028 GCA_020205505.1 Panax japonicus
CACGCGAAGATAACTTCCAGGGCTACAACTTTTGTCTCACGATGTTTCCGCAAAATCCGAACACATCAGTCCAAAAATTTAAACAAAGCAGGCTGTTCGGGATTGGTGAACAGTTTTGATTACGCACCTTCCGAACGCCATAACTACCTCATCCAGAGCCGGAATTAGTCCGTTCTAGAGTCTATGGAAAGATTAATCAGTGTACTACAACATACCAAAAGCCCAGAAGTTTTAAAGCACAAAAAGTGGAATGAAAATGCCCCTACCATTGACTGATCCGAAACAGTTCCTAAAACCAGGACTGTTTTCACATAAATCAACACCACGACTTTTAGAAACGTGATTTTTGAATTCTACCACTTGGGTTAACTACTAAACACATATATCTAACATCCCTTTTTGACGGATCGCAAAAATGAAGTTATAGATTTAAAACGGTAAAATTTCAAAGTATATATAAATTTCGGTTTTCAAATCTAGAAAATCACTTTTCTATTCCTTTTGGTTTCCACCAAATTAACACTCATAATGGGTAAATCCATACATGAATTCAAGAAAAACACATAGATTATAGGGTTTACACTTTCAAATCAAAAACCCCTTTAATCAAATTCCTAAAATAATCTTAGAGAAAAGTTTATAAAAAAAAAATTATACCTTTCTTCTTCTTTTTCTTCTTCCATGGAAGATCTTCACTTTCCTCTTCTTCTTTCTCACGCAAGGGCTGCCGCCCCTCTCTTCTTCTCTCTTGGTTTCGGCCACTTCTCTTTCTCTCCCTCTCTTTCTCCCGTTCTTCTTCTTTCTATTTCTCTTTGTCTTTCTCTTTCTCTTTCTTATTTCTCTTTTCTTCTTATCTCTTCCTTTCTCTTCTTATCTTTTCTTTTTAATTTATCTCTTCCTTTCTCTAGAAACATTCGGCCAAGTGTCCTCTTCAATTATCATCATGCTAGCCTCAATTTTATTTAATTGCTTTATTAAATACCCCAAAATGCCCATGATCACTAAATGGATTTTAAAATTTGGGCCACTTATAAATCTTTTGGGTTTTCCCTATTAATTCCTTTGGGCTATGTAGTATTAACATAATCCAATTCTTTCTATCTTTACCCACCCTAAATATTTAATTAGGGTATCCATTCCAAATAATTAGAATTTAAATCATCACTCTATTACATTAAATTCTATAACCCAACTAAACTTGTTTTAATTAAGTTATAAAATTAATAACTTGAGATAATAAAAATATATCTCTTAACTTAATATAATTTATTATTCTCTCACAAGTAGGCTTAACTTCTTTGTCCCAAAAATGTCCCTCATACTTGGATCAAATTTTGACCTTTTTAAATCATTGATTCGGCAAACTCTTGGGCCACCATATAAAATCCTTTGGACCTTTAATTAATTCTATTGAGCTAGTCATTTTACTTGTGTTGCCTACTAAAAAAATTAACTTGGGCTTCCACCCAAAATTAATTGAGTCATTATAATACTTGTCCCATACATAATATATTGGGCTAGATTAAATAATTAATTGCCCTTAATCACTTTATCTACAAGTCTCATGCTTAATTAATTAATTGGGCTTGTTTAAATGATATAACACCATTAGTCCATTAAATATAATTCTCTTGGACTCTCTCTAAATTAATTGGGCTATGACCTTATTATAGTCCATTATTTTTAATTCTATTTCAACCCAAATCATTTAATTAGGGTTTTCATTTCCTCTTACACTAGAAAATAAATTCTTTACTTATCCCTTATTAAATTACATAACACAACTAGACTTGGTTATAAAATTAATTATTTGAGATATATAAAATAAAACTCTTAATGTCAGTATATATATTTATATACTAATATTCTCCCATATTATAACCTCTCAGGTTATTTAATTATCACACCTAATATATATATTAGGTTACATAACTTAATTCTTGATTCACTTCTATATACAAAATAAATGTATTCACATTATATAATGTATATTTATTTAATCATACTAATAATTCACATAATCATATCATATTTCACTTCTCACACTAATTTTGACTTTTCTCCATAAAAAGTCAACTGTTGACTTTGACCAAAAGTTAACATTTACACATTTTGTGTTTACTGTCCATTCCGACTAAACTTGACGTTCCGGACGCAACCGAGCATTCCATGCTTCAAAATTCTATCTCTAACTCAAATTTTGAGTTTTAAATTACTCACTTCTTATTGCTAATCGTATTAACTAGCGACTTTATACTTATTCAAATTCTTATTTGTCAGTCAAGGCCAACACTCAAACTATGTTAATTACTAACATAGTGTTATCTTGATCCTTATATCATTAACTTAATTCATCATTCCTCTTGCTAAAATATATATAGCACCTTACTAAGTATATATCATCTTCGTTTAACCTCATAGCATCTCTTCATGTGAAATCTTATCTCCAACAATAAAATTTCCATATGTACTTATATAACATTTCTTAGACTATTCCGTTCACATCGAATTTACAGGTATCATAATACCTTATTCTTGATATTCCTTCAAGTACATATTAATTCATTTCTAGGGTTTAGAAATTTTATAACCCATATTTTCTATATTCTCATTCGAATATCAAACCATATAGGTTTTACTTGAAAATTTTAAATAAATTCTCAAATTCCCATCTAGGTTTTATTCTTTAACCTTTATTCTAATCATTTAAGATTTTAGAAATTTTTCGGGTTGTCACATTTTAGGTTACAAAAAGTCTTTAGGTAATGTAATATTTTTCGAATTTTAATCTAATTTTTTGTTGGATCATGCCTTCAGGCACGAACAATTACAAGTGTATATATATATATAACATATATATGTATTAAGTGTATATAACGACATTGTAGACACTCAAAATTTTCTGCTCACCTGGTACTAACATTGCAGGAGTGCAAATTCGTCTTTTAGAGATAACCCTGGAAGACAGCTCATATCCAGTCTGGATATCACCGGATGTTCAGTTTCAACCCACGGAACACACACCGGGAGTATCATTTCCAACCTCTGAGATAACCCCGAGGCATGTAGTTCAAATACCAGAAATTCCACCGGAGAAGGTCGATTCATCTTGGAGATAACCCTGAGATATTCAATCTCAGTCTAAGAAATAACACTGGGAGTAGAAGGTCCGACCTTGGAGATAACCCCAAGGAAGGCAGTTGTAGTTCCGGAGATAACCCCGGAAATAGCGTGTTTCAAATGCATGCAATCAGCTTCAATGTGATGCCCCAAAATTAGGTATACATCACCCATCTTGAGTCGTCAGATACATGGTAAAGAATTCAAATACAACTTAATAATATAACTGTCGTGAACAATACGACAAAACATAAAACTGTGAGTTTGAATACAAATATTGTCTACTAGAGATTATACAAACTCAAAAGGAGTCTTCATTACAATTATTATCACACTATTTCACAGAATAGTGAGGACTACTAATGCACCATCTAGGACCATCACTCTGTTCCCTGACTAGTCCCAGCTACGTTCTCATTTCCTGAAGAGAACAGTGAAAGAAAGGGTGAGCTCAACTAGCCCAGTAAGAAATATTATGACTAAGATAATGTAGAATAATTTATCGTTAGCCTTCAACAGTGTTAAACTGATAAAATATAACAACTATAAAGTTTAACTGCAGCGGAACAAGCAATCCATTAGAAGAGCCAAGTAGGGAATAAAATCTACTATCTTCTATGATTTAAAAGGTTTTTCATCACTTTTATCGTTGGGACTCAGCTTAATAAATAATCCATATCATCGAATCACCCATGCACTACATCCAAGGATATTCTTTAGTATCACGACCACAAGTTATCCATGCACTACGGGCCAAAGACATTCGTGTATTCATTAATGGTCATGATCATGCCAACAACTGTCCATCAATGCACTACGGGCCAATGAGGACTTTTATCACATCATTAGTAACATTACGGTCATGATTACACCGAATAATCCCTGGTCATAATCATACCAAGTCCATCTATACACTACAGGCCACAGATGACTTTCAACAAAATATAAACATGAGGATGATGACAATGATATAATAATTCAATAAAACAAGTTCAAGAATTAATTTATCTAGGAACTGATAACGTCCAAATGGTCAACATGATACTGCTTTGTAGAATAAAATTCAAGAATGCTCAGAAGAATATTTCCATGAAAAGATACTGGATGAAGCTCAAATATCAAAGATATTCCACTAATTTCATGGGTATAGAAGTCAAAGTTTTAATCATTTGAGTATAATAAAGAATGGAATAACAAAAGAAATCACCATGCATGCGATAGACCGCACAGGCAGGTTATTCCAACATAATAATAAAGGATGGAACCAGATCCAGCGTAAACGCACAGACAGGACATTCCGACAGAATAACAAATAATGGAACCAGGTCCGCGTAAACGCATAAACAGGATATTCCGACAGAATAATAAATAATAGAACCAGGTCCGGCGTAAACGAACAGACAGGATATTCTGACAGAATAATAAAGAACGGAATATTAGAAGAATGTCACCATGTATAGGGTAGCCCACGTATACAGGTTATTCCAACAGAATAATAAATAATGGAATAACAGAAGTTCTCTTCATGAATACAAAAGAAATAATACCCCTTACCGTAAAAGAAACTGAATATAAGAGTAGACAAGTAACAGAATACTTTTCTATAGGTTCTCTTGTAATTCTCTCTCTAGAGTTTCAGTGAATTCGTAAGAAATAATGAAGGAATGAGCTTCTATTTATAGGAAAATGGAATGAATGGTAACTAATTCATGAACGGTCCAGATTGATTTATTATTAAACGGACAGGTCCATATTGGTTTACTATTAAAACTTAAAACAACGGTCCATACTGATTTACTATTAAAACTTTAAACTAGCAATCCATATTGATTTACTATTATAACTCCACCAGCGGTCCATATTGACTTACTATTATATCTTCAACCAACGGTCTGAAAAATTTACACATCTCCTCATGGAATAATATTGTACCCAAATACCCGAATGGACAATACTAGAATGAATAGTAATCGGGTGAATAATAACTCATGAATTATAACTCGTGAATAGTAACTCATGAATAGTAACTCGTGAATAGTAACTTGTGAATAGTAACTTATGAATAGTAACTCATGAATAGTAACTCGTAAATAGTAACTCATGAATAGTACTCAGACATAAAAAGTGTCCTGAATACCCGATTGAACAATATATCATATTATGCAGATGATACTGTAACAATAATTGAATCAATAATATGAGAGATATGATGCAGAAATTACTGTAGCAATAATTGCGTATAACTGAGTGACTTCTCACGTAAGCATCAATAATCAATACCGTGTGCTACTGTGCAACCACGCGTATTACTGTACTTTTAACACCGGGTGTTTCAACAGTTAACGGTAAAACTTCTGCCGTTATTTTCATAAAGTGTTTTTGTCGTTTTCTCTATCCGACAATAATTCTGTTGTGGGGTCCACCAATGATTGTACCGTCATACGGATATTTCCCGACAAAAAGAATATTCTCCGTCCAATAAAATATTATATAACCACTTGCTTACTTTGTAAAATTTATAAATATTACTCACAACTATAACATTACATCAAATCAACACCATAATATAAAAAAAAATTCGAGAAAATTAAATCTTTATTCATAAAATCTGGGGTCTCACATTCAACCTCGACATTCACACCGAGGCACTCAGAAAAAGACCCGAAGATAACACTGGGAAGATATGCACACCTCATAGATGACACTGAGGACCTTCAACACTTATAGCAGTCCAATCTCAGAGATAACTCTGAGCAACGTCTGCTTTATCAGCCCAAACCGGAGATAACCCCGGTGAGGGGCAAAGTCATCATCTTGCCACCTTGACCCCACATTTCTCCGTCTCAACACCTTATACATACATTTCTACACAACAATGTCCTACAAGAACCAATGATTATTGGGTAAAATCTATATACGCACAACACGTAAGTACACGTGGTCAACAAGTAATATAATAGTAAGTATAGTATCGTTCCCTCAGAGACTTAGCAAGAAATTAACTTCATAATTACCAATCTTCTATTAATCGCAATTTTATTAAACTAATCAATTTCCTGTTTATAGCAAAAATATTGAAACTATTAAAAATCAACAAAATACCAACAAACCCTAAAACTAAATTTTCAAACAAATATTGGAGAGTTAGGCTTACAACTTCACTCTAAGCATCCCTCTGATTATTATTCCCTTATTCTAGTTTAATTCACTATCCCAGTTTATTAATCAATAGCACTTAAGTAGTATTAACCACCTCTCGATGTATTAACATTGTATTAACCCAAATCCACAATTAAGATAGAATTAAGTTAAACACCTTAATTAACTAACTCACTATATCTCTATGTGAATTATAATTAAAGAAGGTTTAAGTTCAAGTTCTCTTTATGATTACATGCGATGTCAAACATTTCTCTACCCTAACATACATCAAGATTCTGTTCATTCACATAAATCAAGAACACATGTTATATTAATTAAGTCTAGATTCATATTTCATCCTTCGAATTCATAAAAATTCACATAAAATTGTTGATCAGGAAATTCATAAACTCAAGCTCAAATTAATATAGATAAACTGCATAATAGCTTATTAAATTGAAAATCAAGGTTACATAATCACCGTTCCACTTAAAGATCCATTATAAGTGTGACACCCCCAAATCCAGGTACTTCAATTTCCACATGATTTGGTGTTCACTATTCAAACATCATATATCTATCTACCCATAATCAATGAAAGCATTAATAATTAGAAATAAATCCTCTCCTTAAGGAGTTACATCGAAAGAATACATAAATCTCAGGTCATACTAACCTTAAATCTTAACTGCGGAAAACATAAATAATTAATCATCTTACACATCATTAACATAAGTCTAAAACATAAATTCAATATCACATAAAAACAAAGTATTCGTCAGTTGTTAATCTTGCCCTTGCCTTTGATAGTAGAAGGCTCATCGTACCTTTCGGTCTTAACTGCAATGTTATTATTACGCAAGAGTGAGCATGATTGCCCAAAAGATTAAAAATGAAATAACAATATATAATAACATGCGAGTGAATCAAGGACTTCTGAAATAAAATTCAACCTTTGAATCAAGAATGAATAACAAGAATTCAAAAGATTTCTGAGGGTCATAAGACTTTGAACTATGTCCTAGGTTATCAAGGGTTATACTTAAAACCTTTAACAGTTATAAGACTATGGACTCTTCTACTCTTACTTAGGGGGATCAACCCTTAGTATCATATTGTGCACAATATCTTAACGCTAACGCATAAGTAATCCCTATACGTGGTTATTCATCTCAGTTTGATATTAGAGTCCGCACCAAAGGAAGTTTGGTTTGGATAAATCAATAAGATTTCTAAAATTTAGAACGTTCATCAACTATGGATTAGTCGAATCAAATAAGGTTCACTAGTTTAATATGGTTCAACAATAAATAATATTTAAATTGAATAACAATCTCAAGAGGTATACTGTGAGACCCCATATTTTATGATTAAAGATTTAATTTTTCTCGAAATAATTTTTTTTAATATTATGGTGTTGATTTGATGTAATTTTATAGTTGTGGGTAATATTTATAAATTTTGCAAAGTAAGCAAGTGGTTATATAATATTCGATTGGTCGGAGAATATTCTTTTTGTCAGGGAATATTAGTACGATGGTACAATCATTGGTGGACCCTGCAACGGAATTATTGTTGGATTGAAAAAACGACAAAAATACTTTATGAAAATAACGACGGAAGTTTTACCGTTAACTGTTGAAACACCCGGTGTTAAAAGTACAGTAATATGCGTGGTTGCATAGTAGCACACGGTATTGATTATTGATGCTTACGTGATAAGTCACTCAATTTTGTTTTATTGGTATTATTAATGTAATAAAACAGAATACTTTTATAAAATTATTCTATAAATAAAATATATTATATTCTATTATGCATAGTGTTGCATAGTGTCTCCATAGTATTTTGCATAGTAAAATATTTTTATATAAAAAAGAATTCTTTGATAAAGTTATCTGTTTTATTAGACAATAATTAGAATATATTATATTTTATTATGTATAGTGTTTGCATAGTAAAATCTTTTATAAAGTTATTCGTTTTATTAGATTATAAATAGACTATATTATATTTTATTTAAAAGATTTTGTTTTAAATATGGACCGTCAGATTAAAGTAAATCAATCTGGACCATTCATGAGTTAGTTACTATGCAGTCCATTTTTCTATAAATAGAAGCTCATTCATTTATTATTTCTTACGAATTCACTGAAACTCTAGAGAGAGAAATTATAGCGAAACTATAGAAAAAAATTCTGTTACTTCCCTACTCTTATATTCAGTTTCTTTTACAGTAGGGAATATTATTTGTTGTACTCGTAAGGGGTGTTATTCTTTTGTATTCATGAAGAGAACTTATGTTATTCCATTCTTTATTATTCTGTTGGAATAACCTGTATACGTGGGCTACCCTATACTTGGTGACATTCTTCTATTATTCCGTCTTTATTATTCTGTTGGAATATCCTGTCTGTGCATTTTACGCCGGATCTGATTCCGTTTTTATTATTCTGTTGGAATATCCTGTCTGTGCAATTTACACCGGACCTGGTTCCGTCTTTATTATTATTCTGTTGGAATATCTTTTTTGTGAGTTTTACTCCGGACCTGATTCCGTCCTTATTAGTATTCTGTTGGAATAACTTGTCTATGCGAAGTACAACATGCATGGTGATTTTTGTTGTTATTCAATTCTTTATTATTCTGTTGGAACATCCTGTCGGTACAAATTTTGCATGACCTGGTTCCGTTATTTAGTATTCTGTTAGAATAACATGTTCATACGAAGTACTATATGCATGGTGATTTCTTTTGTTATTCCTTTCTTTATTATACTTAGTTGGTTAAAGTTTTGACTTCTATATTCCATGAAATTAATGGAATATCCTTGATATTTACGCTCATCCAGTATCTTTTCATGAAAATATTTTATGAGCATTCTTAAATTTTACTCTACAAAGCAGTATCATGTTGACAATTTGGACATTATTAGTTCCAGGATAAATTAAATTCTTGAACTTGTTTTATTGAATTCTTATATCATTGTCATCATCCTCATGTTTATATTTTTTTGAAAGTCATCTGTGGCCTGTAGTGCATAGATGGACTTGGTATGATTATGACCAGGGATTATTCGGTGTAATCATGACCATAATGTTACAAATGATGTGGTAAAAGTCCTCATTGGCCCGTAGTGCATTGATGGACAGTTGTTGGCATGATCATGACCATTAATGAATACACAAATATTCTTGGCCCGTAGTGTATGGATAATTGTGGTCGTGATACTAAAGAATATCATTGGCCGTAGTGCAGGGGTGATTCGATGATGTAGATTATTTATTAAGTTGATTCTCAGCGATAAAAGTCATGAGAAACCTTTTAAATCATAGAAGATAGTAGATTTTATTCACTACTTGCTCTTCTAATGGATTGCTTGTTCCGCTGCAATTAAACTAGATGTTTGTTATATTTTATCAGTTTAACACTGTTGAAGGCTAATGATAATTTATTCTGCATTATCTTAGTCATAATATTTCTTACTGGGCTAGTTGAGCTCACCCTTTCTTTCATTGTTCTCTTCAGGAAATGAGAACGTAGCTGAGATTAGTCGGGGAACAGAGTGATGGTCCTAGATGGTGCATTAGTAGTCCTCACTATTCTGTGAAATAATGTGATAATAATTATAATGAGGACTCCTTTTGAGTTTGTATACTCTCTAATAGACAATATTTGTATTCAAACTCACAGTTTATGTTTTGTCGTATTGTACACGACAGTTGTATTATTAAGTTGTATTTAAATTCTGTAACATGTATCTGGCGACTCAAGAATAGGTGATGTATACCTAATTTTGGGGGAGTCACAGTTGGTATCAAAGCTTAGGGATATGATCCCTGGCTGAGATGTGAGATAAGAACTAGGAGGGGAGAGACGGGAAATTCCTTCGCTAGTATGACCTACCTAAGTTTATTTGATATTTAATTGGTCGGTCAGAGTATATTGATAATATGTTACATGTCAATCAACCTTTGTTTTGTGGCAGTATTTGCAAATGGCATCCGAAAATATTGAGATAAGCAATGAAGCACATGAGACTGTTGAGACACCTTTAATCACTAACCAGGTTAATGTGATGTCAAACGAAGAAGAAATTAGAGATATCTACGTGGTGCGTGAAGAACTAATTGTTGCACCCGAGCTAGTTGCAGAGGTAGCAGCTGAGAGTGAGGAAGAAGATGAAGAAGAGGAACCTGAGGAGAATTTATTAGAAGAATTTTATGATCAAAATTTAGCAGTACAAAATCATATTCATGAGTTAGAAGAGAAGGCTGAAGAACGATAGGCGGTCGTGGAGCAAAGTGATGTAACCATTCAAAATTGTGTTACCCGATGTGCGATGCTTGAACAGAAGCACTCTTTGGCAGAGTATAAGATATTAGAGCTGGAATCTGCGAATTCTATGATCAAAGTTCAGATGAAAGAAGAAACAAATGAACGAAGGAGAATAGATGACGCATGGGTAAAAGCCGCACGACGTGTAGATATTGTAGAAAAAGACGTCCGATCCAATAAAGCCAAAATAGATGAAATGAATTTTTCTTTTTGGACAACAATTGGGAGAATCTAACATCAAATTCAGAATTAACCTGTGCATAGCGGTCAAACCCAATTCGATATGGATCGGAGAATAATGATTCAAATCATGGATCAGGAATGGGATGAAGCACTTAAGGGTGGAATGTACCCTATAACAAAGTTAAATCCAGTAGTTTAAGTGAGAGCGTTTGTCGAGGAACCAGAACGAAGTTATTACGGGTAAGTTAATGATAAACTCTTGCGAAGTTTATACCTTATTAGATACCAGTTCTACTTACTCTTTTATTTCACCTAGTTGTGTTTAATGTTTGAAGTTAACTCCGGAGAAGTTAGACTTTGATATATCTGTTGGGAGACCCCTTCGTTACCTCCGCTATTTATAAATCTTGTTCAAATCAACACTTTCACGTTACATGTCGATCTTGTCTCTTTGAAAATACTTGCTTTTGATGCGATTTTAGGAATTGATTGATTAACTACTCATCATGCTTTTCGTAAGGTTGTTAGCTTTCATATTCTTAACCAACTTGTTATGCGAATTCAAGCAACCAAACCACTAAAGTTAATCATTGTCATATCAAGCCATAAGTAAAGAGCCCCGGTCCTTTCGTTGTTGACTTTCTTGTGTGGAATGCACCGAAGCCAGACTTTCTGTAGGCGACATCGTGAATGACGATGGCAAGTTGATAGGTATCAATGTGACGTGCTATCCAAGTCTTGGATGAGAGTCACAGTTTTGAATGATATTTCTATTGTTAATAAATTTCCTGACGTATTGTTGAAGACTTCTTAGCCTACCCCTAGAGCGTGAAATCAAATTTTGTATTGACCCCAGTACAAAACCCATTTCTTAAACCCTCAAATATTCTTCAACTAAAACAAATGTATAACATGCCAAAGACGTTGGCTCGAGCTGTTGAAGATTACGATCGTATCATTCAATATCATCGAGGGAAAAATGAACGTGGTAGCTGATGCATTGAGTAGAAGATCGTATGCGTTTACGAGTGTGATGTTGTTAACACAAAGACCCATTTCGTATAACTTATAAATGATGGAGATAGAGTTAAAGACTCTAGGGACCCACGTGAAGATATCAAATATACGAGTAGAATCGACTTTAATCGATAAAGTTAAAGTCGCTCAAGCTATATACTCAGAGCTGATGAATGTGAGTAAGATGGTTCAAGAGGGCGTTATTCTAGAAGCAAGAATCGACGAATAGAGAAAATCTCAATCCTCGATTTAATTGGCCCATTTGAAATCCTCGATGAAGTAGGAACTATGGCCTATAGACTCATTTTACCGCCAAGTATGTCGCGTGTTCATAACGTTTTTAACGTATCGATGTTACGTAAATATGTTGACGACCCGAACCGCATTATTAATTTAGAACCGGACGAGATAGCGGATAATTTAACGTATGAAGGAGTACCTGTTAGAATCTTGAAATATATTTTGCGCTCAAAGGTTATACCTCAAGAGTTAGAATTTGAAGTGAAGTCAAGGTATCCTCACTTTTTCGGCATATCAGGTACGTACGTAAATTTCTAGGGCGAAATTTCATAAGGAGGGGAGATTGTGAGAACCCAGATTTTATGAATAAAGATTTAATTTTCTCGAAATAATTTTTTTTAATATTATGGTGTTGATTTGATGTAATGTTATAGTTGTGGATAATATTTACAAATTTTGAAAAGTAAGCAAGTGGTTATATAATATTCGATTGGTCGGGGAATATTCTTTTTGTCGGGGAATATCCGTACGACGGTACAATCATTGGTGGACCCGCAACAAAATTATTGTCGGAAGGAGAAAACGACAAAAATACTTTATGAAAATAACGGCGGAAGTTTTACCGTTAACTGTTGAAACACCCGGTGTTAAAAGTACAGTAATACGCGTGGTTGCATAGTAGCAAACGGTATTGATTATTGATGCTTACGTGATAATTCACTCAGTTTTATTTTATTGGTATTATTATTGTAATAAAACAAAATACTTTTATAAAGTTATTCTATAAATAGAATATATTATATTCTATTATGCATAGTGTCTGCATAGTATTTTGTATAGTAAAATCTTTTTATATAAAACAGAATACTTTTATAAAGTTATCTATTTTATTAGATAATAATTAGAATATATTTTATTTTATTATGTATAGTATTTGCATAGTGCCTGCATAATTTTTGCATAGTAAAATCTTTTATAAAGTTATTCATTTTATTAGATTATAAATAGAATATATTATATTTTATTTAAAAGATTTTGTTTTAAATATGGACCGTCAGATTAAAGTAAATCAATCTAGACCGTTCATGAGTTAGTTACTATGCAGTCCATTTTTCTATAAATAGAAGCTCATTCATTCATTATTTCTTACGAATTCACTGAAACTCTAGAGAGAGAAATTATAGAGAAACTATAGATAAGTATTCTGCTACTTCCCTACTCTTATATTCAGTTTCTTTTACAGTAGGGAATATTATTTGTTGTACTCGTAAGGGGTGTTATTCTTTTGTATTCATGAAGAGAACTTATGTTATTCCATTCTTTATTATTCTGTTGGAATAACCTGTATACGCAGGCTACCCTATACTTGGTGACATTCTTCTATTATTCCGTCTTTATTGTTCCGTTGGAATATCCTGTCAGTGCGTTTTACGCCGGACCTGATTCCGTCTTTCTTATTCTGTTGGAATATCCTGTCTGTGCGTTTTACGCCGGACATAGTTCCGTCTTTATTATTATTCTGTTGGGATATCCTGTCTGTGCGTTTTACGCCGAACCTGATTCCGTCCTTATTAGTATTCTGTTGGAATAACCTGTCTATGCAAAGTACCGCATGCATGGTGATTTCTGTTGTTATTCCATTCTTTATTATTCTGTTGGAACATCCTGTCGGTGCGAATTTCGCCTGACCTGGTTCTATTATTTAGCATTCTGTTGGAATAACATGTCTATGAGAAGTACCGCATGTATGGTGATTTCTTTTGTTATTCCATTCTTTAGTATACTCAGTTGGTTAAAGTTTTGACTTCTATACTCCATGAAATCAGTGGAATATCCTTGATATTTGCGCTTCATCCAGTATCTTTTCATGGAAATATTCTTCTGAGCATTCTTGAATTTTACTCTACAAAGCAGTATCATGTTGACAATTTGGACATTATTAGTTCCTGGATAAATTAATTCTTGAACTTGTTTTATTGAATTCTTATATCATTGTCATCATCCTCATGTTTATATTTTTTTGAAAGTCATCTGTGGCCTGTAGTGCATAGATGGACTTGGTATGATTATGACCAAGGATTATTCGGTGTAATCATGACCATAATGTTACAAATGATGTGGTAAAAGTCCTCATTGGCCCGTAGTGCATTGATGGACAGTTGTTGGCATGATCATTACCATTAATGAATACACAAATATTCTTGGCCCGTAGTGCATGGATAATTGTGGTCGTGATACTAAAGAATATCATTGGCCGTAGTGCAAGGGTGATTAGATGATGTGGATTATTTATTAAGCTGAGTCTCAGTGATAAAAATCATAAAAAAATCTTTTAAATCATTGAAGATAGTAGATTTTATTCTCTACTTGACTCTTCTAATGGATTGCTTGTTCCGCTACAGTTAAACTTGATGTTTGTTATATTTGATCAGTTTAACATTATTGAAGGCTAATGATAATTTATTCTACATTATTTTAGTCATAATATTTCTTATTGGACTAGTTCAGCTCACACTTTCTTTCACTATTCTCTTTAGGAAATGAGAACGTAGCTGGGACTAGTCGGGGAACAGAGTGATGGTCCTAGATGGTGCATTAGTAGTCCTCACTATTTTATGAAATAATGTGATAATAATTATAATGAGGACTCCTTTTGAGTTTGTATACTCTCTAGTAGACAATATTTGTATTCAAACTCACAGTTTATGTTTTGTCGTATTGTACACGACAGTTGTATTATTAAGTTGTATTTGAATTCTGTACCATATATCTGGCGACTTAAGAATAGGTGATGTATGCCTAATTTTGGGGGCGTCACATATACAATAGAACACGTATTGTATAACAGAATCATACTTTGAAAAGATAAATAATCTTCAATATAACAATTTGAAATTGATTTAATAATTACGAGAATTTACTCGGTGTAATTTATAAACTTGAATAATGATAACAAGTAGGGTTAGGAAACTTACCTCGTGCATAGGCTAAACGATTACTACTTCCGTTCACCACAAATCCTACACATATACCATATGTATTCACGACATTCATTAGTTACATTTTCACTAAATTATTTAATATAAACTCCACGTTATTTAACTAATCATTACCCTTCTAATTTAATTACTTAATTAAATTAGAATATTTTCATTCTCTTACTATTATTACACTCGAATAAATTATTTCATAATAATTTTCATCGAATATTTATTTTATTCCATAAATATTTCAACTAAAATATTTATTTTATTTGATAAATATTTTAATAATAATTTCCATCGAATATTTATTTTATTCCATATATATCTCAATTAAAATATTTAATTTATTTTATAAATATTTTAATAATAATTTTTATCGAATATTTATTTATTACATAAATATCTCAATTAAAATATTTAATTTATTTTATAAATATTTTAATAATAATTTTCATTGAATATTTATTTTATTCCATAAATATCTCAATTAAAATATTTAATTTATTTTATAAATATTTTAATAATAATTTTCATCGAATATTTATTTATTTATTATTTTTATTATTTTTATTTTTGCCCGACGGGGCGGGATAATTTAGTTTGGTAACGCCCGCCGGGGACGGGTTTACCCAGACTCAGTTTCTGCAGTTCGCGAACATAACAAGGCCAAATTAGGCCAAAAATCTCTCACAAGTAAAATTATACGTTCTGTGAAGAACACAGAATATGACCATAACTTCCAATTAGTTTATTTTTACACAAAATTAGACATGTCCAAACACTGTAATACATATATGATCACTACTTAACCCTTCTAGCATGATTTTAACATGTTAAAACACATAATTTGCATAATCAACACATGTAATTTACTGTTCTGGGTGTTTTTGAAAGTTTTGAATATAGAACATGAAAATTAACACTACGGATTCATTATAACACCGAATCCGTTCATTTGAAGTTTGATCTCTTCGTTTTAATATGCATAATTATATATAGGTATAAAATTAATGACACAATATATGTTTAACGTATTAAATTTGTTATGGTTCATACAACATAGTAAAAACATACTACGTTAATCATATTAACACATATATGTGTAAATTTATAATACAACTTGTGATTATCGTGTTAAATTTGGTATGTAAGGCCATATGGCCATATTTCTATACTCTGTAATTTTACAGCAACAATATACGACATATATTTTATGAAACTGATGTTATGGTTCATACAACATAGTAAAAACATACTACGTTAATCATATTAACACATATATGTGTAAATTTATAATACAACTTATGATTATCGTGTTAAATTTGGTATGTAAGGCCATATGGCCATATTTCATACTCTATAATTTTGAAGCAACAATATACGACATATTTTATGAAACTGATGATATGGAAATCTACAATATATAGTAAAAACATGCTATGCTAACATATTATCACATATATATCCACATAATCAATACAATTTCCAATTACAGAGATTTTAACCGAACTTGAAAGCAATTTTCATGAAAACTTTTAAATGACGTGAATAAAACAAACTGGGTTAAAGAGATTACCCAAAGCGTAGATGAGTAGAGATGAAACCCTTATCAATTAATTCTTCAATCACACAACTCACAAATTCCCTCAATAATTTCTCAGTCTCTCTCTGTGATTTGCTTTGCTAGACTTAGAGAATAAAAGACTTAATCAAAATAAAAGAAGACGTATTAATTTTATAAAAGAACTGAGCGCAGAGTGGTGGTCAGTTAACCCATCATGTGTTAACTGCTACTAACTTCCTTTAGGGTCTCGTTTGGCTGGCAATAATGGACTCTAAAACCATTTAATTTAATGATTCTCTTATACTATAGTTTAAAACATGTCACACCCAAATTACACAATAAAATCAAATATCTTATTTACTTTAATTTAAATAAACTATGATAATTTCTCATTAATTCCCACAGTCATAAAATTAAATTTCTCATTTATTAAATAGGTCAAATTATTTAATATCTAATTAATTATTAAATTAATTAAAATAACATTATGCTTATTAAATATTTCATTTAATTCAATCAGCTCACATAAATACATAATCTGAGTAATAAAATTCTCCACATTAATTTAATAACTATAACACATATAATTAAATTAATTTACCACAATTGCATCAATTAATTATTAAATCTAATAATTAAATCATTGAAAATATTTATTTAATTCAATAAATATTAAAATTAAATTAAAAAATCTCGTTTGTCACATCTTTCTTCGCTTAAAAGGATTCTGTCCCCAGAATCACGACTCAATAAATTCGACCCGTTGCATTCCCCACTTACAAAGATTCTGTCCCCAGAATCGCTTACACATAATTTAAGTAAATAAATGAGGGTAATTCTTCATCATATTCTCTTTGAGTTCCCACGTAGCTTCTTCAGCATTGTGGTTCCTCCAAATTACCTTAACAAAAAGTATTACTTAATTTTTGAGAACTTGTTCTTTTCTGTCGACAATTTGAATATGAATTTCTTCGTAAGATAAGTCTTTTTCAAAATGTAGGGGTTCGTATTCATTACATACTTGTAATCGGGTTTGTAGGGTCGTAATACAAAAACATGGAAGACGTTGTGGACATTCTCGAGTGCTGAAGGTAAGGCTACCTCATACGCAACTTCTCTGATCCTTCGCAGTACTTCAAAAGGACCAATAAATCTTGGGCTTAATTTTCATTTCTTTTCGAACCTGATCTTCCCCTTTCAGGGAGAGACCTTCTAGAACACATAACTACCATTTTCTAACTCAACATTTTTACGATGTGGATCGACGTATTTCTTCTGTCTATCTTGAGCTGCTACCAGTCTTGTTCGGATCACTTTGACTATTTCTGCTGTCTGCTGTACTAATTCTGGGCCTAGTAATTATCTCTCGCCAACTTCATCCCAGTATAGCGGAGTTCTTCACTTTTTACCATATAACGCTTCATAAGGCGGCATGCTAATACTAGCGTGGTAACTGTTGTTATAGCCGAACTCTACGAGCGGTAGGTGATCATCCCAATTTCCTTTAAAGTCCATCACACAGGCTCTTAGCATATCTTCTAATGTCTGAATTATTCTTTCTCTCTGTCCATCTCTCTGAGGGTTATATAATGTAATCATTTGCATATGCATACCCATGCATTCTTGTAGACGTTTCCAGAAGTTCGATGTAAAGCGTGGATCTCTATCGAAAACAATTGACACCGGAACTCCGTGCGTCTAAACAATCTCTTTCACATACAACCTTGCCAACTGATCTATCGAAAACAATCTGATTTTGATCGGAAGAAAGTGTGTGGATTTCGTCAGTCGGTCAACGATAACCCATACTGCGTCATAGCCTTTCTAAGTTGTCGGAAGGCCAACCACGAAGTCCATTGTTATATGTTCCCATTTCCATTCTGGAATCTATAAAGGTTGTAGTAACCCACTCGACCTCTGATATTCTGCTTTCACTTTCTGACATGTCAGACACTTGGCAACACACTCTGTAACATCTCATTTCAAATTTGGCCACCAGAAATGTTGTCGAAGATCTTGGTACATCTTGTTACTACTAGAGTGAAACGAATATCGAGAACTATGAGCCTCACTCAAAATGTTTTCCTTAATCTCTGTTATTGGCGGTACTCAAATTCTACTTCCAAATCTCAGTATTCCTTCCTTATCCATCTTAAATCTTGGTTCGATTTCTTCGGATATCTTCCTTTTCACCTTTTTACATTCTTCGTCCTGAAGTTGAGCCTCCTTAACTTTATCTAGTAGGGTTGTACCAGATTGCATCTAAAATAGCTTCTCATTAATTTCAATAGGATACTTCACTTCCAATTCTAGTTTCTCCATTTCTATAATTAGCTCCTCCTAAGCAGTCAACAACATCAATTTCTCCCGACCCTTTCTACTTAAGGCATCAGCAACCACATTTGCCTTACCCGGATGGTATAAAATCTCACAATCATAGTCCTTAATTAACTTCAACCATCTTCTTTGGCGCATATTCAAGTCCTTCTGTGTAAAATATATTTCAGACTCTTGTGGTCTGTATATATTTCACATTTCTCTCCATAGAGATAGGGCCTCCAGATTTTTAAAGCAAAAACCATCGCAGCTAACTCTAAGTCATGGGTTGGATATCCCTTCTTATAATCCTTCAATTGTCGTGACGCATATGCAATGACTCTGCCATTTTGCATAAGCACACATCCAAGTCCTTTATGCGATGCATCACTATAAATAACAAAATTTCATGTATCATTTAGAAGAGACAACACAGGTGCTGTACTCAACCTCTTCTTTAATTCTTGAAATCTTTCCTCACACTTCTCTGTCCAAACAAATTTCACATCTTTTTGAGTCAAAATCGTTAACGGATTTGCGATCTTAGAAAAGTCTTGAATAATTCTTCTATAATATCCTGCCAATCTAAGAAAACTTCGTACTTTCGACGGCGTTCTCGGCTGATCCCACTTTATCACGGATTCGACTTTGGATGGATCTACCGAAATTCCGTCTTTATCAATCACATGTCCAAGAAATTGTACCCGCTAGATTGAAAATTTGCATTTCAAAAACTTGGCATACAAATTCTCCCTTCTTAAAGCTTCCAACATTAACTTCAAATGCTCTTCATGTTCTTCCTTGGTTTTCAAATATACCAAAATGTCATCTATAAATACCAATACGAACTTGTCCAAAAATGGTTTGAACACTCCATTCATTAGGTCTATAAATGCTGCAGGAGCATTCGTTAGACCAAATGACATTACCAAAAATTTGTAGTTACCATATCGTGTTCTGAACGCTGTCTTCGGTACATCCTCTGGCCTCACCTTCAGTTGATGATAACCACTCCTCAAGTCTATCTTGGAAAAGTATCTTGCCCCCCTCAATTGATCAAACAGGTCGTCGATCCTCGGTAATAGATATCTATTCTTAATCGTGACCTTATTCAGTTTTCTGTAGTCAATACAGAGTCGCATCGTCCCGTCCTTCTTCTTCACAAATAACAATGGCGCTCCCCATGGTGATATGCTTGGTTGAATGTACTTCTTGTAGTTGTACCTTCAATTCTTTCATTTCTACCGGTGCCATTCGGTACGGTGCCTTAGATATTGGAGCCGTTCCTGGTGCCAAATCGATCACAAATTTCAAACTCTCTATCTGGTAAAAGTCCTGTCAAATTGTCTGGAAATACGTCTACAAAGTCCCTCACTACTGGTATCTCTTCTACTTTTGGATTCTCTTTACGACTATCGACTATTTAAACTAGATATCCTACACAGACTTGTCTTAACAACTTCCTGGCCTGCATCATCGTTAGACAACTCGCTTGTCTAGGAGACTTGCTACCATAAAACACCACCTTTGACGGAGTCATGAGGTTAATACACTTCTTTTGGCAATCAATTACGGCTCCGTGATTGAATAACCAGTCCATACCCAAAATAACGTCAAATTCTCCAAGTCAAAAAGAACAGAACTTTGATAAAGGCTGGAATAACTCTACTTGCAGCAGCACATCGGCCTGAATACTTCTGGGCAGAAGCTATCAATACTTCATACAGATCACTAATACACTCTACGATCAAGAAGACGCCCTACAAACTGTGGAAAGGAAGAAAACTAAGTGTCAGCTACTTTCATGTTTTCGACTGTGCATGCTACATTCTCAACAATGGAAAGCAGTACCTGACAAAATTTTAGCCCAAGTCAGACGAAGGGATCTTTCTTGGATATGTCACAGACAGCAAGGCTTACAGAGTGTTCAACAAGAAGACACTAAATGTTGAAGTCTCGATACACATCATCTTTGATGAAACTGACTTAGACAAAACAGTGCCTCAAGACACTACGACCGATAGTGCAGACACTACGAATGAAGTCGTCGAGCTTAACACTACGATCGTAGTGCCAGACAGTGAAATCGTAGAGCATGAGAATGTGATCGTAGAGAGGTCAATTCAAGACAGCGAGCCTCTACTCCAAGAAGAAGAGATAGACCTTGAGGACTTAAGACAGGAAGACATCATGATAGATGTCCCAACCGGTAACAGATGGGCAAGAGATCACACTCAGGATCTAATCATTGGAAATTCGAGTGCTAGAGTCAAAACAAGAGCTACTACTCAGAATGAATGCTTTTATCTAAGCTTCATGTCACAAATAGATCCAAAGAAGATAGAGGATGCTATGGAAAGACTCCAGTTGAATAGAAGCCATGCAGGAAGAACTCAACCAATTTGAATAAAGCAAAGTATGGAGATTGGTACCAAGACCAAAGAGTCATCCTGTGATAGGAACTAAGTGGGTCTTCAAAAACAAAATGGATGAAGATGGGTTTATAACCAGGAACAAGGTAAGATTAGTGGCAAAGGGCTATTCTCAAGAAGAAGGTATTAACTACGATGAGACATTTGCACCTATTGCCAAACTGGAAGCCATCAGAATTTTTCTTGCCTTTGCTGCCCACATGAAGTTCAAAGTCTTTCAGATGGATGTCAAGAGTACATTTCTAAATGGAGAACTCCAAGAAGAAGTCTATGTATAGCAACCTCCAGGTTTCATCAATCCATCTCTTTCCAATTATGTATATAGATTAGATAAAGCTTTATATGGTCTTAAACAAGCACCTAGAGCATGGTATAAAACACTGACTAACTTCTTAATTGAAAATGGGTTAACTAGAGGTAGAGTAGATACCTCACTGTTTCTTAGAAAGCATAAAGATAAAGTCTTATTAGTTCAAATATATGTTGATGATATTATTTTTGGTTCTACTGACGAAAAGTTATGCAAGAGATTCTCTAAGCTAATGCAGAGCAAGTTTGAAATGAGCATGATGGGTGAGCTGAATTTCTTCCTTGGACTGCAAGTAAAGCAGACTGATGAAGGAATTTTCATAAACCAAGCCAAGTACATCAAAGACTTACTGAAAAAGTATGGCATGGAATCAGCCTCTCTCATGAAAACACCAATTGCTCCTGCAACCAAGCTTGACAAGGATGAGAAAGGTAAAAGTATTGATATCACTCAATACAGAGATATGATAGGTTCTCTTTTATACCTAACTGCCAGTAGACCAGACATAATGTTTGCAACATGCATATGTGCTAGATTTTAGGCTAACCCTAAAAAGTCATATTTGTTTGCTGTAAAAAGGATCTTCAGGTATCTCAAGGGTACACCTTACTTGGGGCTTTAGTACCCCAAGGAATCCTCATTTGAACTAACATGATACATAGATGCTGATTTTGCAGGATGCAAAATGGATAGAAAGAGTACCAGTGGCACTTGTCAACTACTAGGAAACAGACTTGTGTCCTGGTTAGCAAAAAGTAAAACTCAGTGTCCACTTCAACTGCAGAAGCTGAATACATTGCTGCTGGCAGCTGCTGTGCTCAGATCCTATGGATGAGAAATCAGCTAGCTGACTATGGGTTTGATTTCAAATCTATTCTCATTCACTATGATAACACAAGTGCCATAGCAATAACTCATAATCCTGTTATGCATTCTAGGACTAAGTATATAGAAATAAGGTATCACTTCATCAGGGATCATGTGTTAAATGGAACTATATCTTTACAATATATCCCTACTGAAAATCAACTTGCTGATGTTTTTACAAAACCTCTAAATGAATCCAGATTTAACAAGTTAATAAGTGAGCTAGGCATGTTAAATCTACAACCATAAAATATATGCTCTAGATTGTGCTAACCATAACAGATACAAAGGCTGAACTCAAATCGTAAACATGATCAAGGAAAGTCCACGATCGTAGAGTTGGAAAAACAAAACTACCTCAATGACCATAGAAAAGACTCAACCATCGTAGAGTAGACTCAACAATGACAAAAGCCTCATCAATAAAGCAAGAGTACACCCTGTGATGATAAGCTTCAAAACAAAGCAATCCTTCTGATAAGCGTCTCAGGAACAAACCTAACCCTTGAATCATTCCAAGAGGTTGGCCCTTCCTGAGTTGCCTTAAAAGAATGCTTTATCAAAAACTCATCACAAAGGACAGACTCGACGATCGTAGCTCAGAGTTGACGAATGATGGACAGACTCGACGATCGTAGATCAGACACGACGGTTGATGAACAGACTTGACGATCGTAGCTCAAACTTGACAAAGGCAAAGCACTCAACGATCACTAAACTACCTCAACGATCATAGTCCTCCCTAAGGACACCTCAGCTCTGAAATAGCCAAGGGCAAATCAGTACAATCCAGCACAGTTAAAATTGTAGAGCCAAGCAAAAGTCGACACCTGTCCCACTAAGCAAAAAAGAAGAGAGGGAAGTTATAAGTACAAATTGAAATCGTATTTTTGAAATCTGAAGTTCAAAAGATTATCTCTCTTTCATCCTCTCTCTCTCTCTCAAAGCAAAAGCCCTAACTTAGAAGAAAGCTCAGTCGAATCTCACTTCCAGTTAGAAAATCAATGTCGTCATCCAATGATATCTCAGGCTACAGACTCTGCTTTGACGAGTTCAAGACAGCTCCACCAAAATTTCACAAGACTCGGGCGCTACTGAACAAGGCGGGTCTCGAAGAGGCTCTGGGCGAAGACACACTGATATATCCCAAATTGGTGAAAGAGTTCTACAAGAATGGTATGTTTGAAAACAACACCATCACTACAAAAGTAAGTGGAGTAAAAATCAGACTGAAGGCAGAGAACTTCAATCTTTTCCTAGGTCTCAAAAATGAAGGGCATCCATACTTAGATACCGTAGACTTCTAAGAGGGACTAAGAAAAATGGATCACAAGAAAAACCCCTCTATGAAAGGGTACAAGAAGAAGAAGTTCCCACAGAGGTACGAATTTTTAGCTGATATTATTGGGAAATGTATATGCTGCAAGAGCTCAGGTCATGACTCGGTGAATGAAACTCAACTTAAGCTCATGACTGCTATGTATTATGGTATACAACTCAACTATGGAGCTATATTACTCGAGTGGATTGGCAAGTGGATCATCATCTCGAACAAATCAAAAAGCCCTCAGAAGATGCAATATGGGCATTTCTTGAGTATCATTCTGCAATCTGCACTGGGTGACAAAATTGGGGATGAAGAAGGAGAAGCCATCAACCCAAATTGAAGAATGACCCAGCAGTTGTTTGAATATTGGAAGAGGAACCCAGCTGAAGATGTTCGAATGATGACAGAATCCAGTGGAAGAACTGGGGATCTGAAGAACTCAGGCTTTCCAGGAAACATGTCTGTGGTCAGGGAGATTGAAGGAGAAGAAGAAATCAACAAAGAAGAACCATTTGTCCTTACCGAAAAAAGCAAGGGCAAGAGGAAGCTAAGGGCTAGATAGGTGGAAGAGCCTTAAGGATCTACTACTGATATACCTGTAGAGTCCTCTGATATAGAGACTCTGAGGATACTAAGGAGAAAGTAGCATCAAGATGAAGCAGATGAGGATCAGGCTACCATATCCCAGATCCTGAAGAAAAACAAAGTTGGTCATAAGTCCAAAAGGCCATCAGTCACCTCAATCGTAGAGTCTCTATTGTTCGTGGAGACCAGACCAAGCATGGCGGACAAGGAGGTAGCTTCTTCAAGCATAGTGGTTGTTGAACAGGACAAAGCTGAGATTCAAGAGAGTCCTGAAGTTGTGGCTAAACCCAACAAAGTAAGGAGAAAGCTGGTTAAGAAGTACATTCTTGAAAATAAAAAGATGCTCGAGAAGGAAGCAAAGAGTATGGTTGCTAAGAAGGAAATATCCAGAGCAAGTCAAGAGGACAATGCTCCAGCTGAGGGGGAGATCCCTGAAATTCTCATGATAGAGAATACACCAGCTGAGGGGGAAATGCCTGAAACTCAAGAAGATGCTCCAATTGAAGGGGAGTTTATGAGCTTACCAGAAGATGATCAAATTGAGGGGGTGCCTCAAGATATCTCCATGGCAGAAGAGGATTTCCCTGCCATAAATGAAAAGGAATCAGTGCCAGCTCATCAAGAGCCCATTGAGATAATGGAGTCCTCCAACGAAGACAGAAAAGAGGAAGATGATGATGACCTTCAGATCACTGGCGTGGGCAGAGATGGGTATAGAAGCTACCTATACAATCAGATGTTCTCATACCTACCCATGATGCCATACCATCAAGCCCAAATCAACAACTCTTGGGATCACATGTTCTGGAGTTTCAAAGAATATCCGGTCATCTTAGTGTTGGCTCATGGATTCCCAAAGAGATTTCACTTTGCAAAGAAGTTGATTACTACTATCCCTACTCACTTCAGAGTTAATCACTTGCCATCATCATCATTTAGTCAATTCTATGAATTCCCTCGATGGTTGGAAGTGATTCTTCATCCAGTAAATCAATTTCCAGTTGCAGAATCCCAAAATTCTGTAACTGAGGAACCAAATGCAGCCAACTTTATTTTGCTCCCACAAACCACCATCTCTACGATCCATGACTCTAGCCCAGTCGTAGAGTCCCAAATAGAAATCGTAGAGCCCCATAGTCCAAACATTAAAACTCAGGCCCCTCCATCAGACATACCATCCTCCTCCTCAAATGACTATTTTAGTCTTGATATTGCTCTCTACTCCATGCATGATCATTCTCAGAAAGAATCCCCTTCATTCAACAATCCTCAAGCCAATGATACTCTCCCAAATCTGCCCACAAAGGATGACTTGAAGGAAGCAACCAAAGACATGGTCAAGAACATAGAAGAAAGCCTGGAATCTCACTCCGGCCTCATTCATATCCAGCTGAATCAAATGATCACAGCTGCAAATAATTTTTCTGGCACTATGAATGCTGAGCTTACAAAGAAGATGAGGGAAATTATCCAAGAAATTCTGAAGAGCATGAAGGACAGAGATGAGATTCACTTCTAGATAGCTACCAAGCAAAGAGAGGTTGTTCTTGAAATGCAGAAAAATCAAGAAGTTTAAAATAAACTTATGCTGGAGAACTTCATCAACTTGAAAGTCTCAGTCCAAGAATTCCAGAAATCATATGTCAATCAGGAACGTCAGAATGACATTGTTCTCACAGCCCTCCAAAACAAAGAAGCAAGGTCTGAAAAACAGATCAATGAAAGTAGGGAGGACATTGCTCAGACACAAAGCCAACTGAACGAGCTTGTTCAAGGAGTGAATCGACTCTCTGCAGACATTCGAACCCTTGATGCTGACATAAAGGGGGAGAATAAAGGGAAAGGAGCTCAAGGAGGTCATGGTAGCCAAGAAAGGGGAAGAGGACAATTTTCACGAAGCCTTCTTGCAAGACAGTTTCACCAACAGACTACACGATCAAGCAATCAGACTCAAAGATCTGATCAGCAAGAAGTCTTGATGGCTCAGCCTTTAAGAAATCAAGGGCCAACTATCAGCTCACCAAATGTGACCACCACAGGCCTAAGAATGCCAATTGGAGATCCGGCATTCATGAATAGGCATGATCACAACCCGATAGTAAGCCCGAGTGAGCTGGAAGAGTTAGCCAAAAGAGATGAAGCTAGCAAGAAAAGAAGGGCTGAGGAGTATGCCAATCCTCCAAGGAAAAGGTCAAAGAAATAGAGATAAGTTGAAACTTTAAATTCTTATTGATGTAAAACTAAACTGCAATATTTCTTGAACATCAATAAATTCATGCTTATTCTCTAGAAATTTCAGCTGCTCACTGAAATACTAAGTCATGTTTAAATTTCCTGTAAATGCATCTAGACACTAATAATCATGACAACAAATCTCCTTGGTTATGTCAACATCAAATAGGGGGATTGTTGGGAGAATGCATAATATGATTTTATGTTTTAATGTATATACTCATAATTATTTGTAAAGTCCTTCAAGTAAGATATGTACGAGGACTTAGTGATAGATCAAATATGTTAGGTTGATCTAAGCTCTTAATGTGTATCATTCTGTAATAGAATGTATAGATAGAAAGATCAAAGCTGTTAGGTTGATCTTGAGATGTAATAGATAGGCTTCGAAGAAATTGTAGTGTATCATCTGATCAACATTGCTGAAGTCAAGGCAGAAAACGTAGAGCTTCGAAGATCGTAGTGTGTCTACCTTGAAGGGACTCTTCGAAAATCGTAGAGTGGTCCCAACGTTTGCCGAGCCATCTCAACGATCGTAGTGTGCTGAAGGAAACATGGAGTTTACAAGTCAACGATCGTAGTGTGCTCTCAAAAACGTAGAGTAACAATACGAGCAAGTGAAGATTGTAGTGTGTAGAGGATTAAGAAGAATCGTAGTGCTCTCGGCTGATAGCATCAGATCAGGCACCAAGATGATAAGACACTACGATCTGAATCGTAAAGTATCATGACATGAATCGTAGAGCATCTGTCTTATGTTAGAAAACGTCGAGCCTCGTGATTTGTGTGAAGACAGATTCCAATATATGAGAAATGGATTCTAGACGTTGCAGCACTCATCAGTCCCAGAGTAATATGAAATATCCTTAGTATGCAACAAAGAAGCGTATTGAAGAAGCTAAGGAAAGTACCATTGGTAATGGGGGGCAAAACACCTTTTTAGGTGTTAGGTGAGAAAGCAGTCTGTTGTGTCAGTGGGCCAGAATGCAGTTTCAGAAGATGTCCAGAAATGTCTCCATCAAAGATCAAAAAAGTCAAATGCATTTAATGCCTCAACGGATGGATCCAACGGATAGTTTTAAAGATCACATATATGCAGATCAGACAGATGAGAGAGAATCAAGCAAGCATTGAGTAAACAACGTGAAGAACTCTCTAAGCTCAACTCTACGATCTGAGATATTGCAAAGCTTGCTTAGCTACTCAGTTCTTATGAACAAATGCTTACATAGCAACTGAGTAGCAACCATCAAGAACTCAACATTATCAACCAACTGAAGAAGAGTATCGAGTCTGCTGGACTTGAAGAGTTCATAGTGAACTGTAAGAAAGCCAAGTTTGCTGGACTTTAAGAGTTCAAGAGTGAACTAAGAAGTTCCTAAACTGCTGGTCTAGAAGGAATCTGTGTGATTCAGAAGTTGTAAAAGATATCCTTAGTAGATATCCTCCTCGTTGAGTAAAAGAGTGGACTGGGAGTTTTAAGTGCTTTGTACCACTTAAAAACGATTGTGTCTTTTACATTCATAACTATAACTGCTATATCTGCCATAACTGCTATAATTGCCTCACTTTCATAACTCCACTATTTGGTAAAGAAGATTAAAACAAATATTAATTCCGCTAAGTTTTAATCATTATCAAAGAACCAGTTTAAAACGAAAATATTTTTAAACATCTATTCAACCCCCCTCCTTCTAGATAACTATTGTGCCAACTAGGAACTAACAAAAATAACATTATTTTAATTATAAAATAATAAAATTTATAATTAGTAGTAATATTTTTTACAAAAATGATCAAAATTAAAATTTGACTGATTTTAATTTTTTTTTATAGTTCTCTTTCTTCTCTAAATCCTCTGTTTAAAAAATAAAAATGAGTGAATTTAATAGGTCTATCAAAATTAGCAATTAAGTGAGATAAGATCCTTTAATCAACATAAAATTACAATAAATAGGGTGTGAAATATATTGAACATTAAATTGAAGAGTTGTATGTATATCAAAATCATTGCATATTTTTTTTAATACATGCATGTACATCCTTAAAATAATACAACAAATGATACAAAAATTTTGGTATAATTAAAAATATGATATACATTCTATTAGTAGAATGGTGAACTGGGACTAAGGGTTTGTTTGAAATTACTTTAAAAAATTGATTATTGATTCTGATTAGTACTTTTGAATATAATTAATTTTTAAAAGGCAATTTGTGTTTGGAAAATAAAAGACTTAAATTAGTAATAAGTGAAAAATGTTTAGTAAAAAAATTGATAATCACTTATTTCATGTGTAAATTACTAAAAAAAATGTTTTAATAAGTAAATATGGGTAATGGTTGAAACTATTAAAATAGATAAAGATAGATTAATAATATACTTGATCAAATTTAATTATTAGATTTAACAAATAATCAGAAGCTCGAGTCTTTTTTGTTTTTTTGAAAACCTATATTATGATTATTCAATTCAATACTCAAGCTTAAGTTTTAGTTAGATTTTCCTTTCTTTCGAAATTAAATGTCCAATTTTGACTTTTTAAAGTTAAATTGATTATTTTTAATACAAATTTCTATATCAATTTTTCCAAAATATAAAAGGAGTGATTATAACTAAAAGAAAGTATATACAATTACTACTAACCCCAATTTCTATAATTTTAAAAATATATGTATATATACTTAATTATTAATTTTAAAAATAATCAATTTAACTTTTAAAAAAATCAAAACTGAACATTTAATTTATAACTAAGGCAGAAGTTAACAGCATAAAGAAGAGATGGTTTGCTTACCTAGAAAGTTGTTATATTATAACTACTAGCTGGGTCCCATGCCTCCAGCATTGTATGAACGATGAGATTTATCTCAAACTTTGAACGGCCCGGATGATTTATTGAGTAAGCATGAAATTCAAAATCATTTATATTTTATTAGATAGATAGATTCAAGTCAATAGTCAACTCAATTTCATTGACTGATACAAGTATGGCAGTTCCATTAATTAGAACTGGATTAACCAGTATTCAGTATATTAAAAATGTTATTAGGCTATCTTGCTACGAATGTTAGATGTAATGTACCATTTTTAAGTATTAATGCATGCATTATTATTACAAAATAAAATAAAAATCAGTAGAACTGGAAGTTATAACTTAAAGAACTACAAAAATGCGAAGACAGGAGGAAACAAAGGTTTGTTTTGTAACGGCAATGGAACTATAATATTCCCTCTATTCCAAAATATAAGATAAAATACGACCTTCCGAAGTCGATATAAAATATTTTTAAACTCAAAATTAATATAAACTCATCAAATTTTGGACTATAATTATGAAAATCTTAAAATGTCAAAAAATTACTGTTAGTAACAAGATTTATTATTTTTAAAAATTAAATGAATTGCATTAATTTTGAAAGGTGAGTATCGATCATATATTTCGAAACTGAGGGTGTACAAAGGAAATTTGTTCTCAGCTTTAGCTATCCTCCTTGGCACAAGCTGTTCAAACACAATCCAAATAATAACATATGCCTGTTTGCTGCAACTGTCCATCTATTTACAGGAATTGAGCCCTTTCAAAATATATTTCTATGAAGTTTATGTAGCTTCTAGTATCACCAGAAATTGACTAGAATCAAGCTGTGGTTTCAGCTTTTCTGAAATCACAAGCACCTTGAAAACGGAAAATATATACAAGGTCCTCACCATGAAGCTCACATTCAACTTTTGCAGGACAAAAGTTCATATAACAGAAGGAAATGGCAAAAACGAAATTGCAAGTCCACCAGCACAGAGATGCAAACTCCCAGATTCTATTCTGTTCTTAAACGATACCGTGTCAAACAACAAGCTTTCTTTACGGCCTTGTAAATCATACTCGTCTACGTTGAAGGAACTATAACTTGTGATCTCTGCGTTGATGTCTTCTGCGTCAACACCTTTCTCAAATTTTTTTAGGTAACTCCTAATTTCTTGTTGAAGCCTGGTAGTTTCTGCTGGTTCACGAGCAAAGGAGAACTGAGATTTCCTACCCCAATCTGCACTGGTATCTCTTTTATCTATTGGGGGATCACAACTACTGCTATTAGCTGTTAAACCAGAATCCTCGCAGCTATGCATCAGCTGAGCATGACCAGTTACTTCCTACAAAGCATGAGAACATCATTGGATTGAGGCGACGTTTGGCTACATATATTTCTTTACATTTTCCTTTTTATGGGAAACGTGTTTTGTTGTTGAGTTGGGGGGGGGGGAGAATGGTGAAAGACAACTGTCGAACATGATAAGGGAAAGATTATAACTTGTCCTCTAAAGATAAAAACACCAATTAGGAAAATGCGAGGATATTTGAAATGGAATAAAAATATGACTGATGCAGGATCTTGAGAAGCGGTTTAGTTTACATCTAATGCACTAGCCAATAAAGAATTATAACTAAAGCTACCACGAAAAATATAATAGCAAGAGATTTGAATTAGGGACTTGATTTTTAGAGGGAAATGAAGCAAACAAAGCAACTTTAAATTTTGCAACATATATCTTCAACCAATGCAAACAAAATAAACGACAATTAAACAGGAAGTTTTCTAAAAATACACTTCTTCTAAAAAGTACTTGTGTCAGAATGGCATAAATATAATAGCAAAGCCAGAATAATCAAAACCCCTCCAAATTTTGCATTAGTAAAAAATGCAGGCATTCATTTACATTTTACAATAAATCACTTGTATAGTTATATAATACAGAGAAAAGCCCCATCCCAAAGAATTTTCTTTTCCTGTTACCAAAATCCATAAAAGAGATTTTATGTATAAAGCATGTAAATGAATCTTGAGGAAATAAGGAGCCACCACCACAAAGTCTAGGAAAGGGAGAATGAGAAAATATTAAAATATCTCTTGGCTATTAGTACATGAATCACACCACATTAAAAGTAAAGCTTTATATGATTATATCTCTTTCTACCATAAGTTATAACATTAGTATTGGCTTTCCAGTGGACTATTGAAAAAAACAAGGCCTTAACTTTTGACAGTGCTCTGGTCTTCCAAAACAACTAGCCAAGACAAAATGGAAAGATTTGGAACCCTAAGAAGGATAAATTATCTTTTTTTTTTAATTAAAGATTATATTCTAAGTGACGAACCTATCTAGCTAAAAAGATGGAGGAGACACAAATTAGTGAGAAGAAAGACGGAAGCAAACTCTTCCATCTCATATTTAAGGGTGTAAATTTTAAACAAACTATAAAAAGCATTTAGGATAGAAAACTGGAATAAAATACAAGTTCAATTATAGATGTCCCTGTGTTCCGGAATCCCAAATCTCTAAAAAAATTACAGGACAAGATTTCAAAAATGAAATCCACTAAATGAAAATCCTCCCTAAATTTCTCTAGACACGCTTCATTGTAGTAACTGGACAAGACAAGCGGAGAAACAACCCAACCCAATGGAGAGCAGCCCTACAATCACTATGTAAGTAAGACAAGGATACTACACGGAAAGTCACCCATCACAACAGTTAAAAAGGACCCAAAAAAATTATTTTAAAAAGAAAAAGGAAAAAAAAAAACTTGTCCCCGAGGATTTGAACACTCAATGAATGGCCACAGAAGATCCTCGCATTCCTTGCTCAAACACCACATAAGATTGCAAAACACGGTCTCATCATAATATTGGGGATGAAATGCAAAGAGAAGGAAGTACTTAAATATTTTACATAACGAGATTATAATTATAGCTCATTTCCAACATATACTGGAAAAAACAGTAAATTTTCTTCTTCTGGTGAATAGACAAAGGAGTAAATGGACAACCGACCTACTGTCAGGCCTAGAGGAAATAAATAATAGCTATTTACTAAAAGAAGTAAATACAAGGTTCACAGCAACGATTAACCTTTTACTTTGTTTGCACTACTAGTTTCAGAACAATTTATTACTCGGCTTTCAAGTTCGCACTTATTAGTGTAAAACTTGGATGCTGCTACTCTATAGGATGATTAAGCACACTAGATATTTACAAAAGTTAATTGATTTAACAACAGCATCTTCTAGCCTTATAGGTAATAGACCCCTTAAGGTCAGTTTCATGGCCAAAAGAAGATGAATGTCCCAAGTCAATTTCCTAAATTTTCCATTCATCCATATAAACTACCAAATCAGCAAATAAATAATACCCAAGATTACTAACAATTATGAAGTTTTTAAATGCATTCACATGTAATATTAATATAAATTGCTTAAAGAAAGTCTGAGGAGATGAACCTTTCTATAATTGAGGCGATTGCTTTGGCCATTGATTGCTGTAATGCATGAACTTTTTTGGGCTAAAGATGCAGAGAAATTCACAGGTATTGTAGCTCCAAAAGAGTGCGGTTGATCTTCCGCTGCTGAGAAATCAGAACTATCAAATGTTGATATGGATACACACTCATCAAAATATGACATGGCTTCTTCTGTCAAACGTTTAGACATCTTTTTCCGTTCACTGCTAGTCTGTGGCCAGACAAGGGTAATGTCACTTTAAGAAGGCAAATAAAAAAAACAATATTGGGAAAGAGAGAAATTATAAATTTCATATCATATAAAAGTTAAAGAATGCCAACTCCACTGGCTTGCGAGTTGATGCAATGAAAGAACTTTCAATTAAAATGTTATGTTGTATATACAATGGCTGACCAATTAATGCAAAATGTATATCAAATAAAAATGTTTAGACAACATAAAATGAAAAACTACCTCTCATTTTCTGTAGAATATTAACTAGAAAATAAATTATGTCAATAGAATTAAAACACAAAATGTGTTGTAATCTCTAACGAGAGAATTAAATTTGGAAAAGGAATATATTAATACCAAAAAGTATGTCACTGCCCTTGAGGGACAGCAAACCCCACAAAGCCCTGGTGGCAATCAATTTCCTTAGTACATGTATATATGTGTATTTTTCTCGTAATGCATCTATTAGTCTAGCTCAAGATTCTGTTCTTCAATGGAACTAAATAAAAAAATATGCATATTCAACTCCTGGATGGATCATAGCAACAGCTCAAAAAATATAGAAACAATCACCAAGTTGCCCCTTATACAAATAAGCCTGGACATTATTCAAAGTCCAATACAATGTTTTTGCACATCTGTAGACTTGTTTCAGAATCTCAGATGAAGCCAAAGATAGAAATAAGCGATACTTTAATGTTTTGGGAATGTGAAAAAAGTTAGAAACTGGAAAACAACTAATATAAAGCAAATTTCATTGTGGCCACCATCACCCAACACCTGCCATCCGTAAATATAAGAAAAAACTTTCACATCAAATGATGTATTTGATGTGATATGCATCTTCTTCAACTCCAAACTGCTTACAACAAGGTTGCTTCTATGCCTCGAGATAAGCACCTTGAAAGTGCATGTACCTGGATTCACCCAAATGCTGTGTGAAAATTTTTAAATTTTTTGGTGTCCAGGCATCCAAGAAAAAGAAAGATTATCCAAGGCATGATCTGGCTAAGTAACCAATTTCCATCTAAGAAAGCCAATTTTTTTGCAATTTGTTGTGGGGGACATTTTCCATGAACTGTAAAGCTAATTTCAAATTTCAATATGTAAATAATTTCAGTAAATAGTGAACATGGCCTACTCTTCTTTCCGGATGAGATCTCTGAACAGCTAATATCTTAGGATCTGGAAGTGTCTCCTTCAGGATTCTGCTCAATTCCTGCCCATGATGTTCCTCAACAGCAAGATCTGATCGAAGTTTTCTAGCCCGTTCTTGGGACTGCATTTAATAAGGTTCTGTGAAATTAATAGTGTGAAATAAATAAATTCAAGGACAAAAAAATCCTCAAACATCTTAACTCAGCCCCTCCTATGCACATGGAGAAAAGCCATATATGATTACCATTAGATTGATATGGGTGAATGCAAAATAATCACAAAACGCCTAAAAAAGTTCTAAAGATCACAACCACATGGAAAGTGTTTACAAACCTATATAAGATTTCATTAAACAATATATGACCTAGGAAAAGAGAACTCATGGTCCAACTTCTATAATAATCTGCTTTCACATTTATCTCAAGAAACATGAAGAACTGAAGCACATAATAACTGTCGGAGTAGGACAAGTTTATAAGAGATTTAAAACAAAATACATACAGACAAAAAAAAGTGCTAGATTTTAACATTAATAGCTATCATCCTTGTAAGCACAGCCTGGCCTAATGGTGGCCTCATGGGCGGATCTGTTAAGGGGCAGCATAGGGCAGCTTGTTTTTTAGGGGTATAGGGATATGGGCAAATATGTAAATAAATAAATTTAATTAATGGAAGAGTACTGATTTGCTACGGCTCTCATTTTTACCTTTTTTTAGGACAAATAAAATAATTATCATAAACAAAGCCCACAAAATAGAATAATAAAAAAAGATACATCGAGGCTTATTTGAAACTTATAAAAAGATACCAAAATTGGTTTATACTTTGAAATTAATTCATGAGTTTGTTTGACTAAAAGTAAATTTAGTTTGAGGCTTTAAGCATTTGGGGAATCATTCAAATTGAACTGTGACAAGTAACCGAAGTAAGTTTAATTCTAAATTGTATCTAAATATTTTTTATTTAAAATTCCTTTTTTAATTTAGATTATGAATATTTATTGCAATTTGTAAACATTATTATGATTAGTTCAAGTTTTCTTTATTTAGGGAAAAATTCGTCTGGCCTTCTTCCAAACTAATAGTTATAGAAACCATACTCTCTTCACATATCTCTAACATAAAGTCTAACGAGGGAATGATTACCTCCTCAAGCTTTGTGGCATATTCCCTTCTGATGTCCAAGACCAATTCAACAGCGCCAGGTTTAACCAAGTCGGGGGGAATACTTGTAACATCTGTAGTTGCAGTTCCAATAGCATTGTTTCTTCTTATTGCCTGCAGGAAATATATATTAACACAAAATTATTAAAACAACATGGCAGCAGTATAGGTAGACAAACAATATGTAGTAGTAAGAAAGCACCAAATGATTGAATTTATTTCATTTTAAAAGTGGAAGAACATATAGAATAAGAGAATTAGAAGAAGTTTTAAAACTTTGAAATTAGTATATACATGGTGGCCTATGTTCATGTTGGCCTTGGCTCTTAAGGAGCCTCCAAAACTCACTTAAGAATCTTTTCATTTCACAAACGCACTTTACAAATGCAGCTTATGTAACTCACAAACGCACCAATTAAGCTAACGCCCAATGCCCTAAACCCTGTGTAACAAATTGAGTACAAACATTTAATTAAGCATGGCTAAATCTTATGTGTGGCCAGTTAATAACACAAAAGGAACATAGAAAATTTATTATGCATTGACTTAAGCATGATAAATCCATAGAAGAAATAACTTGATGCTCTTTAAAACTCCTATGTTCCAACTTAATAGGACATCACTTGGCATCTAAAGTTGATATTGCTTCCTGCCCAGCTAAACTCTGGATCAGTGCCCACCAAAGGGGAGATGAATGCCCCTATTATCAGTATTTACTAATCAAACAAAAATGCTATCAACATTGGCTGACTACTACCTTCCGAACTCTCAAGTACTTGAATCCTAAACTATGTAACATTAAATCTAATCTAACACTTAAGTGTTGCGGAATGCTGATATTCCTGGGTCCATTCACCCACACAAGTATATTATCATAAGAAATAAGATTATTTAAAGAGAAAAAAAATAACTAAGAAGGTTGATTCCTCCAAATGTTATGAAAAAAATTAAACCTTCTAGAGAACTAGATAACAACAATGGCCGATGAATGCATCTTACTTTCTAACAACAAGAAAACAGAAATCAACTGAAGTATGGCTCAACCAACTTACACTTTCAAGGTCATTTCGGATATCAGAGATGGCACGTCGTACTTCAGATCGAACAGTTTCATATATTCCACTTGAAGAAGTGACATCTCCCAAGCGATTCTCCTGAAATGAATGCAAAAGAAAGGACATATTGCAGGTCAATCACTTATCAAAAGAAGTGTACATTGCAATTTAAATAACTTTAAACAACATTTACTTTTAATCTAGCATTAATGAAGTTAAATCCTAACTTGTATGTCAATTTAAGAACAAGGCCAGTGGACATAAAGTTTGGTCCTTCACACCGAAATGACCCGGAAAAGAGCCCCATTTCAAGAGCATACAGGACTAAATCAAATTCTAAGGTAAGCCATTCCCGAAGAAGATTTTGTGCAGTATGGAAGTTGCTATGTGGAAAATTCCATAGATATCATCCTGATATAGCATGATCTAAATAAAAACAACCACTCACCGTCATCTGTTCACATACGTCTTTAATAGTTTTCTCTTCCACTTCTGACAGAGAAGCTGTTGAGATTTCATCTTCCCAATTTGGAATTTGCAAACTTGTCTAGAAAAGCACATATTTTTAAAAAAATTCAACACATCATAAAACAGAATAATGATAGAATAACCTAAATCGAACTGTCAACTAAACTTTAATGAACTTACAGTAGAATCATCAGAAGACACAATAATTGAATGGAGATTGGACACTGATTTCAAGCTCCTTGTCCTTGCTAGTGTACCAACTGGATTCCTAACTGAATTAGACTTTTGACTGCCACTAGATGCTATGTTTGACTTCCTCATGTTTCGATAATTGGATGGTTTAACAGACTCTTGTTCTACTTCAGTCTAAGAAAATAAGCAAACATAGTTCACAATAAAATCAAAATATGCTAAAAAAACAATAATTTCAGTGAGTTAAATACAAGTATGAAGTTCAAACCTCAAAGTCTCCACTTTTAACTGAATTATGTCTTTTCACGTTACTCAATGCCGATTTTGAGTCACTTATGCTTCGATAATTCTTTGACTTAGCATATTCTTGCTCCACTTCACTCTGTAAACAAACAAACATACAACAAATAAGTTAATGGCTATTTCGAACTCAGAAAGAAAAAAAACTAGGGAAAGAAAATTTAGTCAAAACAGAAAAGGAAAAAGAGCAGTCTAGCTATATTACTTTTTTTTAAGAAAAAAAAAGTGAACTGATAAACCAAACCCATTTTTTTACAACAGTCATGTCTCACTGAAAGAAGAATATGGTCTCCATAATACAAAATTAAAATATCAGGTATAAACTAAACTTTGGCATAATAGACTGTTCGAAAAGTTCTTATATCTTTTAGTTTCCCTTTCCTTTTCCTTTTTCCTTTCTTACCCTCAGATTTTTCAAGTTTCCACCACTCAAGAACCCAGAATTCCTTTAGACTATGTTTGTATGTTGTATGTTTGTATGCAAGATTATATTTGGGATAGGACTTTTAATCCCAAGTGTCTTGTTTATTTTCAAATTTAGACTTGACGGATTATAAAATGGCTTAATAGTATTACTATTATGATTATAATCTTAAGATTAATAGTCTTGAGATGGATTATAATCTGACAAACAAACATAGCTTAGTCCTTTAGTGTTGCATTTGGGTATTTTGACTCCACACTTTCGAACCGGTAATAAAGAAGAATTAGATAAAATTCCAACTCCTAATTCCAATTCCATGACATATATTCAAATGCAAACACAAATACAACAAATTTCAAATTTCACTAAATTAAGAAAAAATTACATAATTCCGAACCTCAGAAGCTCCATATCCATATTGCCCCCTCGACAAACTCCGACCACTCGTCTTCTTCCCTCGAAAATCTGCATTTCTGGTAACCGATCGGCCCCTCTGATCGGCACTCGCAGCCGATTTCGAAGCCGCGGCACCATTAACCTGAGACCCAGATGACTTTTCAGGCTGTTGGGTCTCTTTATCAGGAGGAGAAGCGTTGCTCCAGAAGAGAGGATTCTCTCTTTTATTCAAGAAATCAGAATCTATGTCCAGCTGATTTCTGGGCACGGCGCTAACGCTTAAAGATCTCTGCACTCTCCTTTTGGGAGGCTCTTTGTTTGAGGAATTTGAAGTCTCATTTCCCCTTCTGGAAGTGGATTTGAAGGCGGCACTTGCCATTTTCAAATTACCCAGATAGGAATTTGCGGAAATCTGGAAAGGGGTGAGAAAATGGAAACGTGGAATTGCAATCGAAAGAAAACCTAGGTGGGATTTGGGTTTTTCATGTTGTGGGGTAATATTATGATGATGATGAGGTAGGGAGAATTTCTTTGGAATTTACGGGTGTTGGGATTAGAGGTTAAAGAAGGGAAGACGGTCGGATCGGAGAAAAGTGAGCAAAGACAAAATTGTAATCTTACAAGGGAAGTGATGCAACTTTGGACGGACAGCCCAAATCATTTATTAAGATGGCTGGGAAATTTAAAGGCTTAAATATAAATTATTATTTTAGACCATATTTCACTTCGATGATTTATATTTCAATTTTATCAATAACTTTTTTCACTATAGTTCAATTGAATTGCCACATCAAAAATTGATGATATGACTTGAACACGTGGCAACTCAATGCTGACGTGTTAAATAAAAAACTCATTTTATATTTGATTTAAAATATTATATAGAATTACAAGGACAAAGATGTAAAAAAACAACTAACTAACTAAAAAAGTCAAAAATATTATTAACGACTATCATTAACATCTTAATTTAATTTAATTAATTAATTAAAAAAATAACATTAAAAATGTTGCTAGCCATCGTCACTATCATCATCCCAAGAATACCGTAGCCGAAGCAAACAACAAACCCACTTCCATGAAACTCACAATCGTCGATCGGAAAGATCAGATTTGGCATCGAAAATTTCTCCTCCTATCACCCATTCTGAAACTCACAATCTTCGATCGGAAAATCTCTTCATCTCCGTTCTTGGGTCTCCATTTGAAACTCCTAAATCTGTCACCGAAAATCGTTCTTCAATGAATTGGCAAAGAAAATCGAGTTTGTTAGTTCCTAGAGGGCACAATAGATCTAAAAAGGGGGGTTGAATAGATCCTTTTTATTTCAAATACTTTTCTGGTTTATATTATATTGTTCATAATTAACATATGACAAACATAAGAATCATTTCAAGCACAACGGAATAAGTAAAAGATCTCCTTCATTGATATGATCATAATCATACATACATTGTTCGTAGAGTAAGTTTAGTTGTAAGCAGTTAAAACATACATAGCAGTTATAGTACATAATGTAAATGACATAATGTAAAAGACACAATGGGTTTTAAGTGGTTCAGAGACTCAAGCTCCTAATTCACTCTTCTGCTTTCAACTAGCAGGATTTCCACTAAGGAAGGGCAGCACCCTGAATCACTAAGATTCCTTCAAGGACAGCATCCTTGGGACTTCAGTTCACTAAGAACTCTTCAAGGCCAGCAGCCTTGGAACTTCGTTTAGTCCCTCCAGACAAGGACCCCTCAGGCCCTGCTTCATTTAGTCCCTCCGGACAAGGACCCTTCAGGCCCTGGATGTTGAGTTGTTTGTTTGTTGTTGTTGGAGTCGGTGCTGAGCTGCTAAGATGTCTTCATGCTCTGAACATCTTCTATACTTAGTAGCTTGGCTTGATCATCCTTGAAGTGCAGCTGAGTATTGCATAATGCTCAGCTTCTTCAGTTACTCAACCACCTCGGATGACCCCTTGATGAATTGCCTTGAAGATCATTCTCCTTGGTACTTGATGGCTGCACATGATTGGCTTCTAAGATGACGTTAAGTTCTTCTGCTTGGTACTTAGAAGCTTTCTCATGCTTGACACCAAGATGGCATTTGTGATCTTCCTTTTTGCTACTTGATGCCTTCTCATGATGGACTTGCTAAGATGACTGTAGGCTCTTCTCTATTGTACTTAGAGTCTTCCCATGATGGACATCAAGATCTCATAATGCTCTTCTTTCTCTCGGCAGTTCAGAACACTTTTCATGTAGTAGAATTCACACTTCTACTTCTTTCTTTTTCTGACTTCTGAGTGTTCTTGGTGGATCGTAGAGTGAGCCTTCGGACTCACTATCTCACATATTTTAGATCCGTCCACCTTCTCTCCAAAACTCGGCAACTCTAGCAACCTTTGATCTTTAAAGTTCTTCTAGATTTATATTCCTTTCCAATCCTTCCGTTGGAAAGTAGCCGTTGAAGGCTATTCAAATATCTTCACAGATCTCGAGTTACTTGAGGTAGACTGCTTGATGTGACATGTTATACTTTTTCTGACGCTGCAGTCTACTGTTTCACCTGCCCTGTCAGATGTATCACTTTAATGTCTTGGGTAGGTCAAAGACTTTATTTCCTCCTAATTTCTCGATTAGAGGTTGTCCTTTTGCATCGATTTTCTCAATAAGCACTTATCCAAATATTACCCTTCAGATTGAACCTTTGCCAATGCTTCAGTCTTTAGCTATTCGAACTCTACGATTCTGATGCACGTCTTCAAGGACCTGATCGTAGTGTCTTGTTGAGTGTTGTTCATTGACTGGTAGAGTTAACACTACGATCTTGAAGGGTGTTGATTGGATCTTCAATGTAGAACACCTCTTCCTTGTATTGTGTAGTGCTTCAATACTTCTGTTTACTTCGACTGTTCTCAGAGACTGATGGCCTAATTCCTTGCTCTAGTCCCCTTCTAAATATCAAGACACTTCAGATTTGTGGTGCGTCCAACTTTCTTTATCCTTGTGATCTCCCGTTCACTTATCATCAATGAACTGACCCTGCACTTAATCACTTTAGCCTTGCTCTTCAAAGGCTGACCGGTATCTCGGTTCACCTTCCATCAGTTCTTTCTTTGTTTGGCAAACACTACGATATTGGTTGCTTCCAAGATCGTTGTCTTCTGTTCACTTGATAGCTACTGCATTTGCTGGCTTTCCTTAGTCAGTTACTGAAGTCTTCTTATGATTATCTTGTGGAAGACTTCATCTCGAATGGCTTCACAACTCAATCTTGATGTTGATTGGGTTGGTGCTTAGATCTTCTTTTAGCTTGCACGCCATTCGTTGAGTGCTCTCTGGTTTCCTTGGATGTAGCTTACAGCTTGAACCAGAGGCTTCGTTCTTTTGGATATTCTTGGAGTGCTCATTTGTTGAGAACCGTATATGCTCTACGATTCATCCTTGGCATTATGAGCACTTCTTCTTAGGTCGTAGTTCTGCACTCTACGATTCATCTTTAGCTTGTGCAGACACTACGATCCTGAGATCAGATCTTGACACTACGATTTCTGCCTTGTGCTTGTTGTCTTATTCTGATCTTGCTTGACTACGATCTCTGCATGTAATCCATAGGCTCTACGAACTCAGAGTGTGATCTACGATCCTTGACTTGGCTTCGGCATCAGTAGACTCTACGACTCTGAGTGTAGTCTACGTTTCTATCTTGGCTTCGACAGATGATCGGTCTTCTCGTAGGCAGGTTGTCTCTACGATTCTGAACATGACTTCCTCAACACACTACGATCCCGAGGAAGCTCTACTCGACACACTACGATCCTTCTTCGTTTCCCCTGAAAGTCTACGAACTCTGAGATCTACTATCTTGCATACTCATATTCTGCCTCGATAGCTCTCGAGTTAACCTTGACTCTCCTGGCAGACTACGACTTCTGGTGTAGTGCTTGACGATCAGACAAGCCTATCTATTACATCATAAGATCAACCTAACAAGTTTGATCTTTCTATATTTATAGTCCTTGTACATCATTTCTTTTTAAGGACTTTATAAAGCTGTTTTACTTATATAGAATCAACCTAACATATTTGATCAATTCATTCTAAGTCCTTGTACATATATTTCTATTATCTATCAAAGGACTTTACAGCTTTTCTTAATGCAAGCATACTTGCATATTCATTCACATATATATCATAATCAAATCATATATTGAATAGGAATATCATTCACATATTTATTCCTGACAATCTCCCCCTATTTGATTATGACAAAAACATTAAGTGCTTATGCATGTTATGAATGAATCTTATATACAGTGAGCAACTATATTTTTAAAATATATATTCATGAATGTTATTTATATTGATATGACAATTTATATATTCAGACATTCTACATCCTGGATCCGGAACATACCTAACAGATTGGAGATGTACCTCCTTGGCTCCATGTATGTTTCCAGGATGTTTGCTGATCAGCTACTCATCTGATTGTTCTTCTTTCTCTTGCTCCCCCTGGGATGATGACCTTCTGTCTTTGCCTATCTCCCTTTCAGCTTCTTTCTGATCATGCTTCCCCTTAGATTCTGTGATCATGGGATCATCATCATTTAGCTCCCCCTCAGATGATGATACTCTTTCTGCAGCTGATGTCTTTTTTGATTTCTTTTCTTCTCTCCCTCTGCTCTTCTTTGAGTGCCTCTTGCTCTTCCTCTTTCTATGCGTCTTTTTCTCCCCCTTTTTGTCATCAATCATTTAAGAGAGCTGCTCCATGTTGGACATAAGTTGCTCCATTAGGTATGAGGAGTTGGCAACTTCAAACTTGAGTTCCTGCTGGCCTAACTCAAGTTGCATTGAGAAAGACTGTTTTAGGTCGTCAATCTTGTCAGACAGGGCTTGGATCTTCTCTTCATTGGTCTTCTGAATTCATAGAGCATCTGCCTTCTGATCTTGTATGGTCTTCTGATAGATGTTATATCTCTCTTAGAGTTTGAGATATATATCAACCATAGTAGCTTGAAGCTTGTGCTGGAAGGAATTATCTACTGCTACTATCAGCTTCTGAGATTCTTCAGTGAGCAGAGATATTTTCTCGCTTAGATCATCAGAACTCTTTTGTAGTTCCTGCTGCAAAGTAGTTTGATCCTTTTGTTGGGCAGCAACTGGTTGAGCATCAGTTTGGACTCTACGATTTTCATCCTTAGACAGATTTTCGAAAGTTTGAAGAATCTGAATGATCGTTGAGTTCCAATCACTGCTTGAGGATGAGGGAATGTCAGATAGTAGTGCTTGAGCATAAGAAGGCTTCTGGTTTTGGGCTTGAACATCATCAGCAGTAGAGTGAACAGACTCTACAATCAGCTCCTTGGTCATGACTCTTCGTCCTTCAGAGTCCACTCTACGATCATAGGGGATATAGAGATTTTCAGCATGACTATAGACCTTGAAGTGGGGCTGTTCTTTGATTGTTTTGGTTGCAAAATTCTTCATCCTTGGGAAGTTCTGAGCCACCAACTCCATGCTTAGGAAGTGAGAGAAGCACCGACTGAGATAGCTTCCATCTCCTTCAGTGTGGGCCTTTAGCCATGACATCCACCAGAAGAACCATCTTATCAGCAAGTCGTCAGGATTGTAGAGAATGGTCGAGCAGTCTAGCTCCATATTGTTCCAGTTTTTGGCTATGTCAAAGGTAGTCGTTCCTACTACCTTGAGTTGCTCATTTCTATAGTTCACCCATCTCTCTGATGGAGCATCTGGTAAGTCATTTGAGACTTCCACTACGATCCTTCTGCTAAATCTTGCAGTAGATAGAACTAGATAATCTTCTTGTTCATCTGCTTCCTGAGGTGCAGAACCAGAATCTTCTTTAATCTTTTCTCTCTCGGAGCCTGAACTTTCTTGATCATTTTCAGCAGAGAATTCCTGTTGCTATATTTCATTCTCAGAACTTTCTTCAGCCAGATCTTCTTCAAATTCATCTTCTTCATTGCTAGTTTCTTCTTCAGCATTTTCTCCCTGGGATACAGACTCATCATCACTCAATTCAATGATGGAATTTGATTGACCACTGCTCCTTTTGGAGGCAAACTTGGCTTGCAGTCTGTAGCTTTTCCTTCTTCTTGGAGGTTCAGGTTTGGGAGGAAGAGTCGGACTCTTCTTCTTCTTCTTCAGACTATAACTTCTCTTGTTCAGCAGACAGACTTCTTTGAAGTTCAGCACTGGCAGGGGCAGATTCTTCTTCTTTAGACTCGTCATCTTTAGAGCCATCAAGGTGGCTAGCTGGATTTGAGGGGGCAAGTTCTTCTTCTTCAGACACAACATTACTTGACCTATCATCTTGGGTCATTGGGGCAGTTACACTCAGAGATTGAGTTTGGTCATCTTGAATCTCTTCTTCATTCACAAAGTGACTACTTTGAGGATTAGCCATGGGGCTTGAGCATTCTTCTTTATCAGCAGATGTTGCAATTTCTTCCATCACATCAGCTTCACCTTTATTGCTGGATGTTGTCTGTGGGGACTAGGTCTTGACATCTGTTTCTTTTTCTTCTATTGACTCTACGTTCCTTTCTTCAGCAGATGTACTGTTTTGGGAAGCTGAGGCTGGTTTGTCTTCCACCTTAGCTTTCTTGCTGATAGGCCCTTGAAGCAGGCTATTGCTTCTCCTCTTTATTGATTCAACAGTTAGAGCTCTTTCTTCTTCAACTTTTTTTTTGATGGAGAGACTCCTTGGTGGGGCCTTGGCTTTCTTCACATCACCAACTCTCTTCACACCTTTTGATTTCTTTCTTGCTGGTGTGATTTCTGCTGGTGCAGAGTCATCAGACTCAGAGCTCTCCGCCTCTTCTATCTTTCTCTTCTTTGCAGAGGACATGTGCAGTGTTCTTGCACAGTATGCACTTTCCAACTATTTCAGCAAAGAATTCATACTCTTCAGGAAACTCCTTCTTCTTCATGTCTTTAAAACTAGGGTTTCTTTGGTACCCCATAACCTCATTTGCTTGTTCAGTATTGACATTATCAAGGTTATTCAGCCCTTGGTTAGGAATTCCTAGGCATTAATTAAGGTCAGAAGATTTTAACTTCAGAGACTGACCTTTAACCTTGGTAGTAAGGGTTTCGGAGATGATGGAGGCGTTTGAGTAGAATTATTTAACCAGGTTGATGTAGACTCGAGTATTTGCCTCAAGGCATTCTGAGAATCCAGTTTTCTTCACAAACTCGAGAATATCCCTGAACTTCTTTTCGCATTTCTCAAACGATTTGGTTCCAAGCTGAATGCCAGTGATTACTTGCCAGTTTTCCATTTGAGTAGTTCGAAGAATGTGGGTATCTGATTTAGAGATGTTTATACGAGATGTCTAAATGTGATTTGGTAAGGCTCTGGAGGGTTAACTGATTTTGGCTCTTGAGAGGATTTTAGGGTTTGAAAATGGGAGGGAGAAAGGTTCGATAGCTTTTGGTAACTCTGTCTGCATATTTGAAATTATCTTTAAGGCAGTTCCTTCTAATTTTGCATAATCAGTGATGTGTCAACCGTCCATTGGTTGCATGTTGCTCAGTAATGAGCTGTAACTCCCCATAACTTTTTAGTTAGATGTTTCCTTTTAGAAGAGTAGTCGTTTAAATGACGTGGCTCTGACCGTTAACCTTTTGATTCGTAGAGTGGCATGATAAGGCAGCCATGGACTCTACGATTCCCTTGGTTGACTCAATCAATCAACTTTTGAGAGATGTTGTAGTGGATGGCTTTGTCTTTTCTCCTTACTTTGATGCAGCATAGCTCAATCATTGATGTATTCGAACTTATCTCCTTAACATGAATAGTTTAGCAAATATCTCATTTTCCAAGCTCCTTGTGAACTGGAGTACCCTATGGCAGGACTATGATCTTCGAGTTGTATTCTACGATCGCTAAGGTTGTACTACGATCGTTGAGGTAGCACTATGATCGTTGAGGTTGCACTGCGATCGTTTAGTTCTCTTCAAACTCGAATCTACGATTGTTGACTGACTTGGTCCTTGAGATGAACTAGATCAAACATTTCTTATGGGTCAAGGTAGCTAAGGAAGGGCCAACCTCTTAGTGTGAGCTAAGGGTCAGGTTTGTCCCTGAGGCGCTCTCTAAATGCAATGCTATAGAAGTGATTTGTACTAACATCTCATTCGACCTTTTCTGGTGGGGAGATCTTTTACCGGCTTTAGACAATTGCTTTTCTGAAATTGTGGTGTCCTCCTGCTCTTACACTACGATCATATGTTTGATCGTAGGCACTTCATGATTATGGGTTGGGTGGCTGAAAGGTTATCAGTAGTACGTTTTGAGACGTTCCTACTGACTATGGATCTTCATTTGGTTCATTAGCCACAAAGCTTTGGGACTTTGTAGCTGGTACAACTTTTTATAGTATATCTCAGTGCTGTTGTTCCTTAACGGATCACTGCTCCCCAATGTTGATGTTATCTTCCCAGATAGATGTGATTCCCTCTTCTTCAAATTCATTTGAAGGCAGCCTTGCAAATTTCTATCTGACTGGAATCTTCATCATAACTTTGATTACCTTGTATCGTAGAGATGAGTATTTTCGTGACTGATCACTCTACGATCATTTGATAGTACTACGAACGTAGTGTTCTTTGATAGTCTTGAGTTTGAGAAGTTCTGATTCTTAATGAACTCCTCTTTTCTAATGCTCGATGATCCTCTGATGTGAGCTTCCATTAGGATTCTTCTTATGCAACATTCTTTGCTAGCTTTTGAGCATATAAGACCCTTTTCATCTTCTGCTGTATGGCTTGCTCCCATATACAGATTAGCAGCCATGTGAGCTCCATTCTGGTTAGCTCAAAAGGTCTTCAAGGACAGTCTTGGACATATAGAAACTTTATCAGACTCATATTTGAACAGTTTTTAGCCTTCAGCTGGTTTAGTCCTTTTAGCTGAAGTCTTCTGCTTCATCATTCCTTAGTGTGGTCAAGCTGACCAAGTACCTGCAGGTTTAAATATATTTCTAATTTTGGTACCCATAATGAAATGGGTCCTGCTAGGTTAGTTCTCTAAACCCCTATTCCTCTTATTTGGGCAATCATCATATTTATCACCAATAGACATATTCATGCATACAACTATCTTAGGATAATACATTTTGAGATGCATGATGGTGAGTGTGAGTAGGATATGGCATTTAATAACACACTCTCTATGTATGATGGTTTCATCATTTACTGGATTACGTTCACAGTGTTTTAAGTGTTCAGAGTAGGAATCAACTCTACGATTTATGAGTATCTAGTTGATTCATGGAGGTGATCAGTTTCTACAGATCAGCCAAATCCTCTTGTAGAACTGATCATACTCTGTGAGTTGTCAAACACTTAGAACATAGGCTTGTACATACATATTAACCCACCAGCAACGATTACTTCACATAAAGTTTATCTAGCCTGTGATGCTCTTATGACCCATTTTAGATTTCCTTCAAGATGTCATTTTCAACCTAAAACTTGGATGAAGAGAAAGTTTACAGTCATTTGAGTTTCCATCCTCAGGTTACTTTCTCTCTTCACCTCTTTAAGTAGATTATGGCTCATTGACAGAATACTGTCATGGTTTATAAGAGGGTGCAATTATGATGTATACATTTATAATAGTGAAGAATCGTACCTTTTTACTGTCCGTTACTAAACAATCATTTATCTTAGATATACTGAGTTTAGGTATTGATGTGCATAACTTTACTTTTGCTCCTGACAGCTTATTGCTCTTGTTGGCCTTTAATCAATTAGTCATGGTTTTGAAGATGTAGGCCATGAGAATCTCAACATTAAGATCTTTGACATCCTTTAGCTGTCAGAGTTTGCACCCAGCTGTTGGTTGGCCAATCATAAGTTTGAGAAGGTCTTCTTTCTTCTCTCGTTAAGCATTTCTTAGCATGTATGGCTTCTTCATCTTTCAGACTGGTGGGTGCTCGACTCTTTGTCATTGATGTCTCTTGAGTTCTCTCGTCTGGTCTTCGGACTACAAGATTGACTGCAGGCTAGGATGGATCTTGTTGATGTAACATTAGAGACCATGGACCAATACGAACAACTTCAGGTGCATATACACATTTAACCTATACACAATATTCCCAACATGTGAGCTGATCTGCATATAACAAGTTACTTACTACTAAACTAAGTTTAGAACAATGTTAGTGCCTAGGATCAGACTCAAAACGATTAGCTTTTGAATATAGCATGAGAACTTGCTCTGATACCAATTGTTAGTTCCCAGAGGGCACAATAGATCTAGAAGGGGGGGTTGAATAGATCCTTTTTATTTAAATACTTTTCTGGTTTATATTATATTGTTCATAATTAACATATGACAAACATTAGAATCTTTTCAAGCACAACAGAATAAGTAAAAGATCCCCTTCATTGATATGATAATAATCATACATACATTGTTCGTAGAGTAAGTTTAGTTGTAAGCAGTTAAAACATACATAGCAGTTATAGCAGTTATAGTACATAATGTAAATGACACAATGTAAAAGACACAAGGGGTTTTAAGTGGTTCAGAGACTCAAGCTCCTAATCCACTCTTCTGCTTTCAACTAGCATAATTTCCACTAAGGAAGGGCAACACCCTGAATCACTAAGATTCCTTCAAGGCCAGCAGTCTTGAGACTTCAGTTCACGAAGAACTCTTCAAGGCCAGCAGCCTTGGAACTTCGTTTAGTCCCTCCGGACAAGGACCCCTCAGGCCCTGCTTCATTTAGTCCCTCCGAACAAGGAACCTTCAGGCCCTGGATGTTGAGTTATTTATTTGTTGTTGTTGTTGTTAGAGTCAGTGTTGAGCTGCTAAGATGTCTTCATGCTCTGAACATCTTCTATACTTAGCAGCTTGGCTTGATCATCCTTGAAGTGCAGCTGAGTATTGCATGATGCTCAGCTTCTTCACTTACTCAACCACCTCGGATGACCCCTTGATGAACTCCCTTGAAGATCATTCTCCTTGGTACTTGATGGCTGCACATGATTGGCTTTTAAGATGACGTTAAGTTCTTCTGCTTGGTACTTAGAAGCTTTCTCATGCTTGACACCAAGATGGCTTTTGTGATCTTCCTTTTTGCTACTTGATGCCTTCTCATAATGGACTTGCTAAGATGACTGTAGGCTCTTCTCTATTGTACTTAGAGTCTTCTCATGATGGTCATCAAGATATGATAATGCTCTTCTTTCTCTCGACAATTCAGAACACTCTTCATGTAGTAGAACTCTCACTTCTACATAGTAGAACTCACACTTCTACTTCTTTCTTTTTCTGACTTCTGAGTGTTCTTGGTGGATCGTAGAGTGAGACTTCGGACTCACTATCTCACATGTTTTAGAACAGTCCACCTTCTCTCCAAAACTCGGCAACTCCAACAACCTTTGATCTTTGAAGCTCTTCTAGATTTATACTCCTTTCCAATCCTTCCATTGGAAAGTAGCCATTGAAGGCTATTCAAATATCTTCACAGATCTCGAGTTGCTTGAGGTAGACTGCTTGATGTGACATGTCATACTTTTTCTGACGCTGTAGTCTACTGTTTCACCTACCTTGTCAGATGTATCACTTTAATGTCTTGGGCAGGTCAAAGACTTTATTTCCTCCTGATTTCTTGATTAGAGGTTGTTGTTTTGCATCGATGCTATCAATAAGCACTTGTCCGAATATTACCCTTCAGATTGAACCTTTGCCAATGCTTCAGTCTTCAGCTATTCGAACTCTACGATTCTGATGCACGTCTTTAAGGACCTGATCGTAGTGTCTTGTTGAGTGTTGCTCATTGACTGGTAGAGTTAACACTACGATCTTGAATAGTGTTGATTGGATCTTCAATGTAGAACACCTCTTCCTTGTATTGTGCAGTGCTTCAATACTTCTGTTTGCTTTGATTGTTCTCAGAGACTGATGGCCTAATTCCTTGCTCTAGTCCCCTTCTGAATATCAAGACACTTTAGATTTTCGCCTTGGCCCTTCTCAATGTGGGGAATGGACGTTATTGGGCCCATTGAGCCTAAAGCCAGTAATGGTCACCTATTTATCTTCACCATGATCGACTACTTCACTAAGTGGGTAGAAGCAGCCTCCTTCCCTAGGGTCAATAAAGAAGTCATCATTGCTTTCATCAGAAACAATGTCGTTTGTCGATATGGACAACCAGAGGTGATTGTGTCAGACAATGCCAAAAACCTCAACAATAAAATGATGGAGGAGTTATGTAGTAAATTCCACATAAAACATCTTAACCCTGTCATCTATCGTCCGAAGATGAACGGTGATGTTGAAGCGGCTAACAAAAATATCAAGAAGATTATACAAAAGATGTCAGCCAACCACAAAGATTGGCCTAACCTGTTGCCTCTTACTCTGTTAGCCTAAAGAACCACAATGCGTACTTCAACTGGGGCAACCCCCTACGCTTTAACCTATGGGATGGAAGCAGTGCTCCCCATAGAAGTTGAGATAGAATCTCTTAGAGTGTTGATCGACGCTCAGCTGGATGAAAACCAATGGGTACAAGACATGTATCACCAATTGTCTCTGATAGACGAAAGGCGAACTGCGACTATCTTCCATGGTCAGCTATATCAGCAAAGGATCGCCAGATCCTAAAACAAAAAAGTCCGGCTACGGCAATTTAAACAACATGACTTGGTTCTGAAGAATATCCTTGACAACCAAGATCAGGCCAAAGGAAAATTCGCTCCTAACTGGGAAGGCCCGTTTATTGTCAAAGAAGTATTGACAGAAGGCGCTTTCAAATTACAAGAAATGGACGGCGATGAATTTCCACAACTCATCAACTCAGACACCGTGAAACGGTATTATGTCTAAAGGAACCAGCAAATACCCTGGTGCATCATCATCAGGTCACCAGTCATTCCGGTTCTTTAACCCTTTACCACCTACAACTTGCTACACTTTGCCCCTCAGGGAAACATACTCTTCAAGCCAGCAGCCTGGCTTTCTCCGTTGCGCTTATACAACTTAGGTCATCCCACTACGGATTAAACCTCTTGCGTTTGTAGTTTGGCTACCCATACATGGGATCAAACTTCTCCTGCCTGCAGTTTATCCTTAACCTAGGATTAAACTTTCTCCTCCCCGCACTCTAACCTGCAATGGGATTACGCTTTTCTTCTCGCCCTAATGGGAGAACTAGGTCGACCTGATCTCCTCTTCAATAGGAGTACGTAGGCAACCATGTTACATGGCCCGGTCGCAATAAAACAAAAATAACAAAAACATTTCTACCCTCTTCTCCTTACAAAAACAAAAACAACCAAAAACATTCCTACACCATATCAGCCATATACAGCGTTGAGCCTCTTACACCAGGTTCGAACTACGCAGACCTGATCTCCTCTTCAATAGGAGTACGTAAGCAGCCATTCATGGTGCGGTCTCACCCCCTACCAAAACACAAACCATTATCAGCGGGTATTAGGATTCTCTTTCAATCCAGAATATTTCATTCGGCTTCAGACCAAAGGGATGGAATTACCTGAACTCCTCCCAAATAGGAGATTCGGAGACCATCTAAGCTGCGGTCATACCTCGAAGAGCAATACTAAACCATAAGAGGTGGAATTAACTAGGCTTCTCCTAAATAGAAGTACTGGCAACCATCTGTGGTGCGTTCAATCTCAAAGAGGAAAGCCACGCTCCTCTCCACATTTCCATTCAGAAACAAGTCCCAAGACACCAAAGATGGTAGGGATATACATAGATCGATGATCCATTCTGAACTATCCAGAGACAGCTCAATGTCCATCCACCAAGGAAGAATTCAGAATTCATAAAGATCACAAGCCCTGAAGCAGCAGGCAAAATATCAAGCAAATAGCAAGGCATATCTAAAAGGGAAGTGATCCAAAAATATATTTCCCTGTTATATATAATGCTATTTGATATATATACAATGTGAACTGTACATGACAAAATGGCTAAACTAGTCTGTGCAGGTAAATACAAGCTCATCTACGAATCAGGGTACATGCGAGCTAGCAAGACCAACATGGCATCCCTCTCAAATGAAGGAGGTAAAACTGTAGTCTCCTGGATAAGAATATCCACATGACCCAACAGATCTGTAGCCATCTGAATGATGACCATATGATCATCGATATAAGCGATCATCTCTGTGATCATACCAGTGGTAAGGGACCTCGCTGCAGTACTATCTGTGAAAGCCACATCCCGGGAAGATATAGCACTATCCCGCTCAACTATCACTGCGTCTCTGTCTGACCTGGCCTCATCACGCTCAACAACAACGACATCTCTACGAACTAATGCCTCGTCTCTCTCTAATAGGGCGGCGTCCCTCACATCAAGAGCAGTCGACATCATAGATCGAATCTGGTCTCTCTCAAAGGTCATCAGATGAAGACTCTTCTCTAAATATTATGCCAAGTGCTGGATCACAAAAGTACTGATACTAGGAGAATTCGGAAGAAATGCTGGCAACCCAACAGCGGTATCCTCCTCGATGTAGGTATCAATGTCCTCTATAGGCTCTACATTGTCTAACTCAATCTTCGATACTGCAAATACTGCTACAGCCGATAAAACCTCCGTCTCCATCCATGCGGAGTATTCTGCGGAATAACCGGGACGACTGGCAGGAAAACCAGTTATCTCACGCTGATCCCAGCAAGCGTATACACGAGATCGGTCCTCGGCTGAGAGGTATAGAGAAGCTGAGCGCTGACCTGCCGCCCCCTCAAAAGGATGAAAATCCTGGAACTGGTCAAATTGCGACATCACGGCCAATGGATGATAAGTCGTCACGCCCCTCAAGCCAGTCAAAGGGAGAAAATCCATGCCCGGAGCATGAGTAATGAAGTTGTATGGTGAGCAAAGCCCCGAGCACAACAATATGCTAAATGGATCTCGGATATCTGCCTAAAATGCGGACCAGGACTGAGCATCTACACACTCGGATGGCTGAAAGGAATACGACATAGCCACCTCATGGGTGAAACAATACCCGTGCCGTCTAAAAGTACCAACTAGTCACAAGTGTGACATAAACCACACATACAGCATGACCGAACTCCCAGTAAACACACCTGACGGGTAAGTGCGACAGTAGGACGCTGATCGCAAGGTCTCTACCACGATCATAGGTACAATGATATGACCCTCCCTGAGTGCTCTCACCGCCATGATAACGCCTATATCTATCTCATCCATGTACCGCGGAATGTACACGTATGACAGTACACAAAGTATCAGTACATCAACTCTGGCCGAACGCCAATGATTCTCCGATACAGTGAAATCCCCTAAATATCATGAGTAGCTATCCTTCGCACCAAATCTGTCACACAAAAAACGCTGAGAGATCACATAGCCAGATGTCAGCTCATTCTGCACCACTCTGCGCCTCAATCCAGTGAGAGTCATGAATCGACTACTCATGTCTCCCAAAGCCATGTGTACGCAAGGTTGGTCTAGGGGCAGCATCGTCAAACGGGCATACTCCTCTAGAGTAGGAGTCAACTCATGGGTGCCAAAGTGAAATACCTGCCTATCAGCTAGCCAATGCTCTAGCATCCCATCTATAAATCCTGCAGGAACCTGAAATGCCAAAAGGGTCATGGTATGCTGCAATAACAGATCTACAGCCACCCTATCTGGTGGTGACATGCTATCGTACCACGAGCGCATACCCAATGCCACCACTGACGGTGGGATATGATCTATACAGCTAACTGTCGAAGAAGACATCTGTGTGGGCCGTGTCATAAGACCATCCAAGGGTTAATACCGAGTATCTCTGGACATACATACATATGCATAACATATAATGGATGTCAATATGATATAGGGAATGAAAAAATGATGCATACATTCCTAAATATATCATCATCAAATACATCAGCTCTGTACAGCTACAAATACAGGGAAATGGGTCACATACACCCAACACCCACCTGCAGCGCCCCTATGTGGGTCCCACCCCTCTGGCTCGGTCCAGTTTGAGTTGCAAAGGAGTTCTCATATACTAAAAAGGTCAAATCGGTAATAAAAATGCCACGCGATTGAGCAAAACAGCATACAATCCTTGTCTTCTCAGATGAGACTTTGAATCTTCACATCACTCATTGGTAGTCTCCTAAACACAAGGTATACTCTGCCAATGATTTCAGTTATCACAAATCACATACGACAATACCTTATATAGGTCCGATGCCGCAGACTCTAGTTTGTTACCCTACGTGAATCCCTGACGAGGGTTACAACGTGAATCCCCGACGGGGGTTACAACGTGAATCCCCGACGGGGGTTACAACGTGGATCCCCAACGGGGGTTATAACGTGAATCCCCGACGGGGGTTACAACGTGAGTCCCCGAGGGGGGTTACAACGTATATCCCCGATGGGGGTTACAACACGTTCATCCGTTGACAATTCTATCAACGAAGGTCAAACAACCTTGACATTATTTCAGCCGATGGCAGGTAAACCCATCGAAACATTAAGAACCATTCCGTAGTTACGTACGTATTCATGGGTCCCCAGTGGATCCCCGACTGGGGTTACAACATGAGTCCCCGACGGGGGTTACAACGTATATCTCCAGTGGGAGTAGCAACGCATGCTCAGCCGTTGACACACATATCAACGAAGGTCAAGCAACCTTGACATCATTTTAGCCAATAACGTTTAAACCTGTTAGAGCTATAGAGATGTTCGAAGTTCTCATACCCAGCTGCTCATATTCCCCAGCGGATCCCCGGCGGGGGTCAAAATGCAATGCTCCGTTGATCTACACATCAGTGAAGGTCAAGCAACCTTGACGATCTCCTCACAGAGTTTCAGCTGTTGATTCACACGTCAGCGAAGGTCAACCAACCTTGACAGTATATCCCACAGGATGTTTTAGCCGTTGATTCACATGTCAATGAAGGTCAGGCATCCCTGACAGCATTTGCTGTTGGCAGTAAATCCAACAGAATTATGACATATTCTGAGGATACTAACCAGGAGAGGTCAACATTATCCAAGAGGATAGATGATGGAATATGTTATACACATCCTCAAACAGATCAAACTTTATCCCCACAGATCTCTTACATATAAGAGATACCCCTTCAGTATCAAGTCGTTATCAAGAACACTGGAATTTGGTGATAACTCCAACACCAATATCCTAACAGATTCGGCTTGCACATCAGATCTGGTCAGTATTGCCAATCCCCAGTTGAAGCAACAGGGAACCAGCAATCATCCCCAGTATGTTGGGCCACAACCCCGTACACATGCATCATACATTTGCATCATGTTACTATCTATAGTACCATGTTTATCTTGTTGCATTTCAAGTGTCTAGGATTCTTTATCCTACCCATGCATCGCCATGCATGAGTATGATAAAGAGGGGCATCTGTTGACACTCGAAATTTTCTGTACTACTGTTACTAACATTGTAGGATGACAGATTCATCTTTTAAGAGAGAACCCTGAAAGACAATCCAAATCCTTACCGGACACTACTGGAAGTTCAACATTAACCCCGGATCGCAATCTGGGAGTAACGGTTTCAACCTCGAATTTAACCCCGAGACCTGTAGATACAATACCGGAATACACACCAGAGAAGACCGATTAATCTCGGAGATAACCCCGAGGTATCCAGTCTCAGTCCCAACCATGGGAATAGCCACCAACCTTAGTGATAACCCCAAAGAATGCAGTTTCGGAGATGACCCCGAAAATGCTTGTTTCAAATGCCATCAGCTTCAATCTCGGCACTCACAACGAGATACACTGTACCAACCCGACAATAACATCGGGAAGACAGGTACACCTCAAAGATGACAATGAGGACCTCCAACAAATGCAGCAGTCCAATCTCAGCGAAGTCTGAGCAACGTCTGCTTATCGGCCCAATCCGGCAGTGACACCGGTGAGGGGCAACATCGCCATCTCGTCTCTATGCAACAATGTCCCACAAGGCTAACCAATCCCGAGTGACTATTGTGCGGGGTAATGGATGAAAGTTGAAGCTTGAAGACCGGAGGGCATCGTCCTATCTTCAAAGACTTTGTACAAACTTTAATCCCATGCCATCGTACAACTCTCGACAACGGTGGTTCGAAATAGGTCCTGAATACCTCCAAACGGATGCCCGGATTGCACTTCTCAAAATTCGAGTGGACATTACAGTACCTGAGGGCACGTACTTCGAGACGACTCGATAGAACCGGGCTGACCCGACCTGCCTCTGATACACCTGCGACACCTTTTGCCTATAAATAAGAGGCTTGGGGTGCTGATTTTTAAGAGAAAGAAGACGGGAAAACCCTGTACAATTTGTTCTGCACTCGCCATACAGTGTACTGCTTTAATATATATATATATATATATATATATATAAAAGCGAATAAACGCACCAGACCGAAGTCTAGGCTCATCAAACAAAGTCCGACACATAGTTGATATATATAAGTCCGACACACAGTTGATATATATAAGTATATATATATACACACTAATATATATCAACTATGTATAGGAATTTGTTCGATGAGCCTAGACTTCGGTCTGGTGATTTTACTCGCTTTATATATATATATATATATATATATATATATATATATATATATATATATATATATGAACTGTGGTCGAACTATGTTCGATGAGACAGGATTTTACATTCGGTGTGTTTATTGCTTATATATATATATATACACATATATATATTTATTTATTTTGTCCTGCCTAGAGTTCCCTTCGTGGCAGTTGATCGCTTTTACAGCTTTCTTTACAATTAGTCCTGCCTGGAGTTTACTTCGTAGCAGTTGACCGTATTTACAGCTTTATTTATATTCTGTCCCGCCTGGAGTTTCCTTCGTGGCGATTGACTGTATTAACAACTTTATTTACATTTATAATCCCACATGGATGTTCTTCGTGGTTGGTGATCCTGTCTGTATATATATATTTACCGCTTTTATATATATATATCTGCTCATTTCTTTTATACAAATTGCAATATTCTATGCGCCTAGGAATCATGTGATCACAGATTCCTCTCATTGGATCTAGATTCGGTTCTCGTGACGGAAATTTTTAGTTGTAAGCAGCTTGTAAATTATTCTGCGATGTCTGTATTTCCTCAGATGGTTTCCATACCCACGAAGAAGTCGGCATTATTTTTTGATGTATTATTTTTCATACGGATGCCTCGCATCCGTCAAATAAAATCAATCCAGCCGCTCATTTAATAAAAATGGAGGTGTAAAAGGTCTCAATTCCTATTGAGCATCAGGGTTTAAAAAACCTCTTTTATAAAACATCATTGTCATATCTTGCTAAAAACTGAATTTTTACATAAATTCAAACCCTGTGTATATAGGTTCGAACGAGGCCTCGCACAACTTTCATATAACAGCACATTGACCCACAAACACATTCATATAATAGTTTCTTGAAAAGAGGCGATCACCGTGGTAACACGGATGTCGGGGGGTGCCTAACACCTCCCCCCCGCATAACCAAGTCCCCGGACCCTAAACAAATCTTGGTTTCGCCGACCCGTATATCAGTGTCACATCACTGGGTCAATGTGCAAACCTTTTATCAGTTGTGTTGGTACAACCATTTAAAAAACCAACTGGCGACTCTTAACAGTCCCATCGTCGACATTATACATGTCGGACCTTTTTCACTTATTTTTTCAAACAAATCTCACCTAAAATGAGAACACCAAAGAACTAGTAACGGAAAGGGACACCCAAAAATCCCGACGTCGATATGATGCTTACGTGAGAAGTCACTCAATTATACTCAATTATTGTTACAGTAATTGCTGCATCATATCTCTCATATTATTGATTCGATTATTGTCATAGTATCATCTGCATAATATGTTATTTTATTAAATCAATAATTGAGACGACAAAGTTATTCATATTATTAAATTGAAATATTTACAATGTCTAGAAGTTCTGTCAAGGAGAAGTTTGGTCACCTAATTGCGCGCCAATGGGGAGAAATCCTTATTGGAAAGCCCCCTCTTTCCTGGGAACGACCTGGTTGATAAATATTATGAGTTATAATATTAATGATGAATATTATTAAAATTGAAGTTGTGTTTGGAGTTGAATTTGGAGACGCGGACGTGATATTTTAGTCCGGAATGATGAAATTAGTAAAAATAGTTTATAAACACAAAATTTTTCGGAATTCACTATTTGGTCAAAAGTCAATAGTAGACTTTTTCGGGAAAAGTCAAACTCCAAATTTCAAAATTTATATTTTTGATAAAAATGGTTTCATTGTGTTGTAATTATTTGTGTTAATGAAAATCGACAATTATTTCGATAATAATTGATGTCTGGAGGTTATATTGACCAATCGGGTATTTAACCGGATAAATGAGCAATTGATTGCTATTATTTCACATGATTATAACTATTTGTTCACATGTGTATACTATTGTTTCACATTCTTGTTACTATTAGGGGAGTTAGTGCAAGATTGATAATACTTGCATGACTAAGTTAAAAATGGAGGTATAGATGGAGGTACTATACTGTAATTCGTATTTTCACATGTCTAGAACTATTGATTCACATAATTTACTATTGAATCACATTATTTACTATTAGGGAAAGTGGTGCAAGTTTGATAATACTTCCATGACTAAATTAAAAATAAAGGAAAAGTTGGAGGTAATGTACTGAAATTTTTCGAGCCCCAAAACGTGCAATTATCGAAACTATATTTGTCTATAAATAGAAACTCATTCTTCCTTCATTTCTCACCAATTCACAAACGCTTTAGAGCGATTATTATAGAGAGAAATTATAGAAAGAAGAAGAGAAGTTTGCTACCTCACTATTCTAGTATCCAATTTTTCTAAAGATAGAGAGTATTATTTATTTCTTATCTATGAAGAGAACTTCTGTTATTTCATTCTTTATTATTCTGTTGCAATAACCTGTATATGCGGGCTACCCTATACTTGGTGAAATTCTTCTGTTGTTCCATTCTTTATCATTCTGTTGGAACATCATATCTGTGCGTTCTACACCGGACCTGGTTCCGTCTTTATTATTCTGTTGGAATATCCTGTCTGTGCGTTCTACGCCGGACCTGATTTTGTCTTTATTATTCTGTTGGAATATCCTGTCTGTGCGTTCTACGCCAGACCTGTTCCGTATTTATTATTCTGTTGGAATATCCTGTCTGTGCGTTTTACGCAGGACCTGATTCCGTTCTTTATTATTCTGTTGGAATAACCTGCATGTGCGGTCTATCGCATGCCTGGTGATTTATTTTGTTATTCAATTCCTTATTATACTCAGTTGGTTAAAGTTTTGACTTCTATACTCCAAGAAATTAGTGGAATATCCTTGATATTTGCGCTTCATCCAGTATCTTTTCATGAAAATATTCTTCTGAGCATTTTTGAATTTTACTCTACAAAGCAGTATCATGTTGACAATGTGGACGTTATTAGTTCCTGGATAAAATAATTCTTAAACTTGTTTTATTAAATTCTTATATCATTGTCATCATCTTCATGTTTATATTTTGTTGAAAGTCATCTGTGGCCTATAGTGCATAGATGGACTTGGTATGATTATGACCAGGGATTATTCGGTGTAATCATGACCGTAATGTTACAAATGATGTGGTAAAAGTCCTCATTGGCCCGTAGTGCATTGATGGACAGTTGTTGACATGATCATGACCATTATTGAATACAAAAATATTCTTGGCCTGTAGTGCACGGATAATTGTGGTCGTGATACTAAAGAATATCATTGGTCGTAGTGCAGGGGTGATTCGATGATGTGGATTATTTATTAAGCTGAGTCCCAACGATAAAAGTCATGAAAAACCCTTTAAATCATAAAAGATAGTTGATTTTATTCTCTACTTAACTCTTTTAATGGATTGCTTGTTCCGCTGCAGTTAAACTTGATGGTTGTTGTATTGTATCAGTTTAACACTGTTGAAGGCTAACGATAATATATTCTGCATTATCTTAGTTATAATATTTCCTACTGGGCTAGTTGAGCTCACCCTTTTACTTTTATTGTTCTCTTCAGGAAATGAGAACGTAGCAGGGACTAGTCGGGGAACGGAGTGACGGACCAGATGATAGCATTAGTAGTCCTCACTATTCAGTGAAATAGTGGAAAATAAATGTAATAATATTTAATTTGAGTTTGAATATTGTCTAGACGACAATATTTGTATTAAAACTCACAGCTTATGTTTTGTCGTACTTTACACGACAGTTGTATAATTAAGTTGTATTTGTATTCTGTACCATGTATTTGACGACTCAGAATAAGTGATGTATACCTATTTTGGGGGCGTCACAACACACATTACCCACTACCACTTTTCTTCCACCTATCACTTTCACAACTATCACTTTTCCACCACTTTCCACTCACACACACATTATATATATATATATATATATATTCACACATCACATACTTATATTGTAAGACCCCAACTTTTATGAACAAAGATGAATTTTCTATAAATATCATTTTTGAATATTATGGAATGAATTTAATATAATGTTATAGTTGTGGGTAATATTTATAAATTTTGCAAAGTACGCAAGTTATATAATATTCGATTGGTCGGGGAATATTCGTTTTAATAGGGAATATTCGTACAACGGCACAATCATTGGTGGACCCCACAACAGAATTATTGTCGGATTGAGAAAACGACAAAAATACTTTATAAAAATAACGATGAAAGTTTTACCATTAACTGTTGAAACACCCGGTGTTAAAAGTACAGTAATACGCGTAGTTGCACAGTAGCACACGGTATTGATTATTGATGCTTACGTGAGAAGTCACTTAGTTTTGTTCAATTATTGTTACAGTAATTGCTGCATAGTATCTCACGTTATTTGATTCAATTATTGTCAATATTTTATAATCAATAATTGAGATGACAAAGTTATTAATATTATTATTTGCAATATTAATTTTTTTTAGAAGTTCTGTCAAGGAGATGTTTGGTCACCTAATTGCGCGCCACTGGGGAGAAATCCTTATTGGAAAGCCCCCTCTTTCCTGGGAACGACCTGGCCGATTAATATTGTGAATTATAATAATGATGACGAGTTTTGTTTTATTAGTATTATTAATGTAATAAAACAGAAAAGCTTTTTATATAAAACATAATACTTTTATAAAGTTATTCGTTTTATTAGACTAATAGTAAAAAATTTTATATAAAACAGAATACTTTTATAAAGTTATCTGTTTTATTAGACAATAATTAGAATATATTTTATTTTATTATGCATACTGTTTGTATAGTGCCTACATAGTATTTGCATAGTAAAATCTTTTTATATAAAACAGAATACTTTTATAAAGTTATTCGTTTTATTAGATTATAAATAGAATATATTATATTTTATTATAAACCAATCTGGACCGTCCGTTTAAAGTAAATCAATCTGGACCGTTCATGAATTAGTTACTATGCAGTCCATTCTTCTATAAATAGAAGCTCATTCCTTCATTATTTCTTACGAATTCACTGAAACTCTAGAGAGAAAAAAGAAAAGTGTTTTGCTACTTCACTACTTCTATATCCAGTACTCTTCTTTCTAAGGTAGGGAATATTATTTGTTGTACTCGTAAGGGGTACTCTTTCTTTCTTATTTATGAAGAAAACTTCTGTTATTCCATTCTTTATTATTATGTTGGAATAACCTGTATACGCGGGCTACCCTATACTTGGTGAAATTCTTATGTTGTTTCATTCTTTATTATTATATTGGAATAACCTGTCTATGCAAAGTATTGCATACATGGTGAAATTCTTCTAATATTCTGTTCTTTATTATTCTGTCGGAATATCCTGTCTGTGCGTTTACGCAGGACCTGGTTTCATTATTTATTATTCTGTCGAAATATCCTGTCTGAGCGTTTACGCCGGACCTAGTTCCATTATTTATTATTCTGTTGGAATAACCTGTCTATGCGAAGTACCCATGCATGGTGATTTTCTTTTGTTATTCCATTCTTTTGTTATTCCATTCTTTATTATACACCATGAAATTAGTGGAATATCCTTGATATTTACGCTTCATCCAGTATCTTTTCATGAAAATATTCTTCTGAGCATTCTTGAATTTTACTCTACAAAGCAGTATCATGTTGACAATTTAGATGTTATCAGTTCCTAGATAAATTAATTCTTGAACTTGTTTTATTGAATTCTTATATCATTGTCATCATCCTCATGTTTATTTTTTTTGAAAGTCATCTGTGGCCTGTAGTGCATAGATGGACTTGGTATGATTATGACCAGGGATTATTCGATATAATCATAACCGTAATGTTACAAATGATGTGGAAAAAGTTCTCATTGGCCCGTAGTGCATTGATGGACAGTTTTTGGTATGATTATGGCTATGGATTCTCTTTGGTCGTAGTGCAAAGATGAATTTTTTTATGGCATGATCAGGACCTTTGATGAAAACATGATTATCATTAGTCGTAGTGCATGGATAATTCGTGGTTGTGATACTAAAGAATATCCTTGGCCTGTAGTGCAGGGATGATTTGATGATGTGGATTATTTATTAAGCTGAGTCTCAGCGATTAAAGTGATGAAAACCCCTTTAAATCATAGAAGATAGTAGATTATATTCCCTACTTGACTCTTCTAATGGATTGCTTGTTCCGCTGCAGTTAAACTTGATGTTTGTTATATTTTATCAGTTGAACACTGTTGAAGGCTAATGATAACTTATTTTGCATTATCTTAGTCATAATATTTCTTACTGGGCTAGTTGAGCTCATCCTTTTGCTTTCATTGTTTTCTTCAGGAAATGAGAACGTAGCAGGGACTAGTCGGGGAACAGAGTGATGGTCCAGATAATAGCATTAGCAGTCCTCAATATTCTATAAAATAGTCTGATAATAAATGTAATAAGGATCACCTTGAGTTTGTATATTGTCTAGATGACAATATTTGTATTAAAACACACAGAATATGTTTAGTCGTATTTTACACGACTGTTGTAAAATTAAGTTGTATTTGAATTTTGTACCATGTATTTGGCGACTCAGAATAGGTGATGTATACCGATTTTGGGGGCGTCACAGTTGGTATCAGAGCTTAGGGATATGATCCCTGGCTAAGATGTGAGAATAGAAGTAGGAGGGGAGAGACGGGGAATTCCTTTGCTAGTATGACCTACCTAAATTTATTTGGTATTTAATTGGTCGGTCAGAATATAGGGATAATATGTTACATGTCAATTAACCTTTGTTTTGTGGCAGTATCTAAAAATGACATCCGAGAATGTTGAGAATAGCAATGGAGCACAAGAGATCGTTGATTCACCACATATCAATAATGAGGATAATGTGCATCAAGAAGGCGACAATCCTCATGCAAACAACAACACTGACCAAATGATGAATGATGGAATGTTCAGAGGCTTTATGCAATTCATGCAACAGCAGGCGAGAGCGGCTCCTTTCCAAAATATAGGTGGAAACACTAGAAACTCTCGGACGATCACCGCTAAACAGTTCAAGGAGCTGGGACCACCGGAGTTTATTGGAGAGCCAAAACCACTTAAGGCGGAAGCATGGATAAAGCAGATCACCAATATATTTGATGTCTTGGGATGCTCCGAAAAGCAAAAGGTTCCCTTTGCCGCCTTTATGTTGCGAGGAGAGATAGATTACTGGTGGGAATCGGTAAAGCATACTCAACCTGCCGCACTGAAGATGTCTTGGCAGAAGTTCCAAGAACTATTCAACGACAAGTACTTTCCTAAAAGTATTTGTCACATAAAAGAGGTAGGGTTCATCAAGTTGGAGCAGAATAATATGACCGTGTCGCAATACGAAGCTAAATTTTCTGAGTTGTCTCGGTTTGCGTCCCACTTGGTGGATAATAAAGAGAGAATGAGGCAGATGATTTTAAGAGGTTTAAAGCTGGAGATATGTCAACATCTTATTTCTCATAAACTGTGTTTGTATTCAGATGTTGTAAATAGGGCTCGATTAGTAGAGTGCGATAACGATTCAACGCAACCAAAAGAGGGCAACCGTCAAAATGATAATACCAGTGAGAGCAGTAATCGAAGCGGTGACAACAAGCGTGGAGGGAATCAACAGGCCAGAAGTGGTAACCACTTCGGTGGTAATCAGGGCAAAAATAATAAGAATGGGCATTTCAAGAAGAGGAGATTTAACATTGATGGAAAGACATCAGCACCAGCACCCATTGTTAAGGAAGGAGAACGACCACCTATCATTTTCTTCAAATGCGAAGGGGAGGGACACATCAGTCCAAACTACGCGATGCCATCCAAAGCATGTTATAATTGTGGAAGAGAAGGTCATTTAGCCCGATTTTGTCGTTCACCGAAGACAAGTTCAGCCAGGATGGAGGCACCAAAGGCCGTCCCAGAAAAGTCAAAGCAGATAGTGCAAGGGAGAGCGTTTGTTGTGACCTCCCAGAAAACAAGGAACCCGAATAAGGTCATCACGTGTAAGCTTATCATTAATTCTAGTGAAGTCTATACTTTATTTGATACCGGTTCTACCCATTCTTTTATTTCTCCTACTTGCGCTCAACGATTAAATTTGACTCCAGAAAAATTAGACTTTGAATTATCTATGGAAACTCCGTTTGGAGAAACTTTCATTACATCCACTGTTTATAAGTCTTGTTTGGTTCAAATCGGTACCTTCACATTACCTGTCAATCTTATTTCATTGAAAATACTTGCATTTGATGTGATTCTAGGGATTGACTGGTTAACTACTCATCATGCTAAAATTGAATATTTTCGTAAGGTTGTTAGCTTTCATTATTCCTAATCAACCTATTATGTGAATTCAAGCGACCAAACCATTAAAATCAATCACAGTCATCTCAAGCCATAAAGCTATTCGTTTATTGAAAAACGGATGTCAAGTTTTCTTAGCTCATGTCACGGATCTAAACAAAAATACGTCAGTTTTGAATAATATTTCTATTGTTAATAAATTCCCTGACGTATTCCCTGAAGAACTTCCTGGCCTACCCCTAGAGCGTGAAATTAAATTTTGTATCGACCTTGACCCTAGTACAAAATCCATTTCCAAAGCCCCATATCGAATGGCTCCTATTGAACTTCAGAAGTTAAAGAAGCAATTACAAGAATTGTTAGACATTGGTTTCATTCGTCCTAGAATGTCTCCTTGGGGTGCTCCTGTTCTATTCATGAAGAAGAAAGATGGGAGTATGCGACTTTGTATTGATTATCGGGAGTTGAATCATGTCACCATCAAAAATAAGTACCCATTGCCACGTATTGATGACCTGTTCGAGCAGTTGCAAGGAACCAAATTTTTTTCAAAGATCGATCTTCGTTCTAGATATCATCAGTTGAAGGTTAAAACAGAGGATATTCCAAAGACTGCCTTCAGAACTCGGTACGGGCATTATGAATTTCTAGTCATGTCCTTTGGATTGACTAATGCTCCTCCTGCCTCCGTGGATATGATGAACCAAGTATTCAAGAAATATTTGGATCACTTTGTAGTCATCTTTATTGATGACATCTTTATTTATTCCAAAAGCCGTGAAGATCATGAGAAACACTTGAGGCTGACACTCCAAAAGCTTCGTGAATACAAGCTTTATGCCAAGTTGAAGAAATGTGAGTTCTGGCTTGAGGAAGTAGCATTCCTTGGGCACGTAGTATCAAGTCATGGAATATCTGTTGACCGGCAAAGATTGAAGCAATTCAAAGTTGGGAGCAACCTAAATCAGTAACCAAAGTATGTAGCTTTCTCGGCTTAGCTGGTTATTATCGGAGATTCGTGGAAGGATTTTCTCGAATAGTTACTCCATTAACTCAGCTGACTTGAAAAGATACAAAGTTCGGTTGGAGTGAATAATGTGAAAAGAGTTTTCAAGAACTCAAGAGGAGACTCATTTCAATACCTGTTCTGACAATACCATTTGTCTCGGAGGGATTTGTCATCTACAGTGATGCTTCGGGCAAAGGGATGTGTTCTAATGCAACATAGGAAAGTCATAGCCTATGCCTCAAGACATCTCAAAGAATATAAGAAGAATTATCATACTCATGACCTAGAGTCAGCAGATGTTGTCTTCGCACTTAAAATTTGGAGGCATTACTTGTATGGGGAGAAGGTGGATATCTTTACGGATCATAAAAGCCTCAAATATTTCTTTACTCAAAAGGAACTCAACATGAGACAACGACGTTGGCTGGAACTGTTGAAAGATTATGATCATACCATCCAATACCATCCTGGAAAAGTGAACGTGGTAGCTGACGCATTGAGTAGAATATCATATGCAAGTACAAGTGCGATATTGTTAACACAAAGGCCCATTTTGTGTGACTTGCAAAGGATGGAGATAGAGTTAAAGACTCCATGGACCCATGTAATGATGGAGAATATACGAGTAGAACCGACTTTAATTGATAAAGTTAAAGCTGCTCAAGCTACAGACCTGGAGCTGATGCGTATGAGGAAGAAAGTGCAAGAAGGTGCTATGCCGGAAGCAAGAATCGATGAACAAGGAATACTTCGAGTCAACTCCAGACTTTGTGTTCCTAATGACCCTAATTTAAAGTATAAAATCATGATGGAGGTGCACAACACATCGTTTGTAATCCATCCTGGGAATACCAAAATGTATCATGATATTCATCATACATTTTGGTGGAGCAATATGAAGAGAGAAATAGCATTGTTTATCTCAAGGTGTCTAACTTGTCAACGAGTTATAGCGGAGTATCAAGTACCAAAAGGTCCATTGCAACCACTTAAAATTCTAGAATGGAAGTGGGAGCACATTTCCATGGATTTCTTTATCGGTCTTCCTAAGGTTTCTCAAGGTATAGATGCAATTTGGGTCATTGTTGATAGATTGACCAAGTCTGCTCATTTCTTACCGATACGAAAAACTTATACACTTGAACGTCTTGCTCGTATGTACATAAACGAGATTGTAAGACTGCATGGTATGCCAGTATCCATAGTTTCTGATCGAGACCCAAGATTTACTTCACAATTTTGGGTTAGTTTGCAGAAAGCTATGGGCACAGATTTACGATTTATCTCGGCATATCATCCTTAGACGGACGGGGGCAGTCGGAGAGGACTATTCAAACTCTTGAAGATTTATTAAGACTCTATGTCCTTGACTTCAAGGGAAGTTGGGATAAGTTCTTACCATTGGTGGAGTTTTCCTATAACAACAGTTATCAAACAAGTATTGGCATGGCTCCATTTGAGGCATTGTATGGAAGAAAGTGTCGTTCTCCAGTATGCTGGGATGAGGTGGGTGAAGCAACGTTGTTGGGACCGGAGTTGGTACGTATGACTACGAAAAAGATTCAAAATATCAGACAATGTATAAAAATCACACAAGATCGACAAAAGAGTTATGCTTATCTTTATCGAAAGGACGTGGAATTCGATATAGGAGATCATGTGTTGTTACGTGTTGCTCCATGGAAAGGAGTTATGAGATTTGAAAAGAGAGGAAAGCTCAATCCTCGATTCATCGGCCCATTTTTAATCCTCGATCGAGTAAGAACTGTGGCCTATAGACTCGCTTTACCGCTAAGTATGTCTCGTGTTCATAACGTTTTTCACATATCCATGTTACGTAACTATGTGGAAGACCCGAACCACATTATTGAGTTAGAACCGGACGAAATAGCGAAAGATTTGACATATGAAGAGGTTCCTGTTCAAATCTTGGATAAGAAGGAACATATTCTACGCTCCAAGGTTATACCTCAAGTCAAAGTTTTGTGGAGAAAACACGATGTTGAGGAAATGACTTGGGAGTTAGAATCTGAAATAAAATCAAGGTATCCTTACCTCTTCGACATACCAGGTACGTACCCTAATTTTGCGGGCAAAATTTTATAAGAAGAGGAGGTTGTAAGACCCCAACTTTTATGAATAAAGATGAATTTTCTATAAATATCATTTTTGAATATTATGGAATGAATTTGATATAATGTTATAGTTGTGGGTAATATTTATAAATTTTGCAAAGTACGCAAGTTGTTATATAATATTCGTTTGGTCGGGGAATATTCGTTTTAACAGGGAATATTCGTACAACGACACAATCATTGGTGGATCCCACAACAGAATTATTGTCGAATTGAGAAAACGACAAAAATACTTTATGAAAATAACGGCGGAAGTTTTACCGTTAACTGTTGAAACACCCGGTGTTAAAAGTACAATAACACGCGTAGTTTCACAGTAGCACACGATATTGATTATTGATGCTTACGTGAGAAGTCACTCAGTTTTGTTCAATTATTGTTACAGTAATTGCTGCATAGTATCTCACGTTATTTGATTCAATTATTGTCAATATTTTATAATCAATAATTGAGGTGACAAAGTTATTAATATTATTATTTGCAATATTAACAATGTCTAGAAGTTCTGTCAAGGAGAGGTTTGGTCACCTAATTGCGCGTCAATGGGGAGAAATCCTTATTGGAAAGCCCCCTCTTTCCTAGGAACGACCTGGTCGATTAATATTGTGAATTATAATAATGATGATGAGTTTTGTTTTATTAGTATTATTAATGTAATAAAACAGAAAAGCTTTTTATATAAAACAGAATACTTTTATAAAGTTATTCGTTTTATTAGACTAATAGTAAAAAATTTTATATAAAACAGAATACTTTTATAAAGTTATCTGTTTTATTAGACAATAATTAGAATATATTTTATTTTATTATGCATAGTATTTGTATAGTGCCTACATAGTATTTGCATAGTAAAATCTTTTTATATAAAACAGAATACTTTTATAAAGTTATTTGTTTTATTAGATTATAAATAGAATATATTATATTTTATTATAAACTAATTTGGACCATCCGTTTAAAGTAAATCAATCTGGACCGTTTATGAATTAGTTACTATGCAGTCCATTCGTCTATAAATAGAAGCTCATTTCTTCATTATTTCTTACGAATTCACTGAAACTCTAGAGAGAGAAACTATAGAGAGAAAGAAGAAAAGTGTTCTGCTACTTCACTACTTCTATATCCAGCACTCTTCTTTCTAAGGTAGGGGGTATTATTTCTTTTGTATTCATGAAGAGAACTTCTATTATTCCATTCTTTATTATTCTGTTGGAATATCCTGTATACACGAGCTACCCTATACTTGGTGAAATTCTTCTATTATTCCATTCTTTATCATTATGTTGAAATAACCTGTTTATGCGAAGTACTGCATACATGGTAATTTCTATTATTATTCCGTTCTTTATCACTATGTTGGAACATCATGTCTGTGGTTTACGCATGACCTGGTTCCGTTATTTATTATTATGTTGGAACATCATGTCTGTGCGTTTACGCATGACCTGGTTCCATTATTTATTATTCTGTTGGAATATCCTGTCGGTGCGTTTACGCATGACCTGGTTCCATTATTTATTATTTTATTGGTATAACTTGCATGTGCGGTCTATCGCATGCCTGGTGATTTCTTTTGTTATTCTATTCTTTATTATACTCAGTTGGTTAAAGTTTTGACTTCTATACTCCATGAAATTAGTGGAATATCCTTGATATTTGCGCTTCATCCAGTATCTTTTCATGGAAATAATCTTCTGAGCATTATTGAGTGTTACTCTACAAAGAAGTATCATGTTGACAATTTGGACATTATTAGTTCCTGGATAAATTAATTCTTGAACTTGTTTTATTGAATTCGTATATCATTGTCATCATCTTCATGTTTGTATTATGTTGAAAGTCATATGTGGCCTGTAGTGTATAGATGGACTTGGTATAATTATGAACAGGGATTATTCGGTGTAATCATGACCAAAATGTTACAAATGATATGGAAAAAGTTCTCATTGACCCGTAGTGAATTGATGGACAGTTGTTGGCATGATCATGACCATTGATGAATACACGAATATCCTTGGCTGTGGTGTATGGATAATTTATGGTTGTGATACTAATTAATATCATTGGCCGTAGTGCAGGGATGATGTGGATTATTTATTAAGCTGAGTTTCAGCGATAAAAAGTCATGAAAAACCTTTTAAATCATAGAAGATAGTAGATTTTATTCTCTACTTGACTCTTCTAATGGATTGCTTGTTCTGCTGCAGTTAAACTTGATGTTTGTTATATTTTATCAGTTTAACACTGTTGAAAGCTAATGATAACTTATTCTGCATTCTCTTAGTCATAATTTTTTTTACTGGGCTAGTTGAGCTCACCCTTTTGCTTTCATTGTTCTCTTTAGGAAATGAAAACGTTGCAGGGACTAGTCGGGGAACAGAGTGATGGTCCAGATAATAGCATTAGTAGTCCTCACTATTCTATGAAATAGTGTGATAATAAATATAATGAGAACCCCATTGAGTTTGTATATTGTCTAGATGACAATATTTGTATTAAAACTCATAGCATATGTTTAGTCGTATTTTACACGACTGTTGTATAATTAAGTTGTATTTGAATTTTGTACCATGTATTTGGTGACTCAGAATAGGTGATGTATACCGATTTTGGGGGCGTTTCATATATATATAAATTCCCTCCCCTATTCGTATACTCCCCCCCCCCCAATTTCCAAAATCATTTCTTCCACATATGAGGCCCCCACCTTTATTATAAAGAATAAATTTCTACCAATTATTTTGAAAAATAGGTAAATGTGGGTCCAAATAATATACCAAAATTTACAATAAATACTTCATAAAATCTGTAAGACCCCGTCTTTTTGAATAAAGATTAAATTTTCTCGAAATATATTTTTGAATATTATGGTGTGAATTTGATATAATGTTATAGTTGTGAGCAATATTTACAAATTTTGCAAAGTACACAAGTTGTTATATAATATTCGATTGGTCGGGGAATATTCGTTTTAACAGGAAATATTCGTACAACGGCATAATCATTGGTGGACCCCTCAACGGAATTATTTTCGGATTGAGAAAATGACAAAAATACTTTATGAAAATAACGACGGAAGTTTTACCGTTAACTGTTGAAATACCCGGTAGTAAAAGTACAGTAATACGCGTGGTTGCATAGTAGGACACGATATTGATTATTGATGCATACGTGAGAAGTCACTCAGTTATACTCAATTATTGATACAGTAATTGTTGCATCATATCTCTAATATTATTGATTCGATTATTGTCATAGTATCATCTGCATAATATGTTATTTTATTAAATCAATAATTGAGACGACAAAATTATTCATATTATTAAATTTCAATATTTACAATGTCTAGAAGTTCTGTCAAGGAGAGGTTTGGTCACCTAATTGCGCGTCAATAGGGAGAAATCCTTATTGGAAAGCCCCCTCTTTCATGGGAACGACCTGGTTGATAAATATTGTGAGTTATAATATTAATGATGAATGTTATTAAAATTAAAGTTGTGTTCGGAGTTGAATTTGGAGACGCGGACGTGATATTTGAGTCCGGAACGATGAAATTAGTAAAAATAGTCTATAAACACAAATTTTTCGGAATTCACTATTTGGTCAAAAAGTCAACAGTTGACTTTTTGGGAAAAGTCAAACTTCAAAATTTTAAAATTTATATTTTTGATAAAAATGGTTTCATTGTGTTGGAATTATTTGTGTTAGTGAAAATCGACAATTATTTCGATAATAATTGATGTTTGGAGGTTATATTGACCAATCGTGTATTTAACCGGATAAATGAGCAATTGACTGCTATTATTTCACATGATTATAACTATTTGTTCACATGTGTATACTATTGTTTCACATTCTTGTTACTATTAGGGGAGTTGGTGCAAGATTGATAATACTTGCATGACTAAGTTAAAATGGAAGTATAGATGGAGGTATTATACTGTAATTCGTATTTTCACATGTCTAGAACTATTGATTCACATAATTTACTATTGAATCACATTATTTACTATTAGGGGAGGTGGTGCAAGTTTGATAATACTTCCATTACTAAATTAAAAATAAAAGAAAAGTTGGAGGTATTGTACTGTAATTTTTCGAGCCCCAAAACGTGCAATTATCGAAACTATATTTTTCTATAAATAGAAGCTCATTCTTCCTTCATTTCTTAACAATTCACAAAAGTTTTAGAGCGATTATTATAGAGAGAAATTATAAAAAGAATAAGAGAAGTCTGCTACCTCACTATTTCAGTATCCAGTTTTTCTAAGGTAGGGAGTATTATTTCTTTCTTATCCATGAAGAGAACTTCTGTTATTCCATTCTTTATTATTCTGTTGCAATAACCTGTATATGCGGGCTACCCTATACTTGGTGAAATTCTTTTATTGTTCCATTCTTTATCATTCTGTTGGAACATCCTGTCTGTGCGTTCTACGACGGACCTGGTTCCGTCTTTATTATTCTATTGGAATATCCTATTTGTGCGTTTAACGCCGGACCTGGTTCCGTCTTTATTTTTCTGTTGGAATATCCTGTCTGTGCGTTTTACGCCGGACCTGATTCCGTCTTTATTATTTTGTTGGAATATCCCGTCTGTGCGTTTTACGCCGGACTTGATTTCGTTATTTATTATTCTGTTGGAATAACCTATCTGTGCGGTCTATCGCGTGCCTGGTGATTTCTTTTGTTATTCCATTCCTTATTATACTCAGTTGGTTAAAGTTTTAACTTCTATACTCCATAAAATTAGTGGAATATCCTTGATATTTGCGCTTCATCCAGTATCTTTTCATAGAAATATTCTTCTAAGTATTCTTGAATTTTACTCTACAAAGCAGTATCATATTGACAATTTGGACGTTATTAGTTCATGGATAAAATAATTATTGAACTTATTTTATTGAATTCTTATATCATTGTCATCATCTTCATGTTTATATTTTGTTGAAAGTCATCTGTGGCCTATAGTGCATAGATGGACTTGGTATGTGTGATGCCCCCAAAATTAGGTATACATCACCCATCTTGGGTCGCCAGATACATGGTACAGAATTCAAATACAACTTACTAATACAACTGTCGTGTACAATACGACAAAACATAAACTGTGAGTTTGAATACAAATATTGTCTACTAGAGATTATACAAACTCAAAAGGAGTCCTTATTACAATTATTATCACACTATTTCACAGAATAGTGAGGACTACTAATGCTATTCTCTGGACCATTACTCCGTTCCCCGACTCGTCCCTGCTATGTTCTCATTTCCTGAAGAGAACAGTGAAAGAAAGGGTGAGCTCAACTAGCCCAGTAAGAAATATTATGACTAAGATAATGCAGAATAAATTATCGTTAGCCTCCAACAATGTTAAACTGATAAAATGTAATAGACATCAAGTTTAACTGCAGCGGATCAAGCAATCCATTAAAAGAGTCAAGTAGAGAATAGAATCTACTATCTTTTATGATTTAAAAAGTTTTTAATCACTTTTATCGCTGAGACTCAGCTTAATAAATAATCCACATCATCCCTGCACTACGGCCAAGGATACTCATTAGGGTCACGACCACAAATTCCATGCACTACGGGCCAAGGATATTTGTGTATTCATCAATGGTCATGATCATGCCAACAACTGTCCATCAATGCACTACTGGCCAATGAAAGAGGTGGAGTTTATCAAGTTTGCATCCCATTTGGTCGATAATAAAGAACGAATGACGTGAATGTTTTTAAGAGGCTTGAAACCGGAGATACGTCAATATCTTATTTCTCATAAACTGTGTTTGTATTTAGATGTTGTAAATAGGGCTCAGTTATTGGAGCGCGATAACGAGTCAACACAACCAAGTGAAAGCAGCCGGCAGAATAAAAATACAAGTGGTAACAGTCATCGAAACGGTGACAACAAGCGTGGAAGGAATCAACAGGCCAGAAATGGTAACCACTTCGGTGGTAATGATAGCCAAGACAATAAAAATGGACATTTCAAGAAAAAGAGATTCAACAATGATGGAAAGACGTCAGCACCAGCACCCGTTGTTAAGGAAGGAGAACGACCACCTATCATATGCTTCAAATGCGGAGGGGAGGGACTCATCAGTCCAAACTGCGTGATGCCGTCCAAATCATGTTATAATTATGGAAAAGAAGGTCACTTAGCTCGATTTTGTCGTTCATCGAAGATAAATTCAGCTAGGATGGAGGCACCAAAGGCCGTCCCATAAAAGTCAAAGCCCGTGCATGGGAGAGCGTTTGTTGTGACCTCCCAGAAAGTAAGGAACCCGAACGAGGTTATCACGGGTAAGCTTATCATAAACTCTAGTGAAGTCTATACCTTATTTGATACCGGTTCTACCCATTCTTTTATTTCTCCTACTTGCGCTTAACGTTTAAATTTGACTTTGGAGAAATTAGACTTTGACTTATCTGTTGAAACTCCATTAGGAGAAACCTTCATTACATCCACTATTTATAAGTCTTGTTTGATTCAAATCGGTAACCGCACGTTACCTGTCGATCTTATCTCCTTAAAAATACTTGCATTTGACGTGATTCTAGGGATTGATTGGTTAACTACCCATCATGCTAAAATTAATTGTTTTCGTAAGGTTGTTAGCTTTCATATTCCTAATAAACCTATTATGCGAATTCAAGCGACCAAACTATTAAAATCAATCAATGTCATCTCAAGCCATAAAGCTATTCGTTTATTGAAAAACGGATGTCAAGCTTTCTTAGCTCATGTCATGGATTTAAACAAAAATACGTCTGATTTGAAGGATATTTCTATTGTTAATAAATTTCCTGACGTATTCCCTGAAGAACTTCCTGGCCTACCCCCAGAGCGTGAAGTTGAATTTTGTATCGACCTTAAACCCGGTACAAAATCCATTTCCAATGCCCCATATCGAATGGCTCCTATTAAACTTCAGGAGTTAAAGACCCAATTGCAGGAATTGTTAGGCATTGGTTTCATTCGTCCTAGTACGTCTCCTTCGGGTGCGCCTGTTCTATTCGTGAAGAAGAAAGATGGGAGTATGCGACTTTGTATTGATTATCGGGAGTTGAATCATGTCACCATCAAAAATAAGTACCCATTGCCACGTATTGATGACCTGTTCGACCAGTTGCAAGGAACCAAATTTTTTTCAAAGATCGATCTTCGTTCTGGATATCATCAGTTGAAGGTTAAAACAGAGGATATTCCAAAGACTGCCTTCAGAACTCGGTACGGGTATTATGAATTTCTAGTCATGTCCTTTGGATTGACTAATGCTCCTCCTGCCTTCGTGGATATGATGAACCAAGTATTCAAGAAATATTTGGATCACTTTGTAGTCATCTTTATTGATGACATCTTTATTTATTCCAAAAGCCGTGAAGATCATGAGCAACACTTGAGGCTGACACTCCAAAAGCTTCGTGAAAACAAGCTATATGCCAAGTTGAAGAAATGCGAGTTCTGGCTTGAGGAAGTTTCATTCCTTGGGCACGTGATATTAAGTCATGGAATATCTGTTGACCCAAAAAAGATTGAAGCTATTCAAAGATGGAAGCAACCTAAATCAGTGACCGAAGTACGTAGCTTTCTCGGATTAGCTGGTTATTATCGGAGATTCGTGGAAGGATTTTCTTGAATCGCTACTCCATTAACTCAGCTGACTCGAAAGATACAAAGTTCGGTTGGAGTGAGGGTTGTGAGAAGAGTTTTCAAGAACTCAAGAGGAGACACATTTCAGCACCTGTCCTGACAATACCATCTGGCTCGGAGGGATTTGTCATCGACAGTGATGCTTCAGGTAAAGGGTTAGGATGTGTTCTCATGCAACATGGGAAAGTCATAGCCTATGCCTCACGACAACTTAAAGAATATGAGAGGAATTACCCTACTCGTGATCTAGAGTTGGCAGCTATCGTTTTTGCGCTTAAGATTTGGAGGTATTACCTGTATGGAGAGAAGGTGGAGATCTACACGGATCATAAAAGCCTCAAATATTTCTTCACCTAAAAGGAACTCAACATGCGACAACGACGTTGGCTTGAACTATTGAAAGATTATGATCATACCATCCAATACCATCCTAGAAAAGTGAACGTGGTAGCTGACGCATTGAGTAGAAGATCATATGCGGGTACGAGTACAATATTGTCAACGCAAAGGCCCATTTTGTATGACTTGCAAAGGATGGAGTTAGAGATAAAGACTCTAGGGACCCATATGATGATGGCAAACATACGAGTAGAACCGACATTAATCGATAAAGTTAAAGCTGCTCAAGCTACAGACCTGGAGCTAATGCGTATGAAGAAGAAAGTGCAATAAGGTGCTATGCCGAAAACAAGAATCGATGAGGAAGGAATACTTCGAGTCAACTCCAGACTTTGTGTTCCTAACAACCTTGATTTAAAGTATAAAATCATAATGGAGGCGCACAACAAACCATTTGAAATCCATCCTGGGAGTACTAAAATGTATCGTGATCTTCGACATACATTTTGGTGGAGCAATACGAAGAGAGAGATAGCAAAGTTTATCTCAAGGTGTTTAACTTGTCAACGAGTCAGGGCAGAGCATCAAGTACCAAAAGGTCCATTGCAACCACTTCAAATTCTAGAATGGAAGTGGGAGCACATTACTATAAATTTCGTTACTGGTCTTCCCAAGGTTTCTCAAGGCATAGATGCAATTTGGGTCATTGTTGATAGATTGACCAAGTCTGCTCATTTCTTACCAATACGAGAAACTTATACACTTGAACGTCTTGCTAGTATGTACATAAACGAGATTGTAAGACTGCATGGTATGCCAGTATCCATTGTTTCTGATCGAGGCCCAAGATTTACTTCAAGATTTTGGGTTAGTTTGTAAAAAGCTATGGACACAGATTTACGTTTTAGCTAGGCATATCATCCTCAGACGGACGGGCAGTCAGAGAGGACTATTCAAACTCTTGAAGATTTATTAAGACTCCGTGTCCTTGACTTCAAAGGAAGTTGGGACAAGTTCTCACCATTGGTGGAGTTTTCCTACAACAACAGTTATCAAGCAAGTATTGGCATGGCTCCATTTGAGGCGTTATATGGAAGAAAATGTCGTTCTCCAGTATGATGGGATGAGGAGGGTGAAGCAATGTTGTTGGGACCAGAGTTGGTATGTATGACTACGAAAAAGATTCAAATGATACGATAACGTATAAAAACCTCACAAGATCGACAATAGAGTTATGCTGATCTTCATCGGAAGGACGTAGAATTCGATATTGGAGATCATGTGTTGTTACGTGTTGCTCCATAGAAAGGAGTTACAAGATTTGAAAAGAGAGGAAAGCTCAATCCTCGATTCATTGGCCCATTTTTAATCCTCGATCGAGTAGGAACTGTGGCCTATAGACTTGCGTTACCGCCAAGTATGTCTTGTGTTCTTAACATTTTTTACATATCCATGTTACGTAAATATGTGAAAGACCCGAACCACATTATTGAGTTAGAACCAGATGAAATAGAGGAAGATTTAACGTATGAATTGGTTCCTGTTAAAATATTGGATAAGAAGGAACATATTCTACGCTCCAAGGTTATACCTCAAGTCAAAGTTTTGTGGAGAAACCACGTTATTAAGGAAATGACCTGGGAGTTAGAATCTGAAATGAAATCAAAGTATCCTCACATCTTCGATATGCCTGGTACGCACCCTAATTTCGAGGACGAAATTTTATAAGAAAGGGAGGTTGTAAGACCCTAACTTTTGAATAAAGATTAAATTTTCTCAAAATATATTTTTGAATATTATGGTGTGGATTTGATATAATGTTATAGTTGTGGGTAATATTTACAAATTTTGCAAAGTACGCAAGTTATTATACAATATTCGATTGGTCGGGGAATATTCATTTTAACAGGGAATATTCGTACAACGGCACAATCATTGGTGGACCCCCACAAAAGAATTATTGTCGGATTGAGAAAACGACAAAAATACTTTATGAAAATAACGGCGGAAGTTTTACCGTTAACTGTTGAACTACCCGATAGTAAAAGTACAGTAATACGCGTGGTTGCATAGTAGCACACGGTATTGATTATTGATACTTACGTGAGAAGTCACTCAGTTATACTCAATTATTGCTACAGTAATTGCTGCATCATATCTCTCATATTATTGATTCGATTATTGTCTTAGAATCATCTGCATAATATGTTATTTTATTAAATCAATAATTGAGACGACAAAGTAATTCATATTATTAAATTGTAATATTTACAATGTCTAGAAGTTTTGTCAAGGAGAGGTTTGGTCACCTAATTGCGCGCCAATAGAGAGAAATCCTTATTAGAAATCCCCCTCTTTCCTGGGAACGACCTGGTTGATAAATATTATGGGTTATAATATTAATGATGAATGTTATTAAAATTGAAGTTGTGTTCGGAGTTGAATTTGGAGATGCGAACGTGATATTTGAGTCCGGAACGATGAAATTAGTAAAAATAGTCTATAAACACAAAAAATTTCGGAATTCACTATTTGGTCAAAAAGTCCACAGTTAACTTTTCGGGAAAAGTCAAACTTCGAAATTTTAAAATTTATATTTTTTTATAAAAATGGTTTCATTGTGTTGGAATTATTTGTGTTAGTGAAAATCGACAATTATTTCGATAATAATTGATGTCTGGAGGTTATATTGACCAATCGGGTATTTAACCGGATAAATGTGCAATTGATTGCTATTATTTCACATGATTATAAATATTTGTTCACAAGTGTAAACTATTGTTTCACATTCTTGTTACTATTAGGGGAGTTGGTGCAAGATTGATAATACTTGCATGACTAAGTTAAAAATGGAGGTATAGATGGATGTACTATACTGTAATTCGTATTTTCACATGTTTAGAACTATTGATTCACATAATTTACTATTGAATCACATTATTTACTATTAGGGGAGGTGGTGCAAGTTTGATAATACTTCCATGACTAAATTAAAAATAAAGGAAAAGTTAGATATATTGTACTACAATTTTTCAAGCCCCAAAACGTGCAATTATCGAAACTATATTTTTCTATAAATAGAAGCTCATTCTTCCTTCATTTCTTACCAATTCACAAAAGCTTTAGAGCGATTATTATAGAGAGAAATTATAGAAAGAAGAAGAAAAGTCTGCTACCTCACTATTCCAGTATCCAGTTTTTCTAAGGTAGGGAGTATTATTTCTTTCTTATCCATGAAGAGAACTTCTGTTATTCCATTCTTTATTATTCTGTTGGAATAACCTGTATACGCGGGCAACCCTATACTTGGTGAAATTCTTTTGGTGTTCCATTCTTTATCATTCTATTGGAACATCCTATCTGTGCGTTCTACGTCGGACCTGGTTCCGTCTTTATTATTCTATTGGAATATACTGTCTGTACGTTTTACGTCGGACCTGATTCCATCTTTATTATTTTGTTGGAATATCCTGTCTGTGCATTTTACGTCGGACCTGATTCCGTTATTTATTATTATGTTGGAATAACCAACATGTGTGGTCTATCGCATGCCTGGTGATTTATTTTGTTATTCTATTCCTTATTATACTCAGTTGGTTAAAGTTTTGACTTCTATACTCCATGAAATTAGTGGAATATTCTTAATATTTGCGCTTCATCCAATATCTTTTCATGGAAATATTCTTCTGAGCATTCTTGAATTTTACTCTACAAAGCAGTATCATGTTGACAATTTGGCCGTTATTAGTTCCTGGATAAAATAATTATTGAACTTATTTTATTGAATTCTTAAATCATTGTCATCATCCTCATGTTTATGTTTTGTTGAAAGTCATATGTGGCCTATAGTGCATAGATGAACTTGGTATGATTATGACCAGGGATTATTCGGTGTAATCATGACCACCGTAATGGCCTGTAGTGCATTTATGGACAGTTGTTGACATGATCATGACCATTATTGAATACACAAATATTCTTGGCCCGTAGTGCATGGATAATTGTGGTCGGGATACTAAAAAATATCCTTGGTCGTAGTGCATGGGTGATTCGATGATGTGAATTATTTATTAAGCTGAGTCCCAGCAATAAAAGTGATGAAAAACCTTTTAAATCATAAAAGATAGTAGATTTTATTCTCTAGTTGACTCTTTTAATAGATTGCTTATTCCGCTGCACTTAAACTTGATGGTTGTTATATTATATCAGTTTAACACTGTTGAAGGCTAACGATAATATATTCTGCATTATCTTAGTCATAATATTTCCTACTGGACTAGTTGAGCTCACCCTTTTACTTTTATTGTTCTTTTTAGAAAATGAGAGTGTAGCAGGGACTAGTCGGGGAATGGAGTGACTGACCAGATGATAGCATTAGTAGTCCTCATTATTCAGTGAAATAGTGGAAAATAAATGTAATAATATTGAATTTGAGTTTGTATATTGTCTAGACAACAATATTTGTATTATAACTCACAGCTTATGTTTTGTCGTACTTTATACGACAGTTATAAAATTTAGTTATATTTGTATTCTGTACCATGTATTTGATGACTCAGAATAGGTGATGTATACCTATTTTGGGGGCATCACAAAATCCCCTCAATATTTTTAACAACATTTATTCATCACTATTATTATTCGCAATATTTAACAACCAGATCGTTCCCAGGAAAGAGGGGGCTTTCCGATAAGAATTTCTCCTTATTGGCGCGCAATTAGGTGACCTAACCTTTCCTCGACATAATTTTCTAGACATCGTCAATATTACAAATAATAATATGAATAATTGTATCGTCTCAATTATTGATTTAATAATATAAAATATATTTACAATAATTGAATCAAATAACGTGAGATACTATACATCAATTACTGTAGTAATAATTGAGTATAACGGAGTGATTTCTCACGTAAGCATCAATAATCAATATCGTGTGCTATTATGCAACCACGCATGTTACAATACTTTTACCACAACTATCAATACAGTGTGCTATTATGCATGGTTGCATAATAGTAAACGGTATTGATTATTGATGCTTACGTGAGAAGTCACTCAGTTATACTCAATTATTGCTACAGTAATTGATGCATAATATCTCTCATATTATTGATTCAATTATTGTCACAGTATTATCTGTATAATATTTTATATTATTAAATCAATAATTGAGACGACGAAGTTATTCATATTATTATTTGCAATATTGACAATGTCTAGAAAGTTCTGTCAAGGAGAGGTTTGGTCACCTAATTGCGCGCCAATAGGGAGAAATCCATATTATTAAATCAATAATTGAGACGACGAAGTTATTCATATTATTATTTGCAATATTGACAATGTCTAGAAAGTTCTGTCAAGGAGAGGTTTGGTCACCTAATTGCGCGCCAATAGGGAGAAATCCGTATCGGAAAGCCCCCTCTTTCCTGGGAATAATCTGATTGTTAAATATTGTGAGTTATAATATTAAAAATGAATAAGTTCGTGTTGATTAAAGATGAATTTGATAGTTCTATTGTGTTGGGATTATTAGTGTTAGTGGAAATCGACATTTATTTCGATAATAATTGATGTCTGAAGGTTATATTGAGCAATCGGGTAATTAATCGAATAAATAAGCAATTAATTGATATTAATTCACATATTTGTAACTATTTTGTTTACATGTGTGTACTATTGATTCACATGCATGTACTATTAGGAGAGGTAGTGCAAGATTGATAATACTTGCATAACTAAATTAAAAATGGAGGTATGGATGAATGTACTATATTGTAACTACTTTTTTTAAATGTATAGAACTATTGGTTCATATGAATGTACTATTGATTCACATGAGGTACTATTAGGGGAGGTGGTGCAAGTTTGATAATACTTGCAGGACTAAATTAAAAATGATAAAAAAGATGAAGGTATTATACTGTAATATTTCGAGCCCCAAAACGTTCAATTATCGAAACTATATTTTTCTATAAATAGAAGCTCATTCTTCTTTCATTCTCACCAATTCACTAAGACTCACCAAAGCAATTATAGAGAGAGAAGCTATAGAGAAAAAAAGAAGAGAAGTATGTTACCTCACTATTCCAGTATCCAGTCTTCTTCTGAGGTAAGGGATATTATTTTGTTCAGTACTCATAGGAATAATATTTTCTTCCATACTTTGTAGTATGTGAGTAATATTATTTCATCTCGTATTCCTGATTATACCCTCATTTTGTTAAAGTATTGCTTCTGTACTCAGTGAAATTAGTAGAATATGCATTAAATTTGTGTTTCATCTAGTATCGTTTCACAAGGATATTTTCTACACATTCTCGTTAAATTTTAAGCTTTTCATGTCGGAGTACTGTCCATGAGTAGTATTCATTTATACTGTACTATTCACAAAATACTATTCATGGGGTACTATTCACAAAGTACTATTCACAAAGAACTATTCACGGGTATTATTCATAAAGTATTATTCATGAGTATTAGTCACAAAGTACTATTTCTGAAGTACTATTCACGGGGTACTATTCAATCGGATACTTTTTGTGTCGCCCCCAAAATTAGGTATACATCGCCCATCTTGGGTCGCCAGATACATGGTACAGAATTCAAATACAACTTACTAATACAACTGTCGTGTACAATACGACAAAACATAAACTGTGAGTTTGAATACAAATATTATCTACTAGAGATTATACAAACTCAAAAGGAGTCCTCATTACAATTATTATCACACTATTTCACAGAATAGTGAGGACTACTAATGCTATCCTCTGGACCATCACCCCGTTCCCCGACTCGTCCCAGCTATATTCTCATTTCCTGAAGAGAACAGTGAAAGAAAGGGTGAGCTCAACTAGCTCAGTAAAAAATATTATGACTAAAATAATGCAGAATAAATTATCATTAGCCTCCAACAATGTTAAACTGATAAAATACAATCGACATCAAGTTTAACTGCAGCGGAACAAGCAATCCATTAAAAGAGTCAAGTAGAGAATAAAATCTACTATCTTTTATGATTTATAAAGTTTTTAATCACTTTTATCGCTGAGACTCAGCTCAATAAATAATCCACATCATTAAATCATCCCTGCACTACAGGCCAAGGATATTCTTTAGTATCACGGCCACGAATTATCTATGCACTACGGGAAAAAGATAATCGTGTTTTCATCAACGGTCCTGATCATGCCATAAAATAATTCATCTTTGCATTACGGCCAAAGAGAATCCATAGCCATAATCATACCAAAAACGGTCCATCAATGCACTACGGACCAATGAGGACTTTTTTCACATCATTTGTAACAATACGATCATGATTATACCGAATAATCCCTGGTCATAATCATACCAAGTCCATCTATGCACTACAGGCCACAGATGACTTTCAAAAAAATAAACATGAGGATGATGACAATGATATAAGAATTCAATAAAAAAAGTTCAAGAATTAATTTATCTAGGAATTGATTACGTCCAAATTGTCAACATGATACTGCTTTGTAGAGTAAAATTTAAGAATGCTCAGAAGAATATTTCCATGAAAAGATACTAGATGAAGTGCAAATATCAAGGATATTCCACTAATTTCATGGAGTATAGAAGTCAAAACTTTAGCCAACTGATTATAATAAAGAATGGAATAACAAAAGAAATCACCATGCATGCGGTACTTCGCATAGACAGGTTATTCCAACAGAATAATAATTAACGGAACCAGGTCAGGTGAAATTCACACCGACAGGATGTTCCAACAGAATAATAAATACGGAATAATAAATTATGGAACCAGGTCCGGCGTATAGCACAGACAGGATATTCCGACAGAATAATAGAGACGGAATAATAAAAATGGAACCAGGTCCGGCGTATAGCACAGATAGGATATTTCGACAGAATAATAAAGACAGAATAATAGAAGAATGTCACCAAGTATAGGGTAGCCCGCGTATACAGGTTATTCCAACAGAACAATAAAGAAATAGAATAACAGAAGTTCTCTTCTTGAATAAAAAAGAATAATATCCCTTACGAGTACAACAAATAATATCCCCTATCGTAAAATAATACTTGATATAAGAGTAGTGAAGTAGCAGAAAACTTTTCTTTTATCTCTCTATAGTCTCTCTCTATAGTTTCTCTCTCTAGAGTTCAGTGAATTCGTAAAAAAATAATGAAGGAATGAGCTTCTATTTATAAGAAAATGGAATGCATAGTAACTAATCCATGAACGGTCCAGATTGATTTACTTTAATCTGACGGTCTATATTTAAAGAAAAATCTTTTAAATAAAATATAATATATTCTATTTATATAAAAAGATTTTTACTATACAAACACTATGCGGGCACTATGCAAACACTATACATAATAAAATATAATATATTTTATTTATAGAATAACTTTAATAAAGTATTCTGTTTTATATAAAATAATTTTACTATGAGAAATATTATGCATAATAGAATATAATATATTCTATTTATAGAATAACTTTAATAAAGTATTTTGTTTTATATAAAAAGATGTTTCTATTTTATTACGTTAATAATATGAATAAAACAAAACTTCTAAATCAACAATAATTGAATCAAATAATGTGAGATACTATGCATCAACTATTGTAGCAATAATTGAACAAAATTGAGTGACTTCTTACATAAATATCAATAATCAATACCGTGTGCTACTATGCAATAACGAGTATTATTGTATTTTTACTACCGAGTAGTTCAACAGTATCAACAGTAAAACTTCCTCCGTTATTTTTAATAAAATATTTTTGTCGTTTTCTCAATCCGACAATAATTCCGTTGTGTGGTCCACCAATGATTGTGCCGTCGTACGAATATTTCTTGTTTAAAACAAATATTCCCCGATCAATCGAATATAATATGACAACTTATATACTTTGCAAAATTTATAAATATTTCTCACAACTATAACATTATCTCAAATTCACACCATAATATAAAAAAAATATTTCGAGAAAATTAATTCTTTATTCATTAAATCTGGGGTTTCACAATCTCCTCTGCTTATGGAATTTCGCCCTCGAAATTTACGTACATACCTGGTTTGCCGAACAGGTGAGGATACCTTGACTTCATTTCAGATTCTAACTCTTGAGGTATATCCCTTGAGTGTTGGATACGATTCTTCTTATCCAAGATTTTAACACAAGTTCTCATACGTTAAATAATCCGCTATCTCATCCGATTCTAAATTAATAATGTGGTTCAGGTCATCCACATATTTACGTAACATTGATACGTTAAAAACGTTATGAGCACGCGACGTACTAGGCGGTAAAACGAGTCTATAAGCCACAGTTCCTACTCAATCAAGGATTTCAAATGGGCCAATTAAATCGAAGGTTGAGATTTCCTCTCTTCAGCAACTCTTGCTTCTAGAATAACTCCCTCTTGAACCTTCTTCTTCACATTCATCAGATTCAGGTATGTAGCTTGAGCGTCTTTAACTTTATCGATTAAAGTAAATTTTACTCGTAGATTCGTTATCTTCATGTGGGTCCCTAGAGTCTTTAACTCTATCTTCATCATTTGCAAGTTATACGAAATGAGTCTTTGTGTTAACAACATCGCACTTATAAATGCATACGATCTTCTACTCAACACGTCAGCTACCACGTTTGCTCTTCCACGATGATATTGAATAGTATGATCGTAATCTTCAACAGCTCGAGTCAACGTCTTTGGCGCATGTTACGTTCGTTTTAGTTGAAGAAATATTTTGAGGGTTTAAGAAATGGGTTTTGTACTGGTGTCAATACAAAATTCGATTTTACGCTCTGGGGTAGGCTAAGAAGTCTTCAGGAATACGTCAAGAGATTTATTAATGATAAAAATATCATTCAAAACTGTTACTCTCATCCAAGACTTGGATAGTACGTCACATTGATACCAACTGTGACTTCTATTCCTTAACCTAGATAGCACCTCACAATGATACCTATCAACTTATGATCGTCATTCACGACGTCGCCTACAGAAAGTCTGGCTTCGGTGCATTCCACATAAAGAAGTCATCAACAAAAGGATCGAGGCTCTTTACTTATGGCTTGATATGACAATGATTGAATTTAGTGGTTTGGTTGCTTGAATTCTCACAATAGGTTGGTTAGGAATATGAAAGCTAACAACCTTACGAAAAAGATGATGAGTAGTTAACCAATCGTTTCAAAAAAAACCACATCAAAGGCAAGTATTTTCAAAGAGATAAGATCAACAGGTAACGTGAAAGTGTCGATTTGAATCAAACAAGATTTATAAACAGTGGATGTAACGAAGGTTTCTCCCAATGGAGTTTCAATAGATAAATCAAAGTTTAACTTCTTCGGAGTTAAGTACAAACATTGAACACAACTAGGTAAAATAAAAGAGTGAGTAGAACCGGTATCTAACACGGTATAGACTTTGTAAGAGCTTATGATTAATTTACCCGTGATAATTTTATTCAGGTTCCTCGTCACGAGAAAAAAAATGCCCTCTCTTAAACTACCGGCTTTGGCTTGTCTGGGACATCCTTTGGCATCATTATCCCAGTTAGACTTAACTTCACCATACGACAAAATCGAGCTAGGTGACCTTCTCTTCTGCAATTAAAACACTCTTTGGATTGTTGCGTACAGTTTGGACGGATGTGTCCCTCTTGTCCGTATTTGAAACATACAACCGATGGGCGTTCTTCTTCCTTTGAAACGGGTGCTGGTGCCGACGTCTTCACGTCATTATTGAACTTTCTCTTCTTAAAATGTCCATTCTTATTATCTTGGCCATGATTACCACCAAAATGGTTACCATTTTTGGCATGATAATATCCCCCACGATGGTTATCGTTGTTCCGATGACCGTTGCCACCGGTATGAATATTATCGTGTTGTTGGTCGTTACCTTTTGGTTGCGCTGACTCATTATTGCGCTCCAATAACTGAGCCCTATTCACAACATCTGAATATAAACATAGTTTGTGAGAAATGAGGTATTGACGTATATCGGGTTTTAAACCTCGCAAAAACATTCGCGTTATTTGCTCCTCATTATCGACCAAATGGGATGCAAACCGGGTTAACTCCGTAAACTTAGCCTCGTACTGCGGCACGGTCATATTGTTTTGCTCCAGTTTGATGAATTCTACCTCCTTCATGTGACGAATACTTTCAGGAAAGTACTTGTCGTTGAATAATTCTTGGAACTTCTCCCAAGACATCTTGAATGCGTCAGGCTGGGTACGTTTTATAGATTCCCACCAATGATCTCCTTCTTCACGCAACATAAAGGTGGCGAATGGAACCTTTTGCTCCTCTGAGCATTCCAAGACATCAAATATCTTGGTAATCTGCTTTATCCATGTCTCCGCCTTAAGTGGTTCTGGCTTTCCCAAAAACTCCGGTGGTCCCAGCTCCTTAAACTGCTTAGCGGTGACCAACCATGGGTTACCATTGTTTCCACCTGTATTATGGACAGGAGCTGCCTTCGCCCGTTGTTGCATGAATTGATCCTTAAACTGCTTAGCGGTGACCGTCCGAGAGTTATCAGTATTTCTACCTGCATTTTGGACAGGAGCTGCCTTCGCCTGTTGTTGCATGAATTGCATAAAGCCTCTGACCATCCCATCATTCACCATTTCATCGGTGTTATTATTTTCATGAGGAGTATTGTCCTCTAGTTGCACATTATCCTGATTATTGATCTGTGGAGACTCAACGGTCTCTTGTGCACATTATCATGAGGATGATGACAATGATATAAGAATTCAATAAAACAAGTTCAAGAATTAATTTATCTAGGAACTGATAACGTCCAAATTGTCAACATGATACAGCTTTGTAGAGTAAAATTTAAGAATGCTCAGAAGAATATTTCCATGAAAAGATACTAGATGAAGCGTAAATATCAAGGATATTCCACTAATTTCATGGAGTATAGAAGTCAAAACTTTAACCAACTGATTATAATAAAGAATGGAATAACAAAAGAAATCACCATGCATGCGGTACTTCGCATAGACAGGTTATCCCAACAGAATAATAATTAACGGAACCAAGTCAGGTGAAATTCACACCGACAGGATGTTCCAACAGAATAATAAATGCGGAATAATAAATGATGGAACCAGGTCCGGTGTATAGCACAGACAGGATATTCCGACAGAATAATAAAGACGGAATAATAAAAATGGAACCAAGTCCGGCGTATAGCACAGAGAGGATTTTCCGACATAATAATAAAGACAGAATAATAGAAGAATGTCACCAAGTATAGGGTAGCCCGCGTATACAGGTTATTCCAACAGAACAATAAAGAAATAGAATAACAGAAGTTCTCTTCTTGAATACAAAAGAATAATATCCCTTACGAGTACAACAAATAATATCCCCTACCGTAAAAAAATACTTGATATAAGAGTAGTGAAGTAGCAGAAAATTTTTCTTCTATCTCTCTAGAGTCTCTCTCTATAGTTTCTCTCTCTAGGGTTCAGTGAATTCGTAAGAAAATAATGAAGGAATGAGCTTCTATTTATAGGAAAATGAAATGCATAGTAACTAATCCATGAATGGTCCAGATTGATTTACTTTAATCTGACGGTCCATATTTAAAGAAAAATCTTTTAAATAAAATATAATATATTCTATTTATATAAAAAGATTTTTACTATGTCAAAACTATGCGGGCACTATACAAACACTATTCATAATAAAATATAATATATTCTATTTATAGAATAACTTTAATAAAGTATTCTGTTTTATATAAAAAGATTTTACTATACAAAATACTATGCATAATAGAATATAATATATTCTATTTATAGAATAACTTTAATAAAGTATTCTGTTTTATATAAAAAGATGTTTCTATTTTATTACGTTAATAATACGAATAAAACCAAACTTCTAAATCAACAATAATTGAATCAAATAATGTGAGATACTATGCAGCAACTATTGTAGCAATAATTGAACAAAACTGAGTGACTTCTCACATAAATATCAATAATCAATACCGTGTGCTACTATGCAACAACGCGTATTACTGTACTTTTACTACCGAGTAGTCAACAGTATCAACGGTAAAACTTCCGCCGTTGTTTTTAATAAAATTTTTTATCATTTTCTCAATCCGACAATAATTCCATTGTGGGGTCCACCAATGATTGTGTCATCGTACGAAAAATTCCTGTTTAAAACGAATATTCCCCGACCAATCGAATATAATATGACAATTTGCATACTTTGCAAATTTATAAATATTACCCACAACTATAACATTATCTCAAATTCACACCATAATATAAAAAAAATTATTTCGAGAAAATTAATTCTTTATTTATAAAATCTGGGGTTTCACACTTTTCACCCGGGGAATTATTCATGACAAAAATTGATTTCTTTGCTGTCCAAATTATTTTTGATATAATATTATTCTTGAATTTTACTCCACAAAGCAGTATCATGTTGACAATTTGGACAGTATTGAATTCTGGATAAATTAAATTATAAATCTTTAAAATTTTATCCTTTACTTTCTTTTAATTGAATTCGTATATCATTGTCATCATCCTCATGCTTACATTATGATAAAAGTCATCTGTGACTTACGTGCATAGATGTACTATTAATTGGTATGATTATGACCAGAGATTATTCAGTATAATCATGATCGTAATGTTACAAATGATGTGATAAAAGTCTTCATTGGCTCGTAGTGCATCGATGGACAGTTGTTGGTATGATCATGACCGTTGATGATTACATGAATATCCTTAGCCCTTAGTGCAGTGATGATTCGATGATGTGGTTTAATTATTAAGTTGATTCTCAACGATAAAGTTGATGAAAAACTTTTTAAATCATAGAAGATAGTAGATATCATGCTCTACTTGACTCTTCTAATGGATTGCTTGTTCTACTGTAGTTAAACTTAAAGTTTATTGTATTTTATCAGTTTAACACTGTTGAAGGCTAACGATAATTTATTCTACATTTTCTTAGTTATAATATTTCTTACTAGGCTAGTTTAGCTCATTCTTCTGCTTTCATTGTTCTCTTCAGGAAATGAAAACGTAGCCGGGACTAGTCGGGGAACAGAGTGACGGTCCGAGATGGTGGCTATAGTAGTCCTCACTATTTTATGAAATAATATGATAATAAATGTAATGAGGACTTCATTTGAGTTTGAATACTGTCTATGAGACAATATTCGTGTAAAAACTCTAAGCTACGTTGTTGTCGTATTGAATAAAAGAAGTTTGTATTTGATTTATGTACCATGTATTTGGCAACATAGAATGGGTGATGTATACCTATTTTGGGGGCGTCACAGTTGGTATCAAAGCTTAGGGATATGATCCCTGGATGAGATGTGAGACTAGAACTAGGAGGGGAGAGACGGGAAATTCCTTCGCTAGTATGACCTACCTAAGTTTATTTTATATTTATTTGGTCGGTCATAGTATAAGGATAATATGTGATAGGTCAATTAACCCTTGTTTTGTGGTAGTATTTGAAAATGGCATCCGAGAATGTTGAGATAAGCAATGAAGCACATGAGACTGTTGAGTCACCAACAATCAATACCCAAGATAATGTGAATCAGGATGACAATAATCCTCAGGAAAACAACAACGCTGACCAAATGATGAACGATGGGATGTTCAGAGGCTTTATGCAATTCATGCAACATCAGGCGAGAATGATTCCTGTTCAAAATGCAAGTGGAAACACTGGCAACTCTCGGAGGATCACCGCTAAACAGTTCAAGGAGCTGGGACCACCGGAGTTTTTTGAAGAGCCAAAACCACTTAAGGCTGAGACGTGGATAAAGCAGATCACCAAGATATTTGATGTCTTGGGATGCTCCGAGGAGCAAAAGGTTCCCTTTGCCACCTTCATGTTGCGAGGAGAGGCAGATTACTGGTGGAAATCTGTAAAGCGTACTCAACATGCCGCACTGAAGATGTCTTGGGAGAAGTTTCAAGAACTGTTCAACGACAAGTACTTTCCCGAAAGTATTCGTCACATGAAGGAGGTAGAGTTTATCAATCTGGAGCAAAACAATATGATCGTGTCACAATACGAAGCTAAGTTTACCGAGTTGTCCCGGTTTGAGTCCCACTTGGTTGATAATGAGGAGAAAATGACGCAGATGTTTCTAAGAGGTTTGAAACCTGAGATACGTCAATAACTAATTTCTCACAAACTGTGTTTGTATTCAGATGTTGTAAATAGGGCTCAGTTATTGGAGCGCGATAATGATTCAAACTAATCAAGAGAGAGTAGTCGACAAATCAATAATACCAGTGGTAGCAGTCATCGAAGTGGTGACAACAAATGTGGAGGGAATCAACATGCCAGAAATGGTAACCACTTCGGTGGTAATCATGGCCAAGATAATAGAAGTGGAAATTTTAAGAAGAGGAAATTCAATAATGATGGAAAGACGTCAGCACCAGCACCTGTTGTAAAGGAAGGAGAACGACTGTCGGCCGTATGTTACAAATGCGGAGGGGAGGGACACATCAGTCCAAATTGTACGCAACAGTCCAAGGCATGTTACAATTGTGGAAGAGAAGGTCACCTAGCCCGATTTTGTCGTGCACCGAAGTCAAGTCCAGCTGGGACGAAGGCATCAAAGGCCGTCCCAAACAAAACAAAACCTATAGTTTAAGGGAGAGCGTTTGTCGTAACCTCCCAACAAGTGAGGAATCCGAATGAGGTGGTCACGGGTAAGTAAATCACTAAAGTCAATCACTATCATATCAAGATATAAAGCTATTCGATTATTAAAAAATGGATGTCAAGTTTTCTTAGCCCATGTCACGGATTTAAATTAAAATACGTCAGATATGAATGATATTTCTATTGTTAATAAATTTCATAACGTATCCCCTGAAGAACTTCTTGGCCTACCCCCAGAGCGTGAATTGAATTTTGTATCGACCTTGAATTTGGTACAAAACCCATTTCCAAAGTCCCATATCGAATGGCTCCTTTTGAACTTCAGGAGTTAAAAACCCAACTACAAGAATTGTTAGACATCGATTTCATTCGACCTAGTACGTCTCCTTGGGGTGCTCCTGTTCTATTCGTGAAGAAGAAAGATGGAAGTATGTGACTTTGTATTGATTATCGGGAGTTGAATCATGTCACTATCAAAAATAGGTACACGTTGCCTCGCATTGATGACCTATTTGACCAGTTGTAATGCGCCAAATTCTTTTTAAAGATCGATCTTCGTTCTGGATAACATCAGTTGAAGATTAAAACTTATGACATTCCAAAGATTGCTTTCAGAACTCGGTACGGGCATTATGAATTCCTAGTCATGTCTTTTAGATTGACTAATACTACTGCTTCCTTCATGGATATGATGAACCGAGTATTTAAGGAATATTTGGATCACTTTATGGTCGTCTTTATTGATGACATCCTCATTTACTCCGAAAGCCGTGAAGATCATGAGAAACACTTGAGGCTGATACTCCAAAAGCTTCGTGAAAAAAGTTATATGCCAAGTTGAAGAAATACGAGTTCTGGCTTGAGGAAGTAGCATTCCTTGGAAACGTAATATCAAATCACAGAATATTTGTTGACCCTACAAAGATTGAAGCAATTCAAAGCTGGTAGCAACCTTAGTCAATGACCGAAGTACGTAGATTTCTCGGCTTAGCTAGTTATTATCAGAGATTCGTATAAGGGTTTTCTTGAATCACTACTTCATTAACTAAGCTGACTCGGAAAGATACAAAATTCGGTTGGAGCAAGGAATGTGAGAAGAGTTTTCAAGAACTCAAGAGGAGACTCATTTTAGCACCTGTTCTGACAATACCATTCTGGCTCGGAGGGATTTGTCATCTACAGTGATGCTTCGGGCAAATGGTTAGGATGTGTTCTCATGCAACATAGGAAAGTCATAGCCTGTACCTCTCAACAACTCAAAGAATATAAGAGGAATTATCCTACTCATGATCTAGAGTTGGCAACTGTCATTTTTGCGCTTAAGATTTAGAGGCATTACCTGTATGGAGAGAAGGTGGAGATCTATACGGATCATAAAAGCCTCAAATATTTTTTTAATCAAAAGGAACTCAATATGCGTCAACGACGATGGCTTGAGCTATTAAAAGATTATGATCATACCATTCAATACCATCATGAAAAAGCGAACGTAGTAGCTAACGCATTGAGTAGAAGATCATATGCGGGAACGAGTGCGATATTGTTAACGCAAAGGCCCATTTTATATGACTTACAAAGGATGGAGATAGAGTTAAAGACTCTAGGGACCCATGTGATGATGGCGAATATATGAGTAGAACCAACTTTAATTGATAAAGTTAAAGTTGCTCAAGTTACAGACCTGAAGCTGATGCGTATGGGGAAAAAAGTGCAATAAGGTGCTATTCCGGAAGCAAGAATCGATGATGAAGGAATACTTCAAGTCAACTCCAGAATTTGTGTTCCTAACCATTCTAACTTGAAGTATAAAATTATGATGGAGGCGCATAACACACCGTTTGCAATCCATCTTGGGAGTATTAAAATGTATCGTGATCTTCGACATACATTTTGGTGGAGCAATATGAAGAGAGAGATAGCGGGGTTTATCTCAAGGTGTCTAACTTGTCAACGAGTCAAGGCAGAGCATCAAGTGCTAAAAGGTCTATTGCAACCACTTGAAATTCCAGAATAGAAGTGGGAGCACATTACCATGGATTTCGTTACTAGTCTTCCCAAGGTTTCTCAAGGAATAGATGCGATTTGGGTCATTGTTGATAGATTGACCAAGTCTACTCATTTCTTACCAATGCGAGAAACTTATACACTTGAACGTCTTGCTCATATGTACATAAACGAGATTGTAAGATTGCATGGTATGCAAGTATCCATAGTTTCTGATCTAGACCCAAGATTCACTTCACGATTTTGGGTTAGTTTACAAAAAGCTATGGGCAAGGATTTACGATTTAGTTCGCCATATCATCCTCAAACGGACGGGCAGTCGGAGAGGACTATTCAAACTCTTGAAGATTTATTAAGACTCTGTGTCCTTGACTTCAAAGGAAGTTGGGACAAGTTTTTACCATTGGTGGAGTTTTCCTACAACAACAGTTATCAAGCAAGTATTAGGCATGGCTCCATTTGAGGCGTTGTATGGAAGAAAGTGTCGTTCTCCAATATGCTGGGATGAGGTGGGTGAAGCAACGTTGTTGGGACCGGAGTTGGTACGTATGACTACGGAAAAGATTCAAATGATCTGACAACGTATAAAAACCTAACAAGATCGACAAAAGAGTTATGCTGATCTTCATCGAAAGGACATGAAATTCAATATTGGAGATCATGTGTTGTTACGTGTTGCTCCATGGAAAGGAGTTACAAGATTTGGAAAGAGGGGAAAGCTCAATCCTCGATTCATTGACCCATTTATAATCCTCGATCAAATAGGAACTGTGGCCTATAAACTCGTCTTACCCCCAAGTATGTCTCGTGTTCATAACGTTTTTCATATATCTATGTTACGTAAATATGTGAAAGACCCAAACCACATTATTGAATTAGAACCGGACGAGATAGCGGAAGATTTAACGTATGAAGAGGTAGACATTAAAATCTTGGATAAGAAGGATCATATTCTACGCTCCAAGGTTATACCTTAAGTCAAAGTTTTGTGGAGAAACCACGATGTTGAGGAAATGACCTGGGAGTTCAAATCTGAAATGAAGTCAATGTATCTTCACCTCTTCGATCGACATATCAGGTACGCAACCTAATTTTAAAGACAAAATTTCATAAGAAAGGGAGGTATACAAGACCCCAACTTTTATGAATAAAGATTATATTTTTCTCGAAATATATTTTTGAATATTATAGTCTGGATTTGAGATAATGTTATAGTTGTGGGTAATATTTACAAATTTTGCAAAGTAAGCAAGTGGTCATAAAATATTCGATTGGTCAGGGAATATTCGTTTTAACAGGGATTATTCGTACTACGACACAATCATTGGTGGACCCCACAAACAGAATTATTGTTGGAGTTAGAAAATGATAAAATTATCTTTTTATAAAAATAATGGCAAAAGTTTTACCGTTAAACTGTTGAATTACCCGGTGGTAAAAGTACAGTAATACGCATGGTTGCATAGTAGCACACGGTATTGATTATTGATGCTTAAGTGAGAAGTCACTCAGATATACTTAATTATTGCTACAGTAATTGATGCATAATATCTCTCATATTATTGATTCAATTATTGTCACAGTATCATTTTGTTAAAGTATTGCTTCTATACTCCGTGAAATTAGTAGAATATCCTTGAAATTTGCGCTTCATCTAGTATCGTTTTACAAGGATATTTTCTGCACATTCTTGTTAAATTTTAAGTTTTTCATGCTGGAGTACTGTCCATGAGTAGTATTCATTTTTACGGTACTATTCACAAAGTACTATTCACAGGATACTATTCACAAAGTATTATTCACGAGTACTATTCACAAAGTACTATTCATGAGTACTATTCATGTGGTACTATTCACTCGGGTACTATTCACCCGAAAAATTGTTCATGATAAAAATTGATTTCTTTGTTGTCCAAATCATTTATGATACAATATTATTCTTGAATTTTACTCCACAAAGCAGTATCATATTGAAAATTTGGACATTATTGAATTCTGGATAAATTAAATTATAAATCTTTAAAATTTTATCATTTGCTTTCTTTTAATTGAATTCTTATATCATTGTCATCATCCTCATGCTTATTTTGTGATGAAATTCATCTTTGGCTTACGTGCATAGATAAATTGTTGATTGGTATGATTATGACCAGGGATCATTCAGTATAATCATGACCCGTAATGTTATAAATGATGTGGTAAAAGTCCTCATTGGCATGTAGTGCATTGATGGACAGTTGTTGGTATGATTATAACTAGGGATTATTCGGTATAATCATGACCATTGATGATTACATGAATATCCTTGGTCGTGGTACAGGGATGATTCGATGATGTTGTTTATTTATTAAGCTGAGTCTCAGCAATAAAGTTGATGAAAAACCTTTTTAAATCATAGAAGATAGTAGATATCATGCTCTACTTGACTCTTCTAATGGATTGCTTGTTCCGTTGCAGTTAAACTTGATGTTTATTGTATTTTATCAGTTTAACATTGTTGAAGGCTAACGATAATTTATTCTGCATTATCTTAGTCATAATATTTCTTACTAGGGTAGTTGAGCTCATCCTTTTGCTTTCATTGTTCTCTTCAGAAAATGAGAACGTAGCCGAGACTAGTCGGGGAACATAGTGACGGACTGAGATGGTGGCTATAGTAGTCCTCACTATTTTATGAAATAGTATGATAATAAATATAATGAGGACTTCATTTTAGTTTGAATATTGTCTATGAGACAATATTCGTGTAAAAGCTCTAAGCTACTCTTTTGTCGTATTATATAAAAATAGTTTGTATTTGATTTTTGTACCAGGTATTTGGCGACTTAGAATGGGTGATGTATACCTATTTTGGGGACGTCACAATATCTAGCCAGATCTAGCTTTTAATCGGTTCAAAAATTATAAAACTTAAACCGTTGAGCTAGAATGGCTAGGATCTAGGTAGATCTAGTTTACTTTCTAGTTTTTGTAAATAATAGCAACCATGTGACCCTAGATCTGTTTCTAGAGGAAACAAGAAGCTAATTTGCTCGCGTACAAGGATTTGATCAATAAATCCTTTATTTAACAAATTTTTCAGTTATATGTATATATTATGTTTAAATATATGTTTTTTTGTGATATCTATGTCATGCAAGCTTTTAAATATTGATATGTGAGCCTAGGAACCACAAGGTTGACGATTCAATTAATGAATCTAGATCTGGTTCCCATAATAGACTTGTTTGAGTTGTACAGCTAGCTTGAAACCCCTTGTACATATAACTGAGGGGGCCTTAAAGCAGGGATACAGATTTAAGGCCCTGATATAGTGAAAACTGTGGTTTGTGATGCTTGGGTATACTTCGATGGCTTTCATGCCCATAAGGAGGCCGACACTTGTAGATAACTTTATTTACTGTCAATGATGCTTCACATCTTAAATACAATCGAATCAAGTCGAATACAGAATAAAATAGAAGTATTAAAGGCCTCAATTCCTATGCGAGCGAAAGGGTTTGAAAACAGCTTTTCAAAACATCATTTTCATATGCCTGTTAAAAAGAACTTTTCAATACGTCAATCCCCTTCGTATATAGGTCCAAAAAGGCATAGCACTACTTTCAAATAAAGTACTATGATCATATTATTCTGCAACACACACACACACTTCCAATGCTTAGGGAATAAAAAAGTAGCAATAACTGTGTTTCACGGAAGTCGGGGGTGCCTAACACCTTTCACTCGCTTAAGCAAGCCCTAGAACTCTATGAATCTGAAGTTCCAGACCAATTAAATAGAGTCACATATTGGGTCATATTGCAAAAACCTTTCAAACTCCGATTGAGTTGATACAACCATTTAAACTCATACCAACTGGCGACTCTGTCTAATTTGGCCCAATCATTAAAATCAAACTTTTTAAATCGTCGACGTTATATGTCGGTCTTTCAAAAATCTCACCTTTAAGAAAGATAAAATCAAACATAGTGAACATCTAAAGGGTAGAGAACGCGATAGGAAAATCTCTCAGCGTCGACAAGTATAACCATAATAAGTCCTGAACTACTGCAAAAACAGAGTCTAGTATGAGTCTGCCATGAAGTGGCACGGCCGCGCCACTTCCCCAGTCAAAACCAGTGCATTCGCGTTGGTCCTGATTGTTTGAAAATTTATTTTACTTGTAATCTGGCATGATAGACAGCTGTGTTGACTTAGTTATATATAAAAATGGGTCAGCCATGTGATTCAAGGTTACTTTGCATATAATAAATTACCTTGGCTTGGTTTAGTAATGATTGTTAAAGGAAAACTTAGAAGTTTTGAAAACAAACATTGTTGAAAAATGTCATACTTGTATTCTGATCTTCTGAGAAGGCCTAATAGGATCCTTTATGCTTCAAAAAGTGACTGATATGTTGGTTCATCTAGTTAAGCATAATGTGAATTGTTTTAGAATGGTTTAAAACAAATTTCCAAGTGTTAAGTTATACTAACTAAGAATAAATGAGTTGAATAGCTTGGAGCACGTGTATTAAAGGTTTATTTAGCAACATTATATGATTTAAGGATTAATATAGTTGGTTCTATATGAAAAGAACTCATTAAGCTTTGTTGATTGAAAACTTAAAAATAAAACTATATAATTTGAAAGTAAACTTAAATTGAGCACAAGAGGCATTAAACATAATCCAAGACCTACTTGACATATTATGTGATATGAATCAGTAGTCCGGTAGGCTAAGAAGTAATATGGGTGATTAAAATCTCAACTCTGGACTGATCAGGGAGTAGCGCGGCCGCACCACTTCTACGTTAAAATGTATCGCAACTGCGCCACATTGCAGAGTTGACCAAATTGTTTTAACTTTGGTCTGAAGATGGAAGCATGTGTATCTTAATATCTTAAGCTATAATACAGGATTAAAGTGATGTTTTAAGAATTCGAACATGTAATGGCTATGTAGAATCAAGGTTCAATAAGTTTCTAAAAGGTTTTTATATAAGACTTCAAAAGGCAAAACCAAGGTTGAATATTCAATTATATGGTTCGAATGTGTATCGAATGTATGCACTTAACGTACATGGTTGAACATCTGTATATTAGATGTGTAGGATTGTTGGTGTATACATCAAATATGTATAACTTTGAGGTGATATTAAGCCCTAAGATTGTAATCTACACGAAAGGCAAGTTCCCTAACTTACACAACCTTGGATATTGTACAAGTTTCTAATTATTGTTATATCAACCATATGTTTTAGGCAAATTCACTTATTGATCGTATAAACAAAATGTTCTATAAAATAATTCTTGTGTTATCTAAATTCTTGAAAATTATTATTCATACTCTGAAGCTTGATTTAAATCATACTTCCATCTTTGAAAATGATTCTTTGAATCTTGTTACAAACATTAAACGTATAAATTATTCCTAAATGTATTTAAAAAGGTGTCTCAGCCAATTATTCGGCTAGACCAATATCTATGAGTTAGAAAGCTATCTAAACCAATTGCTTTGGTACAGACTCTTATAATCTGCTAAGATGAACAACCTTCATAGAAGGGGAAACTATATACTGTCAGGAGACCGACGTGCGCGCAAACAACATGTTTAAATGTTATACATAATGTAGGGTACTTTGGGTTGATCACCTATTGTACTTGTTCATATTGGAATACTGTTAATTCTAGCAGGAGTTCTTGGTCCATATTGACTACTAAGTATTAAATTTCATCCATTTGGAAATGATGAGACCTTTGAATTCTTTTAATAATCCTTCGGTCTATAATGACTCATTGTTTAATATTCAAATGACAGATTTGGGACTATTGAGATTTCTTTGTTCACAACATTCTTTTTTAAATTCCTAAGCTATCATTTATCATTATTGTAAGACCCTAAATTATTAATAAATAAAATTTAATTTCCTCTATTTATCATTTTGAAATAGTAAGGGTTGATTTGATTAATGTGGTTAGTTATGGGTAAAATGCGCAAATATTTCAAGTAAGCAGGTGGTTCTAAAATATTCATTGTTGTCGGGGAATATTCGTTTGGTCGTGGAATATTCTTGCTGTCGGGGAATATTCGTACGACGGCGCAGTCTTTTTTGGCCCCATAATGGAAATTGATTGGATGAAGAAAATGACAAGTATAAGTTGTTTATAAATAACGGCGTAGTTGTTACCGTTAATACTATTGGAATATCCGGTGGTTAAAATACAGTAATACGCGTTGTTGCATAGTAGCACACGGTATTGCACCAATTATTTATTCTTACGTAAGAAGGCACTACTCAATAACTGTTACAGTAGTTACTGTTCAGTATTTTATTTTATTGATTCAATAATTGCTCGTTGATATTTTATATTAATGGTGTTTCAATAATTATCACTACACAGTATTTTTCATTATCGAAACAATAATTCATATTATCTGAATAATATTATTAGAAAACATTATTGGCAATGTCTAGAAAGTTCTGTCTAAGGAGAGGTTTGGTCACCTAATTGCGTGCCAGTAAGGAGAAATTTTTATTGGAAAGCCCCTTCTTTCCTGGGAACTGTTTGGTTGTCAATATTGTGATTCTGTAATATTATTAGTAAATAATTAATTATTGATTTATATGAAGAGAAAAATATTGATTTTATGTGGATATAGATTGAGAAAATTTTTAATGTGACTATTGTTAAAAATTGATATTTTATTTTTGTCTGATAAAATAATATTTTATTATATTATTATAATAGAATAAAGATGATATTTTTACAATGAATGTGGGACATATGAGTATATGAGGAAAAGAGTATTTTTGTTGCATTAAATGATTAACACATGTTTTGTGTGTCGGTGGACCTCATTTCTTGACTGAAATTTGATTATAGCCTGAAAAATCACTCGTTTGTCTATTTCGGTCAATTTTTGTTTGGAATTTGGAAAAACTTTCTTCTGCAAAGTTGTAGATAATGAAATTTCCCATGAAAAAGACATGTGGTTCGAATTGTTATGATAAAAGGGCTATTTATTATGAATTATTGAAGTTCCAAAGTTCCAAAATAATTGATTTTTCGAAGTTTTAATTATTTATATCAACAAAAACGTTTTTGGTGGGCTCATTTTGTTGTTAAACACGTGGGATTCCAGCATTCAAAGGTTGGCATAGGAATATATATAATATATTATTATTATATTAAATTTTCTGTTTTGGTGTTCTAATCAATTTCTTATAAATAGGGTGCGGTGCGTAGGTTAGAATTGAAAATCATACCAGAAACTAAAGTTTTCTGTCTCTTTCTCTCTCTATAATATCGAACGTATTTTGTGAGTATTTTAGCACTTTGAGTATTACTATACGGTGCAAGTTCTTTCAACACTATATCCAGTATTCCAGTCAGAAGTACTATTTTTGCGAGGTAAGGGATGTTATTTTCTTCGTAAATGATATTATTTCTTCAATATCATTATGCCGAAATATTGGTCTGAATTTTTATCAAATTTGAAAATTTTCATGTCGGGGTTACTATTCATGAGTTACTATTCATGAGTTACTATTCACGAGTTACTATTCACGAGTACTATTTACGAAGCATGATGATTTTCTTATGGAATTTCTTTCTTTTGGTGTCGGAGTTACTATTCACGTATACGGCACTATTCACGAATACGACACTATTCACAGAAAAATTAAATTTTCGTTTTTCGTCCAAAATATCTATTATGGATACTAACTTTTGTAAGACCCCGAATTTTATGAAATAAAAGTATTCAATTTTTCTTATAATTACTATTCAGTAAATGGTTAAATTGATAAAAGTTAAAGTTAAGGGTGATATATGAAAAAAAATTTAAAATAAGAAAGTGGTTATAAAATATTCATTGTTGTCGGGGAATATTCGTTTGGTCGTGGAATATTCTTTCTGTCGGGGAATATTCGTACGACGGCGCAGCCTTGTGTGGGCCCCATAACAGAATAACTGTCGGATGAAGAAAATGACAAAATGGAGTTTTTTAAATAACGGCGTAGTTGTTACCGTTAACACTGTTGGAATACTCGGTGGTTAAAATACAATAATACGCGTTGTTGCACAGTAGCACACGGTATTGCACCAATTATTAATTCTTACGTCAGAAGGCACTACTCAATAATTGTTACAGTAATTACTGTTCAGTATTTTATTGATTCAATAATTGCTGCGTTGATATTTTATATTACTATTGTTTTAATAATTGTCACTACACAGTATTTTCCATTATCGAAGCAATAATTCATATTATCTGAATAATATTATTAGATAACATTACTGGCAATGTCTAGAAAGTTTTGTCTAAGGAGAGGTTTGGTCACCTAATTGCGCGCTGGTAAGGAGAAATCCTTATTGGAAAGCCCCATTTTTCCTGGGAACCATCTGGTTGTCATTATTGTGATTCTGTAATATTATTTATGAATAATTAATTATTGATTTATATTATAAAAAAAATATTCATTTTATGTGGATATAGATGGAGAATTTTTTTTAAAGTGACAATTGTTGAAAATTGATATTTTATCTTTTCTGATAAAATAATTTATTATTATATTTTAATAATATAATAATGGTGATATTTTTACAATGAATGTGGTATATATGAGTATATGAGGAGGAAGCGTATTTTTGTTGCAAAAGTTGTTTAAAACATGTTAAACATGTTGGTGGACCCATTTTTTGACTGAAATTTGATGATAGCCTGTAAACTCGCCCGTATGTGGATTTCGGTCAATTTCTATTTGGAATTTGGAAAACCTTTCTTCTGCAAAGTTGTAGAGAATTGAATTTCCTATAAAAAGTCGTGCGATTTGAATTTTCTGCTAAAAGGGCTATTTATTATGAATTATTGAAGTTCCGGAATAATTGATTTTTGAAGTTTTAATCATTTTTATTAAGAAAAACATTTTTTATATTGTTGGTGGGCCCCAGTGGTGTTGAATGCATGCTGAATTCAGATTCTTGGTGTACGTAGGAAATTTATATAAATATAATAATATTTTATTAAATTTTCTGCTTTGGTGTTCTAAGCCATTTCCTATAAATAGGGTCATTAGGTTAGAATTGAAAATCACACCAGAAACTGAAGTTTTCTCTCTATTTCTCTCTCTATATTATCGAGTGTATTCTTGTGAGTATTTTGATATCTTCAGTGTTGCTATACTGTGTAAGTTCGTTCAGCGTTATTCCAGTCAGAAGTACTGTTCTTTTGAGGTAGGGGATAGTAAGGGATTGAAAGGGATGTTATTTTCTTCGTAAGTGATATTATTTCTTCAATATCATTATGTTGAAATATTGGTTTGAACTTTTTATCAAATTTGCAACTTTTTCATGTCGGAGTTACTATTCACGAGTTACTATTCACGACGGGTTTCTATTCATAAGTTACTATTCACGAATTACTATTCACGAGTTATTATTCACTACAAAATTGGTTTCTTTTTCTAACCAAATTATAGTTGATTTATGAATATTACTCTGGAGATTAAAACTATGTACTGATTATATTGATTTTATTATCATATATAACATTTTTATAAACCTGATGTTGAAATTCTCTTTCACTGGAGTGTAAAGATGGGTAGATTATTGGTATGATCATGACTAGGGTTCTCTTTGGCCAGTAGTGAAAAGTTGAATTGTGACTGATATGATCATGACCATTGAATTTATAATTGAATATCTTTAGCTTAAGTGCAAAGGTGAATTGATTAACATGGTTATAATTATTGTTTATATAAATTCTGAAATGATTATGTATTTCTTTGAGATATGAATATCTTTGGCATGTAGTACAAAGATCAATTATTGATGAATATCTTTGGTCCGTAGTGTAAAGATGACCCGTTGTTGAATATTTTGGCATGTAGTACAAAGATGACTTGTTGTTGAATATCTTTGGCATGTAATGCAAAGATGAACTGTTGATGAATATCTTTGGCCCGTGGTGCAAAAATGAATTTATTAGTATGATTATGAACAGGAACTGTGATTTGGTATAACCATGATCTTTGATGTTTCAGGTGATGAAAATTATCTTTGTTCTGGATGAAAAAAGGAATTTAGAATAACAATTACGATTATGAGTTATACATGTGATTGTGGACAGGAATTATTGATTGATGTTACAGGGATAAAACATTGTTGGTGGACTTTTAACATGGAGAAGATAATTGACTTTATGGTCTATTTGACTCTTCTAATGGATTGCTCATTCCGCTGCAACTATGGTTAAAAAGTTTTATCATCTACCATATGTTCTAAATCTCTGATTTATTACTGATGAAGACTATTGATAATTTATTTATCTTTAGTCATAATATTCTTTACTGAGCTAGTTGTTCTCACCCTTTTGTTTCACAATTCCTTTCAATTCCTTTGGAGGTTCTCCCTAAACAGTTATTGACTTTACCTTTATGTAAGATGCCATTGTGACGTGCTATCCAAGTTGGTGTCCAGAGTCACAGTTGGTATATATTTGCATCAAAACTCACAACATATGTGTTGTTGTATTTTGCACGACAATTGTAGTAATAAAGTTGTAGTTGTTTTATGTACCATGTATTTGGCGACTCAGAATGGGTTGGATGGAATGGACCTATTTTGGGGGCGTCACAGTTGGTATCAGAGCTTAAGGATATGATCTCTGGCGGAGATCGAGGAATAAAACAAGGAGGGGAGAGATGAGTAAATCCTTCGCTAGTGTGTCCTACCTAAGCTTATTTGTTGGTCAGTCATAATATCGGGATATTATGTGATATGTTAATTTTTTTTGAAGTTGTATTCTAGAATGATATCTGAAATACAGGAGATGAGCAATGGAGAAATCATGATGACAGGGGAGATAGAATCTGAAATGAAAGTAAGGTATTCTGAACTCTTTGAAATACGAGCTACGTAAATTTCGGGGACGAAATTTCACAAGGAGGGGGGATTTTAAGACCCCGAATTTTATGAAATAAAAGTATTCAATTTTTCTTATAATTACTATTCAGTAAATGCTTAAATTGATAAAAGTTAAAGTTAAGGGTGGTATATGAAAAATTTTCAAAATAAGCAAGTGGTTATAAAATATTCATTGTTGTCGGGGAATATTCGTTTGGTCGTGGAATATTCTTTCTGTCGGAGAATATTCGTATGACGGCGCAGCCTTGTGTGGGCCCTATAACAGAATAACTATCGGATGAAGAAAACGACAAAAGGGAGTTTTTTAAATAACGGCGTAGTTTTTACCGTTAACACTGTTGGAATACCCGGTGGTTAAAATACAGTAATACGCGTTGTTGCATAGTAGCACATGATATCGCACCAATTATTGATTCTTACATAAGAAGACACTTATAAGACCCCAACTTTTCAATGAATAAAATCGAATTTCCTCTATTTATTATTGTGAATAATAAGGTATTAATTTGATATAATACTTTGGTTATGGGTGAAATGTGAAAATTTTGCAAAATAAGCAAGTGGTTATAAAATATTCAATTGTCGGGGAATATTCGTTTGGTCGTGGAATATTCTTTTCTGTCGGGGAATATTTGTACGACGGCGCAGCCATTTGTGGGCCCCATAACAGATAACGGTCGGATGAAGAAAACGAGGCGTAGTTGTTCCCGTTAAGACTGTTGAAATATCCGGTGGTTAAAATACAGTAATACGCGTGGTTGCACAGTAGCAAACGGTATTGCATAGTATTGTTGAATTATTGATCCTTACGTAAGAAGGCACTACTCAATAATTGTCATAGTAGTTACTGTTCAATATTTTATTTTATTGATTCAATAATTGTTGCGTTGATATTTTATGTTATTGTTGTTCAATAATTGTCAATGCACAGTATCTCCATTATCAGATCAATAATTCATATTATTTGAATAATATTATTAGATTGCATTATTGGTAATGTTAGAAAGTTCTGTCAATAAGAGGTTTGGTCACCTAATTGCGCTCCAGTAAGGAGAAATCCTTATTGGAAATCCCCCTCTTTCCTGGGAACAGCCTGGTTGTCATAAATATGATTCTGTAATATTATTTGTGAATAATTAATTATTGATTCATATGATAAGGAAATATTTATGTTATGTGGATATAAATGATGGATTTATTTATGTGGTTATTAATGAAGAAATTAACGTTGAGATGTTTTATCAGCATTTTGTCGGAAAGGAGGTATTAAAAATTAAACCAGTATTTTTAAGATATATTGCGTGAGTTATAATTTTTAATCCGACCGTTGGATCATTGTGATTTATGGATATTTTATACATATATAAGTTGAGTATATGTCCACAAATTTTGAACCGTTAAAAATGAATGTATGATTTGTTATGAATTTTAAGAGGTGACTGATTCGAAAATTAGGTTTATAAATGATTTTGGTGGAAAATTTTAGAATTGAGTGGGCCCCACTTGTGGTTGGTGAAGAAATATGCTGAATTTTATTTCAAATGTGGTGGGTGACAATAGTAGCAGGTAAAGCCCTCAGGTTGCAGGTCAAGTCTGCTTCGGCGTGCTAATATTTTCCTATAAATATAGGGCTAAGTTAGAATTGAAAATCACACCAGAAATATAAGCTTTCTCACTTTCTCTCTATATATTATCGAGCGTATTCTTGTGAGTATTTTGATACTTTGAGTGTTGCTATACGGTGCAAGTTCCTTCAGCACTATATCCAGTATTCCACCCAGAAGTATTATCTTTTTGAGTTAAGGGATGTTATTTTCTTCGTAAGTGATATTATTTCTTCAATATCATTATGCTGAAATATTGGTTTGAACTTTTTATCAAATTTGAAACTTTTTATGTCGGGGTTACTATTTATGAGTTACTATTCATGAGTTACTATTCACGAGTTATTATTCATGAGTTACTATTCACGAGTACTATTCACGAAGCATGATAATTTTTCTTGTGGAATTTCTATCTTTTGGTGTCGGAGTTACTATTCACGTATATGGCACTATTCACCGAAAAATGAAATTTTCTTCTTTTTATCCAAGGTGTCTATTATGGTTAATATCTTTGATTGTATCCATGTTTTAATCTTTATTCTTGAATTTTACTTCGAAATTGGTTATTATGGAGTATTATTGATCTTAGATAAACTGTGATATGAATCTCTAATAATTGTTATTTTGTTTCACTGGATTCGTTCCTTTAAAATATTTTTCATCATCCTCAGTCCTAAATGATGTTATTACTGAATATCTTTGGCTTGTAGTGCAAAGATGAATGATTACATGATGAATATATTTGGCCCATAGTGCAAAGATGAATCATTAACTGATGAATATATTTGGCCCGTAGTGCAAAGATGAACAGGTGTTGAGATGAACATGACCAACTGGTGATACAAATGAATATCTTTGGCCTGTAGTGCAAAGATGAATATTTGATTAAAGATGTATATTGATTATTGTTACAGGGATAAAATATTGATGATGGACATTTAAATCTTAGAAGATAGTAGAACTCATTCTCTACTTGACACTTCTAATGGATTGTTTATTACGCTGCAGTTGTTGATCTAAAACTTGTTGTCTATTATATTTTATCAGATTTTTTCCTGTTGAAGACTAATGATAATTTGTTGTATATTATTTTAGTCATAATATTTCTTACTGGGCTAGTTGAGCTCACCCTTTCTTTCACTGTTCTCTTCAGGAAATGAGAATATAGTTGGGACTAGTCGGGGAATGGATTGACGGTCCAGATGGTTGCATTAGTAGTCCTCACTATTCTATGAAATAGCTCCTCAATAGTTGTAATGAGGACCCCTTTTGAGTTTTTATACTGTCTATTAGACAATAGTTGTATTTAAACAAACAGTATATGTGTTGTCGTATTTTGCACAACAATTGTATTACTGAAGTTGTATTTGTTTTTGTACCATGTATTTGGCGACTCAGAATGTGTTGGATGGAATGGACCTATTTTGGGGTCGTCACAGTTGGTATCAAAGCTTAGGGATATGATCCCTGGCTAAGATGTGAGACTAGAACTAGGAGGGGAGAGATGGGAAATTCCTTCGCTAGTATGACCTACCTAAGTTTGTTTGATATTTATTTGGTCGGTCAGAGTATAGGGATAATATGTGACATGTCAATTAACCCTTATTTTGTTGAAGTGTTTGAAAATGGCATCTAAAAATGTTGTGATAAGCAATGAAGCATATGAGACCGTTGAGTCACCAACGATCAATACCCAGGATAATATGCATCAGGATGGCAATAATCCTCAGGTGAACAACGACACCGACCAAATGACGAATGATGGTACGTTTAGGAGCTTTTTAGAATTCATGCAACACCAAACGAGAGAAACTCCTGTTCATAATGTAAGAGGAAACAATGGCAACCCACGGTTGGTCACCGCTAAGCAGTTCAAAGAGCTGGGACCACCGGAATTTTTGGGAAAGCCAAAACCACTTACGGCAGAGACGTGGATAAAGCAGATCACCAAGATATTTGATGTCTTGGGATGTTCCAAGGAGCAAAAGGTTCCCTTTGCCACCTTTATGTTGCGAGGAGAGGCTGATTACTGGTGGGAATCGGTAAAGCATACTCAATCTGCCGCACTGAAGATGTCTTGGGAGAAGTTCCAAGAATTATTCAATGACAAGTACTTTCCCGAAAGTATTCATCACATGAAGGAGGTTGAGTTCATCAAGCTGGAGCAAAACAATATGAACGTGTCGCAGTACGAAGCTAAATTTGCGGAGTTATCCCGATTTGCATCTCATTTGGTTGATAATGAGGAACGAATGACAGGAATGTTTCTGCGAGGTTTGAAACTCGAAATACGTCAATACCTCATTTCTCACAAACTTTGTTTATATTCAGATGTTGTGAATAGGGCTCAGTTAATGGAGCTCGATAATGAGCAAGCCCAACCAAAGGATAACGAGCAACAACACGATAATAATCGTACCGGTGGCAACGGTCGTCGGAACAATGATAATCATCATGGAAGAAATTATCATGCCAGAAATGGTAACCACTTCGGTGGTAATCATGGCAAAGATAATAGAAGAAATGATTCAAGTGGAAATTTTAAGAAGAGAAGATTTAACGATGACGGGAAGACGTCGGCAACAGCACCAGTATCAGCAACAAATTCTAGGGGAGGAGAACGACTGTCAGTTAGTTGCTACAGATGCGGAGAGGAAGGACATATAAGTCCAAACTGTTCACTGCTTTCCAAGATATGTTTTAGTTGTGGAAAAGACGGTCACATAGCTCGATTTTGTAATGTAGCGAAATCAAGTTCAGTTGGGACGGTGGCACCAAAGGTGGATACGGATAAAACAAAGTCGGTGGTTTCAGGAAGAGCGTTTTTCGTAACTTCTCAAAGAGCGAGTAACCCGAACGAAGTTAGCACGGATTAGTTAATTATAAATTCTTGCGAAGTCTATACCTTATTAGATATCGGTTCTACCCATTATTCTATCTCTCTTGCTTACGCTCAATGTTTAAATTTAACTCTGGAGAAGTTAGACTTTGACTTATCGATTGAAACTTCGTTAGTAGAAACCTTCATTTTATGCACTATCCAAGTCTTGGATGAGAGTCACAGTTTTTTAAATGATATTTCTATTGTTAATAAATCTCCTGACGTATTCTCAAAGGACTTCTTAGCTTACCCCTAGAGTGTGAAATCGAATTTTGTATTGACCCCAGTACAAAACCCATTTCTAAAACCCTTAAATATGTCTTCAACCAAAACGAACATATAATGCGCCAAAGACGTTGGCTCGAGCTGTTGAAGATTACGATCGTACCATTCAATACCATCGTGGGAAAACGAAAGTGGTAGCTGACGCGTTGAGTAGAAGATCGTATGCGTTTACGAGTGCGACGTTGTTAACACAAAAACCCATTTAGTATAACTTACAAATGATGAAGATAGAGTTAAAGACTCTAGGGACCCACGTGAAGATAACGAATATACGAGTAGAATCGACTTTAATCGATAAAGTTAAAACCGCTCAAGCTACACACCGGAGCTGATGAATATAAAGAAGAAGGTACAAGAATGCGTTATTCTAGAAGTAAGAATCGATGAAGAAAAGAAAGCTCAAGCCTTCGATTTATTTGAAATCCTCGATCGAGTTGGAAGTGTGGCCTATAGACTCGCCTTAACACTAAGTATGTCGCGTGTTCATAACGTTTTTCACATATTGATGTTACGTAAATATGTGGACGACCCGAATCATATTATTGTGTTAGAACCATATGAGATAGCCAAAGATTTAATGTACGAGGAGGTACCTATCAAGATCTTGGATAGAAAAGAACATGTCCTATGCACAAAGGTTATACCTCAAGTTAAGGTTGTGTGGAGGAACCATGCTATTGAAGAAATGAAGTGGGAGTTGGAATCAGAAATGAAAGCGAGGTATCCTCACCTTTTCGAAACACCAGGTACGTACGTCAATTTTGAGGATGAAATTTCATAAGAAGTGGAGGTTGTAAGACCCCAACGTTTCAATGAATAAAATCAAATTTCCTCTATTTATTATTATGAATAATAAGGTATTAATTTGATATAATACTTTGGTTATGGGTGAAATGTAAAAATTTTGCAAAATAAGCAAGTGGTTATAAAATATTCAATTGCCAGGGAATATTTGTTTGGTCGTGGAATGTTCTTTCTGTCGGGGAATATTTGTACGACGGCGCAGCCATTTGTGGGCCCCATAACAGATAACGGTCGGATAAAAAAAACCAAAATTGAATAACGGCGTAGTTATTACCGTTAAGACTGTTGGAATACTCGGTGGTTAAAATACAGTAATACGCGTGGTTGCACAGTAGCACACGATATTGCACAGTATTGTTGAATTATTAATTCTTATGTAAGAAGGCCCCCTCTTTCCTGGGAACATCCTGGTTGTCATAAATGTGATTCTGTAATATTATTTGTGAATAATTAATTATTGATTCATATGATAAGGAAATATTTATTTTATGTGAATATAAATGATGGATTTATTTATGTGGTTATTAATGAAGGAATTAATGCTGAGATGTTTTATCAATATTTTGTCGGAAGGGAGATATTAAAAATTAAACCAGTATTTTTGAGATATATTACGTGAGTTATAATTTTTAATCCGACCGTTGGATCGTTGTGATTTTTGGATATGTTATACATATATAAGTTGAGTATATGTCCATGAATTTTGAACCATTAAAAATGAATGTATGATTTGTTATAAATTTTAAGAGGTGACTGATTCGGAAATTAGGTTTATAAATAATTTTGGTAGAAAATTCTAGAATTGAGTGGGCCCCACTTGTGGTTGGTGAAGAAATGTGCTAAATTTTATTTCAAATGTGGTGGGTGACAATAGTAGCAGGTAAAGCCCTCAGGTTGCAGGTCAAGTCTGCTTCGGCGTGCTAACATTTTCCTATAAATAGAGGGCTAAGTTATAATTGAAAATCACACCAGAAACATAAGCTTTCTCTCTTTCTCTCTATATATTATCGAGCGTATTCTTGTGAGTATTTTGATACTTTGAGTGTTGCTATACGGTGCAAGTTCCTTTAGCAATATATCCAGTATTTCAGCCAGAAGTATTATCTTTTTTAGGTAAGGGATGTTATTTTCTTCGTAAGTGATATTATTTCTTCAATATCATTATGCCAAAATATTGGTTAGAACTTTTTATCAAATTTAGAACTTTTCATGTCGGGGTTACTATTCATGAGTTACTATTCACGAGTTACTATTCATAAGTTACTAGTCACGAGTACTATTCACGAAGCTTGATGATTTTTCTTGTGGAATTTCTATCTTTTGGTGTCGGAGTTACTATTCACGTATACGGCACTATTCACCAAAAAATAAAATTTTCTTCTTTTTATCCAAGGTGTCTATTATGGTTACTATCTTTGATTGTATCCATGTTTTGATCTTTATTCTTGAATTTTACTTCGAAATTGGTTATTATGGAGTATTATTGATCTTGGATAAACTGTGATACGAATCTTTAATATTTGTTATTTTGTATCACTGGATTCGTTCCTTTAAAATATGTTTCATCATTCTCAATCCTAAATGATGTTATTACTGAATATCTTTGGCCTGTAGTGCAAAGATGAATGATTACCTGATGAATATCTTTGGCCCGAAGTGCAAAGATGAATGATTAACTGATGAATATTTTTGGCCTGTAGTGCAAAGATGAACAGGTGTTGAGATGAACATGACCAACTGGTGATACAAATGAATATCTTTGGCCTGTAGTGCAAAGATGAATATTTGATCATAGAATGCTACCTTAGACTGATATGGAGTCCTAAGGTTTATACACTTCTTTTGGCAATCTATCATTGCTCCATGGTTAAATAACCAATCCATTCCTAGAATTACATCAAATTCTCCTAATTGAATTAGAATTAAATCCACGGGTAACTTATATCCCCTGATGTCAACAACACAATTTCTATAGACATGGCTAATGGGAATCATTTCCTTTTTAGCAACTTCTATGTTCATATGATATTTTAATTCTTCCTGGGGTAAGTTTAATCGTTGGGAGAATTCATGCGATACGAAAGAACAATTAGCACCTGAATCAAATAATATGTAAGCAGATTTATCATTGATCGGAATGATACCTGAAACCACGTCCCTGGATGCGACCGCATCCTGAACCGTCATGTTGAAAGTCCTTATTGTTGGTCGATTCTGAGTTGGTGGTCCATTAATCGTGAGATTCCCAACGCTTGGTCCCCTTCCTCCATTTCCACCCGTTGTGTTCTTCTTTGGGCAATTCTTGCCTGATGATCCAATGCTCCACAGTTGAAGCATCCATTTCTCTTTGGTGCAGAGCAATTGGGAGAGATGTGCCCCTCCTGCCCGCAGTTAAAACAGACATTCTTTCCTTTAAGACATGCCCCCGAGTGATTTCTCCCACACTCCTTGAATGCCTTAGTTCATTTCTTTGCTTCCCCTGGTTTTCCCCCAGAGTTTCCCGATTTGAAATTGTTGTTACTACTGTTGTTATTGTTCCACTTCCTCTTGTTTGCACCACTGCTGCTGCTACCTTCCCCGCGATTCCCTCCTTCATTCTTCTTCCTTTTTTCCTTATTAAATTTCATTAGGGCCTCACCTCTGCCCTCAGCGATTATAGCTTTCTCCAGGAGAGTTACGAAGCTATTCGTCTGTAACACCGAGAGTCTGCTATATAGCCATGGTTTGAGACCCTACTCAAACCTCCTCATTTTTCTCTCCTCAGTGTCGACCTGGTGAGGCGCAAACCTCGCCAGCTCGTTGAATTTTGCGGCATATTGAGGTACCGTCATGTCTTCTTACTTCAGCTCCAGGAATCGCATCTCCATGCGACTCTGCATACTAATCGGAAAATAGTTCTCGAAAAAGATTTTCTTTAACCCTTCCCAAGGTATCACGCCTTCTCCAGCCCTGGTCTGGTTTGCCTCCCACCAGAAGTTAGCTTCACCCTTCAGCATGTAAGTGGCAAAGATTGTTTTCTGATCATCACATACTCGGGCGATAGCGAACACCTTTTCGATTTCCTTGACCCAAGTTTGAGCTTTGATGGGTTCAGTGGTTCCTTTGAACTCAGGGGTCCCGTGCTCTTGAAGTCCTTGAAGTGTACCAGCTGGGCCACTATAGGGTTATTGGCATTCGGGGTTTGATTCTGAAGTGCCCCCACTAACATGTCTACAAACTGCTGCATAGGATTCGGTGGATCCCCAGCATTATCGCCTGACCCCTCGGGTGTTTGACGACGTCTTCCTCTAGCCATCTATATGTTTAAAATGAACTTAATGTTATTATCTTATCACTTACTCTACATAATATATCAATCATAATAAGAGACTTAATCATCACATCACATACTTAAATAAAAACATATTTATTTATAAACATAACACCCAAGTTATTTCATCGTCTTATAACATTAAGCCATTTACATCACTTTAAACCAACATACTTAGTAAAAACTGAAACCAAGCTTATTATTCAAAGATAAGCGTTCTATACGCCAGTAGTAAAAGTTCATCATAATAAACTAAAAGCCCCGCCTAATGGCATCCTCATGCTCCTCATCCGCTATCTCTAGTACCAGCCCTCGGCTTATAACACGTCTAGATCGGTGCTCCTCACTTGGAAAATGATTCACCCTATGTTGAAACCTTCCATGTGCTAACTTAAATGCGTACTTCATCTTGTCTATCTTAACCTTCTTATCTCTCACCTCTCCTTCTAACTCGCCAATTAGCTTCTCAGCCCGAACACGGTCTCTCCTCTCTTCTCCCCAGAATGTGGTAATAATCTGCTTGTCAGTTTGAAGACTCTAAATCCTCGACTCTAACCCATTTATGGTATGCCCCAAGTGGGTCCTAATAGCTTCTTTCTCATCCTCCAGCCTATCCGCCTTCTGGCCTAATGCCTGCAACTTGTCAGCCAGATCCCCGTTCCTAATTATCAGGTGGTGCACCAATGCCGCAAGCAATGCTGCAGTTTGCTGCTCCCCCCGATACAGCTCCTTCAACTCATGGACCTTGTCGTCCAACTCCGTAATCCTATCCATCAACTCATCCAATAAAGTATCCTCAGGTGCTTCTTTTGAGTCCTCCTCGGGCTCCTCTTCTTCTTCAGGATACTCCACTGGGTCTGAGTCAGCTACTGCCTCAGCTATAGGCTCAGGTACAGCTGTCACCAACTGCTCACTCACAACGTGGATATCTCTAACCTCCTCTTCTCCTGACATCCTTCAAACAAGAAAAAAAAATCACTCGGTTAGTATTTTAAAATAGTTGTTTTTGTTTTTAGGAAAAATAGATTTGACACAGCCCCTAGAACTCTACATGAGTTCATCTCTTTATTTTCTCCACTAACTTCCCTAAGGTTATAGTCTAAGGTTCCCCACCTAAGGTTTATAACCTATTGCTCTGATACCAACCTGTGACGCCCCCAAATCCGTGTAACATCGATTACAGGACATGGTGCTCACGATACAACATATATCATCATCTATCTAAGTAACTCTAATAATAATAATATTAAAATATTACATACTTATTCAAAATAAAGTCCCAAGTCTTTACAACTATTAATAAACTAAAACTTAAACTTATCGTTTATCGCTACATCACATCATATGCGGAATTATAATTATTACATAAATAACTCTCATCATTTCATCTTAGACTTTCCTTTGTCCTTGCCCAAGCCCTCGGCGTTATCAGCCTTAATTGAAAGGTTTAAGCAAGAATGAGTATAAATTACCCAGCAAGTATATAAAGTAGTTTGAGAACATACATCAGAAGTAAAAGCATTAGTATGAATATTTCTCAACGGTTGAAATAAAGTTTAAATGATCAGCCTATCGTACCCTACATTGTGCACAGGTATAAAGTTTAAATGCATAAGCGTAAATGGGACTATATGCCCATCATCAGTTATCCCATTATCCGGGTTGTTCATCTTAGTATTCATGCAGGACCTCACCAAAGCAATTTGGATTGGTAAACATCAAATAGCTTCGAAGGATTTGAATTGTTTAAATAATATACTATGTTTGCATCAATAACATCTAGCTGGAATGAAATCTAGAAAGCATGCTTAAATATAGTTCATTAAGGAAATACGAACTTTAAAGTATAGCAGTTGCAATAGGAACTGAATAATCATCAATAACGTTTTGCATCATAATTGAAGTTATAGAACTTTACAATAAAGGAGCTTGCATGAATGATTTATTAATCACAAGCCCAAACATACCCTCACTGCAATCAACTAAATAAGAGTTGAATAATTTCATAATGAAAAAAAGGGTAAGAAACTTGCCTTGCTCGTTGTTTACCAATAACAAATTAACAGCTTACAGCTATCTACAGTTCACGTGCCCTACACAATTGTATAATCATGCACATCAACTATTAGCAACACATAGTAGTTATAATATAATCTTTACTCTATAATTTTCAGAGTTTAATCTATGATTTTCACTGACTCTATGATTTTCAGAGTTTACTCTAGGATTTTCACTGACTCTACGATTTTTAGAGTTTACTTTACGATTTTCATTGACTCTACGATTTTTTAGTTTACTTTACGATTTTCACTGACTCTACGATTTTCATTGACTCTACGATTTTTACTCTACGATTTTCACTAACTCTACGATTTTCAGAGACTCTACGATTTTTACTCTACGATTTTCACTGACTTTACGATTTTCACTGACTCTACTATTTTTAGTCTACGATTTTCACTGAATCTACGATTTTCAGAGTTTACTCTACGATTTTCACTGACTCTACGATTTTCGCTGACTCTACGATTTTTACTGTCTTTACGATTTTCAGAGTTTACTCTACGATTTTTACTAACTCTACGATTTTATTCCCGCTAACCTAAAGATGATATGGCCATGATACTTGGACACAATAAACTTCATACATCAAGGTATTTTTCAAAAATATAACATTCATAAAACTAGCATGCTAAGACCACAAACCAACTGCATAGAAAAGCGTGCCAGCACTAGTTTTATACTTAGAAAAAAATCTGAAATTTCCTGAATTCTGCATATTTTATTACCAACATGCATGCTTACGATTTTCATAACTTGCTCAATTTAACTCCCTTTTCCTATGAAATTTGGACAGGATGTACCTCATGTTACATACTATTTTATAAAATTATTACATATGTTAATCGAGTCATATACACCATGATCCCGAGGCTCCGAAAAACCCCAAAAATCACAGATTACTAGTTAAACCCAATTTGACAAAAATCCGGGATTTTGCTTCTAGCATGCAATTAAATTATTTCTAATGTCCAGATCATCTACTCTCACATGTTTTCACATTTAACAACATCAAACTTCAACAAACTTCCACCTTTTTGATTAATTTAGCACCTTAGAGACATTTTATCAAAGGTAGAGCATGCATTGCTTAATTCTTTGATTTTCTATGAATTTGATGTATGATTAACCCATATCTTTTGTTGTTAATGATCTATAATAATCAAACAACAGTAACATGACAACACAAAGCCACAACAAATCATTTACCAATTTTATATGCATTTTCTTCTCATTTTTGTTATAAAAATAAAATGGGTTCATGAATTACCTTTTGATGAATTTCTTCATGGTTTAATATGATGCTCCTTCTCCTTGCTTGTCAAATCCTCAGTAATCCTCCAAAATTAGTTCTAACTCTCTTAGGCTCTCAATTTCTCTCCATGTTACTCACTTGGTGGAATTTTTTAAGAAAAGTGAGTTTGTATATATGTATAGCTTTGTTAGAGTCTTTTGATTCCCATAACACCCAACTCTAATGATTAGTTATTCACAATACTTAATACTACAATAATATAGTTAATTAATAGGAAGAATGTGGGAGTTAGAGAAAATGAATGTGGGAGTTAGAAAAATAAAAAGAATTTTGATTTTAAGGAATAAAATAAATTACTTCCACCTTAGCTATTATGTAATATACGTATACTCCCTCCTTTGTCCCAATTTAATAGTCTCATGGGTCCATCAGTTCACTGACTCTACGATTTTTAGAGACTCTACGATTTTCACTGACTCTCGATTTTCACTGACTCTACAATTTTTACTCTACAATTTTCACTGACTCTACGATTTTCACTCTACGATTTTCACTGACTCTACGATTTTTATCGACTCTACGATTTTCAGAGTTTACTCTACGATTTTTACTAACTCTACGATTTTATTCCCGCTAACCTAAAGATGATATGGCCATGATACTTGGACACAATAAACTTCATACATCAAGATATTTTACAAAAATATAACATTCATAATACTAGCATGTTAAGACCACAAACCAACTGCGTAGAAAAGCGTGCCAGCACTAGTTTTATACTTACAAAAAATTCTGAAATTTCCAGAATTCTGCAGATTTTATTACCAACATACATGCTTACGATTTTCATAACTTGCTCAATTTAACTCTCTTTTCTATGAAATTTGGACAGGTTGTACCTCATGTTACATACTATTTTATAAAATTATTACATATGTTAATCGAGTCATATACACAATGATCCCGAGGCTCCGAAAACCCCCAAAAATCACAGATTACTAGTTAAACCCAATTTAACAAAAATCCGGGATTTTGCTTCTAGCATGCAATTAAATTATTCCTAATGTCCAGATCATCTACTCTCACATGTTTTCACATTTCACAACATCAAACTTCAACAAACTTCCACCTTTTTGATTAATTTAGCACCTTAGAGACATTTTATCAAAGGTAGAGCATGTATTGCTTAATTCTTTGATTTTTTATGAATTTGATGCATGATTAACCCATATCTTTTGTTGTTAATGATCTATAATCATCAAACAACAGTAACATGACAACACAAAGCCACAACAAATCATTTACCAATTTTATATGCATTTTCTTCTCTTTTTTGTTATAAAAATAAAATGGGTTCATGAATTACCTTTTGATGAATTTCTTCTTGGTTTAATATGATGCTCCTTCTCCTTGCTTGTCAAATCCTCAGTAATCCTCCAAAATTAGTTCTAACTCTCTTAGGCTCTCAATTTCTCTCCATGTTTACTCACTTGGTGGAATTTTCTTAAAAGAAAAGTGTTTTTGTATATATGTATAGCTTTGTTAGAGTCTTTTGATTCTCATATCCCCCAAGTCCCATAACCCCCAACTCTAATGATTTGTTACTCACAATACTTAATACTACAATAATATAGTTAATTAATAGGAAGAATGTGGGAGTTAGAGAAAATGAATGTGGGAGTTAGAAAAATAAAAAGAATTTTGATTTTAAGGAATAAAATAAATTACTTCCACCTTAGCTATTATGTAATATACGTATACTCCTTCCCTTGTCCCAATTTAATAGTCTCATGGGTCCATCAGTTCAGCTGATTTCTATTAAAAAAAATACATATATTATTTTAATCAATTAATAAGCTATTTGCATATTTTACCCTTCGGAACCAAACTTTGCGAACCATATATCGATTCTTACTAAAGTCGACGTTCCGGACGTCAAGGGACTATCCGTTTAGTCAAATTCATCTCTGAAATTTGTAGTTGACTTTTTCCTCGAAAAAGTCAACAGGTTGACTTTGACCAAAAGAGTCAACTGTGACACTTTTTCTTGATTACAGTCTATCCTGACTAATTTCGACGTTCCGGACTCGAATACACAATCCGCATCTCCAAATTCTGCTCCTAACTCTAGCTCATGATTTAATATCATCCCACATAATAAAATAGAATAATTCCCTACTTAATTTTATTTAAATAGTTAAATAAAACTAAACCAACCATTTAAATACATCTCATCACATATCTTGAAATAACACATATATGTACCACACACATACATCTAATAAATGAAATCACCCAAAAGTTTCATATAAATTCGTTTATTTACAATTCTTAAATTACATAAAAAATATTAAAAAAATAAAAATAAAACTTGGATATTACATTCACCCTCCCTTAACAGGATTTCGTCCCCGGAATCATTACACATCAATCAAAAAGATTAGGGTAATTTTTCATCATTTTCTCCTCGAGTTCCCACGTAGCCTCATCGGCGTTGTGGTTCATCCACAATACCTTAACAGAAGGTATTATCTTATTTCTTAACACTTGTTCTTTTCTATCGATTATCTGCAATGGGACCTCTTCGTAGGTTAAGTCCTTTTCAAACTGAATAGGTTCATACTCTATGACATGCTTGTAATCCTGCTTATAGGGTCGTAGGACAGAAACATGGAACACGTTGTGTATATGTTCTAACTCCGGAGGTAAGGCTATTTCATAAGCTACCTCACCCACTCGCCTCAACACTTTGAGAATTTTGTGTATAACTTATCCTTCCTCAACGCCTCCAACACTAACCTTAAATGTTCAGCATGATCTTCCTGAGTCTTATAATAGATCAAGATATCATCTATGAACACAACTACGAATTTATCTAAGTATTGCTTGAATACCCGATTCATCATGTCCATAAATGTTGCTGGCGCATTTGTTAACCCGAACGACATCACCAGGAACTCGTAGTGACTTTAACGTGTCCTAAACGATGTCTTAGGTACATCCTCCTTCCTTACCTTTAACTGGTGATATCCCGTCCTCAAGTCGATCTTGGAAAAATATTTTGCTCCCTTCAGTTGATCGAATAGATCATCTATCCTAGGTAACGGATACTTATTCTTAATCGTCACCTTGTTCAACTCTCGATAGTCGATACCTAGTCTCATCGATCCATCCTTCTTTTTCACAAATAAAATTGGTGCTCCCCAAGGAGACATACTCGATTGAATATACTTCCTATCCAATAACTCTTGCAACTGTACCATCCACTCCTTCATTTCTGTCGGTGCCATTCTGTAAGGGGCTTTCGAAATCGGTGCAGTCCCTAATACTAAATCTATAACGAATTCGACCTCCCGATCCGACGGAAGTCTTTGCAATTCCTCCAGAAATACATCCAGAAATTCGTTCACTACTGGTATTTGTCCCATCTCTATCTCTACTTTCTGTGTATCGACAATATGGGCCAAATATCCTATACATCCCTTTCTTAGTAACTTCCTCACTTTCATCATCGTCAGAAAAATTGAGTGCTTCAACGACCTACTTCCATAGAATGTTACCTTAGACTGATCTGGAGTCCTAAGGTTTATACACTTCTTTTGGCAATCTATCATTGCTCCATGGTTAAATAACCAATCCATTCCTAGAATTACATCAAATTCTCCTAATTGAATTGGAATTAAATCCACAGGTAACTTATATCCCCTGATGTCAACAACACAATTTCTATAGACATGGCTAATGGGAATCATTTCCTTGTTAGCAACTTCTATGTTTATAGGATATTTTAATTCTTCCTGGGGTAAGTTTAATCGTTGGGAGAATTCATGTGATACGAAGGAACAAGTAGCACCCGAATCAAATAATATGTAAGCAGATATATCATTGATCGGAATGATACCTGAAACCACGTCCCTGGATGCGACCGCATCCTGAACCGTCATGTTGAAAGTCCTTGCTGTTGGTCGATTCTGAGTTGGGGGTCAATTAATCGTGAGATTCCCACCGCTTGGTCCCCTTCCTCCATTTCCTCCCGCTGTGTTCTTCTTTGGGCAATTCCTTGCCTGATGATCCAATGCTCCACAGTTGAAGCATTCATTTCACTTTGGTGCAGAGCAATTGGGACAGATGTGCCCCTCATGCCCGCAGTTGAAACAAACATTCTTTCCTTTTAGACATGCCCCCGAGTGATTTCTCCCACACTCCTTGAATGCCTCAGTTCTTTTCTTTGCTTCCCCTGGTTTTCCCCCAGAGTTTCCCGATTTGAAATTGTTGCTACTACTGTTGTTATTGTTCCACTTCCTCTTGTTTGCACCACTGCTGCTGCTACCTTACCCGCGATTCCCTCCTTCATTCTTCTTCCTTTTTTCCTTATTAAATTTCATTAGGGCCTCACCTCCGCCCTCAGCGATTATAGCTTTCTCCAGGAGAGTCGCGAAGATATTCGTCTGTAACACCGAGAGTCTGCTATATAGCCTTGGTTTGAGACCCTGCTCAAACCTCCTCATTTTTCCCTCCTCAGTGTCGACCTGGTGAGGCGCAAACCTCTCCAGCTCGTTGAATTTTGTGGCATATTGAGGTACCGTCATGTCTTCTTGCTTCAGCTCCAGGAATCGCATCTCCATGCGACTCTGCATACTAACCGGAAAATAGTTCTCGAAAAAGATTTTTTTAAACCCTTCCCAAGGTATCACGCCTTCTCCAGCCCTGGTCTGGTTTGCCTCCCACCAGAAGTTAGCTTCACCCTTCAGCATGTAAGTGGCGAAGATTTTTTTATGATCATCACCTATTCGGGCGATAGCGAACACCTTTTCGATTTCCTTGACCCAAGTTTGAGCTTCGATGGGTTCAGTGGTTCCTTTGAACTCATGGGGCCCTGCGCTCTTGAAGTCCTTGAAGTGTGCCACCTGGGCCACTAGAGGGTTATTTGCATTTGGGGTTCGATTCTGAAGTGCCCCCACTAACATGTCTACAAACTGCTGCATAGGATTCGGTGGATCCCCAGCAGTATCGTCTAACCCCTCGGGTGTTTGACGACGTCTTCCTTTAGCCATCTATCTGTTTAAAATGAACTTAATGTTATTATCTTATCACTTACTCTACATAATATATCAATCATAAGAAGAGACTTAATCATCACATCACATACTTAAATAAAAACATATTTATTTATAAACATAACACCCAAGGTATTTCATCGTCTTATAACATTAATCAATTTACATCACTTTAAACCAACATACTTGGTAAAAAGTAAAACCAAGCTTATTATTCAAAGATAAGCGTTCTATACGCCAGTAGTAAAAGTTCATCATAATAAACTAAAAGCCCCACCTAATAGCGTCCTCGTGCTCCTCATCCGCTATCTCCAGTACCAGCCCTCGGCTTATAACACGTCTAGACCGGTGCTCCTCACTTGGAAAATGATTCACCCTATGTTGAAACCTTCCATGTGCTGACTTAAATGCGTACTTCATCTTTTCTATCTTAACCTTCTTATCTCTCACCTCTCCTTCTAACTCGTCAGTTAGATTCTCCTCTCTTCTCCCCAGAATGTGGTAATAATCTGCTTGTCAGTTTGAAGACTCTAAATCCTCAACTCTAACCCATTTATGGTATGCCCCAAGTGGGTCCTAATAGCTTCTTTCTCATCCTCCAGCCTATCCGCCTTCTGGCCTGATGCCCGCAACTTGTCAGCTAGATCCCCATTTCTAATTATCAGGTGGTGCACCAATGCCTCAAACAATGCTGCAGTTTGCTGCTCCCCCTAATATAGCTCCTTCAACTCATGGTCCTTGTCGTCCAACTCCGTAATCCTATCCATCACCTCATCCAATAAAGTATCCTCAGGTGCTTCTTCCAAGTCCTCCTCGGGCTCCTCTTCCTCTTCAGGATACTCCGCTGGGTCTGAGTCAGCTACTGTCTCAGCTATAGGCTCAGGTACAGTTATCACCAACTGCTCACTCACAACGTGGATATCTCTAACCTCCTCTTCTCCTAACATCCTTCAAACAAGAAAAAAAATCACTCGATTAGTATTTTAAAATAATTATTTTTGTTTTTAGGAAAAATAGATTTGACACAACCCCTAGAACTCTACATGAGTTCATCTCTTTATTTTCTCCACTAACTTCCCTAAGGTTATAGTCTAAGGTTCCCCACCTAAGGTTTATAACCTATTGCTCTGATACCACCAACCTGTGACGCCCCCAAATCCGTGTAACATCGATTACAGGACATGGTGCTCACGATACAACATATATCATCATCTATCTAAGTAACTCTAATAATAATAATATTAACTATTACATACTTATTCAAAATAAAGTCCCAAGTCTTTACAACTTTTAATAAACTAAAACTTAAACTTAGCGTTTATCGCTACATCACATCATATGCGGAAATATAATTATTACATAAATAACTCTCATCATTTCATCTTAGACTTTCCTTTGTCCTTGCTCGAGCCCTCAGCGTTATCAGCCTTAACTGAAAGGTTTAAGCAAGAATGAGTATAAATTGCCCAACAAGCATATAAAGTAGTTTGAGAACATACATCAGAAGTAAAAGCATTAGTATGAATATTTCTCAACGGTTGAAATAAATATCAAGAGATAAACTGGAATATCAAGATAGGAGTTCTGGAATTCTCAATAGCATACTAAGGGGTGTTTGATACCCTGAACATTACTTTGTTTCATCAAAAACCATCAGATCGGTTTAACAATCAAATAGATTGTAAATAGTCTCTGCAAGTACTCCAGGTGATCAGCCTATTATACCTTACATTGTGCACAAGTATAAAGTTTAAACGCATAAGCGTAAATGGGACTATATGCCCATCATCAGTTATCCCGTTATCCGGGTTGTTCATCTTAGTACTCATGCAGGACCTCACCAAAGCAATTTGGATTGGTAAACATCAAATAGCTTTGAAGGATTTGAATTGTTTAAATAATATACTATGTTTGCATCAAGAACATCTAGCTGGAATGAAATCTAGAAAGCATGCTTGAATATAGTTCATTAAGGAAATACGAACTTTAAAGTATAGCAGTTGCAATAGGAACTGAATAATCATCAATAACGTTTCGCATCACAATTGAAGTTATAAAACTTTACAATAAAGGAGCTTGCATGAATGATTAATTAATCACAAGCCCAAACTTACCCTCGCTGCAATCAACCGAATAAGAGTTGAATAAATTCATAATGAAAAATAGGGTAAGAAACTTGTCTTGCTCGTTGTTTACCAATAACAGATTAACAGCTTACAGCTATCTACACTTCACGTGCCCTACACAATTGTATAATCATGCACATCAACTATTAGCAACGCATAGTAGTTATAATATAAACTTTACTTTATAATTTTCAGAGTTTACTCTACGATTTTTACTAACTCTACGATTTTCAGAGTTTACTGTACGATTTTCACTGACTCTACGATTTTCAGAGTTTACTCTACGATTTTCATTGACTCTACGATTTTTGAGTTTACTCTACGATTTTTCACTAACTCTACGATTTTTACTCTACGATTTTCACTGACTCTACGATTTTTAGAGACTCTACGATTTTCACTGACTCTCGATTTTCACTGACTCTACAATTTTTACTCTACAATTTTCACTGACTCTACGATTTTCAGAGTTTACTCTAATATTTTCACTGACTCTACGATTTTCACTGACTCTACGATTTTCACTCTACGATTTTCACTGACTCTACGATTTTTATCGACTCTACGATTTTTACTCTACGATTTTTACTAACTCTACGATTTTATTCCCGCTAACCTAAAGATGATATGGCCATGATACTTGGACACAATAAACTTCATACATCAAGATATTTTACAAAAATATAACATTCATAATACTAGCATGTTAAGACCACAAACCAACTGCGTAGAAAAGCGTGCCAGCACTAGTTTTATACTTAGAAAAAATTCTGAAATTTCCAGAATTCTGCAGATTTTATTACCAACATACATGCTTACGATTTTCATAACTTGCTCAATTTAACTCTCTTTTCTATGAAATTTGGACAGGTTGTACCTCATGTTACATACTATTTTATAAAATTATTACATATGTTAATCGAGTCATATACACAATGATCCCAAGGCTCCGAAAACCCCCAAAAATCACAGATTACTAGTTAAACCCAATTTAACAAAAATCCGGGATTTTGCTTCTAGCATGCAATTAAATTATTCCTAATGTCCAGATCATCTACTCTCACATGTTTTCACATTTCACAACATCAAACTTCAACAAACTTCCACCTTTTTGATTAATTTAGCACCTTAGAGACATTTTATCAAAGGTAGAGCATGTATTGCTTAATTCTTTGATTTTTTATGAATTTGATGCATGATTAACCCATATCTTTTGTTGTTAATGATCTATAATCATCAAACAACAGTAACATGACAACACAAAGCCACAACAAATCATTTACCAATTTTATATGCATTTTCTTCTCTCTTTTTTTATAAAAATAAAATGGGTTCATGAATTACCTTTTGATGAATTTCTTCTTGGTTTAATATGATGCTCCTTCTCCTTGCTTGTCAAATCCTCAGTAATCCTCCAAAATTAGTTCTAACTCTCTTAGGCTCTCAATTTCTCTCCATGTTTACTCACTTGGTGGAATTTTCTTAAAAGAAAAGTGTTTTTGTATATATGTATAGCTTTGTTAGAGTCTTTTGATTCTCATATCCCCCAAGTCCCATAACCCCCAACTCTAATGATTTGTTACTCACAATACTTAATACTACAATAATATAGTTAATTAATAGGAAGAATGTGGGAGTTAGAGAAAATGAATGTGGGAGTTAGAAAAATAAAAAGAATTTTGATTTTAAGGAATAAAATAAATTACTTCCACCTTAGCTATTATGTAATATACGTATACTCCTTCCCTTGTCCCAATTTAATAGTCTCATGGGTCCATCAGTTCAGCTGATTTCTATTAAAAAAAATACATATATTATTTTAATCAATTAATAAGCTATTTGCATATTTTACCCTTCGGAACCAAACTTTGCGAACCATATATCGATTCTTACTAAAGTCGACGTTCCGGACGTCAAGGGACTATCCGTTTAGTCAAATTCATCTCTGAAATTTGTAGTTGACTTTTTTCTCGAAAAATTCGACAGATTGACTTTGACCAAAAAGCCAACTGTGACACTTTTTCGTGATTACAGTCTATCCTGACTAATTTCGACGTTCGGACTCGAATACATAGTCCGCATCTCTAAATTCTGCTCCTAACTCCAACTCATGATTTAATACCATCCCACGTAATAAAATAGAATAATTCTCTACTTAATTTTATTTAAATAGTTAAATAAAATTAAACCAACCATTTAAATACATCTCATCACATATCTTGAAATAACACATGTATGTACCACACACATACATCTAATAAATGAAATCACCTAAAAGTTTCATATAAATTCGTTTATTAACAATTCTTAAATTACATAAAAAATATTAAAAATAAATAAAAATAAAACTCGGATATTACATTGAAAACTAATGATAATTTGTTGTATATTATCTTAGTCATAATATTTCTTACTGGGCTAGTTGAGCTCGCCCTTTCTTTCACGGTTCTCTTCAGGAAATGAGAATATAGCTGGGACTAGTCAGGAAATGGATTGATGGTCCAGATGGTTGCATTAGGAGTCCTCACTATTCTGTGAAATAACTCCTCAATAATTGTAATGAGGACCCCTTTTGAGTTTTTATATTGCCTATTAGATAATAGTTGTATTTAAACTCACAGTATATGTGTTGTCGTATTTTACACGACAATTGTATTACTGAAGTTGTATTTGTTTTTGTACCATGTATTTGGCGACAGTGAAATATTATGACTAAGATAATGCAGAATAATTTATCGTTAGCCTTCAACAATGTTAAACTGATAAAATATAATAAATATCAAGTTTAACTGCAGCGGAACAAGTAATCCATTAAAAGAGTCAAGTAGAGAATGAAATCTACTATCTTTTATAATTTAAAAAGTTTTTCATCACTTTTATCGCTGAGACTCAGCTCAATAAATAATCCACTTCATTAAATCATCCCTGCACTACAGGCCAAGGATATTCTTTAGTATCACGACCACGAATTATTCATGCACTACGGGCTAAAGATAATCGTGTTTTCATCAACGGTCCTGATCATGCCATAAAATAATTCATCTTTGCTCCCTTGGCCGAAGAGAATCCATAGCCATAATCATACCAAAAACAGTCCATCAATGCTCTACGGGCCAATGAGGACTTTTAATTTTCACATCATTTGTAACATTACGGTCATGATTACACCACATAATCCCTGGTCATAATCATACCAAGTCCATCTATGCACTACAGGCCATAGATAACTTTCAACATAATATAAACATAAGGATGATGACAATGATATAAGAATTCAATAAAACAAGTTCAAGAATTAATTTATCTATGAACCAATAACGTCCAAATTGTCAACATGATACTGCTTTGTAGAGTAAAATTCAAGAATGCTCAGAAGAATATTTCCATGGAAAGATACTGGATGAAGCGCAAATATCAAGGATGTTCCACTAATTCATGGAGTATAGAAGTCAAAATTTTAATCAACTGAGTATAATACCGAATGGAATAACAAAAGATATCACCATGCATGCGGTACTTCGCATAGATGGTTATTCCAACAGAATAATAATAACGGAACCAGGTCAGGTGAAATTCACACCGACAGGATGTTCCAACAAAATAATAAATACGAAATAATAAATGATGTAACCATGTCCGGCGTATAACACAGACAGGATATTTCCACAGAATAATAAAGATGGAATAATAAAAATGGAACCAGGTCCGGCGTATATCACAGACAGAATATTCCGACAGAATAATAAAGACAGAATAATAGAAGAATGTCACCAAGTATAGGGTAGTCCGCGTTTACTGGTTATTCTAGCAGAATAATAAAGAATGGAATAACAGAAGTTCTCTTCATGAATACAAAAGAAATAATATTCCTTACCGTAAAATAATACTTGATATAAGAGTAGTGAAGTAGCAGAAAACTTTTCTTCTATCTCTCTATAGTCTCTCTCTATAGTTAATCTCTCTAGAGTTCAGTGAATTCGTAAGAAAATAATGAAGGAATGAGCTTCTATTTATAGGAAAATGGAATGCATAATAACTAATCCATGAACGGTCCAGATTGATTTACTTTAAACTGACGGTCCATATTTAAAGAAAAATCTTTTAAATAAAATATAATATATTCTATTTATATAAAAAGATTTTTACTATGCAAACACTATGCGGGCTGTAAGACCCCAGTTTTTATAAATAAAGATGAATTTTCTATAATTATTATTATGGAATAAATTTGATATAATGTTATAGTTGTGGGTAATATTTATAAATTTTGCAAAGTACGCAAGTTGTTATAAAATATTCATTTGGTCCGGGAATATTCTTTTTGTAGGGGAATATTCGTACGACGGCACAATCATTGGTGGACCCCACAACGGAAGTATTGTCGTAGTTAGAAAACGACAAAATTATCTTTCTATAAAAATAACGGCGGAGGTGTTACCGTTAAAACTGTTGAACTACTCGGTAGTAAAAGTACAGTAATACGCGTTGTTGCATAGTAGCACACGGTATTGATTATTGATGCTTACGTGAGAAGTCACTCAGCTATACTCAATTATTGCTACAGTAATTGCTGCATCATATCTCTTATATTATTGATTCAATTATTGTCACAGTATCATCTGTATAATATGTTATATTATTAAATCAATAATTGAGACGACAAGTTATAAATGATTAATAATTGTTGAAAGATTAATTATGTGTTGATTAAAAATAAAATGATTTCTGATAATTTTTATTCAATCCTTGATGTATATAAAGAGTCCATTATGAGACGTTGGTGATAAGTTTAATTATTTATGGGGGGGCCATATGTCGTCATCTAAGAGTCTCTTTTGTAAATAGTAATTACTTTCGTAAATAGTAATTACCTTCGTAAATAGTAATTACCTTCGTCAATAGTAATTACCTTCGTCAATAGTAGTTACCTTCGTCAATAGTAGTTGTCCCTTCAATATTACCAAGAGTTAACTGTCTCTTCGGTGTTCCAAGGGTTAATTACCCCTTCGTAAATAGTAGTTGTCTCTTCAATATTACCAAGAGTCATTTTGACCCTTCGTTAAGACCAAGAGCCACCCTCAGTTTTTCTATAAATAGAAAGCTCATTCCTTCATTATTTCTTACGAATTCGTTCAAGCTATAGAGAGAGAAAGTATAGAGAATAAGAGAGAAAGAAGAAGAGTTTTCTGTTACTTCACTTATATCCAGTTCTTCTAAGGTAGGGAATATTATTTGTTGTACTCGTAATTCTTTCTTCTTGAAGAGAACTTATGTTATTCCATTCATTGTTATTATGTTGGAATAACCTGTATACGCGGAATACCCTATACTTGGTGACATCCATTTACTATTCCGTCTTTATATTTCTGTCGGAATATCCTGTCTGTGCTATACGCCGGACCTGGTTCCATTTACTATTCCGTCTTTACATTTCTGTCGGAATATCCTGTCTGTGCTATACGCCGAACCTGGTTCCATCATTTACTATTCCGCATTTATTCTTCTGTTGGAACATCCTGTCGGTGTGAATTTCACCTGACCTGGTTCCGTTATTATTATTCTGCTGGAATAACCTGTTTGTGCATGTCTCTATCGCATGCATGGTGATATCTTTTGTTATTGTATTCGATATTACTCAGTTGATCAAAATTCTGACTTCTATACTCCATGAAATTAGTTGAATATCCTTGATATTTGCGCTTCATCCAGTATCTTTTCATGGAAATATTCTTCTGGGCATTCTTGAATTTTACACCACAAAACAGTATCGTGTTGACAATTTGGACGTTAATAATTTCTGGATAAAATAATTCTTGAACTTGTTTTATTGAATTCTTATAAAATTGTCATCATCCTCTTATTTATATTTTTGAAAGTCATCTGTGGCCTGTAGAGCATGGATGGACTTGGTATGATTATGACCAGGGATTATTCGGTGTAATCATGACCGTAATGTTACAAATGATGTGGTAAAAGTCTCATTTGTCGTAGTGTATTGATGGACAGTTGTTGGCATGATCATGACCATTAATGGATACACAAATATTCTTGGCCGTAGTGCATGAATAATTGTGGTCGTGATACTAAAGAATATCCTTGGCCGTAGTGCAGGGGTGATTCGATGATGTGGAATATTTATTAAGCTGAGTCTCAGCTATAACAGTGATGAAAAACCTTTTAAATCATAAAAGATAGTAGATTTTATTTTCTACTTGACTCTTTTAATGGATTGCTGATTCTGCTGCAGTTAAACTTGATGTTTATTATATTTTATCAGTTTAACACTGTTGAAGGCTAATGATAATTTATTCTGCATTATCTTAGTCATAATATTTCTTACTGGGCTAGTTGAGCTCACCCTTTCTTTCACTGTTCTCTTCAGGAAATGAGAATATAGCTGGGACGAGTCGGGGAACGGAGTAATGGACCAGAGAGTAGTATTAGTAGTCCTCACTATTCTGTAAAATAGTGTGACAATAATTGTATTGAGGACTCCTTTTGAGTTTGTATGATCTCTTGTAGACAATAATTGTATTCAAACTCACAGTTATATTTTGTCGTATTGTACACGGCAGTGGTATTAGTAAGTTGTATTTGAATTATGTACCATGTATCTGGCGACTCAAGATGGGTGATTTATGCCTAATTTTGGGGGCGTCACAGTTGGTATCAGAGCTTAGGGATATGATCCCTGGCTAAGATGTGAGAATAGTACTAGGAGGGGAGAGACGGGGAATTCCTTCGCTAGTATGACCTACCTAAGTTTATGTGCTATTTTATTGGTCGGTCAGAATATAGGGATAATATGTTACATATCAATTAACCTTTTGTTTTGTGGCAGTATCTGAAAATGACATCTGAGAATGTTGAGAATAGCAATGGAGCACAGGCGATTGTTGATTCACCACATATCAATAATCAGGATAATGTGCATCAAGAAGGCGACAATCCTCATGAAAACAACAACAATGACAAAATGATGAATGATCAAATGTTCAGAGGCTTTATGCAATTCATGCAACAGCAGACGAGAGCAACTCCTGTCCAAAACGTAGATGGAAACACGGGAAACTCTCGGGCGGTCACCGCTAAACAGTTCAAGGAGCTGGGACCACCGGAGTTTAAGGGAGAGCCAAAACCACATATGGCGGAAAGATGGATAAAGCAGATTACCAAGATATTTGATGTCTTGGGATGCTCCGAGGAGCAAAAGGTTCCCTTTGCCGCCTTTATGTTGCGCGGAGTGGCAGATTACTGGTGGGAATAGGTAAAACGTACTCAACCTGCTGTACTGAAGATATCTTGGGAGAAATTCCAGGAGCTGTTCAACGATAAATTCTTTCCCGAAAGTATTCGCCACATGAAGGAGGTGGAGTTTATTAAGTTGGAACAAAATAATATGACCGTGTCGCAATACGAGGCAAAATTTGCAGAGTTATCACGGTTTGCGTCCCACTTGGTGGATAATGAAGAGAGAATGGCACGAATGTTTTTAAGAGGTTTGAAGCCAGAGATACGTCAACATCTTATTTCTCATAAACTGTGTTTGTATTCAGATGTTGTAAATAGGGCTCAGTTAGTGGAGCGCGATAACGAGTCAACTCAACTAAAAGAGAGCAGCCGACAAAATTATAATACAAGCGAGAGTGGTCATCGAAGCGGTGACAACAAGCGTGGAGGGAATCAGCAGGCCAGAAATGGTTACCACTTCGGTGGTAATCAGGGCCAAAACAATAAGAACGGACATTTCAAAAAGAGGAGATTCAACAATGATGGAAAGACGTCAGCACCAGCACCCGTTGTTAAGGAAGGAGAAAGACCACCTATCATATGCTTCAAATGCGGAGGGGAGGGACACATCAGTCCAAATTGTGCGATGCCATCCAAAGCATGTTATAATTGTGGAAGAGAAGGTCACTTAGCTCGATTTTGTCGTTTACCAAAGACAAATTCAGCTAGGATGGAGGCACCAAAGGTCGTCCCAGAAAGGTCAAAGCCGGTAGTGCAAGGGAGAGCGTTTGTTGTGACCTCCCAGAAAGCCAAGAACCCGAATGAGGTCATCACGGGTAAGCTTATCATAAACTCTAATGAAGTCTATACTTTATTTGATACCGGTTCTACCCATTCTTTTATTTCTCCTACTTGCGCTCATCGATTAAATTTGACTCCAGAGAAATTAGACTTTGACTTATCTGTGGAAACTCCGTTGGGAGAAACCTTCATTACATCCACTGTTTATAAGTCTTGTTTGGTTCAAATCGGTACCCTCACATTACCTGTAGATCTTATTTCATTGAAAATACTTGCATTTGACGTGATTTTAGGGATTGATTGGTTAACTACTCATCATGAAAAAATTGATTGTTTCCATAAGGTTGTTATCTTTCATATTCCTAATCAACCTATTATGCTAATTCAAGCGACCAAACCATTAAAATCAATCAGGTCATCTCAAGCCATAAAGCTATTCGTTTATTGAAAAACGGATGTCAAGCTTTCTTAGCTCATGTCACAGATTTAAACAAAAATACATCAGTTTTGAACGATATTTCTATTGTTAATGAATTTCCTGACGTATTCCCCGAAGAAATTCCTGGCCTACCCCCAGAGCGTGAGATTGAATTTTGTATCGACCTTGAACCCGGTACAAAACCCATTTCTAAAGCCCCATATCGAATGGCTCCTATTGAACTTCAGGAGTTAAAAACCCAACTGCAGGAATTGTTAGACATTGGCTTTATTCGTCCTAGTACTTCTCCTTGGGGTGCTCCTGTTCTATTCGTGAAGAAGAAAGATGGGAGTATGCGACTTTGTAATGATTATCGGGAGTTGAATCATGTCACCATCAAAAATAGGTATCCATTGCCACGTATTGATGACTTGTTTGACCAGTTGCAAGGAGCCAAATTCTTTTCAAAGATTGATCTTCGTTTCGGGTATCACCAATTGAAGATTAGAACCGATGACATTCCAAAGACGGCTTTCAGAACTCGGTACGGTCATTATGAATTCCTAGTCATGTCCTTTGGATTAACTAATGCTCCTACTGCCTTCATGGATATGATGAACCGAGTATTCAAGGAATATTTGGATCACTTTGTGGTCGTCTTTATTGATGGCATCCTTATTTATTCCAAAAGCCGTGAAGATCATGAGCAACACTTGAGGCTGACACTCCAAAAGCTTCGTGAATATAAGCTTTATGCCAAGTTGAAGAAATGCGAATTCTGGCTTGAGGAAGTAGCATTCCTTGGGCACGTGGTATCAAGTCATGGAATATCTGTTGACCCAGCAAAGATTGAAGATATTCAAAGCTGGGAGTAACCTAAATCAGTGACCGAAGTACGTAGATTTCTCGGTTTAGCTGGTTATTATCGGAGATTCGTGGAAGGATTTTCTCGAATCGCTACTCCATTGACTCAGCTGACTCGGAAAGATACAAAGTTCGGTTGGAGCGAAGAATGTGAGAAGAGTTTTCAAGAACTCAAGAGGAGACTCATTTCAGCACCTGTTCTGACAATACCATCTGGCTCGGAGGGATTTGTCATCTACAGTGATGCTTCGGGCAAAGGGCTGGGATGTGTTCTCATGCAACATGGAAAAGTCATAGCCTATGCCTCGCGACAACTCAAAGAATATGAGAAGAATTATCCTACTCATGATCTAGAGTTGGCAGCTGTTGTCTTTGCACTTAAAATTTGGAGGCATTACTTGTATGGGGAGAAAGTGGAGATCTTTACGGATCATAAAAGCCTCAAATATTTCTTCACTCAAAAGGAACTCAACATGCGACAACGACGTTGGCTTGAACTGTTGAAAGATTATGATCATACCATCCAATACCATCCTGGAAAAGCAAACGTGGTAGCTGACGCATTGAGTAGAAGATCACATGCAAGTACGAGTGCGATATTGTCAACGCAAGGGCCCATTTTGTGTGACTTGCAAAGGATGGAGATAGAGTTAAAGACTCCAGGGACGCATGTGATGATGGCGAATATACTAGTAGAACCGACTTTAATCGATAAAGTTAAAGCTGCTCAAGCTACAGACCTGGAGCTGATGCATATGAGGAAGAAAGTGCAAGAGGGTGCTATGCCGGAAGCAAGAATCGATGAAGAAGGAATACTTCGAGTCAACTCCAGACTTTGTGTTCCTAACGACCCTGATTTAAAGTATAAAATCATGATGGAGGCGCACAATACACCGTTTGCAATCCATCCTGGGAGTACCAAAATGTATCATGATATTCGTCATACATTTTGGTGGAGCAATATGAAGAGAAAGATAGCGTTGTTTATCTCAAGGTGTCTAACTTGTCAAAGAGTTAAAGCGGAGCATCAAGTACCAAAAGGTCCATTGCAACCACTTGAAATTCCAGAATGGAAGTGGGAGCACATTACCATGAATTTCGTTACCGGTCTTCCTAAGGTTTCTCAAGGCATAGATGCGATTTGGGTCATTGTTGATAGATTGACCAAGTCAGCTCATTTCTTACCGATACGAGAAACTTATACACTTGAACGTCTTGCTCGTATGTACATAAACGAGATTGTAAGACTGCATGGTATGCCGGTATCCATAGTTTCTGATCGAGACCCAAGATTTACTTCACGATTTTGGGTTAGTTTGCAAAAAGCTATGGTCACAGACTTACGATTTAGCTCAGCATATCATCCTCAGATGGATGGACAGTCGGAGAGGACTATTCAAACTCTTGAAGATCTATTAAGACTCTGTGTCCTTGATTTCAAGGGAAGTTGGGACAAGTTCTTACCATTGGTGGAGTTTTCCTACAACAACAGTTATCAAGCAAGTATTGGCATGGCTCCATTCGAAGCGTTGTATGGAAGAAAGTGTCGTTCTCCAGTATGCTGGGATGAGATGGGTGAAGCAACGTTGTTGGGACGGGAGTTGGTACGTATGACTACAGAAAAGATTCAAACGATCCGACAACGTATAAAAACCTCACAAAGTCGACAAAAGAGTTATGTTGATCTTCATCGAAAGGACGTGGAATTCAATATAGGAGATCATGTGTTGTTACGTGTTACTCCATGGAAAGGAGTTACAAGATTTGGAAAGAGAGGAAAACTCAATCCTCGATTCATCGGTCCATTTTTAATCCTCGATCGAATAGGAACTGTGGCATATAGACTCGCTTTACCGCCAAATATGTCTCGTGTTCATAACGTTTTTCACATATCCATGTTACGTAAATATGTGAAAGACCCGAACCACATTATTGAGTTAGAACCGGACGAAATAGCGGAAGATTTGACGTATGAAGAGGTTCCTGTTCAAATCTTGGATAAGAAGGAACATATTCTACGCTCCAAGGTTATACCTCAAGTCAAAGTGTTGTGGAGAAACCACGATGTTGAGGAAATGACTTGGGAGTTAGAATCTGAAATGAAATCAAGGTATCCTTACCTCTTCGACATACCAGGTACGTACCCTAATTTTGAGGGCAAAATTTCATAAGAAGGGGAGGTTGTAAGACCCCAGTTTTTATAAATAAAGATGAATTTTCTATAATTATTATTATGGAATAAATTTGATATAATGTTATAGTTGTGGGTAATATTTATAAATTTTGCAAAGTACGCAAGTTGTTATAAAATATTCGTTTGGTCGGGGAATATTCTTTTTGTCGGGGAATATTCGTACGACGGCACAATCATTGGTGGACCCCACAACGGAAGTATTGTCGTAGTTAGAAAACGACAAAATTATCTTTCTATAAAAATAACGGCGGAGGTGTTACCGTTAAAACTGTTGAACTACTCGGTAGTAAAAGTACAGTAATACGCGTTGTTGCATAGTAGCACACGATATTGATTATTGATGCTTACGTGAGTAGTCACTCAGCTATACTCAATTATTGCTACAGTAATTGCTGCATCATATCTCTTATATTATTGATTCAATTATTGTCACAGTATCATCTGTATAATATGTTATATTATTAAATCAATAATTGAGACGACAAGTTATAAATGATTAATAATTGTTGAAAGATTAATTATGTGTTGATTAAAAATAAAATGATTTCTGATAATTTTTATTCAATCCTTGATGTATATAAAGAGTCCATTATGAGACGTTGGTGATAAGTTTAATTATTTATGGGGGGCCATATGTCGTCATCTAAGAGTCTCTTTTGTAAATAGTAATTATTTTTGTAAATAGTAATTACTTTCGTAAATAGTAATTACCTTCGTAAATAGTAATTACCTTCGTCAATAGTAATTACCTTAGTCAATAGTAGTTACCTTCGTCAATAGTAGTTGTCCCTTCAATATTACCAAGAGTTAACTGTCTCTTCGGTGTTCCAAGGGTTAATTACCCCTTCGTAAATAGTAGTTGTCTCTTCAATATTACCAAGAGTCATTTTGACCCTTCGTTAAGACCAAGAGCCACCCTCAGTTTTTCTATAAATAGAAAGCTCATTCCTTCATTATTTCTTACGAATTCGTTCAAGCTATAGAGAGAGAAAGTATAGAGAATAAGAGAGAAAGAAGAAGAGTTTTCTGTTACTTCACTTATATCCAGTTCTTCTAAGGTAGGGAATATTATTTGTTGTACTCGCAATTCTTTCTTCTTGAAGAGAACTTATGTTATTCCATTCATTGTTATTCTGTTGGAATAACCTGTATACGCGGAATACCCTATACTTGGTGACATCCATTTACTATTCCGTCTTTACATTTCTGTCGGAATATCCTGTCTGTGCTATACGCCGGACCTGGTTCCATCATTTACTATTCCGCATTTATTCTTCTGTTGGAACATCCTATCGGTGTGAATTTTACCTGACCTGGTTCCGTTATTATTATTCTGCTGGAATAACCTGTTTGTGCGGTCTCTATCGCATGCATGGTGATATCTTTTGTTATTGTATTTGATATTACTCAGTTGATCAAAATTCTGACTTCTATACTCCATGAAATTAGTGGAATATCCTTGATATTTGCGTTTCATCCAGTATCTTTTCATGGAAATATTCTTCTGGGCATTCTTGAATTTTACACCACAAAACAGTATCGTGTTGACAATTTGGACGTTAATAATTTCTGGATAAAATAATTCTTGAACTTGTTTTATTGAATTCTTATAAAATTGTCATCATCCTCTTATTTATATTTTTTGAAAGTCATCTGTGGCCTGTAGAGCATGGATGGACTTGGTATGATTATGACCAGGGATTATTCGGTGTAATCATGACCGTAATGTTACAAATGATGTGGTAAAAGTCTCATTTGCCGTAGTGCATTGATGGACAGTTGTTGGCATGATTATGACCATTAATGAATACACAAATATTCTTGGTCGTAGTGCATGAATAATTGTGGTCGTGATACTAAAGAATATCCTTGGCCGTAGTGCAGGGGTGATTCGATGATGTGGAATATTTATTAAGCTGAGTCTCAGCTATAACAGTGATGAAAAACCTTTTAAATCATAAAAGATAGTAGATTTTATTTTCTACTTGACTCTTTTAATGGATTGCTGATTCTGCTGCAGTTAAACTTGATGTTTATTATATTTTATCAGTTTAACACTGTTGAAGGCTAATGATAATTTATTCTGCATTATCTTAGTCATAATATTTCTTACTGGGCTAGTTGAGCTCACCCTTTCTTTCACTGTTCTCTTCATGAAATGAGAATATAGCTGGGACGAGTCGGGGAACGGAGTAATGGACCAGAGAGTAGTATTAGTAGTCCTCACTATTCTGTAAAATAGTGTGACAATAATTGTATTGAGGACTCCTTTTGAGTTTGTATGATCTCTAGTAGACAATAATTGTATTCAAACTCACAGTTATATTTTGTCGTATTGTACACGGCAGTGGTATTAGTAAGTTGTATTTGAATTCTGTACCATGTATCTGTCGACTCAAGATGGGTGATGTATACCTAATTTTGGGGGCGTCACACGGGCACTATGCAAAAACTATGCATAATAAAATATAATATATTCTATTTATAGAATAACTTTAATAAAGTATTCTATTTTATATAAAAAGATTTTACTATGCAAAATACTATGCATAATAGAATATAATATATTCTATTTATAGAATAACTTTAATAAAGTATTCTGTTTTATATAAAAAGATGTTTCTATTTTATTACGTGAATAAAACAAAACTTATAAATCAACAATAATTGAATCAAATAATGTGAGATACTATGCAGCAACTATTGTAACAATAATTGAACAAAACATAGTGACTTCTCACATAAATATCAATAATCAATACCATGTATTACTATGCAACAATGCGTATTATTGTACTTTTACTACCGAGTAGTTCAATAGTATCAACGGTAAAACTTCCGCCATTATTTTCAATAAAATATTTTTGTCATTTTCTCAATCCGACAATAATTCCGTTGTGGGGTCCACCAATGATTGTGTCGTCGTACGAATATTTCCTGTTTAAAACGAATATTCCCCAACCAATCGAATATAATATGGCAACTTGCATACTTTGAAAAATTTATAAATATTACCCACAACTATAACATTATCTCAAATTCACACTATAATATAAAAAAAATTATTTCGAGAAAATTAATTCTTTATTCATAAAATCTGGCGTTTCACAGATTGTTTAAAGTATGAATCCTTAATATTTATTCTTTTGTTTCACTGGATTCGTTTTCTTTAAAATATTTTTCATCATCCTTCGTCCTAAATGATGATATAACTGAATATCTTTGGCCCGTAGTGCAAAGATGAATGATTTTATGATGAATATCTTTGACCCGTAGTGCAAAGATGAACAGGTGTTTAGATGAACATGACCAACTGGTGAATATCTTTGGCCTGTAGTGCAAAGATGAATATTTGATCAATGATTTATATTGATTGATGTTACAGGGATAAAATATCGATGGTGAACTTTTAAATTCATAGATGATAGTAGATTTCATTCTCTACTTAACTCTTCTAATGAATTGTTGTTTCCGCTGCAGTTGTTGATCTAAAACTTGTTGTCTATTGTATTCTATCAGATTTTTCCCTGTTAAAGACTAAGGATAATTTGTTGTACATTATCTTAGTCATAATATTCTTTACTGGGCTAGTTGAGCTCACCCTTTTCTTTTTTGTTCAATTTTTCTTCTCAGGAGACGAGAATATAGCGGGAACTAGTCGGGGTGTGGAGTAATGGTTCAAGACAGTTGTTTTAGTAGTCCTCATTATTTTGTAAAATAGTGTATCAATAATTATAATGAGAACTTATTTGAGTATGGATATTGTCTAGAAGACAATATTTGTATTTAAACTCACAGTTTATGTGTTGTCGTATTTTGCACAACAATTGTATTAATGAAGTTGTAGTTGTTTCTGTACCATATATTTGGCGACTCAGAATGGGTGATGTATACCTATTTTGGGGGCGTCACAATTACTTGCTAGGCAAATTTGTTGTTCATTCTTGCTTTCCTTAAACATTTCAGTTAAGGCAGAACAATGTGGTACATCATGCAAGGATATAGGAAAAGGTAAGGCTACAGAGTAACTTTGTTCCTCTATATTTGAAGTTAATTCTTATGTTATATTAAGACTATTTAATATTATGTTATGGTTTAAGTTATGTAATGTTTTATTTATGGTTGCGAGACTTGGGACGAGAATATTTATGTTATATCAATGTAAATAGTGAGGGAAAAAATATGAGAAAAATAAAAATAAATTGCAAAAAAAAATGATGTGAGAAAAGCTTTGGTTTCTAAACAGTCGATGATTATACTTCGGTATAAGAAGGCATTTTTGAATACTGATGTTAATGATTCTTTGCCTAGTGTTTTTTCATCTTTTTTTGTAGGATTTTAAAGATGTATTTCTCGAGGAGCTTTCTTAAGGACTACCACCTATTCAGGGAATCGAACATCAAATTGACTTTGTTCATGGTGCAACCATTTTTAACCGTCCGGCTTATCGGAGTAATCTCGAGGAGATGAAAGAGTTACAAAGATAAGTTGACGAACTGATGGGAAAAGGGTTCCTGAGGGAAAGTATGAGTCTATGTGCAGTTCTGGTGATTTTAATGCCTAATAAAGATGGAAAATAATGAATGTACATTGGTTGTCGAATGTTAAATAACATTACGGTAAAATATCGACATCCCATCCCTCGTTTAGATGACATGTGTGAGACCCCAAATTTTATGAATAAAGATTTAAATTTCTCGAAATATTTTTTTAAATATTAAGGTGTGGATTTGATATAATGTTATAGTTGTGGGTAATATTTATAAATTTTGCAAAGTATGCAAGTTGTTATAAAATATTCGTTTGGTCGGGGAATATTCTTTTTGTCGGGGAATATCCGTACGATGGCACAATCATTGGTGGACCCCACAACGGAAGTATTGTCGTATTTAGAAAATGACAAAATTATCTTTTTATAAGAATAATGGCGAAAGAGTTACCGTTAAAACTATTGAACTACTCGGTATTAAAAGTACAGTAATACGCGTGGTTGCATAGTAGCACACGGTATTGATTATTGATACTTACGTAAGAAGTCACTCAGTTATACTTAAATATTGCTACAGTAATTGTTGCATCATATCTCTCATATTATTGATTCAATTATTGTCATAGTATCATCTGTATAATATGTTATATCATTAAATCAATAATTGAGACGACAAAGTTATTCATATTATTATTTGCAAAATTGACAATGTCTAAAAGTTCTATCAAAGAGAGGTTTAGTCACCTAATTGCGCGCCAATAAGGAAAAATCCTTATCGGAAAGCCCCCTCTTTCCTGGGAACGACCTGGTTGTTAAATATTGTGCGTTATAATATTAGTGATGAATAAGTTCGTGTTGATTAAAGATGAAATTGATAGTTCCATTGTGTTGGGATTATTAGTGTTAGTGGAAATCGATATTTATTTCTATAATAATTAATGTCTGGAGGTTATATTGACCAATCAGGTATACGGGGCACTTTTCGTATCGAAGTACTATTCACGGGTTACTATTCATCCGGTTACTATTCACTTTAGTATTGTTCACTAGGGTATTTGGAACACTTTTCGTGTCGGAGTACTATTCACGAGTTACTATTCACCCGATTACTATTCACTCTAGTATTGTTCACTCAGGTATTTGGGACACTTTTCGTATTGGGGTACTATTCACGGGGTACTATTCCTGAAGTACTATTCACGAGGTACTATTCACCTGAAAAATATATTTCTTTTCGGTCCAAGTCATTTTTGGGTACAATATTATTCCATGAGAAGATGTGATAATTTTTTAGACCGTTGGTTGAAGTTATAATAGTAAATCAATATGGATCGTTGGTTGAAGATATAATAGTAAATCAATATGGACCGCTGGTGGAAAGTTATAATAGTAAATCAATATGGATCGCTGGTTTAAAGTTTTAATAGTAAATCAGTATGGACCGTTGCTTTAAGTTTTAATAGTAAATCAATATGGACCGTCCGTTTAAAAGTAAATCAATCTGGATCGTTCATGAATTAGTTACTATTCAGTCCATTCTCTTATAAATAGAAGCTCATTCCTTCATTATTTCTTACGAATTCACTAAAACTCTATAGAGAGAAATTATAGAGAGAAAGAAGAATAGAAGTCTGTTACCTCACTTTTCTAGTATCCAGTTTCTTTCTAAGGTAAGGGATATTATAATTATTATAGTAAGGGGTATTATTTCTTTCGTATTCATGAAGAGAACTATTATTATTCCATTCCTTATTATTCTATTAGAATAACCTGTCTATGCGAAGTACCGCATACATGGTGAAATTCTTCTATTATTTCATTCTTTATTTTTCTGTTGGAATAACATGTCTGTGCGGTCTATCGCATGCCTGGTGAAATCTGTTGTTATTTCATTCTTTATTATTCTGTTGGAATATCTTATCTATGCGAATTACGCATGACCTGGTTCCATTCTTTATTATTCTATTGGAATAACCTGTCTGTGAGGTCTATCGCATGCCTGGTGAGATCTGTTGTTATTCCATTCTTTATTATTCTGTTGGAATATCCTGTCCGTGCGGATTACGTATGACCTAGTTCCATTCTTTATAATTCTGTTAGAATAACTTGTCTTTGTGGTCTAGCGCATGCCTGGTGAATTCTATTGTTATTCCATTCTTTATTATTCTGTTGGAATAACCAGTCTGTGCGGATTACGCATGCCTGGTGAATTCTTCTGTTATTCCATTCTTTATTATTCTGTTGGAATAATCTGTCTACGTGGATTACCGCATAGCAATAAAAAATCTATTTGCGGTTTCATATATTATATTATACTCAGTTGGTTAAAGTTTTGGCTTCTATACTCCATAAAATTAGTGAAATATCCTTGTTATTTGCTCTTCATCCAGTATCTTTTCATGGAAATATTCTTCTGAGCATTCTTGAATTTTACTCCACAAAACAGTATCATGTTGACAATTTGGACGTTATTGATTTCTGGATAAATTAAATTATAAATCTTTAAAAATTTATCCTTGAACTTGTTTTATTGAATTCTTATATCATTGTCATCATCCTCATGTTTATAATATGTTGAAAGTCATCTGTGGCCTGTAGTGCATAGATGGACTTGGTATGATTGTGACCAGAGATTATTCGGTATAATCATGACCGCAATGTTACAAATGATGTGGTAAAAAAATCCTCATTGGTCGTAGTGCATTGATGGACAGTTGCTGGCATGATCATGACCATTGATGAATACACGAATATCCTTGGCTCGTAGTGCATGGATAATTTGTGGTCATGATACTAATGAATATCCTTGACCGTAGTGCAAGGATGATGTGAATTATTTATTAAGCTGAGTCTCATCAATAAAGTTGATGAAAAACTTTTTAAATCATAGAAGATAGTAGATTTTATACTTTACTTGACTCTTCTAATGGATTGCTTATTCCGCTGCAGTTTTTGATCTAAAACTTGTTGTCTATTATATTCTATCAGTTGTTATACTATTGAAGGCTGATGATAATTTATTCTGCATTATCTTAGTCATAATATTTCTTACTGGGCTAGTTGAGCTCACCCTTTCTTTCACTGTTCTCTTCAGGAAATGAGAATATAGCTGAGACTAGTCAGGGAATGGATTGACGGTCCAGATGGTTGCATTAGTAGTCCTCACTATTCTGTGAAATAGTGTGATAATAAATTTATTGAGGACTTATTTTGAGTTTGTATACTGTCTAGAAGACAATATTTGTATTAAAACTCACAACTTATGTTGTATATTTAAGTTTTTATTTGTATTCAGTACCTTGTATCTGGTGACCCAAGATGGGTGATGTATACCTGTTTTGGGGGCATCACAACATGTTAGATGAATTGCATGGGTCTTTTATCTTTTCAAAAATTGATTTAAAAAGTGGTTATCATCAAATTAGAATGCAAGAGGGTGATGAATGGAAAACAACGTTTAAAACTAAATATAGTCTATTTGAGTGGTTAGTGTTATCTTTTGGTTTAACTAATGCACCCAGCACTTTCATGAGATTAATGGACCATGTTTTTGCGTCCATTCATTAGAAAATTTATCGTAGTTTATTTTGATTATATCCTGATTTATAGCAAAAACTTAGAAGAAAAGTTGTTTGCTAATATGGAAAAATGCACGTTTTGTTCGGATAAAGTTGTTTTTCTTAGCTTTGTTGTGAGTTCACAAGGAGTCCAAGTTGATGAGGAGAAACTACGTGCAATCCGAGATTGGTCGAGTCTAACAAATGTGAGTCAAGTGCGAAGTTTTCATGGATTCACGAGTTTTTACCAGTGCTTTGCTCAGAATTTCAGCAAAATTACAACACCATTAACTGAGGTTATTAAGAAAAGTGTGGGCTTTAAGTGGGTGATGAACATGAAAATGCATTTTAATTGATCAAAGATAAATTGACTAATGCTCCTTTACTTATTTTGTCCAACTTTGCTAAAACTTTTGAAATTGAGTGTGATGCTTTGGGTTTGGGAATATGGGTTGTTTTGATGAAAGAAGGGAAACCAGTGACGTATTTCAATGAAAAATTAAGCGGGGTAGCCTTGAACTATTCTACGATAAGGAGTTGTACGCATTGTTTAGAGCATTGGAGACGTGGAAACATTACCAGTGGCCCAAGGAGTTCATGATCCATACCAATCATGAGTCATTGAAATATTTTAAGGGTCAGCACAAGTTGAACAAAAGGCATGCGCTATGGATGGAGTTTATCGAGACATTTCCATATGTCGTTCGATATAAACAAGGTAAATAGAATGTCGTTACAGATGCTTTGTCTCGTAGGTATGTGTTATTAAATACTCTCGATACGAAATTACTTGGTTTTGAACGAATCAAAGAATTGTATGCTAATGACCTTGAATTCGGCGAAGAGTTTAAAACTTGTGAAAGGAATGTTGTAGGTAAATACTTTAAAATGGATGGATTTTTTGTTTCGTGAGAATAAATTGTGTATACCTACATGTTCATTACGTGAGTTATTGGTTAGGGAATCACACGGCGGTGGTTTGATGGGACACTATGGCGTTGACAATACTTTAGCTATTTTTGAAAGAACATTTTTATTGGCCTCATATGAAACGAGAGGTTGAGTGAATTTGTGATAGATGTATTATTTGTAAACAGGTTAAGTTTTGAGTTCAACCCCATGGACTTTATACATTATTGCCTATACCTGATGAACCTTGGATTGATATATCGATGGATTTTGTGTTAGGTTTACCAAAGTCTAAGCATGGTAATGATTCTATATTTGTAATTGTGGATATATTTTCAAAGATGACACATTTTATTCCATGTCACAAAACTGATGATGCATCCCATATAGCTAATTTGTTCTTTATGAAAATTCTACGTTTGCATTGTATGCCTAGAATAATTGTTTCTAATTGAGATGCAAAGTTCTTAAGCTATTTTTGGAAGACTTTGTGGTGTAAATTGGGAACTAAAATGTTATTTTCTACTACTTATCATCCACAAACCGATGGTCAAACTGAAGTAGTAAATAGAACTTTGTCTGCTTTGTTAAGAGCTATCATAAAAAAGAGTATCAGTCATTAGGAAGAATGTTTACTGCATGTTGAGTTTGCTTATAATCTTTCAGTCCATTCTATTACTAAGTTTTCACCATTTGAAATTGTTTATGGTTTTAATCCTTTAACTCCATTGGATTTATCGCCATTACCTATTTCTGAATTTCCTAACATGGATAGAAAAAAAAAAGTCTGAATGTGTTAAGTAGATACATGAAAAGGCACGACTCAAAAAGTTAGACGGGCCAACAAAGGTCGTCAAAAAGTTATCTTTGAGCCGGGAGATTGGGTGTGGTTACACATGCAGAAAGAATGATTCCCGGCTCAAAGATAATCAAAGTTGCTTCCGAGGGGAGATGGGACATTTCAAGTTATCGAGCGCATTAATGCCAATGCCTAAAAACTGGATTTACCAGGTGAATATAATGTTAGTGCAACTTTCATTGTGTCTAATCTAAGTCTGTTTGATGTAGGTGATGATTTGAGGACAAATCCTTTTCAGGAGGAGAGGAAAAATGAGGACATGTCTAGCTTGGATTCAAATGGAGGTCATGGATCGGATTCGGTGCAGGTGCCTGTTAGACCCGTAACGAGAGGTCGAGCTAAAAGATTCAAAGAAGGTCTTATGAGTTTTGTGCAAGCAATGCGAGAGGAGAATAGCGTGACAACATATACAAATATGGTTGAAAGTGATCCTAAGTTCATTAATATGATCGAAGTGAAGATGTCAAATCAAGAAAACCACGTTAAGATATGCAAGCTAAGTCAAAGGATTGAGATTCGGCGCAACCTGACCAACGCGATCGAGCCGTGTTCAAGGACAAAAGCAGCCCAGCCGCACCGCTTTACAGATTTAGAAAACAAGGGAGTTTGCCCTTCCGAACTCGACAAGCCCAATGAATTCACCCAGGCGAATTCGCCTCTATTGTTTTCGGCACAACGCCTTTTGAGCTCACCCCGACGCATACCTCTCTACCTAAGCCAAACTTGCAGTGCGGCCGCGCCGCGTTGCGCTATAGTAAAATTCAAGCGCGGCCGCGCAACACAGGGAATTTTTGTTGGCATATTTTTCAAGGCAAACACGTTTTTGACAGATTTGGGTCGTGAATTTGTTTCCTAAACTCAATACTTTCAGTTTATTATTAGATTTCTATTATAACTAGGATACTTTAGATTATATTTTGATTCCAAATCAATTTTAATTCCTTATTAAAAGTATAGGGTTTCAATTACTACTATTAAATGATTATTGATGTAATTCACTTTAACATACATTATTATTCAGATTTTATCATATTTGTGAGACTATTCTCTACTTTTTGATTATTTGAAGAATTCCTAAGTTATTTTCTTAGTTTTCCTTTGAGATTCAATTTGACTTATCGTACAACAATTCATAGTTATGTATGGCGTCTTCTACCGCATCAATCGTCGATTGTGCCGAGATTCTTGTTTCAATATAAACACGGGGTTTAGGCATCGTTAGTGTTCCATTACGTGCATATTTCCTTGTTTGATCGATTGTACCAAGGTTCTTGTCTCAATATAGACGTTGGGTTGAGGTGTCAAGAGAGTTCCACTCTATCAACTGTGCTAGAAACAATTCGGGCGACGACCACCTCACGCAAGCGTGTCATGGAGTCTATCAGTGTCGGCACCCCAGAACCTCAAAAAATTAATGCCCAACTGGGAAGGACCATACGAAGTTACTGAGGTGCTGAAGCTAGGACTGATCATTCGATTATAACCGAATTGAATAGGGTATTCATTTATAACCGAATACCGAAATATTAATTATTTCATTATCCAAAATACTAACCGAATTTGTCAATAACCGAATTACCGATTACTGAATTACCAAATTGTAAATTCAGATATTTCGATTAATAATTGAACTAACCAAAATTGAAACTGATTGAAAGCAAAAACACCAAATTGGACAAATAAAAATCAATAAAATTATGCCCAATTCGGCAATTCGAACTAAGATGAAAAACTTAAGATTACAATCAAAAACAGCAAACCCAAATCAGAGCATGAACATGATAGGCAGTAGGTGTGACGCCCCCAAAATAGGTATACATCACCCATTCTAAGTCACCAAATACATGGTACAAAATTTAAATACAACTTAATTAATACAACTGTCGTGTAAATACGACAAAACATATGCTGAGAGTTTTAACACGAATATTGTCTTCTAGACAATATCCAAACTCAAATTCAATCTTATTACAATTATTATCACACTATTTCACAGAATAGTGAGGACTACTAAAACAACCATCTGGACCGTTACTCCATTCCCCGACTAGTCCCAGTTATATTCTCATTTCCTGAAGAGAACAATGAAAGAAAAGTGTGAGCTCAACTAGCCCAGTAAAGAATATTATGACTAAGATAATACAGAATAAATTATCATTTGCCTTCAACAATGTTAAACTGATAGAATATAATAGACAAGAAGTTTAACTACATCGAAACAAACAATCCATTAGAAGAGTCAAGTAGAGCGTGATCTCTACTATCATTTATGATTTAAAAGTTTATCACCAATTTTATCGCTGAGACTCGGCTCAATAAATAATCCACATCACTAAATTATCCATGCACTACGGGCCAAGGATATTCATTATTATCACCAATAGTCATGATCATGCCAACAACTGTCCATCAATGCACTACAGGCAAATGAGGACTTTTACCACATCATTTGTAACATTACGGGTCATGATTATACTGAATGATCCTTGGTCATAATCATACCAATCAACAATCCATCACTGCACTACGGGCCAGAGTTGACTTTCATAACAATATAAATATGAGGATGATGATAATGATATAATAATTCAATTAAATGCAAGCAAATGATAAATTCTAAAGATTTATAATTTAATTTATCAAGAATTTAATAATGTTCAAATTGTCAACATGATACTGCTTTGTGGAGTAAAATTCCAGATTAATATTGTATCAAAAATGATTTGGACAAAAAATAAATTAATTTTTGTCATGAGTAGTACCCCGGGGTGAATAGTACCTGAATGAATAGTACCCCGTAAATAGTACTTCGGGAATAGTACCCCATGAATAGTACTTCAAGAATAGTACCCCGTGAATAGTACTCCGGCATGAAAATGTTAAAACTTATTAAGAATGCTCAGAATATTTTTTTTATGAAAAGATACTAGATGAAGCGCAAATATCAAGGATATTCTACTAATTTCAGGAATTATAAAAGCAATATTTACCATAGTAAATTTAAATTTAGGAATATAAAATGAAATAATATCCCTTCCATAGTATGGAGTATGAAAGAAAATAATATTTTTTACGAGTATTGAAATAAAATAATATCCTTTACCTTAGTAGAAATTGGATTTGACTGAAATATCAGATATTATTCTAAAAAAATCTTGCAGAAAAAACTACACTCAAAGTATCTTTATACTAAAAAAATACTCACAATACTATAAAATAAGAATTTCTGATATTGAAAATGGTTTGATTTAGGATGGAGAGTTGTCCTCCTTTTATAGCACAATTCAGAGGAAGAAAAATCAATTACATGCCTAACTTTTCATTTTTTCCATTCTCTGCATAATATTTTTGCCTAACTCCTCTCTTTTTTCAATTGTTAAGGGTCCCACCCATGAGAAACACAACTTTGCAAGAGAACTTCCTCACTTGGAAAGAAGTGCACTCAATAATAAATTTGCACACTCAATTTGAAAAATAAGAATTTCAAACCAACTTGCTTACCTCTTTTCTCACATGCTTAAATATATATAATAATAATATTATTATTTAAACAATTATAATATATTATAATAATATATTTGAATGAATATTTTATCGGATGAGATAATTATAATTTCACAGAAAAATATGCCAAATTTTTAACAATTATTTCATGCTAAAAATTCCTTCATTTAAATCAAAATTGAACCAATATCCACCACATAATAATTAATAATATAAGCTCACAATATCAACAATCAGATCATTCCCAGAAAAGAGGGGACTTTTCGATAAAGATTTATCCTTATTGGCACGCAATTAGATGATCAAACCCCTTTTCTCGACATAATTTTTTAGTCATTGTTAATAATGCTAACTAATAATATGAATAATTGTGTCACGTCAATTATTGATTTAATAATGTAAAATATTGTGCAGATGATACTGTGACAATAATTGAATCAATAATATAAGAAACTGTGCAATAATTACTGTGACAATTATTGAATAAAACTGAGTGACTTCTCACGTAAGCATCAATATTCAAAGATATTATACAATATTGTGTGCTACTATGCAACCACACGTATTACTGTACTTTTATCACCGGGTATTTCAACAGTTAACGGTAAAATTTTTGCCGTTATTTTTATAAAAAAATATTTATGTCGTTTTCTAACTCCGACAGTAATTCCGTTGTGGGGTCCACCAATGATTGTGTCGACGTATGAATATTCCCTGATAAAACGAATATTCCCCGACCAATCGAATATTTTATGAAAACTTGCTTACTTTGCAAAAATTATAAATATTACCCACAACTATAACATTATATCAAATCCACACCATAATATTCAAAAATAATATTTAGAAAAAAATTAATCTTTATTCATAAAACCCCCTGCTAATCACACAAGAACAACAAATCTAGCAACCCAGACTTTGTAAAAACATAGATCGAAAAGGGCGTTTCGATAGAGTTCAAACAAATACAGAGAGTTGGAAGAGAAAGGAAGGAGGAGGCGGAAGGAGAGATGGTGGGCCGAGACTTGGAAGCGGAAGGAGGAGGTGGAAGGAGAGGAGGTGGAAGGCTAAGAATTAGAAGAGGGAGGAAGAAGGGGACGGAAGGAGATGGTGGCCTTCGTGGGTAGTGGGTATGGTCTTATCTGATTATCTCTCTATCAATAGTCTGTCTCTCTATATTAGTATTGAAATAGCAATGAAATGGCACACACGCGTGAGAAGAAGGAATGAAGGATGGACATAATTATAATTTATATATATATATTCGTTCGGTAATTCGGATACTCGAATAGTTTATTTTTTAAAACTGAACCCGAAATCGAATACCGAGAAATAAATCGGATATAACCAAAATTAGGAAAAAAAAATGAAAAATCGAAATAATTCGGTTAAAAAAATTCAGTTGTGTTCGGTATTTCGGTTTTATCCGTTTTTTGCTCAGTTTTAGCTGATGCCAAGTACTTATTGGCTTCGGGAAATGGATGGAATATAAGTCAGGAACACTTGGCATGTTGGGAGACTTGAGAAGTATTATTAGTAGTACATGTTAAGTGGTTTCTTTTTATGACTCTGAATTTTTTTCTAAGTTATTAATGAAATAAATATTTAATTTTGCTTGAAAGATATTTTCATTGATTGCAAATATTTGTACATCTGGTAAATAATTACATTGTGAGCACAAGATATAAAGGAGATTACATGATTTGTTATAAGGAAGAAGGAAATTCGCTTCAGGCTTGGGCCTCATAGTCTAAAGAGTTTAGGATTGATGGGTCGAGGCCGACATCAAGCATCCTTGTTTTGTCTTTATCCCTAGCACTCTGATATCCATCACCAAATTGTTGCATGACTTCCTTCGAGAGCTCAGGGGACTTTCAGTATTTGAGGCATACTTGATGCTTGAGTGCCTTGGTTAGGGGAGGGCCCAACGCCATATATTCGATGAACTCCTTCTCCAACGTGCTGCAGGTGTTGATCATCTCAACATGTTGTTTGTGCATGGTTACGAGTTGACCGTGTTGTGTCACATTGCTCTTCTTTAGTTGATGGTTTTCTTTCTTTCATTTCTTCACGATCAGCTAAGAGAGCTCTTCAGTGTTCTTTACTTTTACAGACATTCCATTTAGTCGTTCTCAGCTCGGCCTGCAACTCCTGGAAGTGAAAAGAAGTGTTGACATGCAGGCCTTTTCTTTTTTGAGGTTAGGCATTGCAGCCTGAAGCCTGTAATCCAAATGCTCAACTTTGGCCTTTAATTCTTTTTCTCTTTCATCAACTTGACCTAAAGTATTATGACCTAAAAAACATTTATATCTCGTCAAATAAGAACCTAACTTTGACATAGCCTTGAGGGGTAGAACCTTAGAATCGGGTGTAGGTGAACTTTGTTAAGCTCAAAACTTCAGAGGTAGTTAGATGTAAATAACCAAAAGTAAAGATATATCAAAAACTTGGCGCCCAAGAGCCCTCTAAAAACTCTAGGGTTACAAAATCTCACTATTATTATTTCAGAACACACCGTATGCTCTGCTAAAGAGAGATATATATACCTCTCCGATGGAATGAAACCCTCCTGCCTGAGACTTAACCCCACCGTCGGACCACTACCCATGGCTTTATCCACCGGATTCCGCTTGCTACGCTGCTACCCTAATCCCCTTCCCTCCCGTTTGTTGGGGCTCCGATTGGGCGTGTCGGGGCTCCGTTTCCTCTCTGTAGCGCCTCCTCATGGGATTCGGGCCGTGAAAGCCAGACGCGGAGAGGAGGAGAGAGATGAAGGTAATGGTAGTTTGATTGTGAGAGATGCAGGGAGAGAAGGAAGGATTGTTCCTACGGAGCTTCACAAGGAGGCAACAGAAGCTTATATGGCTTATGCCATGTCGGTGTTACTGGGCCGGGCGTTGCCGGATGTTCGCGACGGGTTAAAGCCAGTTCACCGCCGAATATTGTGAGTAGACCACCAGCATTTTGCGGAACTTTTTTTTTGATACATTTTTTTTGTTTTCTATTAGTAGAAATGTTTTGATTTTTTTTAGAACAGAATCGAGGGTGTGAAGCACACATCGGTCTCTAACAATTTGTTTGGATAACTAAATGGTCACAAAACCTTGGCTGAGGAAAAAGGAAAATGAAAATGAAAAGGAAAATTAACATCGAGGGAAAAATTTTAAACCTTTAAAATAGAAAGAAAATTAGCAGGGGTAATGATAGCAAATTTGATAAGTACAAATTTAAAATTTTGTGTAATGTATAGTTCAATGTTCTAAAAGGTCTGGAGGTGGGCGGCCGGGGGCCTAGTCTTTGGAGGCCTAGGCGGGATATTTTTATTTTATGCCAATTTTAATATTTTATCATACATTTATCCAAACAAAACAATAATATAAAACAAAACAATCTATAATAAAGATAATAAAGGCCTTTTGATGTAGGACGAACCCGTGAAAGTTGGTTAGAACAATATAAAAGGCTTTGGAAACCTATATGAATTAGAAGTTGTATTTTAGTTAATTTCTTTAATTTGTAGTTATGGTATTTGAGTCCAATTTAGGTTAGGGAAGTTTTAGGAGTATTATAAATGGTGATGTACTTTATTATTTGGAGACATTGAATGATTAATTGATTGAGTTTTGAATGAAAATTATTTGTGTGATATTAACCTTTGTCCCAAAACTCCCGTCCCCATCATTTTGGTACCAAAGCCCAACCCCAACCACCTTCTGCCACCCTAGCTTTTGTCACAAAATCATTGTCCCATCATCGTCACAAAAAAAAACTGCCAGTCAAAACGAAGCCTTATCCAAAACCTACATCATCACCTACAACAAGCTTCCACCCTGAGAGTTCTTCGTTCATATGTGCTTGTGCTTCTTTGTCTAATTCATCATACTGTATCAGATCCTACCTTACTGTTTCAATAGTCACAACAACCATCCCTGGAATCTGAACCCCATCTCCAATCGTCAACCTTCACAATCTCCAAATTTTAGCTCCCATCCAAATCAAGGAACCCTAGATTGTAGCCCATCTTTTCAATTTCAAAACAGACCAACAAAAAGGAAAGTAGAAAATGAAAAACCGAGTCATCTACGTCTTGTCGATCATTCATTCTGCTGCTTGATTTCTTGATTTTCATATGTTGCTTACCTTCCTCTCAAAGTCACGTAATAATATAAGGGCAAGAGATTAGAGACCATATACCAGATCGGGTTATTTAAAATATCTACTGGCGAATTACAGTTAAATACCCCATAATTTTTAATATTTTCTAATTTAATCCCCCAAGTTTTCTGAAATTTCAAAATAGCCTCTGAAATTTTACATATCAGTCCCTATAGTTTCACTTTCTTTCATTTCAGCCCATGGAGTTTCAACAATTTCAGTTCAACCCCTGTTTTTTTTACATTTCCTGCACTTAAGTCCCTAGAGCAAAAAAAAAGTAGTCTATATTTGTATTCACAGGAACCATGGTTAATGCTGGAGAGATCAACGCTAAGCTTGATAATTATATGTTACAACATGATGAGCGTCTCAAGAGTATTGAAGACTCAATCACAACACTTACTGCAAATGTTCAGGCCTCTATTACAACACTTACAGTAAAAGTTGATGTACCCACGGAACGCGTAGATAAGGGACAATAAGATGCTCTTAAGAATTTTGAAGACCCCATTCCGAATCTTAAGAGACTACAACAGCATGACCCTAATCCATGAGTTAATGCTCCAGATCCTAGGATGAATGCAGTGGATAGAGGAGCAAAATTAAATGTTGGAGATTTTAATGGCGATAATGGTCCTAAGACATTCTTTGATTGGATTCATAGTTTGGAGAGCTTCTTTCGTTGGTATAAATTATTAGATGAAAGAAAACTTTTCTTTGCTGAAGTGAAGTTGAAAGGAACAACTCATTTGGTGGGATCAACATCAGCAAAATTTTTATACAGTTGCGAAAAGATGGGAGGATATGAAAGTTGCAATGACACATCGTTTTGTACCTTTGGATTATAAGCAGCGAGCGTATTTGTAGTTAACTAAATTGGTACAAGGAAGTAAATTTGTAGCCGAGTATACTTCAATGTTCTACAGTTTGATTACATGGTCTGAATTTTCTTGGGTTGAAGAAGTTTTAATCTCCATGTACCATCGAGGATTGAATCTAGAGATTGCAGGTGGTGTAGCTACAAGTAAACTCTTGCTCTTAGATGATGTTGTTCAGATTGTTACCCAAATAGAGGATAATTTGAAAAAAATTCTGTTAGGCCTCCAATACAAGTCCAAACTCGGAGGGAGCGTACTTTTATGGAGCCTGTTTTAAATAGGTCAATGAAAAGATCGTCAACAAGCCCTTCAGCTAGTAGCATGCCGTACCCCAGGTTCTTCTAATGTTAGCAACAACAATTTGTTTAGGTGCTATAGTTGTCGTGGTTTTGTTCACATGTCTTTTGAGTGTCCTTCCCCAAAGATGAATGTCGTCTCATCTCCCTCTAGGCAACTTGCAATTGTTGACAAAGCGTGCGGAAAAGCTGACTTAAACGAAGAGGTTTGCAAGCTGATAGACGATGAATATGAGCCCGATGAGCAAGATTTAGAAGTTGATACTGATTTGGAAGGATGTTGAGGTGTTTTTCGACCTTTACTTGTTGCCCAGAAACATAAAATGATCCTAATATCCATCGTGGGCGAATTTTTCAGACGAGTCATGTGTGCAAGACAGGTGTGCTCTCTTGTGATTGATATTGGGAGTTGTACAGATGTTATTTTTGAGGAAGCAATTAAGAAACTTGGGTTAAAAGTTGAGCTTCATCCGAAGCCGTATGATGCATGAATTACCAATACAAAGTTGTGGGTTACCCAGAGGTGTATGGTTACATTTTCTATTGGCAAGCTTAAGGATACTGTTATGTGTGATGTTTTACCCCTTAAAATTTGTCATATTATCTTAGGGCGTAAATGGCTATCGGATCGTCAAGCGCAACATAATCCTCGTGTTAATATCTATTCGATTATCAAAGGCAATACCAAATTCACCCTTGCTTGCGCTCTCGACATGCCACATTTAACGCTTGCAAAGACTTCCTTGATGATTCGACGTGATTGTTCTTGTGTTGATAACTCGACGAAGTCGAGTTTTTTCAGCGGAGGAGAAATGATGTAGGACGAGCTCGTGAAAGTTGGTTAGAACAATATAAAAGGCTTTGGAAGCCTATATGAATTAGAAGTTGTATTTTAATTAATTTCTTTAATTTGCAGTTATCGTATTAGAGTCCAATTTAGGTTAGGAAAGTTGTTTAGGAGTATTATAAATAGTGATGTATTTTATTATTTGGAGACATTGAATGATTAATTGATTGAGTTTTGAGTGAAAATTATTTGTGTGATATTAACCCTTTGTCCCAAAACTCCCGTTCCCATCACCTTTGCTTAAAGTTCAAACACATATTCATATTGCCAATGTCAAAGTTCAAACACAAACATGCAATTGTTCAAAGTTCAAACACAAACAAATAATCAAAAATACAAACTAATAGTCCTCATTTCCATATCCCTCTATATCTGTAACTCTTCTTCTCCATATCCCTCCAAGATAATTTCTCCATCGGACTCACACTCATACTCCTCATCTCCCTCTTCAAAAAATTACAACTATAATAAAATTATCTATTTTGACTTGCTCTTGTTCACTTCTTGTTGTGATTTGATATGCTATAACTTGCATTATGAATATGGTAAATAATTAGAAAAATAAATATATCAAGATCTGGTTTGGGTATGGGTAGTTATTAAAATAAAAAAACCTCTCCGCAATTAGAGGACAATTAATAGTCCTTTTGGGCAATTAATATTAGAATCAAGGGAAAATAAATATTAGATAAGAAGGAAAGGAAAGGAAATGAAAAGAAGAAAAGGACCCAGATGAATATACTTGTCATTTGGATTAAATTAAAGAGGAAGAAAAATTTGGAGAAATGCACAAAAAAAAGGTAGGGTTGCAAATGAACTAAGCTTTTTCATAAAGAACTCAGACCTTGGTGCTTGGCTCGGAACAAGAGGAAGTGGAAGAAAAATATCCCTAATTTTTATACCCTTGTAAGCTTTTGAAATTGATCAAAGAGTAATAGTGACCAGGTCAAGCTTGTTTTTTTGTAGCATTAAGCTCAATGTTCATTTATTAGCGAGCTAAGCTTGCACACAATTTTAGGCTCGTTATCTATGGTGGACCACTCCAAAACTAAACTCAATTGGTTCAATTCATCTGCTCTTATGAATAACTATATATAACAAGGTATTAAGATATCATATCACAATAATTTTATAATTTTACGCAGTCATTTTGGTTGGTCATGAGTCAATCATTCAAGACTCCATTTTTAGATACAATGTATAAACTCTTTGTATCCCGTGAAATATATACAATGATTGGATATATATACATGCATGCATGTATGGCATAATTTGGGAAGTAATGGATATGGAAAGACAACTTCTGGGTTCAAATTATTCAACATAGGAAAATACAACATGTATTTGGCTGTAAGAATTATTTATGAAAATCTGTGGGAACTCAAAGGTTGGGATTAAATATTCAATATATGAAAATGAATCATGTCTTTGGCATATGATCTACGTGTGTGTGTGCATATATAGATATATGTTTTGCACATGTTTTATCAAAAATAACTCAAATTAAGAAGCTAATTACTTGCCACCAAAATTGAATAAAGCTATACATTGAAGTAATTAATAACAACTCTAAATTAACATTATTGGAATTTATTGGCCAATACAAAAATGTATACTATACATTAAAATAAGGATTAAAAAATATGACATAATTCATTAATATATAATGATTTCCATATAATATATAAATTTGAAAAATACAATTTTTATAAAAAGTTTGTGCCTTTCACGGGTTACCAATTTAGTATTATAAGAGAAAAGATGACCTTTCAATTGTTTAATGAAAGGCTTCATGTGAGATAGTCTCTCCCCTCCCCCCCCCCCCGCCACCTCACAAACCTAATATTTGAAGGGATGATATAATTTTATGAATGATTTAGCAACTCTTTTCTCTCTCCTAGTCTCCCTTTTCTGTTCTTTCTCATTTTCCATTTGTCTCTTTAGAAAACCAATCCACCTGTATATGAATTAATCCCTCCTATTTGATTTCTTTATATCACTATGTCCTTTCCTCAATTAAAGCTGATTGTAACTTCTGTAGCAGAAGTTACAGTACGTTGAATGCATTTGGAAGTTAGCTGAAGTTACAATGCTTCATAATGTACTTCTGGAGTACACATTCATCCTTATCGGTGATGACTTTGGTTATGCCTTATTTCGGTGAAAGAATTGATAACATGTTGGAATGGGGGGTGAGTGAGGAAGGATTTGCGGAAGAAATGGGATTTTCCCACTCTATTATGTGGTCAGTTTGATGCGAGTGAAATAGATGATGCTTTCAGGCGTTCTGAAATCAGCTTGCAAAATGAGGTCCAAGATTTCTATTTCGTTTATGCTAATGAGGTGTACCTCCAACAGATAGAATTAGTGGAAAGTAAAATAAATGTTCTTGTGAAGGAGAACAGCCAATCAATACAAAGATAAGAAAAGCTATCCCTTAAACGCCTCAGCAACCAAATCCCAGGGAGAGGCAAAACAAAAAGGCCTATCCCAAATGATAAGGAAAGGTGGCTATCATTTTAAATCATGGCATTCCATTTGAACTTGAGTCATAATTTGTGCAAGCTACTCAGAAGCGACTTCCAATCCAAAGTAGTAAACCAATACTTTCAAACTTGTAGTAAATCAGAGAATCAAATTCTGAAAACAGTAGTGAACACTTTGAATAAACCAAATTTTCTTATGAAACAATCACAGACAGAATTAAATGCACAATGACTTCATGGTAAATAGATGATGAATTGAAGGCAAAACATCATTGTGGCTATGAATACAATTTTCTTCTATACTTTAGATTGCTTTTGGGGTTTCTAATTCATTTTTTTCTCTCCATTGGTGCCTATTTGAGTTTAATGTGTTTAATTTTCTTTGGAGAGCTTGAAGTGCAAGTTGAATTGGCAAACATTTATAGGTTCTTGACATTCATTTGAGTTTACCTAAAGTCAAGTATATTTCCCCCTATTTTTAGCAAGTTCATAGTTTTTCTCTCAATTTTGCGTTTATTGATTCTATTCTGGGTATTGGAGATTATTGAAAGAATGGTTTCTTTTCCATCGGATGAAGCTAGAGTCTAGAAAGGAACAATGTTTTCTAGGAACATTTAGTATTTTACATTTAGTCACTGCTGAATTTTATCCGAATTACGAACAAGTTCACGTGTTTCTTCTTTCATGGTCCTAGCAGGCCTCATGTTTGATCTTTGATCCTGATTCTAGACCTTTGTTTTGAACTAGTTTCTGGACAATCTAAGATCAATACTATGGCTGTCAAAATAGTTTAGAAACCTAACAATTAGAATTTTACTAGATTTTTTAGGAGTTCCTAGTAAGAAATAACTGTAGGGTGAAATATCTTATTTTTACGATGCGTTGGTTTGCTGTTCATGGCCTATCTATACCTACCGTTACTTTTTTACCATGAATTTAAATGTGGAAATACTAAAAAGAATGCTAAATGTACTAATATCATTGTCTGACATTAAATTGGTGATAATTCATGTAAACAAACGCAAAGTAATATGTCTAATTTATCTTCTTTGAAAGCTTTCTTAAATGTTAGATTTTTAAGACTTTCTTATTCTACTTTAATTAAATAGGCCTTTTATACCGGAATAATGGCTATTCAATTGTATTGAGGTAGCTAGTACTTAACAACTGATAATATATCACTTGATTAATAAGCTGTCTGCTGCAGAAGTATTTAAATGCCTGCTTAATGTAGTATTCTTTATCTTTACTGAAATTTCGCTACAGATTTGCTATGCATGAATTGGGCCTTTCATCGCGCAAGCCTTACAAGAAATGTGCGAGAGTAGTTGGAGAGGTTATAATCTAACTTTTCCTTTCCTATGTTACATTAAGTGTTAATTTCGTCAGTTTTGTGGAATATTCTTCTGTCATATAATCATTACCTACATAATATAACCATTTTGGATTTTACTGCAGGTTCTTGGTAAGTTTCACCCACATGGGGACACTGCTGTCTATGATTCCTTGGTCCGAATGGCACAGGTAATCTTGTAATCGGAAAGATTGTTAATTTTTCGAAGGGAAAAACTGGGGTTGCATAATGAATATGATGTCTTAAATTTTCCTATTAAATCTAAAATATTATACTGTTCTCCTGGACTTACAATTGCATTACTTACAAAAGATGGATAAACAAATCCAGTCAAACACATTATATATGTGTATATATATTTATACTCACACAAATATGCCATAGGAGAAATTGTAGGTTAGGTCCCCACCGCCAAAATCACATGTTCTTTCTAGTTAATCGTATAAATGTTCATTCTGTCCAAATATTGAGGCTGAGCAGTTAAGCAATAGGGATTAGGGTGGAGAATATGCATACAATATGTGCATGACTTTAAGGTTGGTTCTATATGTGGATATTGATTTGATTGCTGATGTGATAAAAATATGTAACTACAAGTGCACAGTGTCAAATTGAAGAACTTGCAAGTACATGTTAAACCCACAAAGACTATATTAATTTTAATGTATCCTTAATATCTATTTTAGGTGAATTAGAAATAAAGATTGATAATTGATTAACTAAAATATGAAATCTAATAATGAGGAAGCAATAAGGAATCTGAATTCATTAAACAATAAACATAATTAATAATTCAATCTCTTCTATTTTTATAACTTAATTATGGTGTTGATCACCCTTCCCTTTAATTTAGTAATTTTACAATTAACGTGGGCAAACATAGACTATGAAAATTTAAGGATTAATTATAACCCATCAAAACTTCTTCGAGCAAGCATGAATTATGAAAAACTCATATCTTAATAATAATCTATCAAAATCTCTTAATTAATTTAATTTAATCACATAAGAATTATAAAACGAAAGTATTTCAATAACGAAATATGAAGGCGAAATCAATTAAACATAAAAGCATAAATAATAGAAAAGATGAAAAATATTATAATGAATAATAATTTAATTTCATCTTCATCCCAAATTAAAGAAATTAACTAAATATAAAAATAAATATACTAACTAAAATAAAGAAGAAGAAATAGAAATAAAATAAAAAAACTCCCTTTAATTAACGATCTTCCAACGAGCGTACAATGAAAAAAGTAATTTATTATATAAATTTGTGCAATGAAAAAAGTAATTTATTATATAAATTTGTGCCCTAATTTAGATTAATTGAACTTGGTCTCTTTTGTTCCCTTTTATCCTCTTCTTTTCTTCTTGGCTTCAATCTCTACAGGGTAATCTCCAAAGAGTCCTTTTCCATCTTTAAAAACTAGAACAATTATCTTTTACTTATTCACCAATATTGTTTCACCTCCTTCCTTCTCGTTGTAGGACTTCTTGCCTCTTTCCTTCCATGAATAGGGGCATTAAATACTGATTGATCACCATGATTTTGACTTTATTGTAACAAAATATTAAATCCTACAAAATAAAATAAAACATATTAATTTAATAAACTAATATAATTAAAATGACAAAATTAGGGATAATAAAATGTATAAATTATGTATCTATCAATTGCCCTGGAAGATGTCATATCATTGTCATCAATAGAGCTAGAGCATTATGCATATAACTGGTCATGCTTGTTTTAATATACTCCATTTAATTTTTTTTTTCTTAGTTGAGTGGCAAGAACAGAAGTTATACTACCTAAATCACATTTCTTAATTCTTTTAGCTGATGGGTTCCTACAGATTCTGTTATCTCATGTCATTAGTTAATGAATACCATTAAATATAGTTGTTGTAAACTTGTTTTTATCTTCTCTCTCCAGGATTTCTCCTTGCGTTCCCCACTCATTCGAGGGCATGGGAACTTTGGTTCAATTGATGCAGATCCTCCTGCTGCGATGCGTTATACAGAGTGCAGGTTGGAGGTTTGTTTTTCCCATCTGAACTATTTCCACACACTCTCTACCCAATAAGATTTACTTAAAAACCTAGGAGTTAGTGGGAAATTATATGTAATGGATGATGTACCTGTTCATTTACTTTCTGAAATAAACAAGAATTATAAAATAATTGGTCATTTTACTGGTGTTTATTGGTGACTGGGCTTCTCTTCAATGATACCAAATGGATATCTAATCCTTACATTATGAAATAATTCATGAGCAACATTAACAATTAATTATTTCTCAATTGATATATGCTTCGTTTGTGGCCCTGATTTTGTTTGCTTCTTGGCTTTGAGTTCCTTTGTTAAAACAAGAATTATAGGGTTAATCCTTTTTGGCCTAATCAAAATATCAATTCTCAGGCACTCACAGAAGCAATGCTGCTGGCTGATTTAGAACAAGACACAGTGAGTTGTTGAGGTTATTTATTGTTTTCACAGTGCAATAGTTTCACTTTTCTTAATTTTCTTTAACATCTTGTATTACATGTCTCATTTTGTTTTCAGGTTGATTTTATTCCAAATTTTGACAATTCTCAAAAGGAACCATCGCTGTTGCCAGCTCGGGTCCCAAACTTATTGTTAAATGGTTCTTCTGGGATTGCGGTGATTTATCTGCATTCTATGTATCCTTATTTATGAATTTAGAAGTCCTTAACTTGTTTTTTTAGGTTTCTCTTCTTCCATCCTGTTCCTCTTACCCCTACGATTCCTTAATATTTTCATTTTTTTTAGGTTGGGATGGCAACAAACATTCCTCCTCATAATCTTGGGGAGTTGGTGGATGTACTCTCTGTGCTGATTCATAATCCCGAAGCAACGGTATATTTCTAATCTTCGAAGAATGATTTTCATGTGGAGATTTGGTTTTGCTTTTAAATACTTCCTTTTCACTCGTGTCAAAATTCAGAAAAAGTGATACACTGGTTTATTATAATCTATTTGCTAGTATATCAGAAAGTTATGAATTTCCTTTGACATTCCACATTAGTTGTTTACTTTGGGCGGCTACTGATTTTACACGTTGCTCCTGTGCTTCATTTGGTAACTCTTAGATTACTCTCATTTGTGGTGAGGATAGCAACTGTTAGTTGACTACTTGCAACTGTGGTGTTGTGGGCTCGAGGAGTATCAACAGTTGAAGTTTTTTGTTTTTCCAGGACTACGATCAGTTGAATCTGCTTTATTGATGGGCAGAAGCTAGCAGACTGTTCTTGTTGATTGCTTTAATTTAATTTCTATTTATAGTGTGTTTTGTTCAGTTGGCTGGAGGGAGAAGACTTCTCCATTTTTAACTTTTCACTTCAGATGGTTTGGTTCAATATAATCTTTAAACCAAAGAAAAATAAAATTCCTTGAGTACGTACACTGGAAATTGATTACTAAAAGTCTTCTCTCTACATTCCATTTTTTTCACTTTCGAGTACAAGAAAATTAACATGACTCATGAAACATGTTTGATGTCCATATTAGAGCCCTTGCCCTGCGGTTGGGTTGGTACATGGAATAGGAAATATGCAACAAACTATTTCTTTTTTCGGTTTGGTAGCATTTAATTTCTTGACCTTTTGGCTTTTCAGTTTCTACTATAGCTATCCCCCATCAAGCTTAAAGAAGGATTTACCCGTTTAGGTCAAAAGTGGTCCATTTTCAGGAATTTGTAAGATTTTTTTGTCTATCTATCATTTAATAGTGAAAAAATAAAATCAAATCCTGAATTAACCATGTTCATAAACTCCAGTTGCATGGTAAACTTCGAAAATTGCATATTTAGGTGCTTGAGTTACTGACTTGTAAGCTAATGTTTTACACAAATGAACACATTTACAGCAGCGAACATCTGGAAGGGTAGTCTTAAGAGGGGAAATATTTATTGATATAAAGCCTTGGTTTATGATATACCATTTAATATATGACAGAGTTATGTTGTTTGCATATCATCTTGTGTCAACTAGAGTCACTTGAAGGATAAGTTAAAAGACTCGCTAGGAATTTCAATAAAGCTCATTGATACTTCATTTTATTCAATTGTAAGCAACAGCTCTTTGTTTGGAGTCATTGGTCACAGAAGAAAAATGGGACTTGCATGTATTTGTGATATTTTGTTGAAACTTGTGAACTGAATCGATATGTCAATATATTTTGAGCACTAATGCTAGATGTATGAAAGAATGATCACAAAAAATTACTTCCAAAATGACATGTATGGTTGTGGTTGGTTATAACCATTAGACCCTCCCATATATGGCAAATCATCAACTAATTACATCTTGCCACATCATTTAGTATTTCAGTATCCAACAAGTCTTTAGTAACTGTAGCAGGACTTTGAGCCTGCCTCTCTAGTCTGAGTAATTTGTTTGCTTTGTAACAGCTGCAAGAGTTGCTGGAGTACATGCCTGGACCCGACTTCCCAACTGGAGGGCTAATAATGGGTAATATTGGGTAGGTTGAACAATCTTTCTCTTTGCTTCCTATTCATTGCTCAGACATAATATAAACGTGTAAGATGCTAAGATCTTTTTATCATGATTTGATTGCACAAACCTAAGCACTATTTAGTTACAACTTTTTATGGGCTTCTATTGTATTTCAGCAAGGTTGGTGGGTTGCCATGGTCGAAGGGTTTTATGCTTTTTCTGTCTTAGAGGATTTCTTGTCCTCTTATTTTAATTTAAATGTCTTCTTTTATGTAAAATAATTGATCGGGATATGGAAACCATCATATCTTCTATTGGTTAAAAAAAAATTTAAACTTAGAATACTCCCAATAATTGTGTACACTTGGCAGTTTGCTCTTTGTGTGATTTGAAATATATTATTTTTATACTTCCTTTGTACCACTTCCAGTGTCATGGTTCAAAACCATGCTCGTGGCATGGAATTAATGACGGCAGTTGGCACATTTATATATATATATATATATAAGTAATATATTTTTTTGGGTTTAATATTGAACTTTAAAAGCTAAGGACTACAAAATATTTTTTTATATTCGTGTCTTGAATGTTTTAAATTATTTGCACAAACATGAGTTATACCAAGGCATTCAAAGTAGAATGGATGGAGTACTTTTTTTCCATTCTAAATTATAGAAACTGTTTTTCTTGTTAAGTAAATTATGGAGACTGTATATGATGGTAATTAGGGGCCACTTTGGTGGTGATTCTAGGTCTCAAACTGTCTGTTATGAAATTGGTATTCTTTGTCTAAAGGTATTTAGAATAAAATTGCAACTTTACTTATAAGAAAAAAGAAAATAGAAAAGAATGTAATTGCAAATTTTCAGTATAGATGGTAGACTCAGGAATACTCCCTTGAGAAGGCAGTCTAAGGCACCTCTTTTCGAAATGAAAGTTTTTGTTCCTAATTATTACAATTTTTATGTAGAGAAGAATGTCATGTAGAAAACCAACTTTTTCATGATATCGCAATTAGGATCATGTTAATAGGAGATTAAAATTATCTTGAAAGTATTTTCTAATATGATGCAAATAAATCAAAGGCTGGGGAAAAATAACTCTGTTTGGCCTAAGGAAAAACTCATTAAAGTTTATCGGATGATGAAGACTCTCATAAATAAATTAAAAAATGGTAGAGGGGTTCAGGGTTTAAATATTGAAAGTTTGAACTTGTACTAAGGTAATATTTCAGTGCAGCCCAGCATGTTCTGTCTGCCATAGTTGTCATGGCGTCGGGCAACGACTAGTCTCCTAGGCAATGATTAGGCGTCTTGGCGTTATTTTTTACCTTGACTCATCATAACCCATAAACTTTTCCAATTACCTAAGTAACTCAACCCATGACTTTAACCTAACCCATGACCTTACTCCTTCTCCTTTGAATGAGAGTAATGCTCGCGAGGGAGACAAAAATGACTTCATAGTTGATGACTTTACTTGAGCTATGACTAGAAACAGTGTAGAGAGTGGAGACTTTTTCATAGTGTTAATTATTATGTTTTGGGTTTTAGTGTATATAAAATTTTATTGTGTAATATACTTTTGAAATAAAATAAATAATGTATAAATTGCACATTGTTAATGACTTGTTGCCATATGGACGCCATATCGGGCGCCTTATCACCTATTCGTCCTGACGGTCAACTACCGCCGTGGCCCCCTTTGGCGACGTGACAACTATGCTGTCTGCCCCATTTCTTGAAATAAGGATGAAGCTCTCTGATCCTTCTCAAATTCAAGCAAATATATAATTTTTTTTCCTGGTAGCTAGATGCCACTGCATCAGAACATCAGATATTCAACAACATTTCAAGTTTCAACCAAAATTTATACAAAACAAAGTTACAGAAGGCTAAAAAGCAGTTTGCTTTATCTATTGATGACAAAATCTAAGGCCTCGAAGGGGGTTAGCAATTAAGTGTAAAATGACAACATATTTGGAGATTTCTTGTTAATGTAGTAGCTAGATGATCAAATAAAGAATCAAAAGCCCCCAATCACTGCTCCAACCACCTGCTTTTCCCCAGCAACAGAAACTCCCCTGAAATAAGTGCTGTTTGAGGAACTCCAATAAAACTGTTCTTTTGTCAATTATCTTTGCCAGATTTGTATCTCTTATTATGCCGCCAACCACTAACAAAACAATGTGTTCATGCTTTCTGCTAATTCTACAAAGACAATGTGTCAAGTTTGCAAACCATTAGGATGGAGTTTGCAGTCAATGACGACAGGAAAATTTACCAAGTGACTCCTCTTTGGATGTCATCCAGCTTATGAAAAATTGACATTGGACTGTGATAACTTAACGTTTACTCTTTCTTATCTGATGGTGGTTCATTTTTTCTCAAGCATCTTAGAGGCATATCGAACTGGGCGAGGACGTGTTGTAGTTAGAGGAAAGACTGATATAGAATTACTTGATTCCAAAACTAAGCGCACAGCAATTATCATAAAAGAGGTAGCTATCTTATGCAAATTATTATCCATAAATTTTTTTATGCAAATTGTTAGCAATTCATATGCACTTTCAAACTGACTTGTCAATAAAAATAAAAATAATAATAATATGACCTTTCAAACTTTTTATTCACTTTCAAGCTGTACCGTATTGAGAAATTTGTCTTTTTTTCTCCCTGTTATGGTTTTATGTATGAAACAGATCCCATATCAGACAAACAAAGCATCTCTTGTTGAGAAAATTGCCGAGCATGTGGAAAACAAGGTAATCTAGTTATGAATAGATTGTCGGTATTATGTTTATTTTTACTTAACGCAAATCGATAAGCTGACAAACATACGCTTGTTTCTGTACAGTCAACTCTTAAATTTTTGTCAATAATTTTTTAAGACTTGGAGAAAAATGGTCCATACTTCCCTCTTACACAGATATAAGCATAGGAAAGTTTCCTTGTGCTTAGATAACTCTATTCAGTTATATGATAAATTTACATTTTTGCAAGCGAGAATGGCACCTTGGGCTAGGGAAGGAGTGTTCACCACGAGATCAATATGGACACTATCAATTTACCAAAAGCATGTCAACTAAATATGCTGCCCTCATGGGTTCATCCTGCAAAAAGATGCAATATAAAGACATTATAGGTGACGAAGGATTGACATCATGAATGATCGTCTTGTGAAATTCGCCTGTCCCTGCTCTGCACTTAGTGATATACCTATATTGGTAGTTAACAACAATAATTTCATTCATTACTAGAAGATTCTTCTTCATATTTCGATATTTTTAGCTTTTCCTTTAATTAAATGATGATATGAACAAACTTAATTGTGTTTCTGTCTTATGAAAGGATGGGTATATACATTATCACGTACTGCAGTTGTATGACCGTCCTTTATATTTTGCACTACTATGTAACCATTTTCCTACGGAATTTATGGTTCAGTATATTCCAGAATCCTGTTTGTCCAGCTAATTCATTTATTAATTTTTAGTTCTTTCAGAATAGATCCTTAATTCATGCTTTTTTGTTAATTACAGTATTTTAATTTTGTTAGAGTTTGGAAGGCATAAGTGACATTCGTGATGAGAGTGATCGATCTGGAATGCGCATAGTCATTGAGGTATCAATATCAGTACTATTGCATTTATTTTCTATTTGGTGCAGACATCAACAGTTAGCACGTCATTGGATACACAACTATGCGATTGCAATGTTTTTGGAATGTTATGACTTATGAGCAAGGATAATTATCTCAAAATTCAGCTCAAGAGGGGATCAGATCCGTCCATCGTTCTCAATAATCTCTATCGCCTTACTGCTTTACAGTCCAGTTTCAGCTGCAACATGGTGGGGTGAGTAGTTTCTAGATCCTTAATAGCTTCTAAAGTATATATTCTGTAATATGGACAAGACAGTAAGTTTAGTAAGGAAGCTAATATTCCCAAGGACACTTGCTGTAACTAAAAGAGGAAAATTAATAATTGTATTGTTTATTATTTTTTCTGTAATATACATACTTCATCAAAATTTGATATTGAAGGCTCTGCATTAAGTTATACAGAAACTACTTCAACTTTAATGAAAAATATTTTTATTGCACTTCTAAAAACTGTAGTTATTCCATTAACTTAAGATATGGAGGGTTTTGTGGAAGATATGATAAATAATCTTTATGATTATTAATCCTTGGCTTAGTTACTCTGATGCTAGTTTCTCTCTCTCTCTCTCATAGTATTCTCCAATTTTCATTCTCTTTGAAGTCCATTTTCATTTCTTTGTTTAACTGTTTCTCCCTAATAATGCAATTAGATATTTGAATTGATTTTCTTAATTTCCTTCTATCTTTACTATTCACAGGATTCTTAATGGGCAACCCAAACAGATGGGTTTGAAGGAACTGCTTCAGGTGACACGTTACATGTTATCATTTATACATCTTTTTATTTGTAATGTTGAAGTAATATGGTTTTGTTAGTGCCTTTTAGTAAGCCTTGATCTTCCTTCCTCTTTTCGTTGATTGATTTATTTATTTTGTCTCGGGGTGTAATTGCATTTACATACACCCCTATTCTTTAAAGAGGTGTATGGGATGAGAGAGCTCTTTAAAGGGATCAGAATGAGTTTGTTGAACCTTCAAAGGGATTGGAATGAGTTTGTCACTAGTGTTGGGATGTTATCTGAATGTGTCCTTTAATGGTCACCGCCGAGACATACAGGGAGAAAGGAGTGAGGGGGAGGTGTTGGGATGGATATAGAGTCGTCAATTGGTTTTTGATTTTCTGTCCCAGGTCGTCTCACATATTTGGTATTTACATCCTTTTATTTTACACCCTACAAGTTTGTAAAACTAACAAAAGATCCTACCTAAATGTTTTAAATATTACTCCCCGTGCCCAAAAGGATGGCTTAAGTGATAGAAGTTTTAGCCCTCAAAAGCATATCTAAAGTACACAAGTCAACTATATAAAATTTTACATTGACTATTTTACCCTTGACCATATTACATCTTAGCTAAATTGTAAATCAATCACATCACAAATGAATGACCCAAAAACCCAAGAGCCAAATTAAGCAATTAACACAGACCAATATTAGACTCACCACACACATACCAACACACGGACAAAATGGAAAGTAGATTTATAGTCTCCTATTATTTGACTACCTAAATTTGTGTGAAATTTGTCCAAAGCCATCCTTTTGGGAATGGGATGGAGGGAGTCTAATTTACCCAAGCAGCACTGCATGGAATTCATCTAGGCATCCTGTTTCCTACCTATCTGAATCCTGGATACACACAAATATATCCGGGGTGTATCCGCTAGACACAATTTTTGCTTGTGCGTTCCCTATTTTGCCGATTCTGTGCTTCATAGTTTATACTCAAATATCAAGAGCTAAGATCTAGCTTGCAATCTGATTTTTTCATCCTGGAATTATTTTACAGGCATTCTTGGATTTTAGATGCTCTGTAGTTGAAAGACGTGCAAGGTTCAAGCTCTCACAAGCTCAAGACAGAAGTCATATTCTTGAGGTATATTTAAATTACTTATGACTTTCCAATATACATAGAAGTATGGAGCAATAAGCTACATATCTCCTGGGGTTGAAACACTTTGATTTGTACTCCTGGTTTATTCAATTAATGTAGGTGGCTTTGAAGTTCGGCTGTTAAATTAACATAAGCAGATAATTTATGTTGCATATGTCATTACCACACTGTTTAATAGCGTACAGTTGCTGCTGCTTATTCTGTTCTATTTTTTTTGGGCTGTGTTGCTCTTTTGTAAAATAAGGGCATCGTAGTGGGGCTTGATAATTTAGATGCAGTAATTGACATAATCAGGAAAGCTTCAAGCAACTCAATGGCATCAACTAACTTGAGGAAAGGTATGGCTTCTCACTGTTCTATGTTCTTTATTATAGATGCTTTCGTTTGTTAGTACATTTCTTTCTCAATAATATTTGAGGGGAGAACTGCATTTCTCCGTGGTACTTCCTTTGTTTTAGATTGCAAGTTATCTAATTGCCTTTTCCAATGCAACTGGTTCGGAATTGCCTAGTGTTGGATTCTTGGGCATGGAAGGAAAACCTTGTTTGTATCTTGAGAATCCCTAAATGGCAGTGTTTTTAAAGGCGTGCCTAGGCATGAGACCCGACAAGTGTGAGGTTTGGGCATTGCCTCTCCTGAGGTGCGACTGCTTCAATGAGGCGCGGGGCACGTGAAGTGATCGCCTCTTCAAAGTTGTGGCCCAAATTCTTACCTATTAGATTTTTAATTTTAAATTCATCTTCGGCTTAGGAAGAAAGAAAAGTAAGAGAATGAAAGAGGGAGGTCTGCACTTCAACTTCAATGTTTGGCTGAGCTCTTGGCATTTTCCGGAAGTTTGCGTGATATGATTTGTTGCCTTCGTTTTTTCACTGATTCAATGTTGCTGGTTGTTTTGGTTCCGGTATTTGATGCGATTGAGGTCTGAGTAGCTGCTTGTGTTTGGTTGATTATGTGGCTAATGGACCCATGTGTCTAAGTAGTTTAGGCTGAAGTTACATGTGGGTGGCAGTCAAGGTTCAAAGAAGCGGCAAAATTGGCGAATTCTTGGCGACCCAGTTTGGTTTCTTTAGTCACCGATCCAATACCGAGTCGAATTATAATTTCAAGAATCATCTATATAGGCCATGTATAGATGAAATTTTTCCATAATGGGGAAAAATAATAGTGACGGAGAAATTAAGCAGAAATAACGTTGGAACGGGAAATTGACAAATGGGACCTTTTGGTGGAATAGAGGGAGTAACAATGGTATTAATAGTTTGTGGAACAGATGGAGTAATAATAATAAATAAAATATGTATCATTGTTATCAAGTCGTCGCCTAGGCGACGCCTAGGCGTCGCTTAGGCGTCCAGTCGGTGAAAATTATGAAGGCGTCTGGGCGACTTAGTGGGAGGGGAGAAAGTCGAGCGCTCAGCTAACAAAGGCGACGACTTGGACGACTGAAGTTCAAAGCGGTCGACATTGCGGGTGCGGTTTGAAGTTGAAAAAAAAGGAGTTTAAAAACTAATCGATCGATCGGAACAAGCCAACAAGTACAGACTACTGAGGGGGGAGAGCAACAGAGAGATAGCAAGAGCAGAGCAGCAAGTCGACAACAGAGAGTCAGAGGGAGAAAACGACTTCGACTTCGGCAACTCGCGCTACTCTGGTATGCTTTTTCTGCTCTTCTTCTCTAATTCTCTTCTTTCTTTATTTCTGGTGTATTCTGCTTTGTTGACTGCTGTCGCTCAAATTTTTTTTCCTTCTTTTATTTCAGATTCTGCTTTTTTGACTGCTGCTGCCAAGGATTATTGCTTTCTTTTATCCAAACAGGCCTTTAGCGATTACTGCTGGTTAAAAGTGATGTGCATGTGGCCTATGGGTCCATATGTTTCCCACTAACCAAGACTATAGGCTTTGACTACTGCTGCTAATTCCTGCTTTCTTTTATCCAAACCTTTGTTAAAGGACTGCTGGTTAAAAGTAATGTGCATGTGGGTTGTGGGTCCATATGTCTCCCACTAAAGAGATACTTTTGATTTAGTGGGTTACCAAAACTAACATGAAGTCATATGCTTTGCCACGTATTAACTACAAGTTACAACTTTAAATTAAAATGTTTTAACTTTCATGCCTATTTATATGCTAAACTGACATTTAAATTCTCACTTAAATATACCAAATAATTATTTTGTATATTCAAAAATATCATAGTAGTTTGACATTCTTTCACTACACACACTTGAACTTTTGTTCTTTGCAGTTTTAACCCCTTTTAATGTAAATAATTTTTTTTTGACTTGTATATGTACATATATGTGTGTATGTATGTATATATATATATGTATATATAATATACCTATTATTTCAAGTTTTAATGTCTATAATGTTCCTAAGTTTAATGTATTTGAGAAATACAATACACTTAAAATTATACATGTATAAATTCTACATTATTAACGACTTGTCGCCTTGTGGACGACTAGTCGGGCGCCTTATCGCCTAAGCGCTTAAGCTCCTGGCTACCGCCTCGCCTCGACTAGTCGCCTTGACAACTATGATATGTATACATGCATATTAATTTATCAAAAAATAATTTAAATAAATAAATATGTAAAAGTACATACTAATTAATCAAATAATTATAACAAATAAATACTGCTGTCTGCTTTTTTAAAACTGTCGATAATTAATTGAACTAACTGAGATGTTTTTCTCACTTTCTTTCTGGCAGAGTTTACTTTATCTGAAAAACAAGCTGATGCTATATTGGACATAAACTTAAGAAGGCTTACACTGCTTGAGGTGTGTAATAATTATATGGTTCATAACTATTTTGACTTGATCAATATTTTGACTGTATATCTGCTGTTTCCTTCATGTTGGAGAGTTCTTTTGTTTGTTCTTATGCAGAGAAATAAATTTGTGAATGAAGGGAAATCCTTGATGGAACAAATTTCGAAGTTGGAGCAACTTCTGTCAAGCAAACAACAAATATTGCAGGTAGGTGTATGGATTGATGATATATGTTCACAGTTTTTTTCTAAAAAAAATTATTAGTTAAAAAAAGAGAATAGAAAAATAGAGGGGACTAGAAATTAACCTACCATTTTAACAAGTAGAAAGAGAAAGAGAACACTCAAAAGTTGGCAGCTCTCCAATTGTCAAAAAAAATCAGACACAAAAGTACCCCTAAAGATATGGAAAAGATCGCACTTGCAAAGCATCTCACCATCCTTACTTCTTCCAAAACCTTGTAAATTTATCAAACCCATCATACTCGTTGGTACTCTCGAAAATCCAAAATTTTGTGAAGAAGCCCTAAAAATATAAAAACCACCACCTACACACAAATGATGACTTTAAAGACCATAACTAGCATATATAGAACTTTCCTCTCCCTTGGCCAATTATGACCATACACTAACTAAAATAACCTTCTCATAGTAATTGACAATGGAAAGGAACCACAAGTAGAGACTTTGGACAAGTCACACATCTCGTATTACAAACAACTAATCCTTCCTCATGCCCATACAAAGGAAGGGACTCAAATCCTTAAGCCGGGAATCCCAAACACTACAGATAATCTTCCCTCTACCTACTCAAACTTAGATTCTTGAAAGAAGACCGCATCAAGAACAACCTTCAGAAGCACCTTTCTAAATTATATACCTAATTCTTATGAGGCACAAAATTGTACCTAGTAATAACTCTCGGCTCATTTAGGGAAAGCATGAGCCTATCGAATATAAAACTCTTTTCATTCTCGTTGTTACTATTCTCTTCCCGTCTTTGCACCTGCACTGGCTTTTATTCCTTAACAACACCAGTTATTGCACTTTATACTTTTGATGCAATATTCGAATTTCTTACAACCAAAAGGAAGTATATGGAGTTTTCTCACCCAAATCAGTGTCTGTAGGAGGATGACTTACTAGCGGATTATTTTTCTTAGAAATTCTAATCTTGAAACACCAATCTCCATATAAACTTGGCATTGACGAAGGTAACGTCAAACGTTAACAAATAAAAGTCATACACCATCTGGCCACTAAAACTACCTAGGATATCCACATCCACAAAATCTCCCACAAAGAATCTCCATTTGTTGAAAAACAGAAAGTTCCCCAATGATGGAAGGATAGGTAACCTCACTATTGCTATCCATCTTCCCCTATGAGAGCTCTGCAAATCCGTACAACACACATCCCTCTCCCATCCATATGTAGCAGAACACCTAGTTTGTTCATGACTTTTACCAACACTCTTCTTCCCTCTGCTTCTGAATGTAACCGAAATGAGTAAATTATTTGGCTGTAGAAGAACTCGAGCAAAAGTTGCAATATCCATGTGTGCGCAGGCCAAACCTCAATGCTAGAAATAGAGTCATCATTACCAAGAAAATACCCAACCAAAAATGATCTTAAAACCCTCGGCCTATTTTCCACCTCTTGCTTCTCTACTAAAATGAAAATTTTGAATTTATGATCTTTACATTACATTCACCAGATACAAGAAATGTTTGCAAAGACACTATATCCCTGAAAGATGAAGCCATTTCCTATGAAGGAGAAAGAAACTCGAAGACCCAACCTTTGTCACAAAGTCCAAACAATCTTTGCTTATTTTAAAAAAAGGTCCAAACAATCTTAACTTTGTACCACCTCATTATCAAGGTGATGCGGTTCAGAAGAGAATCCCTGTGTGATGATAAATAGTAGAAATTGAAAGGATGCAAAAAAACCTATATAATAACAACTGTATGCTTCAATATTAGCCAATTGTAGAAATTGAAAAGATGCAGAAGTATATATGGTAACAACTCTTTGCTTTGACATAAGCCGGTTACTAGATTATTTGTAACACGGTGTCTGTAACGGAATGACACAGTTATTCTAGTGAAGAATGATGCCCCACACGTCACATAAATTTGGTCCACACAATTTGTATCTCCTGATGGCGAAGCAACATCCATGCTCACCTGAGCTGAGCTACAATGCTCTAAAAATCCCCGCTTAATCCCCACCTAGGCGCTAGGCGGGTCCTCTACCGCCTAGATTCCCTCATCTAGGCATAATCAGACCTCTGCCGCATGATTTAATAAAGATTTTGAAACTTTACAATACTTGAAATGTTTTTGTTAAGCCTTAAACGATTGCTTTTTTGGTATTGTCATATAAAATTTTATAAATTACATCTATTATATGCTTTGTATAATATAACAAGTATATACAATAGAAAAATATATAAAGTAGACGGTCCGCCTTGGAAAACGCCTAGGTGCTAGGTGACCCCTTAGTCACCTAGGTGCGCCTAGCGATTTTTAGAACACTCTTGTCTATACAATCCAACCCTCAATCTGCCTCCAGCTTGAATTTTGATTGGAAGATAGCTTTACAAGGGATATTACCAACCACTTTGGACAATCAATACTTGTTTTGATATTATTTATGTCTTAAATTCTAATAATTCTAGAAAATATGTATGGATAACCTTTATATTCTCAGGAAAATTTAGAAAACACTTCACGCAGTAGGTAATAGATATAATGATAAAAAAATAATCAGAAATTGTACTCAAGTTTACTTCAGTGTGCATTGTTATGCATTTAAAGTATAAACAAGTTCTGTAATTTGAATGAAATGACTTTCAGATTTTTAAAAAATCTTTTTATCTATTTATTTTGAAAAATCTAACCAAGAATTTACTACTGCACATTTAGATAACAAAAAATTGAAGCCCAGACAAGAACAAAGTATGTTAATAAAATAAGATATATTAACCAAAGTTTTATGTATATGTATACATCTAATATGGGGAACAACCTATTCATTTCCTCTTCCTCTCTTCTCTCTCTAAGTGTGTGTACCATATTTTAGATTCATTATTGTGTTTCAGCATGTCTATGATGTTTCCCTCTTTCTGCTTCTTAGTTGATAGAACAAGAGGCAATTGAAATTAAAAACAAGTTTGACACTCCAAGGAGATCAACTTTGGAGGACACAGATAGCGGATTACTTGAAGAAATAGACATTATCCCGAATGAAGAAATGCTATTGGTACTTTTCCCATTCAAATGTTTACACTCGGTCAATTGGATTTATTTGAGTAGTGTTCTTATTCTGAAGAGTCCATAATTATAATTTCAGGCACTTAGTGAGAAGGGTTATGTGAAACGAATGAAGCCTGACACCTTCAATCTTCAAAATCGTGGAACAATAGGGAAGTCTGTTGGAAAATTAAGAGTGAATGACACAATGTCTGACTTCCGTGTTTGTCATGCCCACGATCATGTCTTGTATTTCAGGTACTTCCTAATTGCTTCCACTTTTAGTTGCATAATTTTTCTTTGGTTGTGTTCCACCGTCATCAAAAGTATAATAAATTTCTTCCTTTGGTTGTGATTGCACATCATTCTGTCTATTTTGTCAAAATAGGTGTTAAAGTCTATGCACTGTGGGGCAGTCATTTCAAGATTTTTTTTCACTTTTACACTAAAAAAATGAAGTACCTGTTGAACATATATTTAAACTACTTTTTTGACTTTTTGGAGTTTGCCCAGAATTAAAGAAGATAAAAAGAAAGAAAAGAAAAGCACAAAGTAAAAAAGTACGTAGAAGCTCTTTCAAACTGAGCTATAGATCTGTTTGAAATTTAATTATCTGTTTCTGCAATCTTTTGCCTTATAATTTGGACATCTAACTTGGTATGGAGTTTTTGTTTTGACTTTAATCAAGAACTGAAGCAAACATGATAATTATACCACATAAGTATCAAATTAAACCAAAATATTATGAGTACCTGCAAACTAAAGTTCAATAATGTTACTAGATTTTCCGCCCTCTTCCCTCCCCTGATTCTTTGCTTGGGTTTTTCAATTTTTTGAGCATAGGCATGATAGTCATGGGTATACTCACTGACATTGCAGTTACATTTGAAAAATCCAGGGCTAAATATTTAGGAAAATAATGAAAAGTAAAATAGGATATGGTCAAACACTGATTCAAAGTTATTTTGATATAATGGTTTGGTGGAAGTATTTATGCTGATAATGGAGTTAGAGCTAGTGGACTATGTTTTAGGTTTGGATTCTTGAGAAGAGGACTTGAAGTACTTACTTGATTCCCCTGTACTCCAGACCCAATTCTCAATATTGGACTTCCTGTCGCTACTTGATTCCCCTGTACTCAGCAGATCGATCTTTCAGTTTGCTGGACCCGGGTCTAGAAACATTATTACTTGATTTAATAATGTGTTCATATCTGGAACCTTTTTTCCCCTTTATCATAATTTTTGTCTTCTGAATTATCATTTTCGAGTACTATTCTTAAAAGGTTACTAAATGTGGGCCGTTGGTGCAACCTTGAAGTAAAGGCGTTTGTTAGTTTGGGTCCGGTTTCATTTGATTACGCTACAATTTGTTGTCTTGTTATCCTACAATAAGGTGGCTGCTGTAAACCTGCTTGCTTGCCCCTCTTGGTTGAAACACTTTGATTTTTTTGTCACTAATCCATATGAGAAACCAAAAATTCAATTATAATTTTAACAAGTTACAACCACCCACTCCCTTCACTCCCTCAACGCATCACCAAAACCACAATGTTGTTATTTGCTATTCTCAATACGAAGGAATCATCTTGCTACCAAAAATGTTGTCACTACAAGTATCCCGCTATCATTGTCTTGAAAAGCTCTTTTCTGTTTTGGTACAAACCATTCTCAACTTTCAAAGTTCAGCGAATGACCTGACATTTAATGCGGGTCGAATCATATGATTGTCCGATTGGTTAAATGCTATTAATGAGAATAATAAATCACTATTCTTAAATGAAGAAGAAATCATGTAACGGGGGGATTCTTATTTGTACAAATAGTACTTCAAACTTGGAACGAGCATGGAGAAATTAACATTACTTCTTTATCTTTTGAGTTGTTTTACCGGTCGGTTACTCGCTCAAGATCTTTGGTTACCCGATGAAAAAAATAGGGCTACTTCTTATGGACGTTGAGAATGATTTGATTTAGTTCACAGCTAGAAGTAGAAGGCGTTCTGGTAGGATCCTCACAGATAGAAAAAGATTGCAGTCAGTTTGCTAATGATCAAGTGACATTACTTCTTCGACCCGAACCAAGGAATCTTGCCAGGTCACATCTTGGCCCTGACTGGAATCTACAAAGTTAGAACAAAAAATAGAGATGTAGAAAGAAAAAATTTAGGGAGGAAAGAGAGAAACAAATAAAAATATAGATTCAATTTGGGGGAAGATAGGAGATGGGTGTGAGAGCAAAACTGCTTCTCACATTTTCATATCATTCATCACTTGAAGAATAAAAGTTACATGACTCTTTGTATTTATAGACTAGATAGATTTGCTGGAAAGGTAAAATCTAAACTACACCAGATCTTCTTATTCTTCATCCATTACTAACTCACTCACTTATAACGTAGTTGTCACTAGAATATTCTAGTAGATAGTAACTGCCCAATATGTCATTGCTTGACAAATCCCTTAGATATGATGCAAAATGTATCTTGTTCAATCCTTGATCAGAGATTTCTCTATGAAAAACAAATTGGAGTTTGAAGAAGGGGCAGGATCAAGTAGTGTTTTAATTCTATTGTATTCAGATAGCCCTCATTAGTCATTTTCCAGCACTGAAGTTATGGCGACCTAGACAGATATTAATATAATGTTGTAAATGCTTCATAATTTGTTTGTTTATGTTGAGCTATATTAAGTTTTGCTAATGCTTCCAAAAATATTGTTTATAATTAATGACAGTCATGTCTAAAATTATACTTTTGAATTGGATTATCATTTGGTTCCCAGGTCTTAAATATTTTCCCTAACCCCTATGTTTAAGTATTTTGACATGTTGGTATCCATTTGATAAAAATTACTTTTTTGCCACGTGACATTGTCATCAAAAGTCATTTTGACAAATTGTCATCTATTTCTGGTAATTAAAGTCATCACCTTTTATTAGTGATCAAGGCATAGTCTACTCAGCTCGGGCCTATAAAATTCCGGAATGCACCCGTGCTGCTGCGGGCACTCCCTTGGTTCAGGTATGTCTCCCAACTCCAATCAAATATTGTAGTTGAACAATCTTCTACGTGATTGTTCATTTCATGTTGTATCCAGATCTTGTCCTTGTCTGGTGGTGAGAGGATTACTTCGATTATTCCTGTGAGTGAGTTTGCTGAAGATCAGTATCTTCTGATGCTTACTGCAAACGGCTACATCAAGAAAGTATCTTTGATCTATTTCTCCTCCATCAGGTCAACAGGAATCATAGCAATTCAGTTGGTGAGTCTTCAAATTTTTTGTTTTTAATTTAATTTTGATGATTTAAGCTTGGGTTGATGAAATTATTGTGTTATATTTATTTCTTGGTCATCCATTTTAACTGGACAGGTTCCTGGTGATGAATTAAAATGGGTTCGTCTTTGCACAAATGATGACCTTGTGGCCATGGCTTCACAAAAGGGAATGGTTATTCTGAGTTCATGTGAGGCTGTGAGTTCTATTATTGTCCTTTCTATATTACTCCATCCGTCCAACTTTATGTGGACAATGTCTTTTGAGTGTTTTCGGCACACCACGTAGATTTTGCATGCCAAAATCACACTTTTGTATCCCATCTTTTATATATTTGTAATGTAGTGAAAAAATAAAATGTACAAATATATGAATGCATAAACACGCGAAAAACATCATATTTAAATGCATTCTGAAAAGTCTTCGAATTCCTGCTGAAAAACTTAAAACCATGTGGCTGAGTATTTATTAGCCGTACCAAATAAAACCTATATTTATTCGACAATGCATTAAGTCCATACAACATAGTTTTATTGTCACTCAAGCAAACATTATGCCCTTGTGATGCAGATTTGTAGACAGGTGCAAGTAATAAAATGTAATTATATATTTGGTTCTTTAAAAAAGTGTAATTATGTAGATGATTGTAACATCCTGGTCAAATCTTGAGTCCGAATCAAATGATAATGTACCAAGGCCCAATCCACTGTCTCAATAGTATCTTTTAAAATCATATTAGCCCACCGCAAGCTCACCCAGAATGTCATAATTGAAGGTAATATTTGTAGTAGCTTTAGGTCCTTATATACATATTTGTAGTAGCTTTATCCCATGTTCCGACGCGATACGGAGGTGTTACAGTGATAGTGCTGGAAGTTTCTGAATAGATAAGAACTACAAGCTTTCCTCTTTCTAGAAAGGATATTAAGGCTGCTACTAGATCCAAGTAGAATACTTGAGGCTGGGGTCTGTAGCGTGAAATGCATCGTGAGTAAATCCGAAGGGGTCATTGGATTTACTCATATCTCGAGCCTGTATTTCTGAAAACATTACATCAGTTGGTGCTGTAGCTAACCTGATAACTACTTCAAAATTTTTGGGTAGCTGATAGAAATCTTCTTTCTACAATTGTATGGCTTGTTGAATTAGTCAAAATGCATATTCTTTCTCCCAATTTTTAAAACATAATATTAGTTCCTTCGTCCTGTTTTAAGTTGCACATCTTTTGCAGCGTCTTTCAATTCATACAGATTTTAAGATGTACCAAGAAAACACATGTATGTGAATATTTAACATATAGCTCAAAATATATAGATATTTTGAGAATTATAAAGTTTTATTAGAAATATATCGGATTAATGTCTTGACCATATATTAAGGTCTGTGCGGAAAACATCCCCTAAAAATGCGTCAATAAAATGGCATGAGGAATATAAAATACCTCTTTAAAATTACATAAACTAACTCCCGAACACCTCAATAACGTAAATTTCTCAGAAAACCTATTAATTTCCAAAAGACCTAAAATAAATTCAGTTCTATAACTCGGACATAACCCTAATAATAAGAACTCAACTTACTAATAAAATATCAAAAAAATATTTTACCTTTTATGTATAAGGAGAAGTATTATCATATTATGTAATCCAATTTCAATTTATAAAAGGACAGAATGCAACTTGCATTGCCTAACTGAGTTAGGTGCAGAATATAAAACAAAATAATTTTATAACTACTGCAAGCCCAAAAAAATAAAATTAAATGTATTTTCTGTGTTGGTTTTTAAAAAGTGCAGAATATATAACAAAATAATTTTATAACTACTGCAAGCCCAAAAAAATAAAATTAAATGTATTTTCTGTGTTGGTTTTTAAAAAATGCAAGGATATATATATATATATACATATATATATTTTGACAACCCCCTTTTTCCTGTTATGGTAAAATCTCTTATGTTTTGCTATAGATAAATTGATGAGATTTTTCCTTTATTCATCGTCGACATTGTTTCAATTTTTGTCTATGAGATTTTTATATTTTTGAGTTTTGAATTAAAAAGTTCTTGAAGTTTCCTGTAAATATGGATTACACGTATATTTGATAAGGTTCCTGCTTTAATATGTCCACACCAGATTGGCTCCATCTTCTCTTGTGATCATTATTTTTTTTCCCATTAATTTGTTTGGACCATTCAGTGAACTGTCATATTTATATCTCTACTTATTGTATTCCCCATCTTACTTTAGTGGTGGTTATCTTCTCAGATTCGAGCATTAAGCAGAAATACTCGAGGTTCTGTCGCCATGAGACTGAAAAGAGAAGATAGAATGGCAAGCATGGACATAATCCCAGCAGCTATGCGGAAAGACCTGGAGAGGAACTCAGAGGCCAATCATAGCCAGTAGTTTTTCTTTGCACTTTTTCTTTTAAGTTTTAACATAATCGTATTTTCTGTTTGTTACTAAATGTGATGTCTACTTTTGGATTGCTAATTGTGTCTCTCGAAGAGTTTAAATCAAACTTCATTGAAAGTTATTCTCTGTAATGACGATTTTGGATAGATTGTGTATTTCTACTCTTGCTCTCTGATATTGCTTTGTATTTTCCAAAGTAAGTGAATATGGACCCAATTTCATCATTATAACATCGGAGAATTATAATTAGTTTTTTCAAAGAAGTAATTGATGCAATAGTAGGAGGTTAGATAGTCGAAATGCATTGTATGAGAGCTTTTAAATACTTTTCCTTATTAGTCTCTTTAGCGGTCTTACAACAACTTTAAGCACTCATTGCTACATTACCTTCTCATTTTCGCCTTTTTAGGTTTTACCTGCTGTTCTACAGCATTCACAGTGTTTACCGTTTTTTTTTTCGCTTTAAACAAGTTTTTTATATGACAAATATTTCTAGTTATGAATCTTAAATTTGAAATCTACTGTAAAATCTGATTTCACATGGTCTTTAAATGAGGAAGAGTCTGGTTGCTGGAGTTTACCTTTTTTCCTTGTGTTTTCAGTCTTCATTATTTCTTCTTATATAAAGCTGCTCCTTTCATATTATGGTTATTCTCATGTTAGAATTATTCTAATATTAATAATTAAAGTCCTGCTTTTCTTTATCTTTAACTCTGTACAGAAGGAGTTCTAATATCTTCTCTGTTATTAATTGATATGTATCAAGCAGTGGTAAGGGCGTGAGTGGACCATTGTTGTTGTTTATATCCGAGAGTGGTTATGGAAAACGAGTTCCCCTGAGCAGCTTCCGCATGTCACCTTTGAATAGAGTTGGTTTAAAAGGTTTAAAGGTATAATGGATACTAAAATTCTGTGTGTTTGTGCGTGTGTTTCCCCTTCAACGTTTACATGATTATTTATCTGATGTCCATGTTTTAGTTTTCGTCTGAAGATCGGCTTGCAGCAGTTTTTGCAGTTGGATTTTCATTGGCAGGTAATGGTGGTGTTTGTTTGGGACACTTTTGGTTAATTGTGGGGATGTTTTGATTGCTACTTCTTACATTGCTCTTGAATGTATTACACAGAAGATGGAGAAAGCGATGAGCAAGTTGTTCTTGTAAGCCAGAGTGGAACTGTCAATCGTATAAAAGTTCGAGATATTTCTGTACAGTCACGCTATGCAAGGTATATACAAACCTTTTTCCTTTTCTTTTCTTTCCATCTTTTGTTAGTGATTTTATTTTGGTGGGGCAGAGGAGTGCTTAGGAGGAAGGAGGGCAGGGTAGGTAGCCCCTAGAGAAGGTTCAAACTCGTATATTGAAGCAAATGATTGGGAATTTACTCTTATAATATAGGTAAAAGGAATTTAGAGCTCTGATTAATACTTGTCTTTGATGAGTACCCCCTTTTTTCATAAGAGTGTAAACAATGCAGATGCCAAAGGGTGCAGAGCCCATGCATATTTGGTATTATACAAGGAAGATCTAGGCAACGATGAATACCATTACAACTTCAAATATATTTGGGAAATCTCTAATGTGTTACCCCAACTATTATATTGAACAATGACAAAGGGTAACCCATAAAAACCAGAACAGTTTTACGTACACCTTGGAACATCCCAACTGGGTCAGGTGCTTTGTTCTTACTACGAGACAGGAACACCTTCACTATTTCCTCAGTTAAGGACTTTCAAGCCATGAAATTTCTCTGTCTGCAATAGGTTGAAGGAGAATACAGTTGAGCCTAGATCCCCAAATTGATTACACCTAATAGAGATGCTCATGGAACTATTCAGTACTGCAATACCTCTCATCAGAACATCCTCTTATCAACTCTTTCCTCCCTTATTGATGATACAAATGAAATGAGAAATCTATGCTGGGAGTACGATCACCAATTAATCTCTTCTGACATCATTTTCCTCCCTACTCTATTCTTTGATTCCATCAGTAATGCAAAACTTTAAATCCATGTACAAGATACGACCCAATTTTCTTTTGGTATTGTACTTGCAAGCAAATCACTACTTACTATTTTTCTTGAAAGTAGTCTTTTGGTGATCATGTCCCCCCCAGTGGCTGCACAGGATCAGTAACCTCTTTGCAAAAGTAGGCTTTCATATGGTGAATCACATCTTTCCCGTAAAATAACTGTAAATTTAGTTGAATAGTACATCACATTTTGTTTTTTGGGATAAGTTACTTCTTACTCAGTCTCCTAATTAGAAACATTGAACTTTTTAGGAATTAGTTTACCTTTTTTTTACTACCAAAGTTCTCTTTTTATGATGGTCATGAGTTTGATTATTCTTGATAAATGCTAATTATTATACAAGGCATTGAGGTATTCTTTTTGACAAGTATAAGCGACTGAGATATAATTACATTTGCATGTATGATGCTTAAGGTATTCAAATAATCAATAAATGAATATAAAATAAAAAAAGAGAGTTTTGACAAACTCACTACTCCCTCTGAGCAGAAAAAAACAACTCCTCCATCCCTCCCAATTTAAGTGAGCTCCTTTTGTTTTAGGGTGTTCAAAAATAAGTGAGCTGATTATATCATAACCATTTATCTATTTATCCCTTTCTATTTTAGGTGTCTAAATATAAGTTGACTGATTCTATCATAATTATTATCTATCCATCCAATTATCTGAATCTCTCTGTCCAATGTTTGTAAGAAAAACTATGAAAAAAAATATATAACTCGTTACATTTCTAAAATTATCTGCCCGTCAAACCGGCTCACTTAATTTGGGACCGAGTACCATTTTTCCATTTTTAATTTAAAATATTTTTATAAACCAAGATGATTAAAGAATACAATTATATTTTTGTCACAAAATGATATAGTTTGTCTATCTTTGTGGGAGGTACAAAATACAATCATTTCAACTTTCTTTTGTAGTCATTTTGAGACAAATAGATGGGAAATGATGTCCTTTTATGTGTGTGGTGGGGTATATATATATATATATATATATATATATATATATATATATATAGACATTGTTCAACAAAGTGAGTACTACTTTTTAAGGTAAATTACAGCATCCCTCCTTGAGGTTGTGCTTATTACACATGGATCCTCGCTTGTTTGCATTATTACGCTTCACTTCCTGTCTGCAAAAAAAACAATGAACATACCATTACACCCTTTGTTTACTTTTATTATATAATGCCATAAATGAATTAGTCTGAGTACCCCAATCAAGTTCAAGTGAAGAATTGGATTTTGTGCAAGTGGAATGTGAATCGACTCGTGAAGTTGTCTTAATTTGATATGTTTGACCGGTTGATTCAAGAAGGGTAGATTAGTCATTATGAAAAAAATGAGTGCAAATACTTCACCAGATGGTGAAATTTGGTACTCCTACCTTGTTTTGAGGGACCTCTAATGTATGCAAACAAGAAGAGGCCCGTGCAGTGTGCACTAACCTCAAGGGTAGTCGCTGTAATTTACGCTTTTAAGCCATCTCTAGCTTCTTCATCCAGCTAAAGTTAGTCTACTTTTAGAAGTTAATGTATTTAAGAACTATTTGATGAGATCACGACTTTACTATGATGGGATTTTGTCCATTGATTTTGAAGTGGGATCTCATTTTTGAATATCTTGAATAGAGAAAGTGGACTCTCACTTTGGGATGGAATTTGTATTATGTGGAAAATGAGCTTGTTTAGTTATCTTGTGGATTCACTTGGGGTAGGAAGAATACCTAGATCTTCAATGATCAGCATCACACTTCTCCTTTGTCATGGTAGATGGGACAAGCTGTCTTTTGTTTCTTCACATCAGGCATTAGTTTTTTCTGTTTTGGATCTCCATAGGTTTTTGAAGCCTGTCCTTCATTAGGACTTCTTACTTTCATTTTTTTTTGTACAAGTATCTTTCTTTTCTCTAAAAATATTTTCTTTTTTCTGTTAAAAAGAAAATACTATCCTGGAACTTGTGGGCTTTGTTGTAATTATAGAGATCATTTCATAGAGCCAACCTTTCAGTCTCTTTAACATCGAAAAAGTTTCTTTGCATAAATTAGAAGTCTGATTCATGTTGTAATTATAGAGATCATTTCTCACCCAACCTTTTTCTCTTTAACATCAAAATTTTCATTTTCTCAACCTTAGTCATTTGTAAGGTGTTTGCCACAAATATCCATTTATATCTTATTTACGGTATGTATTTAGTAATTAAGGACACGATCTTATATTTTCTTTGACCTAGATGCATGTCGATATGGCAGCATGAGTTTCTTTCAACCAGATCAGTAATTTGAACACATTCGCATTGAGAAGGGTTTAGAATTAAGATCCATTGGATGGCACCGGGAGTATCTGCTACCTTGAACTTGGCATATCTTTTTTGAATATGTATTTGGCAGCTTGTTAGCAAGGCTTATCCAATTTGATAGGCTGTAAAATATATTAGATGTTTGTTTCATCATTTCACAGCACAGCCACTGCCACTGCCAGTGACAACCACTACCCACATGCAGATGATGTAGCAATCTATGCATCAACCACTTGATTAGTGTGGTAAGCTCTGTTGTGGCACAAATTGGAACATGCAAGGAAATCATGGTTATCTGCCAACTTTCATTTATTTGCCCAACTGATTAGGGTAATGCCGTGTCAAATGTACCCAACCAATATAATGATATGTAATTTGAGACACTATTTAAACAAAAATAAAATTGAGAGAACTAACATTACCCAACTGATTACTGCTAAGGTTGTGCACCCCCTAGCCAATATACTTGGTCTTATATCAAGGTCTTTTTAGAATATTTCCTCGATGCAAGAGCGCATGAGGTGGTGAGAGTATATATTACATATTATAAAGTGAATTTTTGTCATTTTACTGAATACAGGGTTGAACATGGCCTTTGAAATCATGATCATTCTCTCTTAAGATTAGTTGCAAATGTGTATTTAACATATGCTCTCTCTCTCTCTCACACACACACACACAGGGGAGTCATTTTGATGCGACTGGAGCATGCCGGAAAGATTCAGTCAGCATCCTTAATCTCAGCAACAGAACCAGAGCTCGAGGAAGTTGAAGCTGTCGCTATCTAGAAACTCTTGGCATTTGACAAGGCAATTTTGTGGTATTAGTGTTGTAATTTCCATTTGCTTTGGGTCATCATTCTGCATGTTGGTGGATTTGTACATGTTACACTATTTATATATGTTTTTATAATGCTTGCTCAGAAGGAAACATTAAAATAGGTTAAGAATAGAATGCTGGAAAGACAATGGTTCTACTATAAATACCTTGATCTAGGCTGCTGGAAACAATGGAAAAAATTTAAGGACGATGATTTTGGGAGTTTTTGGATGGAAAGGGATAATTTATAACCAAGTTTTTGTGTTTGATTCCTTGGTGTAGTGGTTTGTCCTCCATGCGTCTAAAAGTACTAATAAATAAAAAAATTAAAATATTATGGTGTTTGGTAACTTCTTCGAAAGTACTTTTAAAGAGTAGAGGTTTAGGTTCAAACGCATTTGAGCTTAAAATAGAAAATTTGAGGTATAAAATTATTTTTAATCTTAAATTGTAAATAAAATAAATATAAATCTCATATCTCACAATCACCTTAAATTTGTATTAATATTTTTAAAAGTACTTTTAGAATTATGTAAACATTATTTTAACTTTTTATTAAAAAAATATTTTTCAAAACTCTTCATTTGATGTTTAATCTGATCTTACAACTTTCACAACGTTTTACTTTTACCCATTGAAACAGGTCAAGGTTTAGGAGGAAACTCCTTGTGCAGTGATGTAATTTTTAGTGTTACAATGTTGGTGGACCTCCTTAAGAATGCCTATATAATGTACACAGCAGAAGCAAGTTGGATCTTTTCAAAACTAAGATTTGTCGGTGTACAATCCAAATTTGTACCACCATAACTAAATTTCTAGTTAATAACGTTAAGGGGTAGCATTTAGTAGTATCTCAAGAAAGTATATGACCTGATATCGAAAAGTGAGATAATACTTTCACAAGCTACTCCTAACATTAATATTAAGTGACTTTTCACACGAGAATCTTGTAGAATCACTGTATTCACACTTGCCTCTTGAGGCTTTGAAACTTTATTTTTTGCTTCCTCTTAATTTGAAGCTTTAGATAGGTTATACACCATGTAGGAGAATCCAGCTAAGCATCCAACAATATGTTTACAATTAAGAGTGCATGGGAGGCTTTGAAGCCTAGAAAAGAAATTGTTAGAACATATCCCTAAATTAAGTGTAATTTGGTTAAAGAAGTTTGACATGGAATAAAGAGGAGATGTGATATACATAATATTCCAGATGCATGGGAGCAGTTGCAAGAGCGGTATGAGTTCTTAATGATGATATGCAAAAAAAAAAAAGAAAAAAAAAGTAGAGAATACTTGCGATGGAGTGGAATATTAGTTAAAACATATTCTTGCAGACTTGATGATGTTGGAGTTTTTGCCATCTTAACTTGTTTAATTGTATGGGGCAAATGCCCCTCCTTTAAAACTTGGTGTACATGTTTTTCTTTTAATGAAGTTTATTGCCCAAAGAGAATTTAATATTTAAGAAAAAGAGAAGATGAAGCTACATGAGCCTCGAGTTATAGTTTATTCGAAAACGAACGAGCCAATATTAGAATTCAAGGAGACCCCATCTTGAAAAGAGAGGTAACCAAGAAAAAAAAAAACGATCTCCAAATTGTCACCTGTGTTTTAAAATTTCTCGTCTAGATTTGACTCGACGCCTTAGTTCCTGTTTAAACAGAATGAGACATACACTTAAATGAGTAATTGTTTGAGTTCGATTCGTACTCGCTCGACTAAAAGTTTAATTCGAGCTCGACTCGAAATATAAATGATTCAAATATGAACGAATTTTAAAGTAAGATAAATTACTCGAATATTCTCAAATTATAATTTTCAACTCAGATCATATTCGTTCAAATGTTCAAACTTATCGAGCTCAATTCGAGATCGTGCTCGACTCTGTAGCTAAATTAAATTCTATTTTACATTCGATAAATTTTGTGAACCAAATCTGAAAAATTCAATATTCGGTTTGATTCGATTCATTTGCACGTTTACATCCACCATATCAATTTAATAGAAAATTTGAAACTTTGTAATACTTTAAATGAATTTATCAAGCCTTAAAAGTTTTTTTTTTGATAATTTTTTAGGTAAAATTTTAAATAATTATATCTATTACCCCCACCCCGCATGAGAGCAGAGCCGGGGGCACATGCCCCCACTGAATTTTTATTTTTATCTCTTTATATATATATACAGAACCGATCAGGTGAGGGCTCCCTTATTTTGTTAAAATGCGAACCTTTTTTTTTGTTTTTTTTAAAACAACTAAAAAATATTTAATATTTTATGGAACTGATATTTTTCCATAATATAATGATTTGGGCGTGATTTGAAAACATATACCAAAAAATGGTGGTACAGTCTGTACAGACCTGTTTTGTTATACGTATCCAAATCACATCCAAAGCACTGTATTATGAAAAAATTTCAAATTCATAAAATATTAAACCTTTTTTAGTTATTTTATAAAAAAACCAAAAAAAACAAACAAAAAAAAATCCGTATTTTAACAAAGTAAGGGAGTCCTTACCTGATCCTGACCCTATATATATATATATATACAGAAATGATCAAGTAAGGGATCCCTTACTTTTTTAAAATGAGAGACTTTTTTTTTGTTTTTTTTAAAATAACTAAAATTTTTTTAATATTTTATGAAACTGAAATTTTTATATAATATAGTGTTTTGGATGTGATTTGAATACGTATAACAAAATAGGTATATACAGTCTGTGCAGACTGTACATACATTTTTTAAAATATTAAATTTTTTTAGTTGTTTTAAAAAAAAAGCAAATAAAAAAGTCCCTCATTTTAAGAAAGTAAGGGATCTCTTACAGGATCCGGACCGTATATATATATAGGAAAAAATATGTGTACACAGCTGTGTATTACACAATAGGCTATAGCGACGATTTTTTTGGCTATAGCGACGGTTTCACCCATCGTCATAGCTATTCTGGGCTATAACGACAGTTTACCGTCGCTATAACCCAAAAAATCTGTCGTCCTAGGCCTACTGTGTAATACACAGCTGTGTATATACATATAGCCCATATATATATATATATATATATATATATATATATATACACACACACACACACACACACACAACGAATCAGGTCCGGACTCCCGAGCCTGATCAAAAACGGACCCCAATTTTTTTTTTGTAGAACAACTAAAAAAAATTATGGAACTGAATTTTTTTCATAATACAGTGTTTTGGGTGTATTTTTAATACCTATACCAACCAATGTATGTACAGTCTGTCCAGATTGTACAAAAATATTTTAGAATAGGCATCCAAATCACGCCCAAAATACTGTATTATGTAAAAATTTCAATTCCATAAAGTTTTTTTAGTTGTTTAAAAAAAACAAAAAAAAAGGTCCGTATTTTAATAGAGTCCGGGATCCCGGACTAGATCCGAAATCTCTCTCTCTCTCTCTCTCTCTATATATATATATATATATATATATATATATATATATATACTACTCCTAATATATTAACAAATTTTAAGGTTATATTAGTACACACTACTATTATGCTATTGAAAAAAATAATATACTATTATATTATTAAAATAAAACACTACTATAAGAATTTAAGTATTTTATTATCTTTTTCATCTATTTCGCCTAAATACCAGAAAGGTAAAATTAAAAGTAGAGGAGTTACAGTTACTAAAAATTATAAAAGATTTCTATTAGAGTTTTTATAATTTACCTGATTTTTTCAAGAAAAAAAATGCCTAGTAAATAATCCTATATTATGCAGATGGGTGCTCTCATTTCATTAGTAGTAGTAGTAGTATAAAATTCGAGATAAACATCATTATATTTATTTTCTCTCAATAATGTCGCCAACTGTTGCGGAATAATCCACTAGTCACTTAATCAAATTTAAACATTTTAAAGTATGTTAAAATGTTTATCTATCATATTAACAAGATAGTAACATATTCTTTTTTTGAGTTACATAATAGTAATGTACTAATATAACTATAGTACTCTACTTATTTTGTTTTACTAAGCCTTAAAATTTGTGAATATATTAATGTTATTGATATCATGCAACAATTTCAAGTAATAAAACCTCAAAAAATGTTATTGTAAACAATATTTGAGAATTATTTAATTTTGTGATTCATTTTATTAAATTTATATTCTTAAAGAAATTTTTTTTGAGTTTAACCTCACTGAACTTTCAGGTTGAATCCGCCCCTACCCCCGGCGTCCTACCTCCTAGGTTTGTCTAACGATTTATAGAACCAAAATGAGAATGAGGTTCAAAAAGCTGCTCCTAGAAAAATTTACAACAAAAGCAAACAAAGCCGTGAAAATTTATTTTTGAATTAGAAGAAAAGGTGAAAGAGCTAGGCAAAAGTAAATAGATATACAAGAGAGAAGGTTCACTAAGATGATCTACGATCATGAATCATGAATCATGACACGTTTCCTCCTTTGAGTGAGGAGACGATGCAAGTGTTGTTACCTAAAGGATTTAAGAACATGCAAGTAACTCCATACCAAATGAATAAAATTCAAAAAAAATTTACAAAAGTCAAAATAATTCGTTTCATTTTAATGGAACAACTAAACACAATTATTATTTTTTCATTCCATTTTAGGGATTAATTTTTTTGGGCACAAGTAACAGGGGTCTCAAAAGCATAAGCGCGTGAAGTAATGTTCCTTATAGAGGGCTCGGCTCATACACAGACATAGGGAGAAACTATCCTTGTGGTTGTGCCTAGGGGTGAGCGTGGTACGGTTTAGTACGATTTGAAGCTCAAATCGAACGAAATCGCTTAGGTGTGGTTTGAAAAATTCAAAACCACACATGAAACCGTTTGTGATTGGTGCGGTGCGGTTTTGAACCGTGCGGTTTGGTTTCATTTGGTGCGATTTCGGTTCCAAAACCAATTGAAATAACAAACCTGTAAAATAGTTAACAAAATCATCCACGCAAACGTATTACGCAGTGAACACAATCATAGAGTTAATTTAGCAAAATAGTTTCAGGCATCAACAATTACATGGTTGATTAATACTATGTTATCACATTTGATTTAGAAAATATCAAATCACTCTTGATTTGCAAACATAATTGATACTATTTATTCTTCATTCAATCCTGCAATATCCGTCTTCTAAAATAAAATGAGGAGACTATTTTATAGTAGATAAATTATATATACTTGTTGTAAGACCCCAAATTATTAATAAATAAAATTTAATTTCCTCTATTTATCATTTTAAAATAATAAGGGTTGATGTGGTTAGTTATGGGTAAAATGCGTAAATATTCAAATAAACAGGTGGTTATAAAATATTCATTGTTGTCGGGGAATATTCGTTTGATTGTGGAATATTCTTGCTGTCGGGGAATATTCGTACGACGACGCAGTATTTTGTGGGCCCTATAACGAAAAGCGATTGGATGAGTAAAACGACAAGTATAAGTTGTTTATAAATAACGGCGCAGTTGTTACCGTTAATAGTGTTGGAATAACCGGTGGTTAAAATACAGTAATACGCATTGTTGCACAGTAGCACACGGTATTGCACCAATTATCGATTCTTACGTAAGAAGGCACTACTCAATAATTGTTACAGTAGTTACTGTTCAGTATTTTATTTTATTGATTCAATAATTGCTGCGTTGATATTTTATATTACTGTTGTTTCAATAATTATCACTATACAGTATTTTCTATTATCGAAGCGATAATTCATATTATCTGAATAATATTATTAGATAACATTACTGGCAATGTCTAGAAAATTCTGTATAAGGAGAGGTTTGGTCACCTAATTGCGCGGCAGTAAGGAGAAATTCTTATTAGAAAGCCCCCTCTTTCCTGGGAACTGCCTGGTTGTCAGTATTGTGATTTTGTAATATTATTTGTGAATAATTAATTATTGATTTATATGATGAGGAAAATATTCATTTTATATGGATATAGATGGAGAAAATTTTTAAAGTGACAATTGTTGAAAATATATATTTTATCTTTTATGATAAAATAATATTTTATTATATTATTATAATATAATAATGATGATATTTTTACAATGAATGTGGTATATATGAGTAAATGAGGAGGAGGAGTATTTTTGTTGCAATAAATACTAAAAACATGTTAAACATGTTGGTGGACCCATTTCTTGATTGAAATTTGATTATAGCTTGTAAAATCGTCCGTTTATGAATTTCGGTCAATTTCTGTTTGAAATTTAGAAAAAATTTCTTCTGCAAAGTTGTAGAGAATTGAATTTCCTATAAAAGTCGCAAGATTTGAATTTTCTGATAAAGGGCTATTTATTATGAATTATTGAAGTTCTGAAGTTCCGAAATAATTGATTTTTGAAAGTTTTAATTGTTTTAATTAACAAAAATATTTTTTTTGATTTAATTGAGGGGGGTCACTCTTGGTGGCTGATGTTTGAATCAGATATTGTGTGCGTGAGAATTTAATAATTATATATTAATATTTTATTAAATTTTATGCTTTGGTGTTCTAAGCATTTTTCTATAAATAGGGTGCTTAGGTTAGAATTGAAAATCACACCAGAAACTAAAGATGTCTCTCTCGATATATTGAGCGTATTTTTGTGAGTATTTTAGTACTTTGAGTATTGTTATACGGTGCAAGTTCTTTCAGCATTATATCCAGTCAGAAGTACTATCCTTTTGAGGTAAGGGATGTTATTTTATTCGAAAATGATATTATTTCTTCAATATCATTATGCTGAAATATTGGTTGAATTTTTTTTTTATCAAATTTGGAACTTTTCATGTCGGGGTTACTATTCATGAGTAATTCACGAGTTACTATTCACGAAGCATGATGATATTTTTTTGTGAAATTTTTATCTTTTGGTGTTGGAGTTACTATTCACGTATACGACACTATTCACGAATAAAATACTGTTCACAAAAAAATTAAATTTTCTTTTCTATATCCAAGATTGTCTGTTATAGTTCCTATCTTTGATTAGATTTATGTTTTGGTCTTCGTTCTTGAATTTTACTCCACTCTGGTTATTTATAAAGTATTTTTGAACTTGGGTTATTTAAAGTATGAATCCTTAATACTTGTTCTTTTGTTTCACTGAATTCGTTTTTTTTAAATATTTTTCATCATCCTCAGTCCTAAATGATGATATTATTGAATATCTTTGGCCTGTAGTGCAAAGATGAATGATTTCTGATGAATATCTTTGACCTGTAGTGCAAAGATGAACATGTATTTAGATGAACATGACCAACTGATGAATATCTTTGGCCTGTAGTGCAAAGATGAATATTTGATTTCAGATATATATTGATCGGTGTTACAGGGACAAAAGATTGATGATGAACTTTTATATTCATATATAGAAATAGTAGATTTCATTCTCTACTTAACTCTTCTAATGAATTATTATTTTCGCTGCGAATATTGATTTAAAACTTGTTGTCTATTGTATTCTATTAGATTTTTCCCTGTTAAAGACTAACGATAATTTATTTTGTATTATCTTAGTCATAATGTTATTTACTAGGCTAGTTGAGCTCACCCTTTTTCCTTTTTGTTCCATTTTTTTTCTCAGGAGGCGAGAATGTAGCGAGTACTAGTCGGGGTATGGAATGATGGTTCTAGAAGTTATTTTAGTAGTCCTCACCATTTTTATAAAATAATGTATCAATAATTGAAATGAGGACTTATTTGAGTGTGAATATTGTCTAGATGACAGTATTTATATTTAAACTCACAGTTTTTATGTTGTATTAATAAAGTTGTAGTTGTTTCTGTACCATGTATTTTGACGACTCAGAATGGGTGTTGTATACCTGTTTTGGGGGCGTCACACTTGTAGCAAATTTGAGAAAACATGATGATTATTTGGTGCGGTTTCGATTTTATGCGTGCGATTTTGACTAGTAATCAAACCGAAACCGTAAATTTGATTTTTCAACACATCTAAAATCGCCACATACGCCGGAACCTTTGGTGCAGTTTTAATTGGTGCGGTTTGTACGATTTTTGAGACGATTTTAGTTCCAAATTGATTTCTTACTCAGTCCTAGTTATGCCAATCAATTTTTCTAACAAAGAACTGAAAGCATTACAAACCCAGGGTGATGTTATGACCTTGTGCATTGAAAATTTTTATATTAAGAGTGTTCGTGGATGGTGTTAGCTCTGTGGACATCTTCTTTATCTTGAAACTTTTACAGCCTTACTAAGGTTTAAAAAGGGACGGAAAAGAAAATAAATAGACAGAAAATATAAATTTTTTATTCAATTATATTATTATTAAATATTTTAATAAATAAAAAAGGAGAAAGATAGACGAAAAACAAAAAAAACTAATAATCCTTGTTCACTTTTCTTGCCAAAGCTTTCCATTCAAAAGTGGTCAGATCTAAACAGAAAACTGAATAACATAAGTAAATCTTTATTAATCTCTATTGTACCCGTTATATTATTAACATAATAAACTAATACTCCCTCCTATTCAGATTAAATGTCATTTTAGAGTTAAGCACACTTATTAAGAAATAACACAAAATGTCTTTTGTGTCCCTAATTAATTATTTCTCTCTCCGCAATTGTCTCTTCTCATTCTCCACAATTGTCCCTGATTAATTATTTCTCTCTCCACAATTGCATTTACTAAGCATATTAAATAGAAGGGTAAATTAGGAAAAAATTATGCAATATTGCATCGAGATTTCAAAACGACACTCGTATAGAATAAAATTAAACTCCCTAAAACGTTATTTAATCTGAATAGGAGGGAGTATAAGATTAAAATAAAATTTTGAATGTAAAACTTAATTTTCCCCCCTCTGTAAACTCATTAATAACATGCAAAAGAAAAACTTATATAAGTTTTCAATTCCTTTCTTGTCCCCTTAAACAGTGTTAGGGAAATGAGGCTAGAAGTCGATAAATATAGCATAACTCCTCTTTGGATTGTCTAAATCCCAATTCACCTTTCACCTGAAGGAAGCATCCGTCTGCCAGTAACTATAGGATCCGCACCATACAAAGGCCATCATCATATTTCTAGTGGTCAGTATCCTATCTACTTCTACTGCCAAACTTGGCCGTGCTGAAGAAAGCCTTGAAAATTATCTCATCCAACTATCTAAGTATCATCACCTCTCTTTTTTATCTTTCTCCCACAGCTTACATATTAGAAAAATCAACTCAAAGACTTCAGCCTAACCAAGCCCCTCTTGGCTCAATGGTAAAAATACTACTCAAGGTCTTGAATTCATTTTTGCCAAAGGCAAGAATGCTAAATTTCAGTCCAATATATCAAAAAAAAAAAAGACTTCACCCGAGCCGTCTCAATTTTCAGAAAGAAACAAAATTAGAATTTCAAGCTTCTCACTTCCCTATCCCTCATATTTTTGAAAGAATCAAAATTAGAATTTCAAGAGTCGATGAATTACACTGCACACAGAGAGAAAGCCAAAACAATACTCACTGTTCTTAAAAGATTGTCGTTTACTACCTCTGTTCCTAAAAAATTGTCGTTTAAGATTTTGGCACATGAATTAAGAAAGTATCATTTACCAAGTAAAATTTATTTAAAATTTCATCACTACCCCTTTATGGGAAATTGAAAACTATTAATACAAGGATGAGAATTTCTTGGGACAATAAGAGAAGGTAGGAATAATATAGGAAAGTAAATAATTTATTCTCCTCGAAAGTTGTAAACGACAAACTTTTTAGAATAAATTTTTTCTTCTAAAACGACAATCTTTTAGGAACAGAGGGAGTAAAATTTTTGCACATGGATTAAGAAAGTCATTGAATAGTGAATACTGTCATTTACCCTCTCTGTCCCAAATAAATTGCTCAATTTTGACATTTTTAAGTCAAATTGATTATTTTTAAAATTAATAATTAAGCATATATAAATATATTTCTAAAATTATAAAAATTGAGATTAGTAATAAATTATATATACTTTCTTTTTGGTTATAATCTCTTCACCTATATTTTAGCAAAAATAGTAAAAAAATTAGTTTTAAAAATAGTCAATTTGACTTTAAAAAGTCAAAACTGAGCAATTAATTTGGGACGGAGGGAGTAATAATTAAAATTTGTGTAAAATTTCATCACTACCCTTTTATGAGAAGTTGAAAACTATTAATACAAAGGAGAGAATTTCTTGGAATAATGAAAAAAAGTAGGGGTGATATTAGAAAATAAATAATTTATTCTCTTAGAAAATTGTAAACGTCAAATATATTGGAACAAAAATTATTTTCTAAAACGTAAATTTTTTAGGGACGGAGAGAGTACATTCTAATTAGACATCCAATAACTCCATCCATTTCAAATTAGAGATACATTCTTAAAATGACTACTTTTAAGGAAAAAATTATTTTTCCAAATATCCCCCTAACATTTGCTCGAAATGTAATAGAGGTAGCATGATAGTATTCAATCTACCTAGAATATAAGTAAAATAGTATGTAAAGAACTTCACGTCACTTCACTGTCGAAAAGTAAAAATATTTCTCTAAAACTAGAACGGACTAAAGAAAGACTATTTTCAGAGCGGAGGGAGTATATAACAATTTCAAATCATTTGCTACAACTCAAATATAATCACAACTACTTCATGATCACTAAACGTTGTGAGACAGTTGAATTGAATAGGAAGTCACTCTGCTTCAAGGGCCGCAATCTCATACCTGACTTCTTCTAGGTGTTCGTTTATGGTCGTCACTGCATCCTGCACACCTTTGATGGCTTCCTTCAGAGCATTATCATATTCTGCATCAGCTTCTGCCTCTTCAGTTCCAGCAGCTTCGGTTATCTAGTGGACATGAACACACTCATGCTGCATTGGCTCTTTGAATTTGCAGTTGTCGTGGCTCACTAGACGCTCTGAGGGACGACCCGCCTTCTTCAACACCTGAATAGTGGCCGTCTGAGGCCCAGCGGAGAGTATTTGTCAGACATAATAAAATTTGGTGCACCTACAAGTTTTGTACACGAACAGAAAGGATAGGGATATTGACACAATCAGTATTGTGCAACAATTAAACAAGTAACTAGGAATTTCCGCACTCACGGGCGAGGAGTGTTGGGAATGGTTGAGGCATTAATAGAATAACCCAGGTCTAAAGTTCCAGTTAGAACACTTTGGGTCAGACAATCAACCATGTGTGTGTGTGTTTTTTGGGTTGTGGGGATTTTTTTTTGGGGTTGGGGTTGGGGGTGGGGGGATTGAGGCATTAATGGAATAACCTGGGTCTCAAATTCCAGTTATCACACTTGAGGACAAGCAAGCAAGCTAACTTGATAAAAAAGAAATAACAAATGACCAAATAGTTTGCATGAGGCTGCGAACCTTCTGCAACATTCATCCTTGTAATAAAAAGTTGTACATAGAGGAAGACATGAACTAATTTTTTTACCAAGTCTTGCTTGTCAGCCACCAAATGAATTTATTATTCTCTTGAAAACATGAAAAAAGAAAAATAAATCACCATACATTGTCTCAAATAGATGTTTACTGGTGACTCACTAAAGGAGAATTTGCATGATCTATAATTCAACACATTTGACAACTATGGGGTAGTTTCTTTATTTCAAATTCTATTAGTACTTCATAAATATAGTTTAAAAGGAAATTATTTTTTACTAAGTAGTTTTTACATGATATTACTAGGTTACTATTATTAAAGAACAAATATATTTAGTGATATAATTTTAATATGTATTTGTTAATAATATAATATTTCTAATAACAATTTATAATAAAGCTTTTTATGGTTTAATAAATTATTATTGCAGAATTTTAACCTATTTCTATTAATTATAATTATATATAGAATGGTTTTTTTGTTTGATCAATATATAGAATGTTAGAATTAGTTAGATAACATATACATTTAGAAAGAATCAATTTCCTTATGAGATATCTTGACTTATTTTGTCTATAATAAATAAATATGGAAAAAATTGATTTTAAACTAATAAATATAATTATTTTTTTAAGGATAAGTGTTTTCTAATGTAGGACAAGATTCAAAGATGAATATTTTCTGGAAATTAAGGAAGAATAAAGGAAAAGTGAACTTTGAGTTATGCTCCGCACATCACTATCCCAAGGGTTTCTCAAGCGTAAAAGAGAGGATCTGATTGCAATCAAAATATTGTAATAATAATCTTTCAATAATTTAGTAGTCTACATAACTTGCGGGGTTTATATCAATATTTATAAACTCAACCCCTAATATTACTTGGAGAATAATAAAAGTACTAAAAGACTAAAATACCCTTACTAACTATTAAAATCCTAAACCCCCACTAATAAATAAATAAATAAATAATTACATCAATTACTCTTACATTAAACATAATAAAAACTCCAAATATAAATATTCAAAATCTTTGATTTGGTCTTGACTTGTAGTCCCCATCATTTTCCTTTTGAGTATTTCTTCTGCTGTAGTTTATTTAGCTAGCTCATTCTTAAAGGTAGGTCTTGTATGTCAAAGACTATCACATCTTCAAGAATATCTAGTCTTGATTATGGTATTCTTTGTGCCTAGAATTTTCACACGCATGTTTTTCTCTCTTATATTGTTGGAATCAATCTTTGGAGCAGTTTCCTCATAATAATTATATTTAAAAGGTGAGAGCTCCTTCGTGTTTGAGTGTTTGTAAGCAAGCGAGTGAGACTAATTGCCCTTCTTCTTTTTTTAATATTGTCTTCTGGCATGGTAGTTGTGGTGTTTTTTGTTCAGGGTGTTTGCAGAATGTTGGGTTATTCCTTTAGAAGTTGAAGAGATGCTTCTTAGCAAGTTTCGAGCTTCTGGTAGGAAGGAGAGTAAGGTGCTCTGGCAATGTGCCTGTTTTTGCTATTCTTTTGGGAATATGACTCAGAAAATGATAGATTTTCAGTTATCTTGTACTTTCATCGTATTTGGGTTAAAGTCACGTTTCTTGATTCGTAGTGCGTTTTCACAATACATAATTATTAGAGAATAACAACGCAATGAAAAACAATAGCAAAAGAGAAATCGAAAGAAAAACAATCACACAACATGCAAAATTTACGTGTTTCACTCAAAATATTGGGCTAGTCCACAGTCGGCGACTTATCAGTTTGACTATCTTTAGAATTTCTGTACATCATATAATGTAGAATCCTCTCCTTATAAAAATAATATAAGAAACCCTAATTCAACCTAAAAGTAAAAAACTACCCTAATTCACACATAACTACTTCTCCGGACCTACTGGCCCTCCGCTCTAAGAACATGACCTTTTGGGTAGCTTTACAATTAACTCTAAATTAAAGTTCGGATCAGGCTTCATTAATAACAAGAACTTTGAGGGTCTATTTCGGATTGTACAGAGGGATTGGGGGTATGCCATGCTTTAAGGGTTTTGTACTTTTTCACTTTTCTATGCTCTCTCTATTCCAATAAAGAAAATTATTCTTGTGAAAAAGAACCTAGTTTAGCTCCATACAGTATTTAGTAACACATCATAAACAAAATCCACATAAAAGTCCTAAAAGTTTAGAATTTGTTTCAGGATTCATGCCAATGCACCATGGTGACAATAGTTTTTAATTAGAACCTAATATGGATACCATATATGGAAACTATAATAAATTTGGATGTGGTTGTAGAGAGTCAACTAATAGAATATAACAGCAGCCCCATGATTACAGCCCTTGCAATCTGGGGCTTGATTGTAGGGTGTAGATCTTTATTTTGTAACTTATGTAACAGCCTGTACTGATGTAACAGTCCCTTAATTTTGGGCATCATAATTCCTGAAGATATTATATAAGGCTAGAGATCTCACAAGAAGACTCAAGCAATTCCATTCTAAATTATAGTTTGTACTTTTGATTAGATCATCATGGATTCTGTACTAACAATTCATTGGAAAACAATACTAATTAACACTAGTGGACAGCAGGAAGAAAAAGATACCAGATTCAATTTCTGCTTTTCCTGTATTTGCACAGATCTGAGCAACTGAGCTAAATCATCTCGGCAGCAATCAGGACTCAGAAATAGAGACTCCATTTCAAGTACTTGCACTAGTGGAGAGACTAATGCTAAAGCTATGCGCTTGAAGGCCATTTAGGGGGGGGAGAAGGGGAAGGGATATGAAAATAATGCTGGAACATGTGACTAACCTGTTTTGAGCAATCACTAAATTCTACAGTGATCTCACTGCAAATTTGTTGGTAAGCTGGATCTAATCCTGAAACCATGTAGTCTTCAAACCCCCTGTCAAGTACTAGATATTATCAGATTTATCACCAAGATTATTATTATATTTAAGTAGAGAACTTGAAGTGAAAAATAAAAAATCATACTTGATCTTTTTAGCGAAAGACGAATGAACTTTCAAAGATATTCTTAGAAAAATGATTAATAGCTCTAGGTAGCTGATGACAGATTGACCGGGTCAGAATTTTTCGTCAATTTATCGACTCGAGTGTCAAGTGTTCAACAAATGATTTCAAGTAATTGGGCTAAAGATTATTTAAGGGAGTACAATTCAAGTGTTATTGGAGTGGTCCAATTCATCAAATCAATTTAGCAGCATAAATGGGAAGCTTGAATTACAAAGTTGTGGGCTGCAGTTTATTGTTTGATCACGTGGTCTTCTCAATATTGATATTCATGAAGTACATGCACGGATTCCAACTCAAGTCCAATAAGTAATCAGAATGGCATGATCAATATATATTTTTCTTTTGTGGGCTACGTGTACATATCAACAAGGAAAAGGCTGGAGAATAATAAGTCTTGTACACATGGGCCACCTTGCAACGGAATATCAATAGTATTTAATTTACAAGGTTTCTATATAATCCGTACGCCGCATGGAAATTCTTTGGCATCTAGAATTAATTTTAAATTCTATTTTAAATAGGATCTCTTTTTATTTAATAGGATTTCTTTTTCCAATTTGATTTCTATTTCCTTATAGAAATTAGGGTTATGGTTTATAAATTCCTATTAGGATTTGGATTGTTTTGAGTAGTATAAATAGAGGTCCAAGTTATGTAATCAAACACATTAACATTATTCATTATTCAATATATTTGTGAGGTTATTCTCTTCTTTTGGTTCTTTAAAGAATTCCTAAGTATTTTTCTTAGTTATTTCTTTGAGATTCAATTTGACTTATCATACAACAATTCATAGTTGTGTGTGGCGTCTTCTACCGCATCAATCGTCGATTGTACCAAGATTACCGCTTCAATATAAGCGAGGGGTCAAGGTGTCGTTGGTGTCCATTCAACGCAGAATTCCGAACGCGAGCAATTGTACCAAGATTACCGTCTACATATAGGCGAGGGGTTAAGGTGTTGCAAGCAATTCACCCAACAACTGTGCTAGAAACGATCGGGGCGGCGACCACCTCACGCAAGCGTGCCGTGGAGTCTATCATTTGGTATCAAAGCTAAGCCTTTCTAGCGAGTTACTTATCTTTAATTTTTTTGTCGAAATATATATTGTAAAAAAAAAAAAAAAAAAAGAAGGCAAAAAAAAAAAAGAAGAAAAATAAAAAAAAAAAAAGAAGGAAAAGAAAAAAAAAATCATATTTTCATTGTGCTAACCAAACTTGTAGCACACCATCAAATTCCAATGAAGATTTCATACCGTTCCGTCATCATCAATTCTGAAACGGAGCTACAAATTACAAATCTGAGGCATACAAGAGGAGTACAAGACAATCGATCAGTGATTTTGTGGTATTTTGATAAGTCATACCATCTATAATTTTGTTTAGTGATAAGTAATTTTGAATTGATTAGTAAAACCAAGAATTTTGCTAAGGAATTCAATAAGAACCTATTAGAGAGAATATTCGAGGTAAAAGGCTTAGTGGTGAGATTAATCGAGGGTAAAAACCAAATTTGAGCGATACACGAGTGATTCATCATTATTTGAGCGAAACACGTAAGGGAGTGTGCGAGGAAAATTTTTATCTACTAACCTTTGTTTTACAGCAAACATGTATGGCTACAATTATGAAAGTTCTTATGGGTCTCAAAGGAATACTTTCCAAGGCAATATTGATACAGAGGCATATATGAGATGGGAGAGAAAAATGGAGCGAGAATTTGAGTATCATGATTACTCCGAGAGGAGGAAGGTCAGACGTGCAATTCAAGAGTTCTCCGATCATACAATTATATGGTGGCAGCTTATCAAACAAAAACATGGGGAGCGTCCGTTCGAGACATGGGCAGAATTAAAATCAGCAATGAGAAAGCGCTTTGCTCCAGTACTGCGTGACAGGAGGGAGGAATATACATCTCAAAGACATGTAGAGCAACCTTCAGGGCCATCTACAGTAGATAATAACAGGAGTGTTCGTACACAAGTAAACAAGGAAGATTATTGGATGCAACTACAATATACTCCTAAAGCGCAAAAGAAACAAGATCAACGGGAGGAAGTGGAAGAAATTATAGAATATGCGGTCCAAGGAGAATTATTGGGTTCGAGTGTTCAAGATGAAATCCATGATCAAAAGCAAGATGGTGAACATCCGAAAGAAAGTAATCAAGGAGATGAGTTTGTAAAAGAAAATGCATGTGGAAAAGATCGACAAAAAGAAATTGTTCAAAAGGTTGATAATGTAAAAGAAAAAAGTGAAAAGAGTGAGAATGAAAAGAAAAGAGAGATTGAAAAAAAAGATAATGAAAAGAAAAGAGAGATTGAGAATAAAGAGAATGAGAGTGACCTTGAAAACAAACGAGAGAAAAACAAACGAGAGAGTGAGCATGAAGAAGAGAGAGAAGAAATATGTGACTATGAAAAAGAGAGTGAGTTAAAAAGTGAGTTATATTTTGAAAAGCCAATGACTGTACATTCGTACAAGATGGCGCTTTTGAATACTAACACTAATGATTCTTCTTTGTCTAGTTTTGTTTTGTCTCTTGTACAGGTTGTTGAAGAAATACCCCGTACTATCATTCCGTACCGATCAGCTGATAGTATTCCCGAGGAGACAACGGAGTTACCAAGGCGGGTTGGAGAGTTGGTGAAAGTGGGTATCGTGAGAGAAGACATGAGTTCATGTGTTTATTATGAGATCATAGTATCTAAGGGGGATAAGACAACGAGTTTGTTCGTCGATTTTGAATTGGTAAACAAGTATCGTTATTCTTTTCTTTATTTAGATAATATGTTTGATAAATTGCATAGTTCTTATGTTTTATCTACATGTGATAATAATCATGTGATGACAATGCCTAATCAATTTAGCATGAGATATTGTGATAAATGGAAAATTGTGTTAGCATGTGAGTTATATAGGTGGTTAGTTATTTCTGTTAGATTAATTGATGCATCTAGTGTTTTCATGAGTTATTTAAAACATGTTTTGCATGCTTCCATTGGATTTGTTGTTAGCTATTTTGTGGGTAGAATCATCTATATCATAAATTATGGTGGATACTTAATATTTGTTGAGTTAGTTTATGATCATGATATATATTCTCATTTTCGGTGTGCTTACTTGCATGAAATAAATTCTAGGTTTTGTTATTCAAATATTGACTTAGGGTTTTATGCTAGTCAATCTTTACATGAATTGTCATTAGTTGATAATGGTAGTGATCATGTTTTTCCGATCGAGAAATTTCCATTGCATGATTTGATATCATCTGGTATTGATTTGAAAAGTGTTTATCATCAAGATGGATTGAGATATAAGTTATTTGCATGTTTAGGCAGTTCACTTGGATTAGCTAAGACATTGCATAATTCCATGGGATTGTTGGATCATAGTTTGCATTCTTTTATGGGAGAATTTGCTAATATCTATTTTGGTGATATTCCCGTTGTTGTCAACACTTTGAAAAATTCTTTAGCATGTGTTGAGTTTGTGCGTAATCCGGATAAATGTGCTATTGAGTTTTCAACTTGTGATTGTGACCTTTTTATTGCATTGGTGCTATTATGTGATTTTGACTGTGTTAATGTCAATGGAAGGAGAAAGGTGGGTTGTGTTTTGCAGATTCGTGATAAGATCATATTCATCAAGGAAATCATGGATCGTGCGATTCAATTCGATCAATGCATTGAGAGTCTACAGGGAAGTGTTTTGAATATTGTTCTAGTAGACTATGCATGTGATTTTGATTTATTTGATTTCTTGGTGATTAGACAAAAGGGAGTTGTTGATTTGTTTTGTTCTGTGTTTAATCCAGGAATTCAAGAGAGTTTGCGTGAGAAACGTGACAAATTTCAAAAATTGATATTTGACATAGGTGCAGTAACGAATGTGTTTCTGCGAAGGGATGAGATCATCAAATTGATTTTTGATCCAGGAATTCAAGTGTATGGGCTTATGCAACGTGATGAGTTTCAAAAGTTGACATTTGACCCAGGATCATTAACGTGGTTTTGTTTACGAATGATCAAGATCATAAGATTCATTTTTGATCCGGGAATTCGTGAAAGGGAGTTTGTGATACATAAAGAGTTCTTCATACAGATATTTGATCCAGGAGGAGATGAAGCTTTTCAAATTCTTGCTTGCGTTGCTGATATTACTTATTCATTTAAATTACTGGGTGAGACTTGTGGTTATGTTTTGTTTGGCGATTCTAACTTTGCTTGTTTTGATGTAGGATCAGATTTGTGGACAAATCCTTTTCAAGGGGAGCGGATGCCAGATTTGAGGACAAATCCTTTTGAAGAGGAGGGGAATGATGACAGATTGACCGGGTCAGAATTTTTCGTCAATTTATCGACTCGAGTGTCAAGTGTTCAACAAATGATTTCAAGTAATTGGGCTAAAGATTATTTAAGGGAGTACAATTCAAGTGTTATTGGAGTGGTCCAATTCATCAAATCAATTTAGCAGCATAAATGGGAAGCTTGAATTACAAAGTTGTGGGCTGCAGTTTATTGTTTGATCACGTGGTCTTCTCAATATTGATATTCATGAAGTACATGCACGGATTCCAACTCAAGTCCAATAAGTAATCAGAATGGCATGATCAATATATATTTTTCTTTTGTGGGCTACGTGTACATATCAACAAGGAAAAGGCTGGAGAATAATAAGTCTTGTACACATGGGCCACCTTGCAACGGAATATCAATAGTATTTAATTTACAAGGTTTCTATATAATCCGTACGCCGCATGGAAATTCTTTGGCATCTAGAATTAATTTTAAATTCTATTTTAAATAGGATCTCTTTTTATTTAATAGGATTTCTTTTTCCAATTTGATTTCTATTTCCTTATAGAAATTAGGGTTATGGTTTATAAATTCTTATTAGGATTTGGATTGTTTTGAGTAGTATAAATAGAGGTCCAAGTTATGTAATCAAACACATTAACATTATTCATTATTCAATATATTTGTGAGGTTATTCTCTTCTTTTGGTTCTTTAAAGAATTCCTAAGTATTTTTCTTAGTTATTTCTTTGAGATTCAATTTGACTTATCATACAACAATTCATAGTTGTGTGTGGCGTCTTCTACCGCATCAATCGTCGATTGTACCAAGATTACCGCTTCAATATAAGCGAGGGGTCAAGGTGTCGTTGGTGTCCATTCAACGCAGAATTCCGAACGCGAGCAATTGTACCAAGATTACCGTCTACATATAGGCGAGGGGTTAAGGTGTTGCAAGCAATTCACCCAACAACTGTGCTAGAAACGATCGGGGCGGCGACCACCTCACGCAAGCGTGCCGTGGAGTCTATCAGTAGCAAGGAGAGAAGCACTAAAATGACAGTTTCCATTTTGAATAAAGTTCAAGTGTCGGTTACTGAACTCCATAATTGTGGACTGGCAAGAAACATGTCTTAAAATCCTTTACTTGTTTGCGTTGTCCTTCCGGAGCAAAATTTTATATATACTCTAGAAAGGAAGTTGGGACAAGATGATTATTAATCACTATAGTGTTACATATCATCTGAAGGAAGTGTGCTTTGTGAAGTGAGTGAATTGCAAAATATGGATGTAGGAGAGGCTTCCCATAGTTCCTGGGGAACACGTAGATCAAAAGGAACCTCCTCAACAGGAATGAAACTTGCACTTAAGATCTCAAAACCCTAACAGATATGTTATGTCAAATAATTTACCATCAAAAACATAAATTTGACATAGGGTCTGAAATTGATTGATTAACATTTGGAGAACCTATTACCACACGTGGAGAAAATGGAAGATCTACAGAAAATGAAAAGCACTAAAATCCAGATCTAGTTGAATAGCCTAAAGGGTCCAAAGCGACTGGATGATATGGTTGTACTAAACCTAAAGTAATCTGGCTGTAATCGATAGAAAAGATTTCTATATCTGGTAACATGCACTTCAAAATGCAATTTTTGCCATTTTATGTGTTTCATCTTGTGCATGTATTATGTCACGAATGGAAGGTAGTAAGTTTTGATGGGGAAAATGCTTCGGTAGTAAAAGCAATGTTTTGGTTGGTAGCAAGGAATGTTTGGTTGGACCATAACAGAAATAAGTATATATGGTAACTGTTTCCACGCAATTTTTATGGTTAGACTGGCAATTGGTGGCAGTTGTACATCAGTTATTTCTTTTTTTCATTTTTTTCTTTTTGATTAGTATTTCAGCATAATTATTTGATGTCAGAAATATGATGTGGTCATATTGTATGACATCGTTATAAACTTTACTTGTCAAGGAAAAAAAAGGTATGACATCATCATATAGCTACTATATGTTGTATTGACTTCCCTGATTTTGCATTAGTTAGTTTCACTGGACCTGGTCCTAGTCCTGGCCCTAAGGTGAAGCAACTAATAAAACCGATCTTTCAACTAGTCTTACAATATAGAGAACATTTCAAAACTAAAGTCCAATTGACGATAGGCCCAAGTGGAATAGTATAATAATTCATGATTGCGTAGACCAATATCAATTAATTCATACATTTGTCAACAAATTATTTAATATTTAGTATTTGATAAATAAGGCAACTTATCCTTTAATAAAAATAGATAAATAAATATACATATATAGATAGATAGATAGATAGATAGATACGGGACACTATAATTACATGAATAACAATAAAGCAAAAAGATCATCTTAGTATTTGATTACTAGCGCAAAGAGATTAACAACTAATTAGCACAAAGAGATTAACAACAATCAAATATATTGATCCATCAGGATGAGTGTAGGACCTGTAGGTGAAAAACTCGTACCTTGCTTACTTGAATTAGGGTTTGAGATGCACCAAGGACGAGAGAAATTCACAAGAAAATATGAATTTTAATTGAGGATTTGAAAGAGGAGAGAAGAATAGGCAAGCAACATGAAACCGAACACGAAATCGCTTAGGTGTGGTTTGAAAAATTCAAAATCACACATGAAACCGTTTGTGATTGGTGCGGTGCGGTTTTGAACCGTGCGGTTTGGTTTCATTTAGCGCGATTTCGGTTCCAAAACTAATTGAAATAACAAACCTGTAAAATAGTTAACAAAATCATCCACACAAACGTATTACGCAGTGAACACAATCATAGAGTTAATTTAGCAAAATAGTTTCAGGCATCAACAATTACATGGTTGATTAATACTATGTTATCACATTTGATTTAGAAAATATCAAACCACTCTTGATTTGCAAACATAATTGATACTATTTATTCTTCATTCAACCCTGCAATATCTGTCTTCTAAAATAAAATGAGGAGACTATTTTATAGTAGATAAATTATATATACTTGTTGTAAGACCCCAAATTATTAATAAATAAAATTTAATTTCCTCTATTTATCATTTTGAAATAGTAAGGGTTGATGTGGTTAGTTATGGGTAAAATGCGCAAATATTCAAATAAGCAGGTGGTTATAAAATATTCATTGTTGTCGGGGAATATTCGTTTGATTATGGAATATTCTTGCTGTCGGGGAATATTCGTACGACGACGCAGTCTTTTGTGGGCCCCATAACGAAAAGCGATTGGATGAATAAAACGACAAGAATAAGTTGTTTATAAATAACGGCGTAGTTGTTACCGTTAATACTGTTGGAATACTCGGTGGTTAAAACACAGTAATACGCGTTGTTGCACAGTAGCACATGGTATTGCACCAATTATTGATTCTTACGTACGAAGGCACTACTCAATAATTGTTACAGTAGTTACTGTTCAGTATTTTATTTTATTGATTCAATAATTGATGTGTTGATATTTTATATTACTGTTGTTTCAATAATTATCACTATACAGTATTTTCTATTATCGAAGCGATAATTTATACTATCTGAATAATATTATTAGATAACATTACTGGGAATGTCTAGAAAATTCTGTCTAAGGAGAGGTTTGGTCACCTAATTGCGCGCCAGTAAGGAGAAATTCTTATTGGAAAGCCCCCTCTTTCCTGGGAACTGCCTGGTTGTCAGTATTGTGATTCTGTAATATTATTTGCGAATAATTAATTATTGATTTATATGATGAGGAAAATATTCATTTTATATGGATATAGATGGAGAAAATTTTTAAAGTGACAATTGTTGAAAATATATATTTTATCTTTTATGATAAAATAATATTTTATTATATTATTATAATATAATAATGATGATATTTTTACAATGAATGTGGTATATATGAGTAAATGAGGAGTATTTTTGTTGCAATAAATATTAAAGACATGTTAAACATGTTGGTGGACCCATTTCTTGACTGAAATTTGATTATAGCCTGTAAAATCGTCCGTTTATGAATTTCGGTCAACTTCTGTTTGTAATTTGGAAAAACTTTCTTCTGCAAAGTTGTAGAGAATTGAATTTCCTATAAAAAGTCGCAAGATTCAAATTTTCTGATAAAAGGGCTATTTATTATGAATTATTGAAGTTCTGAAATAATTGATTTTTGAAAGTTTTAATTGTTTTAATTAACAAAAACATTTTTTTTGATTTAGTTGAGGGGGGTCACTCTTGGTGGCTGATGTTTGAATCAGATATTGTGTGCGTGAAAATTTAATAATTATATATTAATATTTTATTAAATTTTCTGCTTTTGTGTTCTAAGCATTTTTCTATAAATAGGGTGCTTAGGTTAGAATTGAAAATCACACCAGAAACTAAAGATTTCTCTCTCTTTCTCTCTCGATATATTGAGCGTATTTTTGTGAGTATTTTAGTACTTTGAGTATTGCTATACGGTGCAAGTTCTTTCAGCACTATATCCAATCAGAAGTACTATCCTTTTGAGGTAAGAGATGTTATTTTATTCGAAAATGATATTATTTCTTCAATATCATTATGCTGAAATATTGGTTGGATTTTTTTTTATCAAATTTGGAACTTTTCATGTCGGGGTTACTATTCACGAGTTACTATTCACGAGTTACTATTCACGAAGAATGATGATGGTTTTTTGTGAAATTTCTATCTTTTGGTGTCGGAGTTACTATTCACGTATACGGTACTATTCACGAATACGATACTATACACAGAAAAATTAAATTTTCTTTTCTATGTCCAAGATTGTCTGTTATAGTTCCTATCTTTGATTGGATCTATGTTTTGGTCTTCGTTCTTGAATTTTACTTCACTCTGGTTATTTGTGAAGTATTTTTGAACTTGGGTTATTTAAAGTATGAATCCTTAATACTTGTTCTTTTGTTTCACTGGATTCGTTTTTTTTAAAATATTTTTCATCATCCTCAGTCCTAAATGATGATATTATTGAATATGTTTGGCCTGTAGTGCAAAGATGAATGATTTCTAATGAATATCTTTGACCTGTAGTGCAAAGATGAACATGTGTTTAGATGAACATGACCAACTGATGAATATCTTTGGCCTGTAGTGCAAAGATGAATATTTAATTTTAGATATATATTGATTGATGTTACATGGATAAAAGATAGATGATGAACTTTTATATTCATATATAGAAATAGTAGATTTCATTCTCTACTTAACTCTTCTAATGAATTACTATTTTCGCTGCGAATATTGATTTAAAACTTGTTGTCTATTGTATTCTATTAGATTTTTCCCTGTTGAAGACTAACGATAATGTGTTCTGTATTATCTTAGTCATAATACTTTTTACTGGGCTAGTTGAGCACACCCTTTTCTTTTTTGTTCCATTTTTCTTCTTAGGAGGCGAGAATGTAGCGAGTACTAGTCGGGGTATGGAATGATAGTTCTAAAAGTTATTTTAGTAGTCCTCACCATTTTTATAAAATAATGTATCAATAATTGAAATGAGGACTTATTTGAGTATGGATATTGTCTAGATGACAATATTTATATTTAAACTCACAGTTTTTATGTTGTATTAATAAAGTTGTAGTTGTTTCTGTACCATGTATTTTGACGACTCAGAATGGGTGTTGTATACCTGTTTTGGGGGCGTCACACTTGTAGCAAATTTGAGAAAACATGATGATTATTTGGTGCGGTTTCGATTTTATGCGTGCGATTTTGACTAGTAATCAAACCGAAACCATAAATTTGATTTTTCAACAAATCTAAAACCGCCACATACGCTGGAACCGTTGGTGCAGTTTTAATTGGTGCGGTTTGTGCGGTTTTTGAGGCGGTTTTGTTTTCAATTTGATTTCTTATTCAGTCCTAGTTATGCCAATCAATTTTTCTAACAAAGAACTGAAAGCATTACAAACCCAGGGTGATGTTATGACCTTGTGCATTGAAAATTTTTATATTAAGAGTCTTCGTGGATGTTGTTATCTCTGTGGACATTATCTTGAAACTTTCACAGCCTTACTAAGGTTTAAAAGGGACGAAAAAGAAAATAAATAGACAGAAAATATAAGTTTTCTATTCAATTATATTATTAATAAATACTTTAATAAATAAAAAAGGAGAAAGATAGACGAAAAACAAAAAAAAAACTAATAATCCTTGCTCACTTTTCTTGCCAAAGCTTTCCATTCAAAATTGGTCAGATCTAAACAGAAAACTGAATAACATAAGTAAATCTTTATTAATCTCTATTGTACCCTTTATATTATTAACATAATAAACTAATACTTCCTCCTATTCAGATTAAATGTCATTTTAGAGTTAAGCACACTTATTAAGAAATAACACAAAATGCCTTTTGTGTCCCTAATTAATTATTTCTCTCTCCACAATTGTCTCTTCTCATTCTCCACAATTGTCCCTAATTACTTATTTCTCTCTCCACAATTGCATTTACTAAGCATATTAAATAGAGAGGTAAATTAGGAAAAAATTGTGCAATATTGCATAGAGATTCCAAAATGACACTTGTATAGAATAAAATTAAACTCCCTAAAACGTCATTTAATCTGAATAGGAGGGAGTATAAGGTTAATAAAATTTTGAATGTAAAACTTAATTTCCCCCCCCCCCCTCCCTCTGTAAACTCATTAATAAGATGCAAAAGAAAAACTTATATAAGTTTTCAATTCCTTTCTTGTCCCCTCAAACAGTGTTAGGGAAATGAGGCTAGAAGTCGATAAATATAGCATAACTCCTCTTTGGATTGTCTAAATCCCAATTCACCTTTCACCTGAAGGAAGCATCCGTCTGCCAGTAACTATAGGATCCGCACCATACAAAGGCCATCATCATATTTCTAGTGGTCAGTATCCTATCTACTTCTACTGCCAAACTTGGCCGTGCTGAAGAAAGCCTTGAAAATTATCTCATCCAACTATCTAAGTATCATCACCTCTCTTTTTTATCTTTCTCCCACAGCTTACATATTAGAAAAATCAACTCAAAGACTTCAGCCTAACCAAGCCCCTCTTGGCTCAATGGTAAAAATACTACTCAAGGTCTTGAATTCATTTTTGCCAAAGGCAAGAATGCTAAATTTCAGTCCAATATATCAAAAAAAAAAAAGACTTCACCCGAGCCGTCTCAATTTTCAGAAAGAAACAAAATTAGAATTTCAAGCTTCTCACTTCCCTATCCCTCATATTTTTGAAAGAATCAAAATTAGAATTTCAAGAGTCGATGAATTACACTGCACACAGAGAGAAAGCCAAAACAATACTCACTGTTCTTAAAAGATTGTCGTTTACTACCTCTGTTCCTAAAAAATTGTCGTTTAAGATTTTGACACATGAATTAAGAAAGTATCATTTACCAAGTAAAATTTATTTAAAATTTCATCACTACCCCTTTATGGGAAATTGAAAACTATTAATACAAGGATGAGAATTTCTTGGGACAATAAGAGAAGGTAGGAATAATATAGGAAAGTAAATAATTTATTCTCCTCGAAAGTTGTAAACGACAAACTTTTTAGAATAAATTTTTTCTTCTAAAACGACAATCTTTTAGAAACGGAGGGAGTAAAATTTTTGCACATGGATTAAGAAAGTCATTGAATAGTGAATACTGTCATTTACCCTCTCTGTCCCAAATAAATTGCTCAATTTTGACCTTTTTAAGTCAAATTGACTATTTTTAAAATTAATGATTAAGCATATATAAATATATTTCTAAAATTATAAAAATTAGGATTAGTAATAAATTATATATACTCTCTTTTTGGTTATAATCTCTTCACCTATATTTTAGCAAAAATAGTAAAAAAATTAGTTTTAAAAATAGTCAATTTGACTTTAAAAAATCAAAACTGAGCAATTAATTTGGGACGGAGGGAGTAATAATTAAAATTTGTGTAAAATTTCATCACTACCCTTTTATGGGAAGTTGAAAACTATTAATACAAAGGAGAGAATTTCTTGGAATAATGAAAAAAAGTAGGGGTGATATTAGAAAATAAATAATTTATTCTCTTAGAAAATTGTAAACGTCAAATATATTGGAACAAAAATTATTTTCTAAAACGTAAATTTTTTAGGGACGGAGAGAGTACATTCTAATTAGACATCCAATAACTCCCTCCATTTCAAATTAGAGATACATTTTTAAAATGACTACTTTTAAGGAAAAAATTATTTTTCCAAATATCCCCCTAACATTTGCTCGAAATGTAATAGAGGTAGCATGATAGTATTCAATCTACCTAGAATATAAGTAAAATAGTATGTAAAGAACTTCACGTCACTTCACTGTCGAAAAGTAAAAATATTTCTCTAAAACTAGAACGGACTAAAGAAAGACTATTTTTAGAGCGGAGGGAGTATATAACAATTTCAAATCATTTACTACAACTCAAATATAATCACAACTACTTCATGATCACTAAACGTTGTGAGACAGTTGAATTGAATAGGAAGTCACTCTGCTTCAAGGGCCGCAATCTCATACCTGACTTCTTCTAGGTGTTCGTTTATGGTCGTCACTGCATCCTGCACACCTTTGATGGCTTCCTTCAGAGCATTATCATATTCTGCATCTGCTTCTGCCTCTTCAGTTCCAGCAGCTTCGGTTATCTAGTGGACATGAACACACTCATGCTGCATTGGCTCTATGAATTTGCAGTTGTCGTGGCTCACTAGACGCTCTGAGGGACGACCCGCCTTCTTCAACACCTGAATAGTGGCCGTCTGAGGCCCAGCGGAGAGTATTTGTCAGACATAATAAAATTTGGTGCACCTACAAGTTTTGTACATGAACAGAAAGGATAGGGATATTGACACAATCAGTATTGTGCAACAATTAAACAAGTAACTAGGAATTTCCGCACTCACGGGCGAGGAGTGTTGGGAATGGTTGAGGCATTAATAGAATAACCCAGGTCTAAAGTTCCAGTTAGAACACTTTGGGTCAGACAATCAACCATGTGTGTGTGTGTGTGTTTTTTGGGTTGTGGGGATTTTTTTTGGGGTTGGGGTTGGGGTTGGGGTTGGGGGTGGGGGGATTGAGGCATTAATGGAATAACCTGGGTCTCAAATTCCAGTTATCACACTTGAGGACAAGCAAGCAAGCTAACTTGATAAAAAAGAAATAACAAATGACCAAATAGTTTGCATGAGGCTGCGAACCTTCTACAACATTCATCCTTGTAATAAAAAGTTGTACATAGAGGAAGACATGAACTAATTTTTTTACCAAGTCTTGCTTGTCAGCCACCAAATGAATTTATTATTCTGTTGAAAACTTGAAAAAAGAAAAATAAATCACCATACATTGTCTCAAATAGATGTTTACTGGTGACTCACTAAAGGAGAATTTGCATGATCTATAATTCAACACATTTGACAACTATGGGGTAGTTTCTTTATTTCAAATTCTATTAGTACTTCATAAATATAGTTTAAAAGGAAATTATTTTTTACTAAGTAGTTTTTACATGATATTACTATGTTACTATTATTAAAGAACAAATATATTTAGTGATATAATTTTAATATGTATTTGTTAATAATATAATATTTCTAATAACAATTTATAATAAATCTTTTTATGGTTTAATAAATTATTATTGCAGAATTTTAACCTATTTCTATTTATTATAATTATATATAGAATGGTTTTTTTGTTTGATCAATATATAGAATGTTATAATTAGTTAGATAACATATACATTTAGAAAGAATCAATTTCCTTATGAGATATCTTGACTTATTTTGTCTATAATAAATAAATATGGAAAAAATTGATTTTAAACTAATAAATATAATTATTTTTTTAAGGATAAGTGTTTTCTAATGTAGGACAAGATTCAAAGATGAATATTTTCTGGAAATTAAGGAAGAATAAAGGAAAAGTGAACTTTGAGTTATGCTCCGCACATCACTATCCCAAGGGTTTCTCAAGCGTAAAAGAGAGGATCTGATTGCAATCAAAATATTGTAATAATAATCTTTCAATAATTTAGTAGTCTACATAACTTGCGGGGATTATATCAATATTTATAGACTCAACCTCTAATATTACTTGGAGAATAATAAAAGTACTAAAAGACTAAAATACCCTTACTAACTATTAAAATCCTAAACCCCCACTAATAAATAAATAAATAAATAATTACATCAATTACTCTTACATTAAACATAATAAAAACTTCAAATATAAATATACAAAATCTTTGATTTGGTCTTGACTTGTAGTCCCCATCATTTTCCTTTTGAGTATTTCTTCTGCTGTAGTTTATTTAGCTAGCTCATTCTTAAAGGTAGGTCTTGTATGTCAAAGACTACCACATCTTCAAGAATATCTAGTCTTGATTATGGTATTCTTTGTGCCTAGAATTTTCACACGCATGTTTTTCTCTCTTATATTGTTGGAATCAATCTTTGGAGCAGTTTCCTCATAATAATTATATTTAAAAGGTGAGAGCTCCTTCGTGTGAGTGTTTGTAAGCAAGCGAGTGAGACTAATTGCCCTTCTTTTTTTAATATTGTCTTCTGGCATGGTAGTTGTGGTGTTTTTTGTTCAGGGTGTTTGCAGAATGTTGGGTTATTCCTTTAGAAGTTGAAGAGATGCTTCTTAGCAAGTTTCGAGCTTCTGGTAGGAAGGAGAGTAAGGTGCTCTGGCAATGTGCCTGTTTTTGCTATTCTTTGGGGAATATGACTCAGAAAATGATAGATTTTCAGTTATCTTGTACTTTTATCGTATTTGGGTTAAATCCACGTTTCTTGATTCGTAGTGCGTTTTCACAATACATAATTATTAGAGAATAACAACGCAATGAAAAACAATAGCAAAAGAGAAATCGAAAGAAAAACAATCACACAACATGCAAAATCTCCAGTTTCTTTACTTCACTTTCTGTTAACTGTACGAATAACCAATATAAATCACCCTAACAGCTACAACTATATCCTGCTCCCGTGAGTTGTTTTGTCAAAAGATAATACGATTGGGTACCAAAATATGGAATTTCTCCTATTTCTAGTAGCAATATTTTAAAAGTGTACCCAGATAGCGAAGGGGGAGGAGTTTTATTTGGTGGTCTCATTTGTTTATTTTTCTATTATACATCCTTGTTATATTATACAAAACATATAGGAGTTTGTAACTTCTTTTAAATTCTATATAGAAAATTACCAAGATTTTTTTAAGACTTAAGAATTTCATTATAAGTATTGTAGAGTTTCAAAGTAGTGTGCGCAGCCAGATCGAGGCGGTAGAGGACCGCCTAGTGTCTAGGCGAGAATTTTTAGAACACTATCTAATACTTGTACCAATATTTTTCAATTCATGATGCTAAAGCTAAAATAGTCTTCAAAACACAAAATGTAGGAGTAGGGAATCCGCATTGTGTCATTGTTGAGCAACAAGTATGATCTACTACCTTCACCCCCAATTTAATTGTGCCACATTTTATTTTGTGATACTCCATTTACAATAATTACTCAATCAAACTACATTAGCTATATTTGAAAAGTTACACAAATAGTTTGAAATTTTGCCTATCTCATTCGTATGAGGATGCATTACTTTTAGGGTATAGTAGGAAGCAAATTGAAACTGTAAGAAAGTACTCCTCCTTAATCATGTGTCAAGTGAAGAGTGTCACATAAATTTGGGGTGGGGGATGAGGAGGGGGAAACTACTTTGTCACTACTAGAAAAATCAATTAAAGATCACTTATGAGTTCTCCTTTTAATTTTCTTTAAGAAAGTTAGAAAAGTAAAAGTCATGTCTTGTATAAATGTACAAAGACTAGCTATCGCAAATTCCTGGAAAGATAATTGCACTAGCATCATTAACCACCTTTCAAAGCTCTAAAAGCTTAGCTGCTCACCATGCACTCCTTTTATTCACCGAGAATAACCTCTTTTGGGAGAAATCAATGTCACCTGGAAAACAGATCGTTTCGGTACGTGAAACCAATATGAGAACGCTGGTAGGCATGTCTAAAAAAAAGTACGTAGGAGTAGAATTTTGTGGATGCTTATAGTTTGGAAGTCTTTTAGATTTATAATGCAACATCGCTATATTTCATAAAAGATTTTTATTTGCATCAACAAGTTGATTGTTATAAAAATAATTTAGTGCGAATGTGTATTTGAGCATCCAATACCAAGTTAGAATATTGATATTTGTGCAATTAAGGTTAAAAACAAAGATATACTTAGGTACGATAAACTTAGAGTATCGGTACGCCAAAATACCATGTTTGGCACGCACCTACAAATATGCGATTCGCTTAGGTCCGATAACTCTTGGTGAACCCACAGTCAACAATATCAACAGATACAAACGACCCCTACCATACCCTATACAAACATAGTAAATATAGTATGCAGAGACAGAAAAAAACCTATCTGTAAATTCATTTATGCTGATCAAACAAAAAAAGAGTAAATTCATTTATACATTCCAAAAAGATGATACAATTCGGCCACCCCGTAGATAAAAAAACATATATGCGTCTTGACAAGTTACTAGAAAACATACAAAGAAATGACAGCCCAATTGCAAATCTTTACAGATGATACTTAATAAGCAAATACTTATAACTAATGAAATAATCAAATATATAAGTGTAATCCATAAACCAGCACACACAAAATTAAATTAAAGAATAAAATTAACTTCACTGTTCGGTTGTGATAACAAAGTTGCTAACAATCAAAGTTATTTCACAGCATCTAAGAAAACAAAAATCTCAATCGCCGAAGTGATACTACTAATGGACAAATCAAACAACAGAGTCAGACCTTATTATTGTTGTTCTTATGCGAATTTAGAGAGTACCTTTTAAGCTTTGCATAAGCTTCGGCCCTACGCTGCTGAATTTGAAAAAATCTGCGAAGCAATTCAACGATTTTTGGGGATTCAAGCCGATTCTCAACCGCCATAGCTTCTGATATCTACACCTACTTCTCAAAATCTTCCATATTTTCACTTCTCAGAGATTTCCAATTTTTCCGCCAATTTTTTTCAGGGAACTCTGTATATATACAATGTCCTAAAGTTATTTCATGTTTTAGGGGAAAAAACAAACTCATTTACAAAATTTATATTAAAAATAATTTTTTTATTTCATATTTAATCTTACAAACAATGTTTTCTCCGTTTCAAAATACAATAAGTCTAGGGAACATTTTTTAACCACATTTTCATATTTAATTTTTTTTTGTAGTATTCCAATTACATGTATAATATTTATTTTAATTGAAATTTTTGTAAAAAACAGTGATTTAAATATAATTTAGATACATACAAGAAACATGGTTGTAGAGACATGTTTCTTGTATTTAACCAAATTACACTTAAATAACTATTTTTTATAAAAAATTCAGTTAGAATAAATACTATATATTTTTTGACAGGCATTACAAAAAAAAACAAAATATATATATATATATGTCGCTAGAAAATGTCCTCATAGAAGGACTCTTCAAAATATAAAAATCATAATTGATATTTACAGTCATTCTCCGGTCGCCTGACCGACCAATTTTTTTTTCTTGTGTCTTTCAAAAAATATATAGTATTTATTTTAATTAAATTTTTTTATAAATTTAGTTATTTAAGTGTAATTTAGATACATATATAAAATAAAGTTGTACAGACCTGAATAAATACTATACAATTTTTTGAAAGGCAATAGAAAAAATAAAAATAAATTGGCCAATCAACCTAGAATTATTATAAATTTAACATAATTTTTTTTAATTTTTAATATATTTAATAATAAATATCATAAATTATCTGAAAATTACTCCACATTATTTTCGAGAGATTATTCGCCCATCTAGTTACCCGTGAATCACTAATCAAAGAGCTCTTCCTTAATACATTAATAGAAGGAAATGAGTATATCTATATGTAGGTTTTCCTGTAATTTTTTTTTAAAATCAATTCAAATTTAAATTTAAAAATATGTCAAATTGACTTCTAGAAATTAATAATAATCTTATCATTTGGAATAAAGAGATTAACATTGTTAATATAATAATAGTGACATAATAATAAAATTAAGCATTAATAATGTCAAAGCAATAATTATATTGTCAGAGTAATAAATAATCTTAAAAGTTTAAAATATAACTAAAACAAGTGCAATCACAAAATGTATATTTACTTTTGTAACATAAGTATTATTGTGACATTATCAATACGATGATATACCTAACTCGAGTATATTATGACAGTTAATATTATTATCTGTAAACGTCAAGATTCGTCCATACGCCTCAATCACTAATAACACGTCTAATCCTGCACAGAAACGAAATCACATGGAGAAACTTGATAATCTAGGCCGCTGAGGGAGAGCCCCGGTGTGAGAATAAATACAAGATGAATAAGGTTTAACAATAGAGGTATTAAGTTTTAGTGCTGAAAAATAATGAAATACCTAAAAATTATAGTGTAGTCTTGTATTTATAGTGATCACACCTCCTCCTACATACTCTTTTTCGTATATAAATAGAATTCCTCATTAGGATAGATTCCTTAATGGGACAGAATTGAATCTTCTTAAAGAAAGGAAGTCTGGTTCTATCTTGACTCTTTCCTTATAATCACAAATCTTAGATTTCTTAAAATTCTCTAACTGTCTAAAACAATTACATATTATAGTACATTTATAAAAGTAATTACAAAAATCATACATTCATAAAATAATTACAAAAATATGACATTTCATCATATATATTTACAATGCTAATATAATTAGGAATCATTAATTTAAGGGATTAATATTAATGGACTGATATGGCAAAAGGAAGTTTTTTTTTGAAATGCGTGATAACCGCCATCTATACAACAATTAGTTTTCATATTCCTGAAAGACTCCCTTCTCGTTCAGTCTCTCTCCGCCCAAACTACTTCTCTCTCTCCCTGCCTTTACTACTTCTCTCTCTCATCTCGAAGCCAATCGTCGTCTTCCTTCTCCGCTGCCGCCGCAACACCACTGTCTCTCAACTCTAACAGAAAATTGACGTTAATCCTCTCAAAGGAACTAGAGATTTCCTTCCAGACGAGATGCGCCTCCGCAGTTGGCTTTTTCACAACTTCAGAGAATTTTCACGACGATTTGTACCAGATTTTGATTAGTTCTGGTTGTTGTTGTTGTACTGTCCTTTTGAATTGTGTTTCATACTTTGATTTTTGTTGAATATCCATAACCATTTGACATTGTTTGTTAGTTTGGGTGAGTCTGTAATGTTTATTGGAACTTTTGTAAATGAGATTACATATTTGATTATATTACCAGTGATTTGACATTATTTGTTGGTCCGTATTTGCTACTTCTAAGTTGTGTTTGATACATTGTTTGAAAGGTGCAGTTGGTAACCAAACATGCATAGAATGGTAACCATTGTATTTATTGGTAGTAACCAGATAGTTACAAGTTTGTATCAGGACATAATTCAAGTGTTAAATGTACATGTAAGAGTATACATGTGTTGCCTAAACTGGGTTGGATATACATGTTGTTTCTGTTTTGGTTATCATTATTAAAACATGTTATGGTTACTTTCATATAACTATTTGGTTACTTCTTTATTATATTTTGGTTACTGTTATTTTATGGTTTGGCTACTATTATTGTGTCCTCAATGTGGGATTTTGGTTACTTTTATTTTTTATTCTGGTTAATATGTAATTGTTTAGTATACATGGATTGCCTAAACTGGATTTCATTACATGATGTTTCTGTTTTGGTTACCATTTAAAACTGTCATGGTTACTATCATATAATTATCTGGTTACTGTTTTATTATGTTACATTATGGTTACTGTTATTAGTAACCAGATAGTTACAAGGTTGTATCAGGACAAACATCAAGTGTTAAATATACATGTGAGAGTGTCTTATTTATCTAGTTGATGTATACTTATAAATTACATACTCATAAAAATTATCAGAAAATTGTACAGTTGGTATTTAAATCTGCATATAGAGGTAACCATTTTTTTGTGAGTAACCAAATTTACATAAAATTGGTTCAGAACAATATCCATCAGTTATTTCAGTTGAAATGTTAAGTTGGTATCGAAACCTACATATATAGTAACCATTTTTTGTTTTTGTTAGTAACCAGATAATTATAAATTTGTATCAGGACTATTATAAAATATTAAATGTATATGTTTTATTTATACCCTTTCATCATGATAGAATAAGAAACTCCAATTAAGAGTTCTCATTTATATATATGATGGTCACTTATAGATTTTATATTAAAATAAAAATAGTTTGAGAGGTGTAGTTGGTATCCAAACCAGCATATAAGGGTAATCATTTTAGTGGTTGTTAGTAACCAAATAATTAAAAACTTATATTAGAACAGTTATCAAGTGCTTAATGTACATGTGAGGGTTCCCATTTATCCAGCTCATGGATACTTTTAAATTATATAATTATTAAAGTTATTTGGAAATGGTCCAGTCGGTGGTTCAGTTGGTAACTAAATATGAATATAGAGGTAACCATTTTATTTTATATGGGTAACCAAATTTACATAAAAATATTTCAGACCAGTTACCAATTGTTTAATGTATATGTTTACTTTATATTGACAACTCATAATGGAATCAAAAATCAAAATATTAATCAATAACAATTTTGGTTACTGTACACCATCAAAAATGTTACCAACCATGTGGTTAATGGTTACTAACAGTAAACAATTATATATTTACACACTTTTTGTTTATGTTCCGTTGAAATAAAGCACAACTGGAATCATCTCCATTGTCTGACAACTGAATAAACATTGTAAAGTAACCAAATCAATATTATACAGTAACCAAACTATATAATCTTAATAACCAGAACATAAACCAAATTTTTATATGCAATTTTGAAGGCCTAAATGATGGAATTTGACCAAAAAACCATGCAGTTCATGAGCAAAGCTCATATTTTTTGATCATTGGCCCGTTTTCAATGAAATTAGGCTCCGAAAACGCCAAAATCCGACACTCCAAACTTGAATAAAATTACCAAATTGCCACTAGATCAAATCTTTCCATAACTGCAAAAAACATCAGTACACGCGTACATTAATATTATTCAGCAACCAAATAAACATTATACAATAACCAATTAAACAGTATACAACAACCAATATATATAATCAAATTAAAAGAAACAATTATAAAATACAATAACATTATACAGTAACCAAATAAACACCTAACAGTATCTAAATACATATTAGACAGTAACCAACCTTTTATTATGTTTTTGGTTACTGTTAGCTTATGGTCTGTAAAGTAACCAACTCAATGTTAGACAGTAACCAAACTACATAATGTTAGTAACCATAACATGAACTCGGGTAATATTTTGCAGTAACCATTGTAATTTTACAAAGTAACCAAGTCAGCATTATATACAAACCAATCCAGATTAGACAGTAACCAACAGTTGCAGGAAGCTAGGTAACCAATGTATTTAATAAGTAATCATTAATATAAAAAACACAAGTAGAATAAACTTTAAAATTATAAAACAAGCAAATAAACATTATGCATCAACCAAATCAATAAAAAACAGTAACCAATTTATATGTATTTAGTAACCAGAATATAAAACATATTTTCAAATGCATTTAGCATTGTCAATCATTCAACTGTATAATACACAACAACATTATCAATCAAATTTCAGATTATAAGCGATATTCCACCGACCGGTATATCAAATGAAGCAACCTTTTAGTATATTTTTGGTTATTGTTAGCTTATGGTATGTAAAGTAACCAACTTAATGTTAGACGGTAACCAAACTACATAATATTAGTAACCAGAACATGAACTGGGGTAATATTATACAGTAACAATTGTAATTTTACACAGTAACCAAGTCAACATTATATACTAACCAAATCCAGATTAGACATTAACCAACAGTGCAAGAAGGTAACCAATGTATTTAATAAGTAATCATTAATATAAAAAATATTAGTAGAATAAACTTTAAAATTATAAAGCAAGCAAATAAACATTATATAGTAACCAAATCAATAATAAACAGTAACCAATTTATATGTACTTAGTAACCAGAATATAAAACATATTTTCAAATGCAGTTTGCTTTCAAAACATTCATTATTCTGACTTTGTGACCATTTAAAGAGCGAAAAAATTTGAGAAAGGTAACAAATAGATGAATACGTAGTAAACACGAGGTAACACTATGCATATAAATTAGAAACTCAAATACCTCAGTCATGGTGATTTGTAACGAATCAACAATCAGTGCAGTATGATCAACAATCAGTGCAGTAAGTTTCTAGTTACAGATCTTGAAGTTGCTGTCGATCTTTTATGTTCTTCTCCGATCTCAGAGTTTCGTCGCGACAAGAGATTTCGTCTTCTCCGGTAGATACGTCGTTGATCTGTTTTTCTGATATCAAAGTTGAATGTTTTGTTCAGTTGCTTGAATTTAGGTGCGGTTAGTTGGAATTATAAAAGTTGATAACTGATGTGTAGGGAGATAATGATAATGATCCTTAATTGTAGGGAGATAATGATCCCTAATTTTAGCAACATAATATTGTGTATGTTTTATTTTTGTAATTATGTTGTGTATGTTTTATTTTTGTAAATACTTTCTAATTGTTGTATATTAGTGTAAAGGACCCAATATATAGTTACTGTCCTTAGTTTTTTTTTAGTTCCCTCAAAATTGCCTCTGATCTATTAAATTCATTTACGTATCGTTTCAATTCGTACTACCCATCTCTCTAACCTTTGCCGAAATTGGGTGGTCTAAAAGATTGCAGATATGCAATTACGTCTTGTACGTGGAAGGATGCTCTAAGTTCTTGGCTAACAATCTGCTCTTAGAATCTGTTTGCATATTCGTTTATATTGTTGTAATCCAATCTTTGTGTATTTCAAATAATTAAGCCTTGCTCTTCTCCATAATTCGTCATTCTTTGGGTAAATTACAGCTAAATCACTTGGTTTGATATTAAATTACTGCTAAAGAGATCTGGAATAGGCTTTGAAGTTTTTTCAATGATTGGAAATTTGGTATACACCTGTAATGATAATAATTGAGAAAGGATTTATTGGTTCAACTTATTTCCCTTTCAATGGTTTACTAGTTGTGGCCGGCACCTGTAATGATAATACATGGAATTAGGAGAATTGATAAGCATTTGGGTGGGAAAATGGATAGGAGAAGGATAATAACTATTTAAGGCCAATTTTGCCTATATTAATTTTAAGCAATAAGATAAATATTAGTGGGGAACCTTCTTAATTTTCTGCTAAACCATGTAATCCGTCCGTCCCAGGATAAAAATTATTATTATTATTATTATTTTGATTAGTCTCATGTTAAATGTTCATTTCTTTTTAATAACCAAATTTTTACACAAATTATTATATTATACCCTTAACAATAAATATCTCATATTTTTCTTATTCTAATTTCTCTCTCCATATTCAATAATTATAATTAGTTATGTGCTGAAAATATTTTGAATTGAAAAGTTAGAAAATCACTCTCTCACCTATATTGAAAATGATTAATGACACTATTATAACAATGTTATCATTTCATTCATCTTCTTAATATAGTAAAAAGTCTTGAGAGTATTACATATCAATTTTTAATTATATGTAGCAAGATTCATCCTCATAATAATTAGCCGGAAACGACTTGGTGACTTATATGGACGCATATGTTACAGCTCTCGAGCGATGAGTCGCTGAGCCTTGTTAAATGTGAAACTAATGGCCTGTGTGCTTGAAGACTTTTTGTTAAAAGTTAAAACAAGTCAAATAAAGAAAGTTAAATAAATTGAGTCAAGTTGAATTTTAAACGAGTATGAGATTTGACATACGGATTTGGTTGTCGTTTTTTTGTTTGAGTTTGACTCGTTTAATGAGCTCGAGTTGGGCTTAATCGTGTCAAACCGGGCGATTCATTTACAGCTCTAATCGCAACTGAGGCATTGTGATAGTCTAATAACCTTTGGAATGCAAATTACTCTTTCCAGTGTGCAGACAAAGCTCATATAAAGCAAATTCTTACATAGCCATGGCTGCTGCCTTTACTTCTCCAGTATGCATGACAAGCTAAAACATTTGTAACATAGCACAGCTTAAGCTCAAGCAGGATTCAAGTTTAAAACAACAGTAAACATTTCAACAGAAGATAATAAGTTCATATTGAACTCTATCATGGAAAAATTGATGTTACAAGTGTTGTAAAAAATGCTAATATACATTCTTTTAAATACGTGTGGAACATACATTGGTGTAAAATACAAACCTAATTGACTACAATTTCTATCCTTCGGATAGCAAACAATGGAAACCCGCAAGCAAGAGAAACTCTCGGAATAGCCTAAAGAATATGATTTTTTTTTTTTACAAAAAAATTAAAAGACGAGATGCAAGGAACAAAACACCCATTCATGTCCGGGGTGGGTCAGAAATTGGGCTCATTTCTATTTCTGCATCTCCAAACTCCCACAGATTTCCAAACTTCTCTGCTTCCCTTGCAATCTGAATATCCGAAGGTCTATAGTATTGGACAAATAATTTTACAACAAAGCGAGGAAGTAAACCTGCTACTATTATGCCAAGCAAGCAAACCCAAAACAATCCAGTCCCTGCAACCTGAAAGATGGCCCTGCATAATTATATGGAATTTGCATATCAGTCAACGTTCCACTGCAAGATCTGGTCGGAATATTGAAAATTTAAAAATATTACTCAAATAAAAGATAATATAAACATTACGGAAAACAAGAGCAGAGACATCATTGGTGTGAATTTATGGCTACTAAGCTTAGGCAAAGCGAATTTATAATGTTTTATGTGAACTGCTGCCAGGATATAAATACAAATTGAATAGTCGAATTACAAAGATTCTAATGCTGAAGAGTTATGCTCATGTCAAATAATACACAAGGCATTTGCAGATCTACGAAGTGGTCCAAAAACTTATGCAAAGTAGATATTGAAATTAAAAGGTCCATCGCCAATGTCACAACCTGCACCTAGCCGATAAAGGGTAATAATCATATAAAGCCACCTACTGATGACCTTAGAAGAAACACTGCACTAATGACATGTTACTCTTCTATGTTCTGCAAATGATGACATTAACTTTTCAATGGTTGACAAAACATAACTGCTGTACGATGAGCTCCTTTCAAACAAATTCTGAGTTCTGACTTTATTTTGGAAACACAAAATTCAAAGCTAGGGGTGCTACCAAGAGATTATGTGTGTAATTTCTTGTTAATGGAAATTGATCTGAAAAACGACCCCCGTCTGCAAAAGAGATTTCTGTGTTTTTGTTCTTTTTATTTTTTTTCTGGGATACTAAGGTCTGCATTTGACACAGTTTGACATAACTCCTCTTGATATATATTTTCATGATATTGTGAAAAAAAAAAAACCAAAAAAAGTTGTGTACAAGTGTGTCTGACCCAAATCTTCATATTCAAAAAGAAAATGCAGGACTCTCATTTCTAGACGGAGGGAGAATTAAATTGTGTAGGCCTAGTACGGAAATGTAAAATGGAAGTGAACAAAAACCCTGAAATCTTAATGGCTACTTTGTACATTGGACAAAGCATTTTTATGGGCATTCTTTTTCCTTCAAAAGCACAAATCTTTTGCTTTCCTTCATTGTAATTTTTAGTCCATGTATAATGACTACTTTAACTTATTTTACCTGGGGAAGTACCATTACCACTCTTCTTCCTGAGTTCAACACGGGATTCATTAGTTGTCGCTTATAGTACTTTTGTCCACCTACTGAATCTAGTTTGACTTATGTTGCATGAGAAGTAACCTCAATGTGGGTGAAGGAAACATAAGTAAAGATCCGCATACAGATAAATTTTAGTACTAATTACGGCAACCTCGCATTGGGTAAAAGAACGAATTTCATTTGAATGAGGATCTTTTCTGCTTTCCCTTCCCCACTCTCCCCTCTTTTTACAATTGCACAATTCTTAACCTCTTTACCTTTCAAACTGATATAACAAATCAGATTGGCAAAGGTCCGAAAAAAGGGAAGAGTATATTCGAAACCAGCAAAGCTCACCATATGATCAATATGTAGAGTCTTTTCCCATGGGAAGAAACACATAAATTAGTAAATGATGCCATAACATACAAGGATAATTCATTTGCATGGTACTGAACAACAAGGACAGGTATGTATGCAGTTATGAGAATGTAGGCAATAGTCATTGGACCTTCACCTTAGGTGGGAGCCCAAAGTACACGTGTTTTGGGAAGAAAAATTGTTAACTTATATCGTTCTTTGGGAAGAAAAATTTAAACTTATATCTTATTTTGTCTTTTGTTTTTTGAGGGGGAGGGGTAGGCATAGGATCTAAACACACACACCCAACATATATATATATATATATGAGAAAAAGTAATCTAAGGCGTGCCTTAGGTCTTAATGCCTCTTAATAGGTGTGCCTCTGATTCGGTCAGACGTAAAACTTGTTTGGTAAAAATTTTTATGCCTCTTAATCGGTAAGATTCAAAAACAATTCTAAACCATTTAGAGCCCCATCTTAATGAGTTTATGTTTTTTTGGACAAAAATAATCTCATCAATATTATAAAATCCTTCCTTTATCCCCAATACGTAGCTCTTGCTTCTTCTCGAGGAAAGAAAAATCAACTACACACATCAAAGATTGAACCTTTCTTTCTTTCTCGATTAGATGACAATCCAGGAACGAAATCCTCATATGCATAGCCATCGGCAGCACCGCCACCATGATCAGGGGTGTCTCCAAGAGAATCGTTTCGGTTTAGGGGTGTGGCGTTATTGGATCTAGTGTAATGGGTCAAGTTACCAATATTGGCACTCTTACGAATCAATCCATCAGTCAATCTATTAAATATACGACCTGATAAAAGAAAATTCCTATCAAGAAGCGTTACTGACCTAACAAGGCGGACTTGAAGATTTAACCACCATTTGAAAACGAGGGAATTTGTATTCCTTTGGGATTCCGAGAATCTTGAATGGATTTGAAGAAGAATTTCATCAGAGAGGAGTGAGGTTCGATCAGAGACGAGTTTTAGGTGATCAAAGATTAGGACTTGTTTGGGTTTGAGGAGCAGTAAGATTATTGGGTGGTGATTGTTTGGTGAGATTTTGAAGGTGCATTGAGTTTTGGGTGATCAAAGATTATTGTGATTCTAAAGTTTCCCTTTGTGAAATTTCGGATTTTATTATGCAACATGGAAGTAGAGATAAAATAAATATAGATAGAGATGGATGTAGAGATAGATATAGTCGAAAATGTTGGGAATTTGTTGCTCTGTGATTGTTGGTTTTGAAAAAGGAGAGAATGAAAAAAAAAAAGACATTTTGGACATAGGGTTAAAATGGTAAAATTGTGCTATTTAGACATTTTGGAAAAATTAAGTATCAAACAATATTTTTTCATTCAGAAACAATTCTAGACAGATATTCTATATTATTCAGATGTCTAAACTATTCAGGTCTTAACGCTCAGTTTTATCAAACACCACCTAAGGCTACTTAGTAAAACCTTAGTAAAATGGCGTAGTTTTACCCCCTAGGGTTAAGTTTTTCATTTTTAGGTTTTATATATAAAAAAATTAATTATAATTTTTATACAAAAGTACGTCGTTTTGTTAAGTAACCTTAGCCAAGTTTGGCTATGGCATGCTTTAGATTACCTTTCTCATATTATATATATATATATATATATATATATATATATATTACATGTAAGAATATTACATATTATTAAGCTCTAGGACCATGTTTGTTTGCAAAGATTATAAACCCAAGACTATTAATCCTAGTATTAAATAGCCCTAATCACATGTTTGTTTTTTTATGATATTATTCATAGGATAACTTAAAATAATTTCATGTTATATTTGTTTTTCCAGAATTAATTAAAGGTCTAGATTAAAAAATATCATTTTGACTATTATACCCTTACAAATAAATGAATAATAACATAATTTAAAATATAATTTAAACTTGTTTATACTTCAAAAAATGGTGAACAATTAATTATAAACTTTTAAATATTGCTGAAATAAGTTACTGAGCAATAATATCTTTCAGTGAGTTGTTATCATAAAAATAAAAAATACGTCAAGTTCAGAACTTTACTTATTTATTATACTAGTGTGTGTGTATAATAGCTTTGTGCTTTTATATGAGAAATAAGAACTGGAATTAGTTGTTTCTAGCCATAGCCACATCAATGACAAAATAGCGTAGGAAAAAAAGACTAAGCATATATAGGATGTGTGCATATTAACGTCCATTTGGAAAATATTGAGGTTAATTTTGTCTAGAAATTTTTAGTCCCAAATGATAGGGATTATAATACCTGGTTGAATATGGTATTAAATAGTCCCCCATATTAAGTCATTTTATAATCCCTAATTAATAGTCTCAAATCCAAATTTGAAAACAAAAACGACACTCGACATTAATAATCCTATCCCAATTGTAATCCTTGCAAACAAACATAGCCCAAGAGTCTAATAGAAAATTTTAACCTATCTGACAGCATGTGTAATACAAAACCAAAGTTTAGAGAGATATCCGATAGAGATCATACCAGTAACCAACTAGCATGGGCAAAGCATCAATAATAATGACACAAATCCAAGTTGCAAATATAGATCCCCAAATGGTTGCATGAGTAACCCAAGTCCATCGAATGACATCCATAGCTAAGTGTATATTAACCAAAATAACCACTGCAAGTGTCCAAAGATCTCCTATGCTTGCAATAGCAATGTCCGTTCCCCAATACGGAAATAGGGCGGCAAAGAAGATGGCCATACTTTGCCACAAAGTATCCATCATTGTAACCCAAAACAATTTTGGGTTGTAGCATTCTTTTCTCTGTCCAGCCCCATAAAGCTGAGGATATTTCAATAGTGTCATTCTGCTTAGATCCTTGTCAAGAATCCCAACAACTATTGTAGGCAAGGAAGTGTAAATTATTGAATATAACACGCTGCTCCACTCATTGATAGCAGTTGTCAAAGTGAAACTGGTGAACAGCACGTACCTGGAGAAAGCACATAAATATGAAATTAGATCATGATTGAATACACGTTAATGTACATATTTAATATACTAGAATATTAGATATATAAAATCTTTTTCTCAAAAATTCAGTTTTGAACGACTAGAATGTCAACCTTATTCACTCCCAGGCAAAGCCATGCAAAACCAGGTTCATAACATAATTGTCAACAAACTTTAGCAGTAAAGCCAATTGTTATGTCCACTATACAATAATTCTATATATTTCTAATGGATCTGAGCATGTTTTCTGCCTAGAGGAACTCACCAGAACAAGACAAGGACAAACACTGCATTTCTGTAGAAATTATAAAGAATCATGTAGCCCATCCGCTGGTAATTCCAGTGTCCGTGGACTAACAGAAGAGGAACCAAGAATCTGAACTGCCCCATCGCAAAATCTGATGCCATCACAGCTTGGCGGCCTTCTTGGCCACTAATGCCGATTCCCACATCAGCCATTTGGATCATTGAGACATCATTAGCACCTGGAAATTATTTAGGAATTTTTATATATGAGCAAGCTGCCTAAGATGCGACATATCACCGTTGTACATTCTGATTATACTGAAGGGCAAGGGTTAAATGAAATGATGCTTACCATCCCCAATAGCAAGGGTCATATCTGATGTCCTCTTTTTTATCAGGGCAACAATTCCTGCTTTTTGCAGTGGAGCCACTCGACAACATAGAACCACAGTACATTTACTGGCTACCTGAAAGAGCTGCAAAATCAAGAACAGGTAATCAGTCAGAAAACAAGACAAATTTGGGTGAGAGAGTTTGTGAGCGAGTTAGTGGGCTTCGAGCTTTTACCTGTTCTTCGAGTTCAGTGTCTAGGATATAGACAAGACTTGTTCCATCAATGATCAAGGCAACTGTACTTGCACCATCTCCAGAACTCCTTGCAGTGCCGTGTGCAGCGCCAGATACAGTCAAGAGCTTCTTAATCAGAATAAAGGCATCTTCTAAACTCTGTTTACATGATTCCTTAGATCTCTTGTTTATAGCAATCTGGGTCATCCTGCTTGTTAAAAGCTTAGAGGAATAGCCAATTGATATCGCAGTTTCTTGCTTGTCCCCAGTCAAAACCCAAACTTTAATAGCCGCTGTTCTTAAAGACTCAATTGCTTCTGGCACACCTTGTTGCAGTTTATCTTCAATCCCGGAGGCACCTAGTATGCTAAGATTGGTTTCAACATTGCTGGCAACCTTGCGAAGTAAAGCAGCCCTTCCAATTACAGCAGTACTTGCTGTCTCGTAAGAAGACTGCCATTGCTCAAATTCAGAAGCACTCAATTCCCGCATTCCCACAACAAGAGTCCTCAAACCCACAGATGAATAAGAGTGAAGGTGGGTTTCAGTAGCACGTGTTACGTGCAGATTTAAGGATTTATCAATTACGTTAAACATGGATGTGTCGGCACCTTTTACAAAGATTTTCACCGTCTTGTCAGGGAAACCTAATATAACTGACATCCGCTTACGATCACTATCAAACTCATGCAAACCCAAAACGTTGAACCTGCACATACCCCAAATTTAGCACATTAGAGCAATGACAAGGTTCATATCTGTAGGTAATGTAAGGCACAAGTACCAATAGGTAAAACTAGAACAGAAAGAAAATAAAGAAAGAAATCAAACATATATGTGAAGACATAACTGAAGATCAAACTGTGAAGGAAATCAAACCCTTCCACCACCACCACCCATCCTTATTTCACCTTGTTTCCACGTTTATATACTAACTACTGTAGTACACAAAACAACTACGAGCCTACATTTGTAACTTTCGTTTGGAAGAAATCATTGTAATCCGATCTGGAGAATTCCAGAATATTTTATTTAAGTATCAGACATCTTCCCCTTGAATATTTGAAATGGTGTTAGACACCAAAGGATTGTGGAATCTTCTGGTCTAGTTTTTCTGTTTCCTGAAACCTAAAGCTCATACAAACCCTAACGCTCTGTTTCTGAGTTTTAAAATGGACAGAAAAGAAAAGAAAAAAAAAGAAATGGACGGAAAATTTAAGTTTTCTTTCCAATTCTTATGTTTCTGAGTTTTTTAATAAACGGAAAAGAAAAGAAATGGATAGAAAACTTGGCCACTTTTCCTGCCAAAGTTTTCCGTCCAAAATTGGTATGATTTGGACGGAAAAGAAATTAGAATAAGTAATATTTTTATAATTCCCATATTATCCTCAACTTTTAATATAATAAATTTTAAATTACAACTCATATCCTCACTTTTAAATTTTCTATCATTTTCCATTAAAAACTCAGAAACAACCCAAAGGAAAACTTTAAGTTTTCTATTCTTTTCTTTTCTGTTCTAATTTAAGTTTTCTATTCTTTTTTTTCTGTTCAAAACTCAGAAACAGAGTGTAATTATCCACAGCACTAGCTGACACGGTGATACCATTTAACAAAGGCCTACAACTGCAGTAGTGACAATTAATTATATAGCAAGTGAAGAGTACTACCACTAGAATAGAATTACATGGAAGTGAAAAGGAATGAAAGAAGAATATGCAAATTACCTCTGTCTTTCCCCTTGAATATCAATAACTATGTGGCCAGAGGTTCGTTCTATTAGCATAAAACCATAAGCAGCAGCAGCGTAAACCAATGCCTGTTCATCTGGGGATTCTCCCTGATAATCTATCAATCTCACAGCAGGATCAGAAGTCTCTATAACAATAGGCACAATGGTGTTGCAAGCCGCCAATGCAAGGAAAAAATCATGAACATTGTTGCTTTCATTTGTACCCTTTCCACTTTTTGATAGTCGTAAAAGCTCTGGATCAACCTTCACAATCATCTTTGGCCTCCAAACCTGTCCGTCCACTGATAACAAATAAGAAAGACAAAATAATATCAGCTTACCTTTTTCTTTTTCTTTTGTTGGGTGTGGGGGACAATTTCTTTCTGCAGCAAACATTTAGACAGAAAATAATTTATAATAAGAAAAAGAGAAATTGCCCAGAGCTGCAAGTAAGCCATTGTCGCACCTTGAATGCAGTATCCAGATTGTTCTCCTTGAGAACTCATTTTTGAGCCACTGTAATCTACACCTGAAATGCTTGCACATTGAAATTCCATTTTGTTCTCTGTCAACGTACCAGTTTTATCCGAGAATACATATTTTATCTGTCCTAAATCTTCATTTATATTTAAAGCCCTGCATTGGAATCTCGCATTCAAGCTTTCATCGTACATCTGGTTATCTTGAATCATAAAATAAGCCTGACCAATACGAACAAGCTCCATAGATATGTACAATGATATAGGGATCATGATCTGGAAAACAATAACTGACATGAGGAATGTGAAGAATATCTCCAGCCCCCACCCAGAGTACTTGTAATCATCCTCTTTTCCATCAGAGAAGTCCTTTCTTCTGTAAAAGGGCATGTAATCCAGCTCATCCCTATGACGCCTCAACCACACTGCAGCACAAACTGAGACTACAGTACACAAACTAACAAGGAAAAGAGAGAGGAGAATGATCTCTTTGTTCATATGGGTCTCGAGACGGCTTCTCTTAGATGGGGCACCAGAGCTGTTGAGCATAACCTTGGTCTCCCTGCCAGCATAAACTGCAACACCAACAGCCCAAGCAGTGTTCTTTAGCATGCAACCTCGCAAAACAATATTGGATGGTCCAAGCGACATACGCTTCCCTTCAATCTCCATGTTAGCCTGGAACCCATATATATTCCTATTGGGTTTCTCACACTTGATCAGCCCACTAATCTTCTCATTCTCTGGAATCTTTGCAAGGGTCTCTTGCTTAGCATACCGCGTCTTTAAATTTGACTCCCCATCCAAATTAATGGTCAGGATGTAAGCAACCCCAGTTGGGTCACTAGTTGAAAGCAGTACCATGTCACATGGAAGAGTTTCATTTGCAAAAACTTTAATAATCTCACCCACCCTAATATCTTTCGATTTCTTCTGCTGAAACTGACCATTTACCAAGACTGAAGCTAACCTGTTGTTTTCAATTCGGTCAGATCGATGCCGCCTCCAATCCTCATAGACATCCTTAACTGCTGTAACTAATAAAACAAAGCTTAACGGCAGGATCGAAGCTGTTCGACCAAATACCGCAAGCTGGGGAAGTTGATTGAGGACAGCAATCACAAGGAAATATATGTATGCAACTCTATGAAACTGTTCAAACAGGTTCCTAGGCAAAAATGTAATGATCGAATATTTCGCAGTTCTAATAGAATTCCCAGCGAATTCAAACTTCTCATTAGTCTTTAGAGGATCATTTATATAGACTAGTCTAGCATCCTCATCACTAATCTCTTTCTGAGACATGCTAAAACCTTCAGAATCAGCACCTCTCGAACCATGCCGCACAGCTCTCGATCCCAAATCAACAACATTCACCTCCCTAATGGAGTTACTAGAAGAGGTTTTCGTCTGAATTGAAGAAACACTTCGCAAAGACGACGATTTCAAGACCCCGTCCCAAATTGGGGGAACGTCAACTGAGGTATTTGATTCCATCCTAGAAGAGGATTTTGACAAATTGGCAGAAAAAGGTGTATAGGGAAGTTCTTGGGTATTTGGGGTTCTAGGTGAAGGGATCAAAAGAGGCCTTGAAGCCATGATCTGAAGATCACAGACCTCTCCAGCAGCTCACAATCAAAGTTCAGCAAACTCATCAAACACCCAGATACAGAGCTCAACCAAAATTGTAAAATCACACAAAACCCCACAAATCCACAAACCCCACAAACCCAAAATCAAATTAAACAGCTAAAACACAAAGGGATGCTGTTCTACTACTCACTTTTTTTCTTCTACTATTAAAGTCGTAATATAAATTTTCTTCCAACACATGTATAAACAAAAAATATACAGATTAACTGAAGAGCTAGAACTATATATATGTATAATTATTGCTAAATTAGTAATGTCAGGACTTACTTGTCGATACAACAAGACATATTCCAGAAAAGGGGGGTGATTCGTATATTTGGTGGCGTTTTTGCTGGGGGCTAAGATGGTTGAAGAAAGAGGAATAATAATATATGTGAGAGGGGAGGAGAGAGGAGAGAGAAAAATCTAATGTCAAAAGCAGCATTCTAGAGAGAGAAAAGCAGGCGAAGATTGCAAGTAACTGGGAAGGAGTCGTAATGGGAGGCGACAAGAGTCATCAAATGAACAAAATTGAGAAAAGTCATTGGAGAGACTCTAGAGAGAGTAATTGTTGATTGTCTGTTCTAGAAGGCTGCTAAACTGTAATTCAATGTATATGAACTAGATATGTTCCGTCACTTCGGCACTGTAGAGGGCTTAAACTTTAAACGATTCAGATGATTTATTGAGTGAGTAAAAAATTTAAAATTATTTATATTTTATTAGATAGACTAGTTGAGTTCCGTGCCTCCGGCACTGTATGGACGACAGGATTTACTCAAAATTTAAACTGCCCATATAATTTATTGAGTGAACGGAAAATTCAAAATCATTTGTATTTTATTAGATAGATAGATGGATGATAGGATTTATCCCAAATTTGAACGACCTAGATGATTTATTGAGTGAGTGAAAAATTCAAAACTATTTGTATTTTATTAGATAGATATGTATGTAAGAATATAACATAAATTGTTTGAAAAAGAAGAGAAAAATAATTTTGTACATATATACTGTAATTAAAAATAAAAATTATAACTGTATATAAAAATACAACATGGAAAATACTTCATCCGATCCAAAAGAAAAATAATATATTGCAGTTTATGCGTAATTTTCCCCCCAATTATGTGGATAAATATTAATGTGTCGTATGCTGGATGATTCATATACATGTTTGACAAATATTTAATTAAATTTGATTAGACCAACGTGAAAATATATGCAATAAGAGAGAATAAATTAAAGTGACATCATTTCTTAATTTCTACATATACACATGTTGCAATCATAATCTTACTAAAAAATTTGTAATGTATAGCAAAAAAATTCTATTAAATTGCATGTATTGGTGGATCAGGCAATTTCATATAAACTTTCGCAATACATAACATAACTCAATTCAAAACATAAAATTATTATTGATTTTTTCAAATCAACTAAAGACATTTTTAAATTTTAAATTGACATAGATTCATATAATTAATTATAATACTGAATATTGCAACACTATAAATGTGACACCACCAAAATAGGTATACATCACCCATTTTGAGTTGTCAAATACATGGTACATAAATAACTAAAACTTAATTAATACAATTATCGTGCAAAATACGATAACACATAAACTGTGAGTTTAAATACAAATATTATCTTCTAGATAATATTCACACTCAAATAAGTCCTCATTACAATTATTGATACATTATTTTACAAAAATGGTGAGTACTACTAAAACGACTTTCTAGAACCTTCATTCCATACCCCTGTAGAAACTCGAAATTTCTTCTACTGTTACTAACATTGCAGGAGGACAGATTCGTCTTTTAAGAGGGAACCCTGAAAGACGATCCAAATTCATACCGGATACTACCGAAAGTTCATCATCAAACCCCGGATCGCAATCTGGGAGTAACCAAAGTCCAACCTCGAAGATAACCCTGAGGCCTGCAGATACAATACCGGACCACACACCGGAGAAGACCGATTAATCTCGGAAATGACCCCGATGTATCCAGTCTCAGTCCCAACCATGGGAATAGGTCAAGCCAACCTCAGAGATGACCCTGAGGATAGTCAAAGTCAACAGCAAGCCAACCTCAGAGATAACCCTGAGAAACGACTGCTACAACTGAGCGAAAACCGGAGATAACCCCGGGAGGGGTAAAATGGTCATTTTGCCATCTCAACTCCACTTCAAATCAAATACACTCATTTCAACTCAAAATACTTCAAAGGAAGTCCCACAAGAGCGATATCTTAACTCCGGAGCGCAAACTACACGAAACGGCTCACCGGATTGCCTGACGGAAATCTTGGAAATGCCATTTTGGTCATGGACCCATATTCCTGGAATCAAAAAAGGTCAAATCATATATCATTGTGCAGCTCTCGGAAAGTAGCTTTCCGGAATGGTATGGCACGCTTCCATCGGACTCCCGGATTGAAAGTTATGAGCGACCGAGCGAATAGCGCGTACGTACTTCGACACGGCGGGACCCACACTGCCCAGGGCACCCCGGGCAGCTGCAGGTACACCTGCTACTAGGTGTCGCAGGTAGAACTGCGACTCCCCCTCTATAAATATGGGGCTTAGGGTGCTGATTTTCTAAGAAAAAAAAAAGACGGGGAAACCCTGCACAATTCGCTCTGCACTCGCCCACACAGTGTATTTTCCCACTTTTAAACACATGTGAGCTCATATATAGCCTCTTTTATACCCACAAAAGCCAGTGTTTATCCACTCTAAAGATATAGAAGCCTTTTTTTATCAGTCAGCTGTAAGCCTTCTCACACACTTTAGAGTCTTTCTCTTCATCTTTGCACACACTCTACACGTTGAGAGTCGTGTTGCTTGCTTTTGCCGACGAGGGTAAAAAGGGAAGAAACTCTTTTTACCTTGTAGATAGCAATAACTACTTACTTTTTCTGTACAGTATTAGCAATTACTTTTGTCATTACAGGCTAACACTTTGTGTGATTGAACAATGTTATATACTAAGTGAAAGCATATTTTGTTTCAGGACTCTGAATTTAGATGTGCCTGTACTTACTGATGAGGTGCATATTCTCCACAAGGACTGTAACTTTGATGTAAAGTTGGACTCAGACTTGATGGAAATGCAAGATGACTATAAGATACCTCAGGAGATCAAAGAATGGGTCGAAGACAAACCCAAGCCAAATCTTAATCAAACCACCTCTTTTTAAACCTCGGAACCTTAGAAAATCCCAAACGAGTCCAGATTGGTACAGACCTCACTCCAAACCAAAGGAATGACATGGTTACTCTATTGACCCTATTCTAGGATGTGTTTGCATGGTCTCACGAAGACATGGTCTGTTTATCCACTGACATTATCATTCATCGCCTTCCCATCAGAGGGGAATTCAAGCCAGTCAGCCAGAAGCTCAGGCGATTAAAATCTGAGTGGAGGTTAAAAGTTAAAGAAGAAATTGTGAAACAATTTCAAGCCGACATCATCATGGTGTCAACATACCCTGAATGGCTATCCAACATAGTCTCCGTGCCGAAACCGGGAAGGGAGGTGCGCGTTTGTGTGGATTGCAGAGATTTGAATAAAGCTTGCCTCAAAGATAGCTTTCACGTGTCGTTCATCCACATACTTATTGACAATACAGCTCGATACGACATGTACTCCTTTACTGATTGCTCCGCGGGGTACCATCAAATCATGGTTGCTGAAGATGATCATGAGAAAACTTCATTCATCACGCCTTGGGGAGCCCTTTGCTACAGACGATTGTCATTCGGCCTCATCAATGCCGGAGCTACCTATCAGTGAGCCGTGTGGCTCTTTTCCACGATCTAATAGAAAAAAAAGAAAAAAAAGAAAAAAGAAAAAAGAAAATAATAAAAAGAAATTAAAAGAAAAAAAAGAGAGAAAAAGAAAAAAACCTCTTCAACAAGTTCTACAGTTGCTGCCTTACCATTGGCAGGTTCTATAGATGGCTCGGAGTTTGAAGAAAAATCCTTCCTCCACATTCTTCGGAATAGGAATGATTTTACGGATGCTCTAGCAACCTGGGTCTCCTTGGTCAATATACATGACAAGGAAGACATGCCAACCCTCACATTTGCCCAACAAAAGGCTCCAGCCTATGGGAATTACATTGGAGAAGTATCGGATGAGCTACCTCCCATTCAACACCATTGATATCAATAAATCAATGAGCACTCACAAGATAGATCTACACCCGTTGAGGCAAGCCTGACTGAGAAAAGGCAGATCCATCGACTCGCTATAAAATTCTACCTGAACAGAGATGCACTCTACAAAAAAGATGCAGGACTAGGTCTCCTCAAATGTCTGAACCAAGACTAAGCTCATAGACTCGTGGATGAGATCCATGGTGTGGTATGTGGCCCAGACATGAGCGGCCCTCTACTTGTAAAGAAGATCCTACAACAAAGAAGTCCAACTATGGCAGTTCAAAATGACACTACTTGGTTTTGAAGAAGATCATTGACAACCGAGCTTAGTCTAAAGGAAAATTCGCTCCAAACTGGGAAGGCCCGTTTATTGTCAAGGAGGTATTGACAGGAGGTGCTTTCAGATTACAGGAAATGGATGGCGATGAATTTCCACAGCTTATCATGTCGGACACCATGAAACGGTACTATGTCTAAGGTTACCGTCAAGCGAACATCCTGGTTTTGGATCATCAGATCACCAGTCATTTCGGTTCTTTAACCCTTTACCACATACAACTCCTTTCCACGCTTTGCCCCTCAGGGAAACATCCTTTCAAGCCAGCAGCCTGGCTTCACTACGATCATACCACTTAGGTCATCCCACCGCGAATTGAACCTCTTACGTTTGCAGTGTGGCTACCCATACACAGGATCAAACTTTTTACACCTCCAGTTTATCCTCAACCTAGGATCAAACTTTCTCTTCCCCGTACTCTGACCTGCACATGGGATTACGCTTTTCATCTCACCCTGAGGGGGCGAGCTACGTCGACCTGATCTCCCCAATACACGGGAGTACGTAGGCAGCTATGTTTTATGGTTCGGTCCCACCACAGAAAGACAAAAACAAACATACTCATATCCATAACCACATACAGAAGCAAGTCCTAAGACACCAAAGATGGTAGGGAATACACACAGATCGACGATCCATTCTAAAAATCCTGAGACATCTCACTGTCCATCCATCAAGGAGGAGTTCAAAATACATCCAGATCACAAAGTCCTGGAGAAATAAGTGAATATCAAGCAAGTAGCAAGGCACAACTAAAAGGGAAGTGAATCAACATATATTTCCCTGCCATATATAATGATGTTTGATATATACAATGTGTACTGTACATGACAAAATGGCCAAGCTAGTCTGTGCAGGAAAATACAAGCCCATCTACAAATCAGTGTATATGCGGGCTATCAAGTCCAACATGAATTCCCTCTCAGAAGAAGGAGGTAACACTGTGATCTCTTACCCAAGGGTTTCTACGCGAGCCAACAGATCCACTGCCAACTACATGCGATATCTCAGATGGATATAACGTCATCCCGCTCAGCAACAACGATATCCCTATGAGTTAGAGCATCATCTCTCTAAAAAAGAGACATCTTTACCAGAAAGAGCTGTCAACATCAAAGCCAACATCCACTACCTGTTCACCAGATGGTACAGATGTAAAAGCCTCTTGCTATCTTGGCGTCTTATCAGCTCATATATCAAAGAAACTATCTCAGACAGCAAGCGAGGCTTGGGCAATTTCAAAATTGGCGACAACCTGATATTGGATCCCTTACAACAAGATTGGGACAATCTCAGAAGCAGCGCCAACTCAACACTGGGGCATTTATCAATCATCCTAAAGTGGAAAATGCACCAGTCAGCGCCATTAGCATGGTCCATCATCATCTCAATGGTGATTCAGATATTATTCACTCTCGACTTCATCAACAAAGAGAGTTTCTCATATGAATCCCCATCAACAACTTGCGAAAGGACTGGGGTATTTTACGATTCCAAGGAATGAAAGAAATCATGGCAACATAAGCGTGCCCCTACGAAAGAATGGGAAAATTCTCAGAAAAAGTTCTTAACTCAGAAGCAGAAGGTCAACGAAAAAGGGTCTGACGAATGAAATCTACCCCATCAAACATGTTAATTTTTTGTCAAATCCTCACAAGTTGAGACATCTATGCCAAAGGTCAAATTTGAGCAACAAAAGAACAAGTTGCAACCAGGGATGTTAGCGACATTCATATCATCAGTTCAGCTGGGTTGCGAATTAAACGCTCAAGGAAATGGGGCACAAGTACCCAACAGCGAAATGAGACTCCAAGTCACATCAAAAAGGATGAGGCGCTGCATCAACGTACATCTCTATCAAGGCAGAGTCTGGTAAAGCAAACCTTTGAATATTACTTCAGCGAAGGTGTCGAATAATCCGGTATTCTAAGCAATTAATAGCCATCCAGTGCAACATCAAGACAGTTCAACGATGAAAGATTCGTATACCACCGTTCGAGTGGGAACTGGAAAAGTTTGGTGATCAACATGGTAGGCACCATTGTAAACTACCAGCGAATACATCAGGAGGGTCTGGTGATTTCAGAATGTCATCCCCATCAGAGATATGAAAAGCATCTCAACTTATCTTCATCAAACAATCATCAGCGATTAAATGCCAAACCATTGGAGTCAACATCAGCATAAGCATCAGCAATAATCGGTAAAGGTAAAGCTATTTATGAATATATTTTAACATTCATCATAATATTCATTACATTGCGATTTGCGATATGCGATATGCGGTTTGCGATATGCGATTTGCGATGCGATATGCGAAATACAAAATACGAAATACGATGTGCGAGTTGCAAAGTGCGATTTGGCCAAATGCGAAAAGCGATGTGCGATGTGCGAAATGCGATGTGTGATGTGCGAAATGCGATTTGCGAAAACATTGTCACATTCATCATAAACATTTACTACATTGCGATTTACATCATTGAAAATATCTTGTCATGTTTCAAGTGTCTACTAATCTTTATCATGTCCATTCCATTGCATTGCATGAACATGATAAAGAGGGGCATCTGTAGACACTCGAAATTTTCTTCTACTATTACTAACATTGCAGGAGGACAGATTTGTCTTTTAAGAGGGAACCCTGAAAGATAATCCAAATCCATACCGGATACTACCAGAAGTTCATCATCAAACCCCGGATCACAATCTGGGAGTAACCAAATCCAACCTCGAAGATAACCCCGAGGCCTGCAGATACAATACCGGACCACACACCGGAGAAGACCGATTAATCTCGGAGATGACCCCGAGGTATCCAGTCTCAGTCCCAACCATGGGAATAGGTCAAGCCAACCTCAGAGATGACCCTGAGGATAGTCAAAGTCAATAGCAAGCCAACCTCAGAGATAACTCTGAGAACAGACTGCTACAACTGCGCGTAAATCAGAGATAACCCCGGGAGGGGCAAAATGGTTATTTTGCCAACTCAACTTCACTTCAAATCAAATACACTCATTTCAACTCAAAATACTTCAAAGGAAGTCCCACAAGAGCGATATCTTAACTCCGGAGCGCAAACTACACGAAACAGCTCACCGGATTGCCTGACGGAAACCCGAGAATGCTATTTTGATCATGGACCCATCTTCCTGGAATCAAAAAGGGTCAAATCATATATCATTGTGTAGCTCTCGAAAAGAGCTTTCCAGAATGGTATGGCACGCTTCCATCGGACTCCCCGATTGAAAGTTATGAGCGACCGAGCGAACAACGCGTACGTACTTCGACACGGCGGGACCCACACTGCCCAGGGCACCCCGGGCAGCCGCAGGTACACCTGCTACTAGGTGCCTTAGGTAGACCTGCGGCTCCCTCCTCTATAAATATGGGGCTTGGGGTGCTGATGTTCTAAGAAAAAAAGACGAGGAAACCCTGCACAATTCGCTCTGCACTCGTCCACACAGTGTATTTTCCCACTTTTAAACACCTGTGAGCTCATATATAGCCTCTTTTGTACCCACAAAAGCCAGTGTTTACCCACTCTAAAGATATAGAAGCCTTTTTTATCAGTCAACTATAAGCCTTCTCACACACTTTAGAGTCTTTCTCTTCATCTTTGCACACACCCTTTTACACGTTGAGAGTCGTGTTGCTTGCTTTTGCCCAGACTTCGGTCCGTGGTTTCATTCTAGTTTGCATATATATATATATATATATATATATATATATATATTGACTAACATTATCGAGTTATGCCTCGATTGAGCCTAGACTTCGGTCTGGAGTGTTTACTTGCTTTCATATATATATATATATATATATATATATATATATATATATATATATATATATATATATATATATATGAACTATGGTCGAACTCAATTCGATGAGCCTGGATTTCACATCCGGTGTGTTTATTGCTTATATATATATATATATATATATATATATATTGTCCCACCTGGAGTTTACTTCGTGGTGGTTGATCGCTTTTACAACTTTCTTTACATTTCGTCCTGTCTGGAGTTTACTTCGTGGCAATTAACCGCATTTACAGCTTTATTTACATTCTGTCTCGCCTGGAGTTTCCTTCGTGGCGGTTGACCGTATCTACAACTTTATTTATATTTCTGATCCCCCATGGAGGTGCTTCGTGGTTGGTGATCCTGCCTGTATATATATACTTACAGCTTTTATATATATACCTGTTTACTGCTTTCATATAAAAATGCAGTATTTTTTGAGCCTAGGAATCATGTGATCACAGATTCATCACATTGAATCTAGATTCGGTTCCCGTGATGGACATTTTCAGCTGTAAGCAGCTTGTAAATTATTCTACAGTGTTTGAATTTTCTCAGATGGTTTCCATACCCACCAGGAAGTCGGCATTATCTTTGTACATTATTTTTATACGGATGCCTCGCATCCGTCAAATAAAATCAATCAAGCCGATCACTTAATAAAATGGGAGTGTAAAAGGTCTCAATTCCTATTGAGCATCAGGGTTTAAAAAACCTCTTTTATAAAATATCACTGCCATATTTTGCTAAAAACTGAATTTTTACATAAATTCAGACCCTGTGTATATAGGTTCGAATGAGGCCTCGCACAACTTCCAAATAACATCACATTGACCCACACACACACACACACTCAGATAATAGTTTCTTGTAAAGAGGCGGTCACCGTGGTAACACGGATGTCGGGGGGTGTCTAACACCTTCCCCCCGCATAACCAAGTCCCCGGACCCTAAACGAATCTCGGTTTCACTGACCTGTATAGCAGTGTCGCATCGCTGGGTCAATGTGCAAACCTTTTCTCGGTTGTGTTGGTACAACCATTTAAAAAACCAACTGGCGACTCTTAGCAGTCCATCGTCGACATTATACATGTCGGACCTTTTTCACTTATTTTTTTCAAACAAATCTCACCTAAAATGAGAACACCAAAGAACAAGTAACGGAAAGGGACACCCAAAAATCCCGACGTCGACAACCCCGACTAGTACTCGCTACATTCTTGCCTCTTGAGAAGAAAAATGGAACAAAAAGGAAAAGGGTGAGCTCAACTAGCCCAGTAAAGAACATTATGACTAAGATAATGTACAACAAATTATCCATAGTCTTCAACAGGGAAAAATCTGATAGAATACAATAGACAACAAGTTTTAGATCAACAATTGCAGCGAAAATAATAATTCATTAGAAGAGTTAAGTAGAGAATGAAATCTACTATCATCTATGAATTTAAAAGTCCATCATCGATATTTTATCCCTGTAACATCAATCAATATACATCTTGAATCAAATATTCATCTTTGCACTACAGGCCAAAGATATTCATCAGTTGGTCATGTTCATCTAAACACATGTTCATCTTTGCACTATGGGCCAAAGATATTCATCAGAAAATCATTCATCTTTGCACTACAGGCCAAAGATATTCAGTTATATCATCATTTAGGACTGAGGATAATGAAAAATGTATTTAAAAAAAACGAATCCAGTGAAACAAAAGAACAAATATTAAGGATTCGTACTTTACACAATCCAAGTTCAAAAATACTTCATAAATAATCAGAGTGGAGTAAAATTCAAGAATGAAGACCACAACACACTACAAGAAAAGGGTCTATCAGCGACCGCGTATCAGCGACTACATGTGGTCGCAGATAAATATCAGCTACCGAGTGTAGTCGCTGATAGTCATCGTATAAAATCTGGTCGCTGGGATGCACATCAGCGACCACTATTAGCGACCGATATATTGGCGACCGTGTATAGCGACCGAATTCGTCATGTCAGTCGCTAAGATGAGTCAGCATGTCTGATGAGTGAGTTTTATACACATGAATTGGATACATTCGGGCTTAATTTATTGTTGTTCTTAAGTCTTTTAGGATGTTTTTATGTGTTTGTATCTATTCATGCATGTTTTATATTGTTTTGTAGGAATTGGGACAAAAGTTACATGGATCGACGTTCGGGGTGGCTAGATTCGCGTTTTCGGCTAGCTATTTACACAGCAGTCACTTCAGAGCAAATTTGACTATAGCTCTGGACATTATTTCGCAAAACTTCAAGAATGAAAGTTGTAGATCTACTTCTCCTCTTTCCAGAACATCTTGAATCATCTAAATCGGAGTTCGGACGAAGAAGTTATGGCCATTTTCCCAAAGGACGTCGGAGCAGAAAATGTTAGACTTTGGGCCAGCGCCGGGGCGCTCGTTTTCAGTTCATTCCCAGCGCCGGGGCGCTGGGGGGCAGACTCTCAGCGTCGTGAACAGTGCTGGGGCGCTGGGGGAAGAGTTTGGTTGGGCCTGGACGCGTTTTGGGCGAATTTTGACACCTTTTTGACTCCAAATAGGATTGGGGTTGTTCCAAAACTAAAAATTAGACTTGTAACCTATAAATACATGATGTAAGGCATAAAATAAAGGGGGATTACATAGCTTAGATTATAGATACACTCTATTAGATTAGAACATTAACCCTAGTTCTTATTAGTTTTGGAGATTGAAGCAACTTGGAGATCATTGAAGATCAAGAGCAAGAGCAAGAAGGGAGCATCAGATTTGCTGACAACAGATTCTATTCTCTTCTCTCATCTTACTTTTATCTTTTAATGTCTGTTCAATTGTGGATTCTTGGTTTTAATTCATTAATTATGAACTAACTTTTTCCTTAAGATTTCAATTGAAAGCAAGTAAGATGAGATATGCGGTGAATAATATTATCCTCAATTGAGAGACAAGTAGTAGGTATTCGTATAACAGTTTATCCAAGATCAATAATACTTCATAAATACCAATTTTGAAGCAGAATTCAAAAATAAAGATCAAAACATGGATACAATCAAATATAGTAACCATAATAGACATCTTGGATAAAAAGAATAAAATTTTATTTTTCGGTGAATAGTGCCGTATTCGTGAATATTGCCGTATTCTTGAATAGTGTCGTATACGTGAATAGTGCCGTATACGTGAATAGTAACTCCGACACAAAAAGTTTCAAATTTGATAAAAACGTTCACCAATATTTCGGAATAATGATATTGAAGAAAATAATATCATTTAAGAAGAAAATAACATCCCTTACCTGAAAATAACCGTACTTCTGACTGAATTTCGGATATAGTGCTGACAGAAACTTGCACTGTATAGAAACACTAATAAAATACTCACAAGAATATGCTCGATAATATAGAGGGAGAAAGAGAGAAAACTTGTTTCTGGTGTGATTTTCAATTTTAACTTATCCCTCTATTTATAGGAAAATGTTAGAACGCCATAGGAGACTAAAATAATAAAATATATTATTTCTTTTTCTTCTTCCACGCCACCTCAATTTGTCAAGCCAGCCACCAGCCATCTTTGAACCAAAAGATAGCAGCCCATGTGTTGATAACCAAGTGGGTCCAACCCATAAATTAATAAAAATCATTTTATTTCCCGAAACTTCAATAATTCATAGAAAATACACCGTTTATCAGAAAAATATGAATTTTATGTCCATTATGCCTGAAATCGAATTGTCTACAACTTTGTAGCTTTGAGTTTTTCCAAATTCCAAATATATACAATATCCGAAATCCACAAACGGATGATTTTTAATATCTCCACACCGACAAAATACTGATAAAATACCTCAGCATTAATTCTTTCATTTTTATCCATATAAAAATAAATATATCCATCTTTTATATCCATATAAAATAAATATTTCCTTATCATATAAATTAATAATTAATTATTCATAAATAATATTACAGAATCACAATTATAACAACCAGGCCGTTCCCAAGAAAGAAGGGGTTTTCCAATAAGAATTTCTCCTTACTTGCGCGCAATTAGGTGACCAAACCTCTCATTGACAGACCTTTCTAGACATTGTCAATATTGTTATCTAACAATATTATTCAAATATTATGAATTATTGATATGATAATGGGAAATACTGTGCACTGATAATTATTGAAACAACAATAATAATATAAAATATCAATGCAGCAATTATTGAATCAATAAAATAAAATATCGAACAGTAATTACTGTAATAATTATTATGTAGTGTCTTCTTACGTAAGAATCAATAATTCAAAAATATTGTGCATCCACGCGTATTACTATATTTTAACCACCGGGTATTCCAACAGTGTTAACGGTAACAACTACGCCGTTATTTATAAAAACTCAAACTTGTCATTTTTTTCATCCGACAATTATTCTGTTATAGGGCCAACAATGACTGCGCCATTGTACGAATATTCCCCAACAACAAGAATATTTCACGACCAAACAAATATTCCCCGACAACAATGATTATTTAATAACCACTTGCTTATTTTGCAAAATTTGCACATTTCACCCATGTAAAACCCCAACTTTTTAAATAAAGATGAATTTTTTATAAATATTATTTTTGAATATTATGGAGTGAAATTGATATAATAGTTGTGGGTAATATTTATAAATTTTGCAAAGTACGCAAGTTGTTATATAATATTCGATTGGTCGGGGAATATTCGTTTTAACAGGGAATATTCGTACAATGGCACAATTATTGGTGGACCCCACAACGAAATTATTGTCGGATTGAGAAAACGACAAAAATACTTTATGAAAATAACGGCGAAAGTTTTACCGTTAACTGTTGAAACACCCGGTGTTAAAAGTACAGTAATACGCGTGGTTGCATAGTAGCACGCGGTATTAATTATTAATGCTTAAGTGATAAGTCATTCAGTTTTGTTGGTATTATTAATATAATAATACAGAAAATCTTTGCACTACAGGCCAAAGATATTCAGTAATATCATAATTTAAGACTGAGGATGATGAAAAATATTTTAAAGAAAACGAATCCAGTGAGACAGAAGGACAAGTAGTAGAGATTCGTATAACAGTTTATCCAAGATCAATAATACTTCATAAATACCAATTTTGAAGCAGAATTCAAAAACAAAGATAAAAACATGGATACAATCAAAGATAGTAACCATAATAGACATCTTGGATAAAAAGAATAAAATTTTATTTTTCGGTGAATAGTGCCGTATTCGTGAATAGTGACGTATTCTTGAATAGTGTCGTATACGTGAATAGTGTCGTATACGTAAATAGTAACTCCGACACAAAAAGTTCCAAATTTGATAAAAACGTTCACCAATATTTTGGCATAATGATATTGAAGAAAATAATATCATTTAAGAAGAAAATAACATCTCTTACCTGAAAATAACCGTACTTCTGATTGAATTTCGAATATAGTGCTGACAGAAACTTGCACTGTATAGCAACACTAAAAAATACTCACAAGAATACGCTCGATAATATAGAGGGAGAAAGAGAGAAAACTTATTTCTGGTGTGATTTTCAATTCTAACTTAGCCCTCTATTTATAGGAAAATGTTAGAACGCCATAGGAGACTAAAATAATAAAATATATTATTTCTTTCTCTTCTTCCACGCCACCTCAATTTGTCAAGCCAGTCACCAGTCATCTTTGAACCAAAAGATAGCAGCTCATGTGTTGATAACCAAGTGGGTTCCACCCATAAATTAATAAAAATTATTTTATTTCCCAAAACTTCAACAATTCATAGAAAATACACCGTTTATCAGAAAAATATGAATTTTATGTCCATTCTGCCTGAAATCGAATTCTCTACAACTTTGTAGCTTTGAGTTTTTCCAAATTCCAAACATACAATATCCGAAATCCACAAATGGATGATTTTTAATACCTCCACACCGACAAAATACTGATAAAACACCTCAGCATTAATTTCTTCATTTTTATTCACATAAAAATAAATATATCCATCATTTATATCCACATAAAATAAATATTTTCTTATCATATAAATCAATAATTAATTATTCACAAATAATATTACAGAATCACAATTATGACAACCAGGCCGTTCTCAGGAAAGAAGTGGTTTTCCAATAAGAATTTCTCCTTACTGGCGCGCAATTAGGTGACCAAACCTCTCATTGACAGAACTTTCTAGACATTGCCAATATTGTTATCTAATAATATTGATCAAATAATATGAATTATTGATCTGATAATGGGAAATACTGTGCAGTGATAATTATTGAAACAACAATAATATAAAATATCAATGCAACAATTATTGAATCAATAAAATAAAATATCGAACAGTAATTACTGTAACAATTATTAAGTAGTGTCTTCTTACGTAAGAATCAATAATTCAAAAATATTGTGCATCCACGCGTATTACTATATTTTAACCAACGGGTATTCCAACAGTGTTAACGGTAACAACTACGCCATTATTTATAAAAACTCAAACTTGTCATTTTCTTCATCTGACAGTTATTCTGTTATAGGGCCCACAATGACTGCGCCATTGTACGAATATTCCCCAACAACAAGAATATCCCACGACCAAACGAATATTCCCCGACAACAATGATTATTTAATAACCACTTGCTTATTTTACAAAATTTGCACATTTCACCCATGTAAAACCCCAACTTTTTAAAAAAAGATGAATTTTCTATAAATATTATTTTTGAATATTATGGAATAAAATTGATATAATAGTTGTGGGTAATATTTATAAATTTTACAAAGTACGCAAGTTGTTATATAATATTCGATTGGTCGGGGAATATTCGTTTTAACAGGGAATATTCGTACAACGACACAATTATTGGTGGACCCCACAACGGAATTATTGTCGGATTGAGAAAATGACAAAAATACTTTATGAAAATAACGGCGAAAGTTTTACCGTTAACTGTTGAAACACCCGGTGTTAAAATTACAGTAATACACGTGGTTGCATAGTAGCACACAGTATTAATTATTAATGCTTAAGTGATAAGTCACTCAGTTTTATTTATATTATTAATATAATAATACAGAAAATCTTTTTATATAAAACATAATACTTTTATAAAGTTATTCTACAAATAGAATATATTATATTCTATTATGCATAGTGTTGCATAGTGTCTACATAGTGTTTTGCATAGTAAAATCTTTTTATATAAAACATAATACTTTTATAAAGTTATCTGTTTTATTAGAAAATAATTAGAATATATTATATTTTATTATGCATAGTATTTGCATAGTGCTTGCATAATGTTTGCATAGTAAAATCTTTTTATAAAGTTATTCATTTTATTAGATTATAAATAGAATATATTATATTTTATTTAAAAGATTTTGTTTTAAATATGGACCGTCAGATTAAAGTAAATCAATCTCGACCGTTCATGAGTTAGTTACTATGCATTTTATTTTTCTATAAATAGAAGCTCATTCATTCATTATTTTTCTTACGAATTCACTGAAACTCTAGAGAGATAAACGATAGAGAGAAAGAAGAAAGTATTCTGCTATTTCACTACTTATATATCCAGTACTCTTCTTCTTAAGGTAGGGAATATTATTTGTTGTACTCGTAAAGGGTGTTATTCTTTTTTATTCATGAAGAGAACCGTTGTTATTCCATTTCTTATTATTCTGTTAGAATAACCTGTATACGCGGTCTACCCTATACTTGGTGATATTCTTCTATTATTCCGTCTTTACTATTCTGTTGGAATATCCTGTCTATGCATTTTATGCCGGACCTGATTCAGTCTTTATTATTTTGTTGGAATTTCCTGTCTGTACGTTTTATGTCGGACCTGGTTCCAACTTTATTATTATTTTATTAGAATATCCTGTCTGTGAGTTTTATGCCGGACCTGATTTCATCCTTATTAGTATTATATTGAAATAACCTGTCTATGCGAAGTACCGCATGCATGGTGATTTCTGTTGTTATTCAATTCTTTATTATTATGTTGGAACATCCTGTCGGTGCGAATTTCGCCTGACCTGGTTCCGTTATTTAGTATTCTGTTGGAATAACCTGTCTATACGAAGTACCGCATGCATGGTTATTTCTTTTGTTATTCCATTCTTTATTATACTCAGTTGGTTAAAGTTTTGACTTCTATACTCCATGAAATTAGTAGAATATCCTTGATATTTGCGCTTCATCCAGTATCTTTTCATGGAAATATTCTTCTGATCATTCTTGAATTTTACTCTACAAAGCAGTATCATGTTGACAATTTGGACATTAGTAGTTCTTGGACAAATTAATTCTTGAGCTTCTTTTATTGAATTCTTATATCATTATCATCATCCTCATGTTTATATTATGTTGAAAGTTATCTGTGGCCTGTAGTGCATAGATGGACTTGGTATGATTATGACCAGGGATTATTCGGTGTAATCATGACCGTAATGTTACAAATGATGTGGTAAAAGTTCTCATTGGCCCGTAGTGCATTGATGAACAGTTGTTGGCATGATCATGACCATTAATGAATACACAAATATTCTTAGCCCGTAGTGCATGGATAATTGTGGTCGTGATACTAAAGAATATCCTTGGCCGTAGTGCAGGGGTGATTCGATGATGTGGAATATTTATTAAGCTGAGTCTCAGCGATAACAATGATGAAAAACCTTTTTAATCATAAAAGATAGTAGATTTTATTTTCTACTTGACTATTTTAATGGATTGCTTGTTCCGCTGTAGTTAAACTTGATGTCTATTATATTTTATCAGTTTAACATTATTGGAGACTAATGATAATTTATTCTGCATTATCTTAGTCATAATATTTCTTACTGGGCTAGTTGAGCTCACCCTTCCTTTCACTATTCTCTTTTGAAAATGAGAATATAGCTGGGACGAGTCGATGAACGGAGTGATGGTCCAGAGGGTAACATTAGTAGTCCTCACTATTCTATGAAATAGTGTGATAATAATTGTAATGAGGACTCCTTTTGAGTTTGTATAATATCTAGTAGATAATATTTGTATTCAAACTCAGAGTTTATGTTTTGTCGTATTGTACACGACAGTTGTATAAGTAAGTTGTATTTGAATTCTGTACCATGTATCTGGCGACCCAAGATGGGTGATGTATACCTCATTTTGGGGGCGTCACAGTTGGTATCAAAGCTTAGGGATATGATCCTTGGCTAAGATGTGAGACTAGAACTAGGAGGGGAGAGACGGGGAATTCCTTCGCTAGTATGACCTACTTAAATTTATTTTGTATTTAAATTAGTTGGTTAGAGTTTAGAGATATTATGTTACATGTCAATTAACCTTTGTTTTGTGGCAGTATCTGAAAATGACATCCGAAAATGTTGAGAATAGCAATGGAGCACAAGAAACCGTTGAGTTTCCACATATCAATAATAAGGAGAATGTGCATCAGGAAGGCTACAATCCTCATGCAAACAACAACACTAACCAAAAGATGAATGATGGATTGTTCAGAGGCTTTATGCAATTCATGCAATAGCAGGCGAGAGCGGCTCCTGTCCAAAATGTAGGTGGAAACACTGGAAACTTTCGGGCGGTTACCGCTAAACAGTTCAAGGATCTGGGACCACCGGAGTTTAAGGGAGAACCAAAACCACTTGTGGCGGAAGCATGTATAAAGCAGATCACCAAGATATTTGATGTCTTGGGATTCTCCGGGAAGCAAAAGGTTCCCTTTGCCGCCTTTATGTTGTGTGGAGAGGCAGATTACTGATGGGAATCGGTAAAACGTACCCAACCTGCCGTACTGAAGATGTCTTGGGAGAAGTTCCAAGAGCTGTTCAATGACAAATACTTTCCTGAAAGTATTCGTCACACGATGGAGGTGGAGTTTATCAAATTGGAGCAAAACAATATAACCGTGTCGCAATAAGAGGCAAAATTTACGGAGTTATCCCGGTTTGCGTCCCACTTGGTGGATAATGAAGAGAGAATGGCGCGAATGTTTTTAAGAGGTTTGAAATCAGAGATACGTCAACATCTTATTTCTTATAAACTGTGTTTGTATTCAGATGTTGTAAATAGGGCTCAGTTGGTGGAGCGCGATAACGAGTCAACACAACCAAAAGAGAGCCGACGGCAAAATGATAATACCAGTGAGAGCAGTCATCGAAGCGGTGACAACAAGCGTGGAGGGAATCAACAAGCCAGAAATGGTAACCACTTCGATGGTAATCAGGGCCAAAACAATAAGAATGGATATTTCAAGAAGAGGAGATTCAACAATGATGGAAAGACGTTAGCACCAACACCCGTTGTTAAGGAAGGAGAAAGGCCACCTATCATATGCTTCAAATACGGAGGGGAGGGACACATCAGTCCAAATTACACGATGCCGTCCAAAGCATGTTATAATTGTGGAAGAGAAGGTCACTTAGCCCGATTTTGTCGTTCACCGAAGACAAATTCAGCTAGGATGGAGGCACCAAAGGCTGTCCCAGAAAAGTCAAAGCTGGTAGTGCAAGGGAGAGCGTTTGTTATGACCTCCCAGAAAGCAAGGAACCCGAATGAGGTCATCACGGATAAGCTTATCATAAACTCTAGCGAAGTCTACACTTTATTTGATACCGGTTCTACCCATTTTTTTATTTCTCCTACTTGCGCTCAACGATTAAATTTGACTCTGGAGAAATTAGACTTTGACTTATCTGTGGAAACTCCGTTGGGAGAAACCTTCATTACATCCACGTTTTATAAGTCTTGTTTGGTTCAAGTTGGTACCAACACATTACCTATCGATCTTATTGCATTAAAAATACTTGCATTTGATGTAATTCTATGGATTGATTGGTTAACTACTCATCATGCAAAAATTGATTATTTTCGTAAGGTTGTTAGCTTTCATATTCCTAATCGACCTATTATGCGAATTCAAGCAACCAAACCATTAAAATCAATCACTGTCATCTCAAGCCATAAAGCTATTCGTTTATTGAAAAACGGATGTCAAGCTTTCTTAGCACATGTCACAGATCTAAACAAAAATACATCAGTTTTGAATAATATTTTTATTGTTAATGAATTTCCTGACGTATTCCCTGAAGAACTTCCTGGCCTACCCCCAGAGCGTGAAATTGAATTTTGTATCGACCTTGAACCCGGTACAAAATCCATTTCTAAATCCCCATATCGAATGGCTCTTATTGAACTTCAGGAGTTAAAAACTCAACTGCAGGAATTGTTAGACATTGACTTTATTCGTCCTAGTACTTCTCCTTAGGGTGCTCTTGTTCTATTCGTGAAGAAGAAAGATGGGAGTATGCGACTTTGTATTGATTATTGGGAGTTGAATCATGTCACCATCAAAAATAGGTACCCATTACCACGTATTGATGACCTGTTTGACCAGTTGCAAGGAGCCAAATTCTTTTCAAAGATTGATCTTCGTTCCGGATATCACCAATTGAAGATTAGAACCGATGACATTCCAAAGACGGCTTTCAGAACTCGGTATGGGCATTATGAATTCCTAGTTATGTCCTTTGGATTGACTAATGCTCCTGCTTCCTTCATGGATATGATGAACTGAGTATTCAAGGAATATTTGGATCACTTTGTGGTCGTCTTTATTAATGACATCCTCATATATTCTAAAACCCGTGAAGATCATGAGCAACACTTGAGGCTGATACTCCAAAAGCTTCGTGAATATAAGCTTTATGCCAAGTTGAAGAAATGCGAGTTCTGGCTTGAGGAAGTAGCATTCCTTGGGCACGTGGTATCAAGTCATGGAATATCTGTTGACCCAACAAAGATTGAAGCTATTCAAAGATGGGAGCAACCTAAATCAGTGACCGAAGTACGTAGCTTTCTCAGCTTAGCTGGTTATTATCGGAGATTCGTAGAAGGGTTTTCTCGAATCGCTACTCCACTAACTCAGCTGACTCGGAAAGATACAAAGTTTGGTTGGAGTGAGGAATGTGAGAAGAGTTTTCAAGAACTCAAGAGGAGACTCATTTCAGCACCTGTTCTGACAATACCATCTGGTTCGGAGGGATTTGTCATCTACAGTGATGCTTCGGGCAAAGGGTTAGGATGCGTTCTCATGCAACATGGGAAAGTCATAGCCTATGCCTCACGATAACTCAAAGAATATGAGAGGAATTATCCTACTCATGATCTAGAGTTGGCAGCTATTGTATTCGCACTAAAGATTTGGAGGCATTACTTGTATGGGGAGAAAGTGGAGATCTTAACGGATCATAAAAGCCTCAAATATTTCTTCACTCAAAAGGAACTCAAAATGCGACAACGACGTTGGCTTGAACTATTGAAAGATTATGATCATACTATCCAATACCATCCTGAAAAAGCAAACGTGGAAGCTGATGCATTGAGTAGAAGATCATATGCGGGTACGAGTGCAATATTGTCAACATAAAGGCCCATTTTGTATGATTTACAAAGGATGAAGATAGAGATAAAGACTCCAGGGACCCACGTGATGATGGCAAATATACGAGTAGAACTGACTTTAATTGATTAAATTAAAGATGCTCAAGTTACAGATCCGGAGCTGATGCGTATGAGGAAGAAAGTGCAAGAAGGTGCGATGCCGGAAACAAGAATCGATGAAGCAAGAATATTTTGATGCGTAGAGAGATAGCGTTGTTTATCTCAAGGTGTCTAACGTGTCAACGAGTCAAGGCGGAGCATCAAGTACCAAAAGGTCCATTGCAACCACTTGAAATTCCAGAATGGAAGTGGGAGCACATTACCATGGATTTCATTACTGGTCTTCCCAAAGTTTCTTAAGGCATAGATGCGATTTGGGTCATTATTGTTAGATTGACCAAGTTTGCTCATTTCTTACCGATACGAGAAACTTATACACTTGAACTTCTTGCTCATATGTACATAAACGAGGTTGTAAGATTGCATGGTATGCCAGTATCCATAGTTTTTGATCGAGACCCAAGATTCACTTCACGATTTTGGGTTAGTTTGCAAAAAGCTATGGGCACATATTTACGATTTAGCTCGCCATATCATCCTCAGACGGACGGATAGTCGGAGAGGACTATTCAAACTCTTGAAGATCTATTAAGACTTTGTGTCCTTGATTTCAAGGGAAGTTGGGACAAGTTCTTACCATTGGTGGAGTTTTCCTACAACAACAGTTATCAAGCAAGTATTGGAATGGCTCCATTCGAAGCGTTGTATGGAAGAAAGTGTCGTTCTCCAATATGCTGGGATGAGGTGGGTGAAGCAATGTTGTTGGGACCAAAGTTGGTACGTATAACTACGAAAAAGATTCAAACGATCCGGCAACGTATTAAACCTCACAAGATTGACAAAAGAGTTATGCTGATCTTCATCGAAAGGACATGGAATTCGATATAGGAGATCATGTGTTGTTACGTGTTGATCTATGGAAAGGAGTTACGAGATTTGGAAAGAGAGGAAAGCTCAATCCTCGATTCATCGACCCATTTTTAATCCTTGATCGAGTAGGAACTGTGACCTATAGACTCGCTTTACCGCCAAGTATGTCTCGTGTTTATAACGTTTTTCATATATCCATGTTACATAAATATGTGGAAAACCCGAACCACATTATTGAGTTGGAACCGGACGAAATAGCGGAAGATTTGACGTATGAAGAGGTTCCTGTTCAAATCTTGGATACGAAGGAACATATTCTACGCACCAAGATTATACCTCAAGTCAAAGTTTTGTGGAGAAACCACGATGTTGAGGAAATAACTTGGGAGTTAGAATCTGAAATGAAATCAAGGTATCCTTACCTCTTCGACATACTAGGTACGTACCCTAATTTTGAGGGCGAAATTTCATAAGAAGGGGAGATTGTAAAACCCCAACTTTTTGAATAAAGATGAATTTTCTATAAATATTATTTTTGAATATTATGGAGTGAAATTGATATAATAGTTGTGGGTAATATTTATAAATTTTGCAAAGTACGTAAGTTGTTATATAATATTCGATTGGTCGGGGAATATTCTCTTTAACAGGGAATATTCGTATAACGGCACAATCATTGGTGGATCCAACAACGGAATTATTGTCGGATTGAGAAAATGACAAAAATAACGGGAAAAGTTTTACCGTTAACTGTTGAAACACCCGGTGTTAAAAGTACAGTAATACGCATGGTTGCATAGTAGTACACGATATTAATTTTTGATGCTTAAGTGATAAGTCACTCAGTTTTGTTGGTATTATTAATATAATAATACATAAAATCTTTTTATATAAAATAGAATACTTTTATAAAGTTATTCTATAAATAGAATATATTATATTCTATTATGCATAGTGTCTGCATAGTGTTTTGCATAGTAAATTTTTTTTTATATAAAACAAAATACTTTTATAAAGTTATCTATTTTATTAGACAATAATTAGAATATATTATATTTTATTGTGTATAGTTTTTGCATAGTGCCTGCATAGTGTTTGTATAGTAAAATCTTTTATAAAGTTATTCGTTTTATTAGATTATGAATAGAATATATTATATTTTATTTAAAAAATTTTGCTTTAAATATGAACCGTCAGATTAAAGTAAATCAATCTCGACCGTTCATGAGTTAGTTACTATGCATTCCATTTTTCTATAAATAGAAGCTCATTCATTCATTATTTTCTTACGAATTCACTGAAACTCTAGAGAGATAAACGATAGAGAGAAAGAAGAAAGTATTCTGCTACTTCACTACTTATATATCCAGTACTCTTCTTCTTAAGGTAGGGAATATTATTTGTTATACTCGTAAGGGGTGTTATTCTTTCTTATTCATGAAGAGAACTGTTGTTATTACATTTCTTATTATTCTTTTGGAATAACCTGTATTCACGGTCTACCCTATACTAGGTGACATTCTTCTATTATTCCGTCTTTACTATTCTGTTGGAATATCCTGTCTGTACGTTTTACGCCAGACCTGATTCCGTCTTTATTATTCTGTTGGAATATCCTGTCTGTGCGTTTTACGCCAGACCTGGTTCCGTCTTTATTATTATTCTGTTGGAATATCTTGTCTGTGCGTTTTACGCCGGACCTGATTCCATCCTTATTAGTATTCTGTTGGAATAACCTGTCTATGCGAAGTACCGCATGCATGATGATTTCTGTTGTTATTCCATTCTTTATTATTATGTTGGAACATTTTGTCGGTGAGAATTTCGCCTGACCTGGTTCCGTTATTTAGTATTCTGTTGGAATAACCTGTCTATGTGAAGTACCGCATGCATGGTGATTTCTTTTGTTATTTCATTCTTTATTATACTCAGTTGGTTAAAGTTTTGACTTCTATACTCCATGAAATTAGTAGAATATCCTTGATATTTGCTCTTCATTCAGTATCTTTTCATGGAAATATTCTTCTGATCATTCTTGAATTTTACTCTACAAAGTAGTATCATGTTGACAATTTGGACATTAGTAGTTCTTGGACAAATTAATTCTTGAGCTTGTTTTATTGAATTATTATATCATTGTCATCATCCTCATGTTTTTATTATGTTGAAATTCATATGTGGCCTGTAGTGCATAGATGGACTTGGTATGATTATGACCAGGGATTATTCGGTGTAATCATGACCGTAATGTTACAAATGATATGGTAAAAGTTCTCATTGGCCCGTAGTGCATTGATGAACAGTTGTTGGCATGATCATGACCATTAATGAATACACAATTATTCTTGGCCCGTAGTGCATGGATAATTATGGTCGTGATACTAAAGAATATCCTTGGCCGTAGTGCAGGGGTGATTCGATGATGTGGAATATTTATTAAGCTGAGTCTCAGCGATAACAGTGATGAAAAACCTTTTTAATCATAAAAGATAGTAGATTTTATTTTCTACTTGACTCTTTTAATGGATTGCTTGTTCCGCTGTAGTTAAACTTGATGTCTATTATATTTTATCAGTTTAACATTGTTGGAGACTAATGATAATTTATTCTGTATTATCTTAGTCATAATATTTCTTACTGGGCTAGTTGAGCTCACTCTTCCTTTCACTGTTCTCTTCTGGAAATGAGACTATAGCTGGGACGAGTCGGGGAACGGAGTGATGGTCCAGAGGATAGCATTAGTAGTCCTCACTATTCTGTGAAATAGTGTGATAATAATTGAAATGAGGACTCCTTTTAAGTTTGTATAATCTCTAGTAGATAATATTTGTATTCAAACTCACAGTTTATGTTTTGTCGTATTGTACGCGACAATTGTATTTGAATTCTATACCATGTATCTAGCAACCCAAGATGGGTGATGTATACCTAATTTTGGAGGCGTCACAACCCATAAACAAAATATTATATCAATTTAAAACCTTATTATTCACAATAATAATTAGAGGAAATTCGATTTTATTTATAATAAATTGGGGTCTTACAACCTCCCCTCCTTATGAAATTTTGTCCTCGAAATTGACGTACGCACCTGGTGTTTCAAAAAGGTGAGGATACCTCGCTTTCATTTCTGATTCCAACTCCCAGGTCATTTCTTCAATAGCATGGTTTCTCCACAAAACCTTAACTTGTGGTATAACCTTCGTGCGTAGGACATGCTCTTTCCTATCCAAGAACTTAACAGGTACTTCTTCGTACGTTAAATCCTCAGCTATCTCGTTTGGTTCTAAAGCAAAAATATGGTTCGGGTCTTTCATATATTTACGAAGCATGGATATATGAAAAACATTATGAACACGAGACATACTTGGAGTTAATGTGAGTCTATAGGCCACATTTCCTATTCGGTGAAGAATCTCAAATGGACCAACAAATCGTGGATTGAGCTTTCCTCTCTTCCCAAATCTTGTAACTCCCTTCCATGGAGCAACATGTAACAATACATGATCCCCGATATTAAATTCCACGTCCTTTCGATGAAGATCAACATAACTCTTTTGTCGATCTTGTGAGGTTTGAATATATTGTCGAATCGTTTGGATCTTTTTTGTAGTCATGCGTACTAATTCTTGTCCCAACAACGTTTCTTCTCCCACCTCATCCCAGCATATTGGAGAGTGACACTTTCGTCCATACAATGCTTCAAATGGAGCCACACCTATACTTGCCTGATAACTGTTGTTGTAGGAGAATTCTACCAATGGTAAATACTTATCCCAACTCCCTTTGAAGTCTAGGATACAAAGTCTTAATAGATCTTCAAGAGTTTGAATAGTCCTCTCTGATTGTCCGTCCGTTTGAGGATGGTATGCCGAACTAAATCATAAATCCGTCCCCATAGCTTTTTGCAAGCTAACCCAAAATTATGAAGTGGATCTTGGGTCACGATCTAAAACTATGGATACTGACATGCCATGCAATCGCACAATCTCATTCACGTACATACAAGCAAGACGTTCAAGGGAATACGTTTCTCGTATCGGCAAGAAATGGGCAGACTTGGTTAATCTATCAACAATAACCCAAATAACATATATGCCTTGAGAAACTTTGGGAAGACCTATAACGAAATCCATGGTAATGTGCTCCCACTTCCATTCCGAAATCTCAAGTGGTTGCAATGGACCCTTTGGCACTTGATGCTCCGCCTTTACACGTTGACAGGTTAAACACCTCGAGATAAACTCCGCGATCTCTCTCATCATATTATTCCACCAAAATGTATGTCGAATATCATGATACATTTTGGTACTCCCATGATGGATTGCAAACAGTGTGTTGTGTGCCTCCATCATGATTCTATGCTTCAAATCAGAGTCGTTAGGAACACAAAGTCTGGAGTTGAATCTAAGTATTCCTTCTTTATCGATTCTCGCTTATGGAATAGCTCCTTCTTACACTTTCTTCTTCATACATATCAGCTATCCGTAGCTTGAGCAGCTTTAACTTTATCGATTAAAGTCGGATCTACTCGTATATTCGCCATTATCATGTGGGTCCCTGGAGTCTTTAATTCTACCTCCATCCTTTGCAAGTCATACAAAATGGGCCTTTGCATTGACAATATCGCACTTGTACTCGCATATGATCTTCTACTCAATGCGTCAGCTACTACGTTCGCTTTTCTAGGATGATATTGAATAGTGTGATCGCAATCTTTCAATAGTTCAAGCCAACGTCGTTGTCGCATGTTGAGTTCTTTTTGGGTGAAGAAATATTTGAGGCTTGTATGGTCCGTATAGATCTCCACTTTCTCCCCATACAAGTAGTGTCTCAAGATTTTCAACATGAAAACGACTGCTGCCAACTCTAGATCATGAGTAGGATAATTCCTCTCATATTCTATGAGTTGTCGTGAGGCATAGGCTATGACTTTCCCATGTTGCATGACAACACATCCTAACCCTTTGCCTGAAGCATCGCTGTAGATAACAAATCCATCCGTACTAGATGGTATTGCCAGAACAGGTGCCGAAATGAGCCTCCTCTTGAGCTCTTGGAAACTCTTCTCGCATTCCTCGCTCCATACGAATTTTGTATCTTTCCGAGTCAGCTGAGTTAACGGAGTAGAGATTTGAGAAAATCCTTCCATGAATCTCCGATAATAACCAGCTAAGCTCAGAAAGCTGCGTACTTCGGTCACCGACTTCAGTTGCTCCCAACTTTGTACTGCTTCAATCTTCGCCAGGTCAACAGATACTCCATGTTTTGACACCACGTGCCCAAGGAATGCTACTTCCTCAAGCAAGAACTCGCATTTCTTCAACTTGGCATAAAGTTTGTTTTCACGAAGCCTTTCAAGTATCAGCTTCAAATGGTGCTCATGATTTTCATGGCTTTTGGAATAGATGAGAATGTCATCAATAAAGACAACAACGAACTGATCCAAATATTCCTTGAATACTCGGTTCATCATATCCATGAAAGCAGCAGGAGCATTAGTCAATCCAAAAGACATGACTAAGAATTCATAATGCCCGTACCGAGTTCTGAAGGCAGTCTTTGGAATATCCTCAGTTTTAATCTTCAGTTGATGATATCTAGAATGGAGATTGATCTTTGAAAAGAATTTTGCTCCTTGTAACTGGTCAAATAGGTCATCAATGCGAGGTAGCGGATACCTATTCTTGATGGTGACATGGTTAAATTCTCGGTAGTCAATACAAAGTCGTATATTCCCGTCTTTCTTCTTTACGAATAAAATAGGAACACTCCAAGGAGATGTATTAGGACGAATGAAACCGATGTCTAATAACTCTTGTAGTTGGACTTTTATCTCCTGAGGTTCAATAGGAGCCATTCGATATGGGGTTTTAGAAATGGGCTTTGTACCCGGTTCAAGGTCAATAAAGAATTCAACATTACGTTCTGGGGGTAGACCGGGAAGTTCTTTAGGAAATACATCAGGAAATTCTCTAACAATAGAAATACTATTCAAATCTGACTTGTCTTTGTTCAAATCCATAACATGGGCTAAGAAAGCTTAACATCCATTTTTCAATAAACGAATAGCTTTGTGGCTTGATATGACAGTGACTGATTTTAGTGGTTTAGTAGTTTGAATTCGTATGACAGGTTAGTTAGGAATATGAAAACTAACAACCTTACGAAAATAATCAATTTTAGCATGATGAGTGGTTAACCAATCAATTTCTAAAATCACATCAAAAGCAAGTATATTTAAAGAGATAAGATCAACAGGTAATGTGATAGTGCCAACTTGGATCATGCAAGATTTATAAACTGTAGATGTAACGAAGGTTTCACCCAACGGAGTTTTAACAGATAAGTCAAAGTCCAATTTCTCCGGAGTCAAGTTTAAACGTTGAGCACAAGCAGGAGAGATAAAAGAATGGGTAGAACTGGTATCTAGTAAGGTATAAACTTCACAAGAGTTCAAGATTAGCTTACCCGTGATCACCTCGTTCGGGTTCCTCACGTTTTGGCCAGTCACGACAAACGCTCTTCCAGGAACCACTGATTTTAACTTATCCGAGACAGCCCTTGGAGTTACCATCCCCGTTGAACTTGGTTTTGCTACAGAACAATCCCGATCTATGTAGCCTTCCTTTCCATAGTTATAATATACCTTAGATTGTTGTGGACAGTTTGGACTGATATGTTCCTCTTTCCCGCATTTGTAACATCTAACTGGCGGTCGTTCTCCTCCCCTAGAATTTGTTGTTGGTGCTGGTGCTGCTGCTGATGTCTTTCCGTCATTGTTGAATCTCCTCTTTCTGAAATTTCAACTTGACTCACCTCTCCTATTATCATGGCCACGATGACCACACGAGTGGTTACCGCCTTTGTACGTATTTTTCCCTCCTCATTGGTTATCATCGCTCTGATGACTGTTGTCACTGGTATGACCCTGGTTGTGGTCCCTCGGTTGAACATACTCACTATCTCGCTCTAATAATTGAGCCATGTTGACAACATCTGAATACAGAGAAAATTTATGAGAGATAAGGTATTGACGAATCTCGGGTTTTAGACCTCTCAAAAATATCCTTGTCATTCGTTCCTCATTCTCTACCAAATGAGGTGCAAACCTGAATAACTCAGCGAACTTCGCCTCGTACTTGGACACCGTCATGTTGTTTTGTTCCAATCTAATAAACTTTACCTTCTTTATATGACGAATACTTTCAAGAAAGTACTTGTCATTGAATAGTTTCTGAAACGTTTCCCAAGACATGTTGAGTATAGACTCCCACCAGTAGTCTGTCTCACCGCGGAACATAAAGGTGGCGAATGGAACCTTCTGTTCCTCCGTGCATCCCAAGACATCGAATATCTTGGTAATTTGCTTGACCCATGTTTCCACCTTGATCGGATCCGGCTTTCCAATAAATTCTAGTGGTCCCAACTCCTTGAACTGCTTGGCTGTGACAGACCACGCGTTGGTATCACTTCCACCCGTATTTTGTACACGAGTCTCCCTCGTCTGATTTTGCATGAACTGCAAAAAGCTCCTAAATATTCAATCGTTCATCGTTTGCTCGGTAGTGTTGTTTACAGGAGGAATATTGCCTTCCTGTTGTACGTTCTCCTGGTTTGTGACTAAAGGTTGTTCCACAGTCTCATACACCCCATTGTTAACGTTCTCAGCAGCAATTCTTAAATACTGCCATAAAACAAGGGTTAATTAAACAAATTAACGTATCACATAATATCCCTATATTATGACCGACCAACAATAAGCTTAGATAGGACACACTAGCGAAGGATTTACTCATCTCTCCCCTCCTAGTTCTATTCCCCGATATCCGCCAGAGACCATATCCCTAAGCTTTGATACCAACTGTGACGACCCCAAAATAGGTATACAACATCCATTCTGAGTTGCCAAATACATGGTACAGAAAGCAAACTACAACTTCAATAATACAATTGTCGTACAAAATACGACAACAAATACTGTGAGTTTAAATACAAATATTGTCTTCTAGATAATATCCACACTCAAATAAGTCCTCATTACAATTATTCAAACACTATTTTACAGAAATAGTGAGGACTGCTAAAACATCTTTCTAGAACCATCACTCCGTAACCCGACTAGATCCTGCTATGTTCTCACCACCTGAGAAGAAAAATATAACAAAAAGGAAAAGGGTGAGCTCAACTAGCCCAGTAAAGAATATTATGACTAAGATAATATATAATAAATTATCATTATTTTTCAACAGGGAAAAATCTGATAAAATATAATAGACAACAAGTTTTAGATCAACAACTGCAGCGGAAACAACAATCAATTAGAAGAGTCAAGTAGAGAATGAGTTCTACTATCTTCTAAGATTTAAAAGTACATCATCAATATTTTATCCCTGTAACAACAATCAATATACATCTTTAATCAATATTCATCTTTGCACTACAGGCCAAAGATATTCATTTGTATCACCAGTTGGTCATGTTCATCTCAACACCAGTTCATCTTTGCACTACGGGCCAAAGATATTCATCAGTTAATCATTCATCTTTGCACTACATGCCAAAGATATTCAGTAATATCATCATTTAGGACTGGGGATGATGAAAAATATTTTAAAGAAAACGAATCCAGTGAGACAGAAGGACAAATAGTAGGGATTCGTATAACAGTTTATTCAAGATCAATAATACTTCATAAATACCAATTTTAAAGCAAAATTCAAAAATAAAGATCAAAACATGGATACAATCAAAGATAGTAACCATAATAGACATCTTGGACAAAAAGAATAAAATTTCATTTTTCGGTGAATAATTCCGTATTCGTGAATAGTGCCATATACGTGAATAGTGTCGTATACGTGAATATTAACCCCGACACAAAAAGTTCCAAATTTGATAAAAACATTCACCAATATTTTGGCATAATGATATTGAAGAAAATAATATCATTTAAGAAGAAAATAACATCCCTTACCTCAAAATAACCGTAAATCTGACTGAATTTCGGATATAGTGCTGACAGAAACTTGTACCGTATAGCAACACTAAAAAAATACTCACAAGAATACGCTCGATAATATAGAGGGAGAAAGAGAGAAAACTTGTTTCTGGTGTGATTTTCAATTCTAACTTAGCCCTCTATTTATAGGAAAATGATAGAACGCCATAAGAGACTAAAATAATAAAATATATTATTTCTTTTTCTTCTTCCACGCCACCTCAATTTGTCAAGCCAGCCACCAGCCATCTTTGAACCAAAAGATAGCAGCCCATGTGTTGATAACCAAGTGGGTCCCACCCATAAATTAATAAAAATTATTTTATTTCTCGAAACTTCAACAATTCATAGAAAATAGACCGTTTATCAGAAAAATACGAATTTTATGTCCATTCTGCCTGAAATCGAATTCTCTACAACTTTGTAGCTTTGAGTTTTTCTAACTTCCAAACATACAATATCCGAAATCCATAAACGGAGTATTTTTAATACCTCCACACCGACAAAATATTGATAAAACATCTCATCATTAATTCCTTCATTTTTATCCACATAAAAATAAATATATCCATCACTTATATCCACATAAAATAAATATGTCCTTATCATATAAATCAATAATTAATTATTCACAAATAATATTACAGAATCACAATTATGTCAACCAGGTCGTTCCCAGGAAAGAGGGGGCTTTCCAATAAGAATTTCTCCTTACTTGCGCGCAATTAGGTGACCAAACCTCTCATTGACAGAACTTTTTAGACATTGCCAATATTGTTATCTAATAATATTATTCAAATAATATGAATTATTGATCTGATAATGGGAAATACTGTGCAGTGATAATTATTGAAACATCAATAATATAAAATATCAATGCAACAATTATTGAATCAATAAAATAAAATATCGAACAGTAATTACTGTAACAATTATTGAGTAGTGCCTTCTTACGTAAGAATCAATAATTCAAAAATACTGTGCATCCACGCGTATTACTATATTTTAACCACCGGGTATTCCAACAGTGTTAACGGTAACAACTACACCGTTATTTATAAAAACTCAAACTTGTCATTTTCTTTATCCGACTGTTATTCTGTTATGGGGCCCACAAATGACTGCGCCGTCGTATGAATATTCCCCGACAACAAGAATATTCCACGACCAAACGAATATTCTCCGACAACAATGATTATTTAATAACCACTTGCTTATTTTGCAAAATTTGCACATTTCACCCATAACCAAAATATTATATCAATTTAACACCTTATTATTCACAATAATAATTAGAGAAAATTCAATTTTATTTATAATAAGTTGGGGTCTTACAACTATACTATAATTATTTTTTTCACATGTATAGAACTATTGATTTACATGATTGTACTATTGTTTCACATGATGTACTATTAGGGGAGGTGGTGCAAGTTTGATAATACTTGCAGGACTAAATTAAAAAATAAAGGAAAAGATGAAGGTATTATACTGTATTATTTTGAGCCCCAAAATATGCAATTATCGAAACTATATTTTCCTATAAATAGAAGCTCATTCTTACCAATTCACTAAGACTCACAAGAGCAATTATAGAGAGAGAAGCTATAGAGAGAAAGAAGAAGAGAAGTCTGTTACTTTACTATTCTAGTATCTAGTCTTCTTCTGAGGTAAGGGATATTATTTGTTGTATTCGTAAGGGGTATTATTTATTTCATATTCTGAAGAGATATTATTTTTCGTATTCTTATGAATATTATTTTCGTTCAATATTCATAAGGGGTATTATTTATTTTTTATTCTGAAGAGATATTATTTTTCGTATTTGTATGAATATTATTTTCGTTCAATATTCGTAAGTGTTATTATTTCTTTTGTATTCGTAAGGGATATTATTTTTGTTCAGTATTCATAAGGAAGAATATTTTCTTCCATACTCTGTAGTATGTGAGTAATATTATTCGTCTCATACTCCTGATTATACCCTAATTCTGTTAAAGTATTGCTTCTATACTCTGTGAAATTAGTAGAATATCATTGATATTTGTGCTTCATCCAATATCTTTTCATGGAAATATTATTCTGAGTTTTTTTTTATAATTATTGATCTTTTCATGTCAGAATACTTGTAAGACCCCAACTTTTATGAATAAAGATTAATTTTTTCTCAAAATATATTTTTGAATATTATGGTGTGGATTTGATATAATGTTATAGTTGTGGGTATTATTTACAAATTTTGCAAGGTAAGAAAGTGGTTATATAATATTCGATTGGTCGGGGAATATTCGTTTTAATAGGGAAGATTCATACGACGGCACAATCATTGGTGGACCCCACAACGAAAGTATTATCGTAGTTAGAAAACGACAGAATTATCTTTTTATAAAAATAACGGCGAAAGTTTTACCGTCAAACTATTGAACTACCCGGTGGTAAAAGTACAGTAATACGCGTGGTTACATAGTAGCACACGATATTGACTATTGATACTTACGTGAGAAGTCACTCAGTTCTACTCAATTATTGCTACAGTAATTGCTGCATAATATCTTTCATATTATTGATTCAATAATTTTCACAGTATCATCTGCATAATATTTTATATTATTAAATCAATAATTGAGACGACAAAGTTATTCATATTATTATTTGTAATATTGACAATGTCTAGAAAGTTCTGTCAAGGAGAGGTTTGGTCACCTAATTGCGCGCCAATAGGGAGAAATCCTTATCGGAAAGTCCCCCTCTTTCCTGGGAATGATCGGGTTGTTAAATATTGTGAGTTATAATATTAATGATGAATAAGTTTGTGTCGATTAAAGATGAAATTGATATTTTCATTATGTTAGAATTATTAGTGTTAGTGAAAATCGACATCTTTTTCGATAATAATGGATGTTTGGAGGCTATATTAACCAATCAGATAATTAATCGGATAAATGAGAAATTAATTGCTATTAATTCATATGCTTATAACTATTTCTTCACATGTGAGTACTATTGATTCACATACGTGTACTATTGATTCACATGCATGTACTATTAGGGGAGGTGGTGCAAGATTGATAATACTTGCATGACTAAATTAAAAATGGAGGTATAGATGAAGGTACTATACTGTAATTATTTTTTTCACATGATTGTACTAGTGATTCACATGATTGTACTATTGATTCACAAGATGTACTATTAGGGGAGGTGGTGCAAGTTTGATAATACTTGCAGGACTAAATTAAAAATGAAGAAAAAGATGAATGTATTATACTATAATATTTCGAGCCCCAAAACGTGCAATTATCGAAACTATATTTTTCTATAAATAGAAGCTTATTCTTCTTTCATTCTCACTAATTCACTAAGACTCACAAGAGAATTTATAGAGAGAAGCTTTAGAGAGAAAGTAGAAGAGAAGTCTGCTACCTCACTATTCCAGTATTCCGTCTTCTTCTGAGGTAAGTGATATTATTTTGTTCAGTATTGATAGTAATAATATTTTCTTCCATATTCTGTAGTATGTGAGTAATATTATTTTGTCTCATATTTCTCATTATACCATCATTCGGTTAAAGTATTGTTTCTATATTCCGTGAAATTAGTAGAATATCCATGAAATTTATGTTTCATCTAGTATCGCTTCACAAGGATATTTTCTGCACATTCTTGTTAAATTTTGAGTTTTTCATGCTGGAGTACTATCCATGAGTACTATCCATTTATACGTATTATTCATAAAAGTACTATTCACAGGTAATATTCACAAAACACTATTCACAAAGTACTATTCATGAGTATTATTCACAAAGTACTATTCACGGAGTACTATTCTTGAAGTACTATTCACGAGGTACTATTCACTCGGGTATTATTCACCCAGAGTACTATTCATAACAAAAATTGATTTTTTTTCGGTCCAAATCATTTTTGATACATTATCATTCTTGAATTTTACTCCACAAAGCAGTATCATGTTGACAATTTGGACAATATTGAATTCTGGGTAAATTAAATTATAAATCTTTAAAAATTTATCCTTCAACTTGTTTTATTAAATTCTTATATCATTGTCATCATCCTTATGTTTATATTATGTTGAAAGTCATTCATGGCCTGTAGTGCATAGATGGACTTGGTATGATTATGACCAGGAATTATTCGGTATAATCATGACCGTAATATTACAAATGATGTGGTAAAAGTCCTCATTGGCCCGTAGTGCATTGATGGACAATTGTTGGCATGATCATGACCATAGATGAATACACGAATATCCTTGGCACGTAGTGCATGGATAATTTGTGGTCGTGATACTAAAGAATATCCTTGGCTGTAGTGCAGGGGTGATTCGATGATGTGGATTATTTATTAAGCTGAGTCTCAGCGATAAAAGTCATAAAAAATCTTTTAAATCATAGAAGATAGTAGATTTTATGCTCTACTTGACTCTTCTAATGGATTGCTTGTCCCGTTGTAGTTAAACTTGATGTTTGTTATATTTTATCAGTTTTACACTATTGAAGGCTAACGATAAATTATTTTGCATTATCTTAGTCATAATATTTCTTACTGGGCTAGTTGAGTACCCTTTTGTTTTCATTGCTCTCTTCAGGAAATGAGAACGTAGCTGAGACTAGTCGGGGAACGGAGTGACGGTCCAGATGATAGCATTAGTAGTCCTCACTATTCTATGAAATAGTGTGATAATAAATGTATTGAGGACCCCATTTGAGTTGAATAATGCCTAATAGACAATATTTGTAATAAACTCTCAGTTCATGTTTTGTCGTATTTTACACGATAATTGCATTATTAAGTTGTATTTGAATTTTATACCATGTATTTGGCGACTCAAGATGGGTGATGCAAACCTATTTTGGGGGCGTCACAGTTGGTATCAAAGATTAGGGATATGATCCATGGCTGAGATATGAGACAAGAACTAGGAGGGTAGAGACGAGGAATTCCTTCTCTAGTATGACCTACCTAAGTTTATTTGGTATTTAATTAGTCGGTCATAGTATAAGAATAATATGTGACATGTCAATTAACCCTTTTTTGTGGCAGTATTTGAAAATGGCATCCGAAAATGTTGAGATAAGCAATGAAGCATATGAGACTTTTGAGTCACCAACAATAAATACCTAGGATAATGTCCATCAGGATGGCAATAATCCTCAGGAAAACAAAAACGCTGACCAAATGATGAACAATGGGATGTTCAGAGGCTTTATACAATTGATGCAACATCAGGCGTGAACGACTCCTGTTCAAAATGTAGGTGGAAACACTGGAAACTCTCGGACAGTCACCACTAAACAGTTCAAGGAGCTGGGACCACCAGAGTTTATTGGAGAGCCAAAACCACTTATGTGACGCCCCCAAAATTAGGTATACATCACCCATCTTGGGTCGCTAGATACATAGTACAGAATTCAAATACAACTTATTAATAAAACTATTGTGTACAATACGACAAAACATAAACTGTGAGTTTGAATACAAATATTATCTACTAGAGATTATACAAACTCAAAAGGAATCCTCATTACAATTATTATCACACTATTTCACAGAATAGTGAGGACTACTAATGCTATCCTCTGGACTATCACTTCGTTCCCCGACTCGTCCCAGCTATATTCTCATTTCCTGAAAAGAACAGTGAAAGAAAGGGTGAGCTCAACTAGCCCAGTAAGAAATATTATGACTAAGATAATGCAGAATAAATTATCATTAGTCTCCAACAATGTTAAACTGATAAAATATAATAGACATCAAGTTTAACTGCAGCGGAACAATCAATCCATTAAAAGAGTCAAGTAGAAAATAAAATCTACTATCTTTTATTATTAAAAAGGTTTTTCATCACTATTATCGCTGAGACTCAGCTTAATAAATATTCCACATCATCGAATAATCCCTGCACTACGGCTAATGATATTCTTTAGTATCACGACCACAATTATCCATGCAGTACGGGCCAAGAATATTTGTGTATTCATTAATGGTCATGATCATGCCAACAACTGTCCATCAATGCACTACGGGCCAATGAGGACTTCTACCACATCACTTGTAACATTACGGTCATGATTACACCGAATAATCCCTGGTCATAATCATACTAAGTCCATCTATGCACTACAGGCCACGGATGACTTTCAAAAAAATATAAACATGAGGATGATGACAATGATATAAGAATTCAATAAAAAAAAGTTCAAGAATTATTTTATCCAGGAATTATTAATGTCCAAATTGTCAACATGATACTGTTTTATAGAGTAAAGTTCAAGAATGATCAGAAGAATATTTCCATGAAAAGATACTGGATGAAGCGCAAATATCAAGGATATTCTACTAATTTTATGGAGTATAGAAGAAAAAACTTTAACCAACTGAGTATAATAAAGAATGGAATAACAAAAGAAATCACCATGCATGCGGTACTTCGCATAGACACGTTATTCCAATAGAATAATAATAACGGAACCAGGTCAGGCAAAATTTGCACCGACAGGATGTTCTAACAGAATAATAAAGACGGAACCAGGTCCGGTGTAAAACACACAGACAGGATGTTCCAACAGAATAATAATATAACGGAACCAGGTCCGGTGTAAAACACACAGACAGGATGTTCCAACGGAATAATAATAAAGACGGAACCAGGTCCGGTGTAAAACACACAGACATGATGTTCCAACAGAATAATAGAAGAATGTCACCAAGTATAGGGTAGACCGCGTATACAGGTTATTCCAACATAATAATAAGAAATGTAATAACAATAGTTCTCTTCATGAATAAGAAAGAATAACACCCCTTACTAGTACAACAAATAATATTACCTACCTTAAGAAGAAGAGTACTGGATTATAAGTAGTGAAGTAGCAGAATACTTTCTTCTTTCTCTCTATAGTTTATCTCTCTAGAGTTTCAGTGAATTCGTAAGAAAATAATGAATGAATGAGCTTCTATTTATAGAAAAATAGAATGCATAGTAACTAACTCATGAACGGTCGAGATTGATTTACTTTAATCTGACGGTCCATATTTAAAGCAAAATCTTTTAAATAAAATATAATATAATATATTCTATTTATAATATAATAAAATGAATAACTTTATAAAAGATTTTACTATGTAAATACTATGCAGGCACTATGCAAACACTATGCATAATAAAATATAATATATTCTAATTATTGTCTAATAAAATAGATAACTTTATAAAAGTATTCTGTTTTATATAAAATGATTTTACTATATAAAACACTATGCAGACACTATGCAACACTATGCATAATAGAATATAATATATTCTATTTATATAATAACTTTATAAAAGTACTCTATTTTATATAAAAAGATTTTCTGTATTATTACATTAATAATACCAACAAAACTGAGTGACTTATTACGTAAGCATCAATAATCAATACCGTGTGCTACTATGCAACCACGTGTATTACTGTACTTTTAACACCGGGTGTTTCAATAGTTAACGGTAAAACTTCCGCCGTTATTTTCATAAAGTATTTTTGTCATTTTCTCAATCCGACAATAATTCCGTTGTGGGGTCCACCAATGATTGTGCCATTGTACTAATATTCCCTGTTAAAACGAATATTCCTCGACCAATCGAATATTATATAACAACTTGCATACTTTGCAAAATTTATAAATATTACCCACAACTATTATATCAATTTCACTCCATAATATTCAAAAATAATATTTATAGAAAATTCATCTTTATTCAAAAAGTTGGGGTTTTACAATTTCCCCTTCTTATGAAATTTTTCCCTTGAAATTAGGGTACATACCTGGTATGTCGAAGAGGTAAGGATACCTTGATTTCATTTCAGATTCTAACTCCCAAGTCATTTCCTCAACATCGTGGTTTCTCCACAAAACTTTGACTTGAGGTATAACCTTGGTGCGTAGAATATGTTCCTTCTTATCCAAGATTTGAACAAGAACCTCTTCATACGTCAAATCTTCCGCTATTTCATCCGGTTCCAACTCAATAATGTGGTTCGGGTCTTCCACATATTTACGTAACATGGATATGTGAAAAATGTTATGAACACGAGACATACTTGGCGGTAAAGCGAGTCTATAGGCCACAGTTCCTACACGATCAAGGATTAAAAATGGGCCGATGAATTGAGAATTGAGCTTTCCTCTCTTTCCAAATCTCGTAACTCCTTTCCATGGAGCAACACGTAACAACACATGATCTCTTATATCAAATTCCACGTCCTTTTGATGAAGATCAGCATAACTCTTTTGTCGATCTTGTGAGGTTTTTATACGTTACCGGATCGTTTGAATATTTTTCGTAGTCATACGTACCAACTCTGGTCACAATAACGTTGCTTCACCCACCTCATCCCAGCATACTGGAGAACGACACTTTCTTCCATACAACGCTTCGAATGGAGCCATGCCAATACTTGCTTGATAACTGTTGTTGTGGGAAAACTCTACCAATGGTAAGAACTTGTCCCAACTTCCATTGAAATCAAGGACACAAAGTCTTAATAAATCTTCAAGAGTTTGAATAGTCCTCTCCGACTGTCTGTCCGTCTGAGGATGATATGCCGAGCTAAATCGTAAATCTGTACCCATAGCTTTTTGCAAGCTAACCCAAAATCGCGAAGTGAATCTTGGGTCTCGATCAGAAACTATGGATACTGGCATACCATGCAATCTTACAACCTCGTTTATGTACATACGAGCAAGACATTCAAGTGTATAAGTTTCTCGTATCGGTAAGAAATGAGCAGACTTGGTCAATCTATCAACAATGACCCAAATCGCATCTATGTCTTGAGAAACTTTGGGAAGACCAGTAACGAAATTCATGGTAATGTGCTCCCACTTCCATTCTGGAATTTCAAGTGGTTGGAATGGACCTTTTGGTACTTGATGCTCCGCCTTGATACGTTGACACGTTAGACACCTTGAGATAAACAGCGCTATCTCTCTCTTCATATTGCCCCACCAAAATGTATGTCGAAGATCATGATATATTTTGGTACTCCCAGGATGGATTGCAAACGGTGTGTTGTGCACCTCCATCATGATTTTATACTTTAAATCAGGGTCGTTAGGAACACAAAGTCTGGAGTTGACTCGAAGTATTCCTTCTTCATCGATTCTTGATTTCGGCATCGCACCTTCTTGCACTTTCTTCCTCATACGCATCAGCTCCGGATCTGTAACTTGAGCAGCTTTAATTTTATCAATTAAAGTTAGTTTTATTCGTATATTTGCCATCATCACTTGGGTCCCTGGAGTCTTTATCTCTATCTCCATCCTTTGCAAGTCATACAAAATGGGCCTTTGCGTTGACAATATTGTACTCGTACCCGCATATGATCTTCTACTCAACGCGTCAGCTACCACGTTCGCTTTTCCAGGATGGTATTGGATAGTATGATCATAATCTTTCAACAGTTCAAGCCAACGTCATTGTCGCATGTTGAGTTCCTTTTGAGTGAAGAAATATTTGAGGCTTTTATGATCCGTAAAGATCTCCACTTTCTCCCCATACAAGTAATGCCTCCAAATCTTTAGTGCGAAGACAACAGCTGCCAACTCTAGATCATGAGTAGGATAATTCCTCTCATATTCTTTGAGTTGTCGTGAGGCATAGGCTATGACTTTCCCATATTGCATGAGAACACATCCTAACCCTTTGCCTGAAGCATCACTGTAGATGACAAATCCGTCCGAACCAGATGGTATTGTCAGAACAGGTGCTGAAATGAGTCTACTCTTGAGTTCTTGAAAACTCTTCTCACATTCCTCGCTCCAACCGAACTTTGTATCTTTCCGAGTCAACTGAGTTAGTGGAGTAGCAATTTGAGAAAACCCTTCTACGAATCTCCGATAATAACCAGCTAAGCCAAGAAAGCTACGTACGTCGGTCACTGATTTAGGTTGCTCCCAGCTTTGAATAGTTTCAATCTTTGTTGGGTCAACAGATATTCCATGACTTGATACCACGTGCCCAAGGAATGCTACTTCCTCAAGCCAGAACTCGTATTTCTTCAACTTGGCATAAAGCTTATATTCACGAAGCTTTTGGAGTATCAGCCTCAAGTGTTGCTCATGATCTTCACGAGTTTTGGAATATATGAGGATGTCATCAATAAAGAGGACCACAAAGTGATCCAAATACTCCTTGAATACTCGATTCATCATATCCATAAAGGCAGCAGGAGCATTAGTCAATCCAAAGGACATGACTAGGAATTCATAATGCCCGTACCGAGTTCTGAAAGTCGTCTTTGGAATGTCATCGGTTCTAATCTTTAATTAGTGATATCCGGAACGAAGATCAATCCTTGAAAAGAATTTGGCTCCTTACAACTAGTCAAACAAGTCATCAATACGTGGCAATGGGTACCTATTTTTGATGGTGACATAATTCAACTCCCGATAATCAATACAAAGTCGCATACTCCCATCTTTCTTCTTCACGAATAGAACAGGAGCACCCCAAGGAGAAGTACTAGGACGAATAAAGCAAATGTCTAACAATTCCTGCAGTTGAGTTTTTAACTCCTGAAGTTCAATAGGAGCCATTCGATATGGGGATTTAGAAATGGATTTTGTACCGGGTTCAAGGTCGATACAAAATTCAATTTCACGCTCTGGGGGCAGGCCAGGAAGTTCTTCAGGGAATACGTCAGGAAATTCATTAATAATAGAAATATTATTCAAAACTGACGTATTTTTGTTTAGATCTGTGACATGAGCTAAGAAAGCTTGACATCCGTTTTTCAATAAACGAATAGCTTTATGGCTTGAGATGACAGTGATTGATTTTAATAGTTTGGTTTCTTAAATTCACATAATAGGTCGATTAGGAATATGAAAGCTAACAACCTTACGAAAATAATCAATTTTTGCATGATGAGTAGTTAACCAATCAATCCCTAGAATTACATCAAATGCAAGTATTTTTAATGTAATAAGATCGATAGGTAATGTGTGGGTACCAACTTGAACCAAACAAGACTTATAAACCGTGGATGTAATGAAGGTTTCTCCCAACATAGTTTCCACAGATAAGTCAAAGTCTAATTTCTCCGGGGTAAAATTTAATCGTTGAGCGCAAGTAGGAGAAATAAAAGAATGGGTAGAGCCGGTATCAATTAAAGTGTAGACTTCACTAGAGTTTATGATAAGCTTACCCGTGATGACCTCATTCGGGTTCCTTGCTTTCTGGGAGGTCATAACAAACACTCTCCCTTCCACTACCGGCTTTGACTTTTCTGGGACAACCTTTGGTGCCTCCATCCTAGCTGAATTTGTCTTCGGTGAATAACAAAATCGGGCTAAGTGACCTTCTCTTCCATAATTATAACATGCTTTGGACGGCATCGCGTAATTTGGACTGATGTGTCCCTCCCCTCCGCATTTGAAGCATATGATAGGTGGTCTTTCTCCTTCCTTAACAACGGGTGCTGGTGCTGACGTCTTTCCATCATTGTTGAATCACCTCTTCTTGAAATATCCATTCTTATTGTTTTGGCCCTGATTACCACTAAAGTGGTTTCCATTTCTGGCCTGTTGATTCCCTCCATGCTTGTTGTCACTGCTTCGATGACTGCTCTCACTAGTATTATCATTTTGCCGGCTGCTCTCTTTTGGTTGCGTTGACTAGTTATCGCGCTCCACCAACTAAGCCCTATTTACAACATCTGAATACAAACACAGTTTATGAGAAATAAGATGTTGACGTATCTCTAGCTTCAAACCTCTTAAAAATATTCGCGCCATTCTCTCTTCATTATCCACCAAGTGGGATGCAAACCGGGATAACTCCGTAAATATTTCCTCGTATTGCGACACGGTCATATTGTTTTGCTCCAATTTGATAAACTCCACCTCTTTCATGTGACGAATACTTTCAGGAAAGTATTTTGTCGTTGAACAGCTCTTTTAACTTCTCCCAAGACATCTTCAGTACGGCAGGTTGAGTACGTTTTACCGATTCCCATCAGTAATCTGCCTCTCCACACAACATAAAGGTGGCAAAGGGAACCTTTTGCTCCTCGGAGCATCCCAAGACATCAAATATCTTGGTGATCTGCTTTATACATGCTTCCGTTATAAGTGGTTTTGGCTCTCCCTTAAACTCCGGTGGTCCCAGCTCCTTGAACTGTTTAGCGGTGACCGCCCGAGAGTTTCCAGTGTTCCACCTACATTTTGGACAGGAGCCGCTCTCGCCTGCTGTTGCATGAATTGCATAAAGCCTCTGAACAATCCATCATTCATTATTTGGTTAGTGTTGTTGTTTGCATGAGAATTGTCGCCTTCCTGATGCACATTCTCCTGATTATTGATATGTGGAGACTCAACGGTCTCTTGTGCTCCATTGCTATTCTCAATATTTTCGGATGTCATTTTTAGATACTGCCACAAAACAAAGGTTAATTGACATGTAACATAATATCTCTAAACTCTGACCAACCAATTTAAATACAAAATAAATTTAAGTAGGTCATACTAGCGAAGGAATTCCCCATCTCTCCCCTCCTAGTTCTAGTCTCACATCTTAGCCAGGGATCATATCCCTAAGCTTTGATACCAACTGTGGCGCCTCCAAAATTAGGTATACATCACCCATCTTGGGTCGCCAGATACATGGTACAGAATTCAAATACAACTTAAAAATACAACTGTCGTGTACAATACGACAAAACATAAACTGTGAGTTTGAATACAAATATTATCTAATAGAGATTATACAAACTCAAAAGGAGTCCTCAATACAATTATTATCACACTATTTCACAGAATAGTGAGGACTACTAATGCTATCCTCTGGACCATCACTCCGTTCCCCGACTCGTCCCAGCTATATTCTCATTTCCTGAAAAGAACAGTGAAAGAAAGGGTGAGCTCAACTAGCCCAGTAAGAAATATTATGACTAAGATAATGAAGAATAAATTATCACTAGTCTCCAACAATGTTAAACTGATAAAATATAATAGACATCAAGTTTAACTGCAGTGGAACAAGCAATCCATTAAAAAAGTCAAGTAGAAAATAAAATCTACTATCTTTTATGATTAAAAAGGTTTTTCATCACTGTTATCACTGAGACTCAGCATAATAAATATTACACATCATTGAATCACCCATGCACTACGGCCAAGGATATTCTTTAGTATCACGACCACAATTATCCATGCACTATGGGCCAAGAATATTAGTGTATTCATTAATGGTCATGATCATGCCAACAACAGTCCATCAATGCACTATGGGAGAATGAGGACTTTTACCACATCACTTGTAACATTACGGTCATGATTACACCGAATAATCCCTGGTCATAATCATACCAAGTCCATCTATGCACTACAAGCCACAGATGACTTTCAACAAAATATAAACATGAGGATGATGACAATGATATAAGAATTCAATAAAACAAGTTCAAGAATTATTTTATCCAGTAATTATTAACGTCCAAATTTTCAACATGATACTGTTTTGTAGAGTAAAATTCAAGAATGATCAGAAGAATATTTCTATGAAAAGATACTGGATGAAGCGTAAATATCAAGGATATTCTACTAATTTCATGGAGTATAGAAGACAAAACTTTAACCAACTGAGTATAATAAAGAATGGAATAACAAAAGAAATCACCATGCACGCGATACTTCGCATAGACAGGTTATTCCAACAGAATAATAATAACGGAACCAGGTCAGGCAAAATTTGCACCAACAGGATGTTCCAACAGAATAATAAAGACGGAACCAGGTCCGGTGTAAAACACACAGACAGGATGTTCCAACGGAATAATAATAAAGACGAAACTAAGTCCGGTGTAAAACACACAGACAGGATGTTCCAACAGAATAATAGAAGAAAGTCACCAGGTATAGGGTAGACGCGTATACAGGTTATTACAACAGAATAATAAGAAATGGAATAACAATAGTTCTCTTCATGAATAAGAAAGAATAACACCCCTTACGTGTACAACAAATAATATTCCCTACCTGAAGAAGAAGAGTACTGGATATATAAGTAGTGAAGTAGTAGAATACTTTCTTCTTTCTCTCTATAGTTTATCTCTCTAGAGTTTTAGTGAATTCGTAAGAAAATAATGAATGAATGAGCTTCTATTTATAGAAAAATAGAATGCATAGTAACTAAATCATTAACGGTCGAGATTGATTTACTTTAATCTGACGGTCCATATTTAAAGCAAAATCTTTTAAATAAAATAAAATATATTCTATTTATAATCTAATAAAACGAATAACTTTATAAAAGATTTTACTATTCAAACACTATGCAAATACTATGCATAATAAAATATAATATATTCTAATTATTGTCGAATAAAACAGATAACTTTATAAAAGTATTCTGTTTTATATAAAAAGATTTTACTATGCAAAACACTATGTAGACACTATGCATAATAGAATATAATATATTCTATTATATTCTATTTATAGAATAACTTTATAAAAGTATTCTGTTTTATATAAAAAGATTTTCTGTATTATTACATTAATAATACCAACAAAACTGAGTGACTTATTACGTAAGCATCAATAATCAATACCGTGTGCTACTATGCAACCACGGGTATTACTGTACTTTTAACACTGGGTGTTTCAATAGTTAACGGTAAAACTTCCGCCGTTATTTTCATAAAGTATTTTTATCGTTTTCCCAATCCGACAATAATTTCATTGTGGGGTCCACCAATGATTGTGTCGTTGTACTAATATTCCCTGTTAAAACGAATATTCCCCGACCAATCGAATATTATATAACAACTTGCGTACCTTGCAAAATTTATAAATATTACCCACAACTATTATATCAATTTCACTCCATAATATTCAAAAATAATAAATTCATCTTTATTCAAAAAGTTGGGGTTTTACAACTTAAGGCGGAGACGTGGATAAAGCAGATCACTAAGATATTTGATGTCTTGGGATGCTCCGAGGAGCAAAAGGTTCCCTTTGTCACCTTTATGTTGCGAGGAGAGGTAGACTACTGGTAGAAATCGGTAAAGCGTACTCAACCTAACGCACTGAATATGTCTTGGGAGAAGTTCCAAGAACTGTTCAACGATAAGTATTTTCCCGAAAGCATTCATCACATGAAGGAGATATAGTTCATCAAGCTGGAGCAGAACAATATGACTGTGTCATAGTACGAAGCTAAGTTTGCCGAGTTGTCCCGGTTTGCGTCTTACTTGGTTGATAATGAGGAGAGAATGACCCGAGATACGTCAATACTTAATTTCTCACAAGTTGTGTTTGTATTTAGATGTTGTAAATAGGGCTCAGTTATTAGAGCGCGATAACGAGTCAACCCAACCAAGAGAAAGCAGCCGGCAAAATGATATTACTAGTGGTAACAGTCATCGAAGTGGTGACAACAAACGTGGAGGGAATCAACATGCCAGAAATGGTAACCACTTCGGTGGTAATCATGGCCAAGACAATAAAAGTGGATATTACAAGAAGAGGAGATTCAATAATGATGGAAAGACGTCATCACCAGCACCCGTTGTTAATGAAGGAGAACGACCACCTATCATATGCTTCAAATGCGGAGAGGAGGGACATATCAGTCCAAACTGTGCGCAACAGTCCAAAATGTCTTACAATTATGGAAAAGAATGTCACCTAGCTAGATTTTTTTTGTACTGGGAAGCCAAGTCCAGTTGGAACGGTGACACCAAATGTCTCCCCAGAAAAGTCAAAACGAGTAGATCAAGGGAAAGCGTTTGTTGTGACCTCCCAAAAAGCAAGGAACCAGAACAAGGTCATCACGGGTAAGCTTATCATAAACTCTAGCGAATTATATACCTTATTTGATACCGGTTCTACCCATTCTTTTATTTCCCCTAGTTGCGCTCAACGTTTAAATTTGACTCCGGAGAAATTAGACTTTGACTTATCAGTTGAACTCTATTGGGAAAAACCTTTATTACATCCACTGTTTATAACTCTTGTTTGGTTTAAATCAGTACCCTCACATTACCTGTCGATCTTATTTCATTGAAAATACTTGTATTTGACGTAATTCTAGGGATTGATTGGTTAAGTACTCATCATACAAAAATTGATTATTTTCGTAAGGTTGTTAACTTTCATATTCCTAACCAACCTATTATGCGAATTCAAGCTACCAAACCACTAAAATCAATCACTGTCATCTTAAGCCATAAAGCTATTCATTTATTGAAAAACGGATGTCAAGCTTTCTTAGCTCATGTCACGAATTTAAACAAAAATACGTCAGTTTTGAATGATATTTCTATTGTTAATAAATTTCCTGACGTATTCTCTGAAGAACTTCCTGGCCTACCCCCAGTGCGTAAAATTGAATTTTGTATACAAAACCCATTTCCAAAGCCCCATATCGAATGACACCTATTGAACTTCAGGAGTTGAAGACCCAACTGCAGGAATTATTAGACATCGGTTTCATTCGTCCTAGTACGTTTCCTTGGGGTGATCCTGTTCTATTCGTGAAAAAGAAAGATGGGAGTATGCAACTTTGTATTGATTATCGGGAGTTGAACCATGTCACTGTCAAAAATAGATATACGTTGACTGGCATTGATGATCTGTTTGACCAGTTGCAAGGCACCAAATTCTTTTCAAAGATCTATCTACGTTCAGGATATCATCATTTGAAGATTAAAACTGATGACATTCCAAAGACTGCATTCAGAACTTGGTACGGGCATTACAAATTCTTAGTCATATCTTTTGGATTGACTAATGCTCCTACTGCCTTCATAGATATGATGAACCGAGTATTCAAGGAATATTTGGATTAATTTGTGGTCGTCTTTATTGATGACATCCTCATTTACTCCAAAAGCCGTGAATATCATGAGCAACACCTGAGGCTGATACTCCAAAAGCTTCGTGAAAATAAGTTATATGCCAAGTTGAAGAAATGCGAGTTCTGGTTTGAGGAAGTAGCATTCCTTGGGCACGTAATATCAAATCACGAAATATTTATTGACCTGGCAAAGATTAAAGCAATTCAAAATTGGGAGCAACCTAAGTCAGTGACCGAAGTACATAACTTTCTCGGCTTAGCTGGTTATTATCGGAGGTTCGTGGAAGGATTTTCTCGAATCGCTACTCCATTACCTCAGCTGACTCGAAAAGATACAAAATTCGGTTGAAGCAAGGAATATGAGAAGAGTTTTCAAGAACTCAAGAGGAGGCTCATTTCAGCACCTATTTTAACAATATCAGCTGGTTTGGAGGAATTTATCATATACAACGATGCTTCAGACAAAGGTTTAGGGCGTGTTCTCATGCAACATGGGAAAGTCATAGCCTATGCCTCACGATAACTCAAAGAATATGAGAGGAATTATCCTACTCATGATCTAGAGTTGGCAGCTGTCGTTTTTGTGCTTAAGATTTGGAGGCATTACCTGTATGGAGAGAAGGTGGAGATCTATACGGATCATAAAAGCCTCAAATATTTCTTCACTCAAAAGGAACTCAACACGCGACAACGACGATGGCTTGAGCTATTGAAAAATTACGATCATACCATTCAATACAATCACGGAAAAGAAAATGTAGTAGCTGACGCATTGAGTAGAAGATCATATACGGGTACGAATGTGATATTGTCAACGCAAAGGCCCATTTTGTATGACTTACAAAGGATGGAGATAGAGTTAAAGACTCCAGGAACCCATGTGATGATGGCGAATATACGAGTAGAACCGACTTTAATCGATAAAGTTAAAGCTACTCAAGCTACAGACCTGGAGCTGATGCGTATGAGGAAGAAAGTGCAAGAAGGTGCTATTCCGGAAGCAAGAATCAATGAAGAATGAATACTTCGAGTCAACTCCAGACTTTGTGTTCCTAACAATTCTGACTTGAAGTATAAAATCATGATGGAGGCGCACAACACACCGTTTGCAATCCATCCTGGGAGTACCAAAATGTATCGTGATCTTCAACATATATTTTGGTGGAGTAATATGAAGAGAGAGATAGCGGGGTTTATCTCAAGGTGTCTAACTTGTCATAGAGTCAAGGCGAAGCATCAAGTGCCAAAAGGTCCATTGCAACCACTTGAAATTCCAGAATGGAAGTGGGAGCACATTACTATGGATTTCGTTACTGGTCTTCCCAAGGTTTCTCAAGGTATAGATGTAATTTGGGTCATTGTTGATAGATTGACCAAGTCTTCTCATTTCCTACCGATACGAGAAACTTATACACTTGAACGTCTTGCTCGTATGTACAGAAACGAGATTGTAAGATTGCATGGTATGCCAGTATCCATAGTTTCTGATCGAGACCCAAGATTCACTTCACGATTTTGGGTTAGTTTACAAAAATCTATGGGCACGAATTTACGATTTAGTTCGACATATCATCCTCAAACGTACGGGTAGTCGGAGAGGACTATTCAAACTCTTGAATATTTATTAAGACTCTGTGTCCTTGACTTGAAAGGAATTTGGGACAAGTTCTTACCATTGGTGGAGTTTTCCTACAACAATAGTTACCAAACAAGTATTGGCATGGTTCCATTTGAGGCGTTATATGGAAGAAAATGTAATTCTCATGTATGCTGGGATGAGGTGGTTGAAGCAACGTTGTTGGGACTAGAGTTGGTACGTATGACTACAGAAAAGATTCAAACGATCCGACAACGTATAAAAATCTCACAAGATTGACAAAAGAGTTATGTTGATCTTCATCGAAAGGACGTGAAATTCAATATTGGAGATCATGTGTTGTTACGTGTTGCTCCATGGAAAGGACTTACGAGATTTGGAAAGAGAGGAAAGCTCAATCCTTGATTCATTGACCCATTTTTAATCCTCGATCGAGTAGGAACTGTGGCCTATAGACTCGCCTTACCGCCAATTATGTCTCGTGTTCATAACATTTTTCACGTATCTATGTTACGTAAATATGTGAAAGACCCGAACCACATTATTGAATTAGAACTAGACGAGATAGAGGAAGATTTAACGTATGAGGAGGTACCTGTTAAAATCTTGGATAAGAATGATCATATTCTACGCTCCAATGTTATACCTCTAGTCAAAGTTTTGTGGAGAAACCACGATGTTGAGGAAATGACCTAGGAGTTAGAATCTGAAATGAAGTCAAGGTATCCTCGCCTCTTCGACATACCAGGTACGCACCCTAATTTTGAGGACGAAATTTCATAAGCAGTGGAGGTTGTAAGACCCCAACTTTTATGAATAAAGATTAATTTTTTCTCGAAATATATTTTTAAATATTATGGTGTGGATTTGATATAATGTTATAGTTGTGAGTATTATTTACAAATTTTGCAAGGTAAGCAAGTGTTTATATAATATTCGATTGGTCAGAGAATATTCTGAAAGTAGTATGCACACAAGCCAATCATGTTTGATGATAAAGCATATACTTTGTAACAATCTTATTCATTTATTAATAAAAAGTAATAATTTATTAAAGGCTTTTAATTATCTACATAATGTTGTTTTATAATATGTGATAAACCCATAGTTTTAAGCAATGCTTTTAGAATAATGATGATGATCATTCTAATGAGATCTAAATTCTTAGAAAGCTTAAAACTAAAATGGTTCCCAATCGTTGGATTACTAAATTAGGAATTAGTAAATCCGGATAGTTTGCTCATTGGATGAGGATGATTGATCTCATGATCATTTGAGTGGAGACACTAAAGCAAGTATGTAGGTTCTTATTAGAGAATAATTTCACCGAACGTGGCTCGCTAAGGAATACCTAATAGAGTTTTGCTTGCCTATCAATAGGAATTCCTGTAGTGATAGTAGTACAAGTGATCCTTGGACTTGAGATAATCATAGTATCTTGTGTATGATGAGTTATACTTTGACTTATTCCTTAAGACCCTTAGTGTAAAACCCTAACTTTTTGAATAAAGATGAATTTTCTATAAATATTATTTTTGAATATTATGGAGTGAAATTGATATAATGTTATAGTTGTGGGTAATATTTATAAATTTTGCAAAGTACACAAGTTGTCATATAATATTTGATTAGTCGAGGAATATTCGTTTTAACAGGGAATATTCGTACAACGGCACAATCATTGGTGGACCCCACAACGGAATTATTATCGGATTGAGAAAACGACAAAAATACTTTATGAAAATAACGACGGAAGTTTTACCGTTAACTGTTGAAACACACGGTGTTAAAAGTACAGTAATACGCGTGGTTGCATAGTAGCACACAGTATTAATTATTGATGCTTACGTGATAAGTCACTCAGTTTTGTTGGTATTATTAATGTAATAATACAGAAAATATTTTTATATAAAACAGAATACTTTTATAAAGTTATTCTATAAATAGAATATATTATAGTCTATTATGCATAGTGTTGCATAGTGTCTGCATAGTGTTTTGCATAGTAAAATCTTTTTATATAAAACAGAATACTTTTATAAAGTTATCTGTTTTATTAGACAATAATTAGAATATATTATATTTTATTATGCATAATGTTTGCATAGTGCTTGCATAGTGTTTTCATAGTAAAATCTTTTATAAAGTTATTCATTTTATTAAATTATAAATATAATATATTATATTATATTTAAAATATTTTGGTTTAAATATGGACCGTCAAATTAAAGTAAATCAATCTGGACCGTTCATGAGTTAGTTACTATGCAGTCCATTTTTCTATAAATTGAAGCTCATTCCTTCATTATTTTCTTACGAATTCACTGAAACTCTAGAGAGAGAAACTATAGAGAGAAAGAAGAAAAATGTTCTGCTACTTCACTACTTCTATATCCAGTACTCTTCTTTCTAAGGTAGGGAATATTATTTATTGTACTCTTAAGGGGTGTTATTCTTTTGTATTCATGAAGAGAACTTATGTTATTCCATTCTTTATTATTCTGTTGGAATAACTTATATACGCGGGCAACCCTATACTTGGTGACATTCTTCTATTATTCCGTATTCACTATTCTGTTGGAATATCCTATCTGTGCATTTTACGCCGGACCAGATTCCATCTTTATTATTCTGTTGGAATATCCTGTCTGTGCGTTTTACGCCGGACCTGATTCCATCCTTATTAGTATTCTGTTGGAATAACTTATCTATGCGAAGTACCGTATGTATGGTGATTTCAGTTTTTATTTCATTCTTTATTATTCTGTTGGAACATCCTGTCGGTGCAAATTTTGTGACGCCCCCAAAATTAGGTATACATCACCCATTCTGAGTTGCCAGATACATGGAACAAAATTCAAATACAACTTCATTTATACAACTGTTGAGCTGTCGTATAGAAAAGTATTTCGACTGGTAGGGCGGGAATATACTTGAAGAAAACTTGCACTACGCTCAAAACTTTCTTAAACTCTAAAGAAATACGCTCAAGATTATAGAAGAAGAACTCTCTCTATAGTTTCTCTCTCTAGAGTTTCAGTGAATTCGTAAGAAATAATGAATGAATGAGCTTCTATTTATAGAAAAATAGACTGCATAATAACTAACTCATCAACGGTCCAGATTGATTTACTTTTAATCGAACGGTCCATATTTAAAGCAAAATCTTTTAAATAAAATATAATATATTCTATTTATAATCTAATAAAACGAATAACTTTATAAAAGATTTTACTATACAAATACTATGCAGGCACTATGCAAACACTATGCATAATAAAATATAATATATTCTAATTATTGTCTAATAAAACAGATAACTTTATAAAAGTATTCTGTTTTATATAAAAAGATTTTACTATGCAAAACACTATGCACAATAAAATATAATATATTCTATTTATAGAATAACTTTATAAAAGTATTCTATTTTATATAAAAGGCTTTTCTGTTTATTACATTAATAATACCAATAAAACAAAACTGAGTGACTTATCACATAAGCATCAATAATCAATATTGTGCTATTTACCAAAATAGAAAAAAAATTGAATACTTTTATTTCATAAAATTTGGGGTCTCACAATCACCCCTCCTTATGAAATTTCGCCCTCGAAATTTACGTACGTACCTGATATTCGAAGAGATGAGAATACCTTGCTTTCTTTTCGAATTGTACCTTCCCGGTTATATCCTCTGTATCATGATTTTTTCATTGTTCATCTCTTGTATTTCATATATTATTCTAGAATATATCTTCAAAATAAAGGTTAATTGACATATCACAATTTGTCAACTTATCAAGTAAACAATTTCAGCTTAGGTAAGTCACACACTAGCGAAGTATATAACTCGTCTCTCCCATCCTAGTTCTAGACTCTTATCTCCGTCAGCGACCATATCCCTAAGCTCTGATACCAACTGTGACGCCCCCAAAATTAGGTATACATCACCCATTTTGAGTCGCCAGATACATGGTACAAAATTCAAATGCAACTTCATTTATACAACTGTTGAGCTGTCGTATAGAATACGACCACAGTTAACTGCGAGTTTTAATACAAATGTATGTAACTCTCGTGGTTCCTCGACTACAACCTTACAATGGTACTTACATAAAAGTATAGTCAAACACTATTTTAGAAATTAAAATCTTTGGGAAGTTCTCAAGGAAACCTTCGTACATGGGAGGCCATCAGTCTAGGTTATAATAGATATCATATGGCCACAGAATTATCCTTGGTTGACCCAATAGACCCCAAAGAAAAACGAGAAGATTACTATCATCTTCTTTCCAATGGTGAGTCTTCTCTTGACATATAACTATCTCCACTGTTTCCAAGTGAATATTATATTTTAAATCAACTCCAAGATCATATAGGTAGTGCCCGTAAATATACTCAACAAGTGGATGCACACAACCCTATCTTATGATAACACGAGGTTGTATGTCATTAGACATCTTGTATGATAGTGAAAAAACACCCTTCCAAAGTTTGGTTCACCTCACCCTATTTGATTCACCAAATATAACTACTAAATGTTGTATAGAATACAACTCACTTTTCTATATTGTTAAGGAGAACCTCCACAGCTAGAGACCACTGTTCTATTCCCCTGTTATCCCCGCTCGACCCGACAATATTCGTACGGCAACACTCTTATTACTTGAAAGGAATTGTGAAGCAGAAAGGGTGAGCACAACTAGCCCACTAAGGAATATTATAACTAAAGATAATTAAATTATCAATAGCTTTCATCAATAATAAATCAGAGATTTAGAACATATGGTAGATGATAAAACTTTTCAACCATAGTTGCAGCGGAACGAGCAATCCATTAGAAGAGTCAAATACACCATCAGATCTATTATCTTTTCTATGTTAAAAGTCCACCAATAATGTTTATTTCCTGTAACATCAATCAATAATTCCTGTCCACAATCATATGAATAACTCATAATCATAATTGTGATTCTAAATTCCTCTTCGCACCCAGGACGAAGATAATTTTCATCACCTATCTTCACATGAAACATCAAAAATCATGGTTATACCAAATCATAATTCTTGTTCATAATCATACTAATAAATTCATCTTTGCACTACGGCCAAAGATATTCATTAACAATTCATCTTTGCACTACAAGCCAAAGACATACAACTATATTTTAGAAGAGTCAAGTAGAGCATGATATCTACTATCTTCTACAAATTAAAAGTGTATAACCAATATTTTATCGCTGAGACTCAGCTTAAATACCACATCATCGAATTATCCATTTACTACGACCAATGATATTCGTTAGTATCACATCCATAAATTATCCATGCACTACAGCCAAAGATATTCATTATTATCACATCCATGAATTAATATTTCATCGCTGAGACTTAGCTCAATAATTAATTCATATCATCGAATCATCCCTGCACTACAGGCCAAAGATATTCATTAGTATCACGACCACGAATTATCCATACACTACGTGCCAAAAATAATCGTGTTTTCATCAACGGTCCTGATCATGCCATAAAACAATTCATCTTTGTACCCTTTGCCAAAGAGAATCCATAGTCATAATCATACCAAAAACTGTCCATCAATGCACTACGGGCCAATGAAGACTTTTTTCACATCATTTGTAACATTAAGGTCATGATTATACCGAATAATCCCTGGTCATAATCATATCAAGTCCATCAATGCACTACGGCCAAAGATGACTTTCAACATAATATAAGCATGAGGATGATGACAATGATATAAGAATAAATCAAATGAGATAAATGATAAATATTAAACATTTATAATACAATTTATCCAGCGTTCAATAATAACCAAATGTTATCAATCACTTAATAATCTCATAATCTAATATCATTAATATTATAATAATATTTTAATCATTTCTTAAACTTATAAATAATTTATTTCAATTGTTTACACTTTATCAAATAATGCATTTAATCATTCAAAAATGTCATACTCATAAGATTTCATCATCAATGATCAAATCCCTCATCAAAAATCTACATATACCCTATATAGGATTCTCAAGCCATAAAATCTTATTTTCCAATTTTATTAATTCACATAATATATTTAATTCATTTTCTCATAGCTAGTTCATTTTCATGAAAAATACCAAATCAGTCCCAAAAATATTTTTTTTCTGGGATTTAGCATAATATAGTTCCATCTTAAACATATATTTTTCTCAGAATTTTTAAAATTCATTTCCTATTTTTCATATGGCTAAAACTTTCGAATATTTAGATATTTATCATAAATTGTACTTTTGTCCAAAAATTCCAAAATTTACAAGGTATACTCCTGTTATATACATGTACTCCCAATAAAAATTTCACCAATTTTGAAGTTAACCACAAGGAGTTATAAGAGTTTACTTTTAAAATTATCTTTTCCCATAAAATCCATAACTCTTAATCTATACATCCAAAAATCGCCATTTTTGGACACAATTTAGAAAACTCATTAAATTATCATTTCAAATTTTTACAGAATTTTTTAGGGTCAGAAAAATTATGAATCTGCCCCTGGCAGAAACCCCTTTTTAGTGAAAATATTATTCGTATGAATACGAAGGATCATTCACCATGCATGTGATAATCCACATAGACAGGTTAATCCAACAGAATAATAAAGAATGTAATAACAGAAGAATTCACCATGCGTGCGATAAATTGCACCGTCAGATTATTCCCAACAGAATAATAAATAATGGAACCAGATTCGGCGTAAATGCACAGACAGGATATTCCGACAGAATAATAAATAATGGAACCAGGTCCGGCGTAAATGCACAGATAGTATATTCTGACAGAATAATAAATAATGGAACCAGGTCCGGCGTAAACGCACAGATAGAATATTCCGACAGAATAATAAAGAACGGAATATTAGAAGAATTTTACCATGTATGTGGTACTTCGCATAAATAGGTTATTCCAACATAATAATAAAGAATGGAATGACAAAAGAATTTCACCAAGTATAGGGTAGTCCGCGTATATAGGTTATTCCAACAGAATAATAAATAATAATAATATCCTTTACGAGTACGACAATTATATCCCCTACCTTAAAAAGAAAAGTATTTTGACTGGTAGGGCGGAAATATACTTGAAGAAAACTTGCACTACGCTCAAAGCTTTCTTAAACTCTAAAGAAATACCCTCAAGATTATAGAAGAAGAACTCTCTCTATAGTTTCTCTCTCTAGAGTTTCAGTGAATTCGTAAGAAATAATGAAGGAATGAGATTCTATTTATAGAAAAATGGACTGCATAGTAACTAATTCATGAACGGTCCAGATTGATTTACTTTTAATCGGACGGTCCATATTCAAAGCAAAATCTTTTAAATAAAATATAATATATTCTATTTATAATCTAATAAAACGAATAACTTTATAAAAAAAATTTACTATGCAAACACTATGCATAATAAAATATAATATATTCTAATTATTGTCTAATAAAATAGATAACTTTATAAAAGTATTCTGTTTTATATAAAAAGATTTTACTATGCAAAATACTATGCACAATAGAATATAATATATTATATTTATAGAATAACTTTATAAAAAACTTTTCTGTTTTATATAAAAACTTTTCTGTTTTATTACATTAATAATACCAATAAAACAAAACTGAGTGACTTATCACATAAGCATCAATAATCAATACCGTGCTATTTACCAAAATAGAAAAAAAATTGAATACTTTTATTTCATAAAATTCGGGGTCTCACAAATTTCGCCTAACCTGGTTCCGTTAATTAGTATTCTGTTGGAATAACTTGTCTATGTGAAGTACCGCATACATGGTGATTCTTTTTGTTATTTCATTCTTTATTATACTTAGTTGGTAAAAGTTTTGACTTCTATACTCCATGAAATTAGTGGAATATCCTTGATAATTGCGCTTCATCCAGTATCTTTTCATGAAAATATTTTTCTGAGCATTCTTGAATTTTACTCTACAAAACAGTATCATGTTGACAATTTAGACGTTATTGGTTCTTGGATAAATTAATTCTTGAACTTGTTTTATTAAATTCTTATATCATTGTCATCATCCTCATGTTTATATTATGCTGAAAGTCATCTATAGCCTGTAGTGCATAGATGGACTTGGTATGATTATAACCAGGGATTATGTGGTGTAATCATGACAGTAATATTACAAATGATGTGGAAAAAGTCTTCATTGGCCGTAGTGCATTGATGGACAGTTTTTGGTATAATTATGGCTATGGATTCTCTTTGGTCGTAGTGCAAAGATGAATTATTTTATGGCATGATTAGGACCGTTGATGAAAACATGATTATTCTTGGCCCGTAGTGCATGGATTTTGTGGTCGTGATACTAAAGAATATCCTTGGCCGTAGTGCAGAGGTGATTCGATGATGTGGATTATTTATTAAGCTGAGTACCAGCGATAAAAGTGATGAAAAATCTTTTAAATCATAAAAGATAGTAGATTTTATTCTCTACTTGACTCTTTTAATGGATTGCTTATTCCGCTGCAGTTAAACTTGATGTTTATTATATTGTATCAGTTTTGTTAGTTCCTAGTAGGCACAAGTTATTAGAAGGGGGTTAAATAGATATTTGAAAATCTTTTCGTCTTAACTTGTTCTTAGATAATGATTAAAACTATGCAGAATTATATTTTGTTTTAATCTTCTTTACCAAGCAATGGAGTTAAGAGGGAGTAAGGCAGTAATAGGAGATATAGCAGTTATAGCATGAATATAAAAGACACAGTTGTTTTTAAGTGGTTCAGAGCACTCAAAGCTCCTAGTCCACTCTTCTACTCAACGAGTAGGATATCCACTAAGGATGTGTTTTACAATCTTCTGAATCACACAGATTCCTTCTAGACCAGCAGTCTAGGAACTTCTCTAGTTCACTCTTGAACTCTTCAAGCCCAGCAGACTTGGCTTTCTTATAGTTCACTACGAACTCTTCAAGTTCAGCAGACTTGGTACTCTTCTTCAATTGATTGATAGTTATTGAGTTCTTGATGGTTGCTACTCAGTTGCTGTATAAGCACTGGTTCGTTAAGAACTGAGTAGCTGAGCAAGATTTGTAATATCTCAGATCGTAGAGTTGAGCTTGAGAGAGATGTTCACGTTGTTTGACTAATGCTTGCTTATTCCTCTCTTATCTGTCTGATCTGTATATATGTGATGTTGAAAACTATCCGTTGGATCCATCCGTTATGGCATTAAATGCATCTGAACTTTCTGTACTGTGATGGAGACATATTTGCACATCTTCTGAATTCTGCATTTTGGCCCACTGACACTGTAGGCTGCTTTCTCACCTACCACCTGAAAAGGTATTTTGTCCTTCTTACCTATTGTACTATTCTTAGCTTCTTCACTACGCTTCTTTGTTACATACTAAGGATATTTCATATATTCTGGGACTGATGAGCACTGTAGCATTTGGGATCCATTTCTCACTTGTTGAAAACACAGATCATGAGGCTCGACGTTTTCTGACATAAGACAGATGATGCTCTACGATTTGGATCGTGGTGTTCTACGATTTAGATCGTAGTTTCTTTGACATCTTTGCATACTACGAAGCTATTACTTCTAGAGCACTATGATTTCCCTTCATCCTTCACACACTACGATCTTCTCTTGCTCGTGTTGTTGACTCTACGTTCCCGAGAGCACACTACGATCGTTAACTTGTAAAACTTCATGTTTTCTTTAGCATACTGTGACCGTAGAGTTGGCTCGGTAAACGTTGGGACAACTCTACGATTTCCGAAGAGTCCCCTTCAAGGCAGGCACACTACGATCTTTAGGCTCTACATTTTCTGCCTTGACTTCTGCAATGTTGATCAGATGGATGCACTACGATTTCTTCAAGACTAATCTATTACATCTTAAGATCAACCTAACAGTTTTGATCTTTCTATCTATACATTCTTTATCATAATGGTACACATTAAAAGCTTAGATCAACCTAACAATTTTGATCTATCACTAAGTCCTTATACATATATTCATTTAAGGACCTTACAAATAATCATGAATATATACATTTAAAACATCAAATCATAATATGCATTCTCCCAACAATCTCCCCCTATTTGATGTTGACATAACCAAGGAGATTTGTTGCCATGATTATTAGTGACTAGATGCATTTGTAGGAAATTTAAACATGACTTAGTATTTCAGTGAGCAGCTAAAATTTCTAGAGAATAAGTATGAATTTATTGATGATCAGAAGATATTACAATTCAACATTACATCAATAGGAAATTTAAGTTTTAACTTATCTCTGTTTCCTTGACCTCTTATTTGGAGGTGGGTTGGCATACTCCTCAGCCCTTCTTTTCCTTTGAGCTTCCTCATTTCTTGCTAAATCTTCCAGCTCGCTTAGACTTAGAACTGGATTCTCTTCTTGTCTGCGCATGAATGCAGGATCTCCAATTGGCATTCTTATGCGTACAGTAGACACGTCTTGAGAGCTAGAAGTTGGCTCCTGATGACTTAGAGGAATAGCTGTTACAATTTCCTGCGGACCAGATCATTGAGTCTGATGATGTCTTGCATGAAATTGACTTATCCCCCTTTCTTGAGTTTCATTACCTCTTCCTCTGCCTTGGCCTCCTTGATCTCCTTTCCCTTTATTATTCTCCCCTTTTATGTCAGCATCAAGGGTTCGAATATCGGCAGACAGTCGGTTAACTCCTTGAACAAGCTCATTCAGTTGGCTTTGGGTTTGAGCAATGTCCTCTCTATTTTCTTTGATTTGTTTTTCAGCTCTAGCTTCTTTATTTTGGAGGACTATCAGAATCATATCATTATGCTTCTCCTGATTGGCATAAGATTTCTGGAAGTCATAGACAGAGGCTTTCAAGTTGAGAATATTGTCCAGCATAATATGATGTTGACGATCTTGGTGTTTCTGCATTTCAAGTATAGCCTCTCTTTGCTTGGCAACAACCTGGAAGTGGATCTCATCTCTGTTTGATTACTCTTCAGAATCTCTTTGATAATTTCCCTTAGCCTCTTTGTAAGCTCAGTATTCATAATGCCAGGGAGATTATTTGCAGCTGTGATCATTTGATTTAGCCGGATATTGATGAGATCAGAGTGAGTTTCCAGGCTTGCTTCTATAGACTTGATCATATTTTCAGAGGTGTCTTTCAAGTCATCCTTGGTAGGCAGGCTTGGGAGAGTATCATTTTCTTGAGGATTTTTCATTTCAGGGGTTTTTGGGTGAGATTGATCTTGCAGATTGTAAAGAGCTAGATCAAGACTGAAGTAGTCATGTGATGTGGAGGATGGTATATCAGCTGGAGGGGCTTGGGTTTGGATATCTGGGATAGGTGACTCTACGATTTCAATATTGGACTCTATGATGTGGCTTGAGTCTGGAATCGTAGAGTTGGAGATTTGAGGGAGCAGGGTAACGTTGACTTCTTCTGGTTCTTCAGTTACAGAATTTTGGGATTTTACAACTGGAAACTGATTTACTGGATTGAGAGTTACTTCCAGCCATTTAGGAAATTCATAGAAATAGCTAAATGAAGATGATGGCAGGTGATTAACTCTAAAATTGGTAAGGATAGACAATACCTCAGGTTTATCTTTTGATGAGGAATGGTTGGTAAACAGCTTCTTGGCAAAGATGACTTTCCCTAGAAATCCATTAGCCAGAACTGAGATTGCTGGATATTCCTTGAAGATCCAGAACATGTGATCCCATGAGTTCAGGATTTGAGCTTGATGGTATGCCATCATGGGTAGGTAGGAAAATAGTTGAGTGTACATATAGCTCCTAAATCCATCTTTCCCTACACCAGTGATTTCAAGCTCATCATTATCATCATCTTTTTCTTCTTCGTTTTCTTCTGAAGATTCCATTATCTCAATGGTCTCTGGAGGGTTTGGCATTTGCTCAATTTCATCTTGACCAAGGACCTCTTCTTCAGCCATTGGGATGTCATGAGGCTCCCCCTCAGCATGAACATCTTCTTGAGCAGTAGACTTCTCCCCCTCAGCTAGTGTATACTCAATCATGAGAATTTCAGGGATCTCCCCCTCAGCTAGAGCACTTTCCTTTTCGTTTGCTTGGGGAAGTTCTACTTTTGCAGCCATACTTTTGGATTCCCTTTTCAGCACTTTTTCATTCTCAAGATATACTTCTTGACCAGCTTTCATTTTGCTTTGCTGGGTTTAGCCACAACTTCTGGACTCTCTTGAGTCCTAGCTTTGTCATCTTGAACAGCTACTATTCTTGAGGCAGCTTCTTCCATTTCTGCCACACTTGGCCTTATTTCAGAGAACAGCAGAGTCTCTACGATCGAAGAAACTATTGGTCTTTTGGACTTATAACCAGTTTTGTTCTTCTTTAGGATCTGTGAAATGGTGGCTTGATCCTCTTCAGCTTCTTCTTGCTGTTGCATCTTTCTTAGTCTTCTTAGAGTCTCTATATCAGAGGACTCTACAGGAATATTAGTTGTAGATCCTTGAAGCTCTTCGACTTGTCTTGCCCTTAGCTTTCTCTTGCCCTTGCTTTTTCAGGCAAAAGCAGAGAGTTCTTTTTTGTCTTCTTCTTCTTCTTCTTCTTCTTCAACTTCCCTGACAACAGACATGTTTCCAGGAATGCCTGTGTCCTTTAGTTCCCCAGTTCTCCCACTGGACTCAATCATCATTCTTACATAATCAGCAGGGTTCCTTTCCCAGTTCTTAAACAACTGCTGTGTCATTCTTCGATTTGGGTTGATGGATTCTCCTTAATCATCCCCTATTTTGTCACCCAGTGCAGATTACAGAATGATGCTTATGAATCTCCCATACAGCATCTTCGGGGTGCTCTTTGATTTCTTCGAATTGACGATCCACTTGTCGATCCACTCGAGCAATACAGCCCCATAGTTGAGTTATGTACCATGAACCATTGCCAACATGAGCTTGAGCTGAGTCTCATTTACCGAGTCATGACCTGAGCTCTTGCAGCAGATGTATTTCCCAATAATGTCAGCCAAAAATTCGTACCTTTGAGGGAACTCCTTCTTTTTGTAGCCTTTCACAGAGGGATTCTTCTTGTGGTGCATTTTCTTCAAGCCCTCTTGGAAGCTTATGTTGTCTAGAAATGGGTCCCAACGTTCTTGAAACCTAGGTCCAGATTGAAGTTTTCTTCCCTTAGCCTTATTTCAACTCCTCTTACTCGTGTAGTGATGGTGTTGTGTTTGTACACTCCATTCTTGTAGAACTCCTTCACTAGCTTGGGATAGATGAGGGTGTCGGTGCTCAGCGCCTCTTCAAGACTTGCCTTCTTCAGTAGCGTTAAGGTCTTGTGAAATTTTGGTGGAGCATCCTTGAACTCATCGAAACAGAGTCTGTAGCCTGAAATTACATTTGAAGCAGCCATTGATTCTGTAGTTGAGAAGTGGGATATGACTGAGCTTTCTTTTAATTTAGGGTTTTGCTTTGAGAGAGAGAGATAATCTTTTGAACTTCAGATTTCAAAAACACGGTTCCAATTTGTACTTGTAGCTTCCCTCTCTCTTTTTGACTTAGTGGGACATGAGTCGCCTTTTTCTTGGCTCTACGATTTTGACTGTGCATGAATGTACTGATTTTCCCTTTGAGTCTTCAGAGCTGAGATGTCTTTAGGATGACCACGATCGTAGAGGTAGTCTTCTGGTCGTTGAGTCTGTCCAGTGATCGTCGAGTCTGTCCGGCAGTCGTTGAGTCTGATCACCATTCGTAGAGTCTGTCCTACGATCGTCGAGTCTGTCCGGCAGTCGTTGAGTCTGATCACCATTCGTAGAGTCTGTCCTACGATTGTCGAGTCTATCTGGATCCTTGTGATGAGTTTTTGACTAAGCTTCTTTTTAAAGTAACTCAGGAAGGGCCAACCTCTTGGTGTCATTCAAGGGTTAGGTTTGTCCCTGAGGCACCTCTTAGAGAGATTTCTTTGTTATGAAGCTTGTCATCACAGGATTCACTTTGCTTATTGAAAGGGTTTTTGGTCATCATCGAGTCTGCACTATGATAGTTGAGTTTTTGCTACGATCGTTGAGGTAGTTGTTTGTTCGGCTCTACGATCGTGAACTTTCCTTGATCATGTCTACGGTTTTGAGTACAGCCTTTATATCTGTAGTGGTTAGCACAATCTAGAGCATATATTTCATGGTTAAAGATTTAGCATGCGTAGCTCACTTATTAACTTGTTAAATCTGGATTCATCTAGTGGTTTTGTAAAAACATCAGCAAGTTGATTTTCAGTAGGGATATGTTGTAAAGATATAGTTCCATTTTGTACATGATCTCTATTGAAGTGATACCTTATTTCTATATGCTTGGTCCTAGAATGCATGACAGGATTATGAGTTATTTCTATGGCACTTGTGTTATCACAGTGTACGGGAATAGATTTGAAATCGAACCCATATTCAGCTAGCTGATTTCTCATCTATAGGATCTGAGCACAGCAGCTGCCAGCAGCAATATATCCAGCTTCTGCAGTTGAAGTAGACACTAAGTTTTTCTTTTTGCTAAACCAGGACACAAGTCTGTTTCCAAGAAGTTAACAGGTGCCACTAGTACTTTTTCTATCTATTTTGCATCCTGCAAAATCAGCATCTGTGTATCCTATCAGTTCAAATGAGGATTCCTTGGGATACCACAGCCCCAACTAGGGTGTACCCTTGAGATACCTGAAGATCCTCTTTACAGCAGACAAATGTGACTCTTTAGGGTTAGCCTGAAATCTAGCACATATGCATGTTGCAAACATTATATCTGGTCTAATGGCAGTTAGGTATAAAAGAGACCCGATCATACCTCTGTATTGAGTGATATCAATACTTTTAACTTTCTCATCCTTGTCAAGCTTGGTTGCAGGAGCAATTGGTGTTTTCATGGGAGAGGTTGATTCTATGCCATATTTCTTTAGTAAGTCTTTGATGTATTTGGCTTGGTTGATGAATTTTCCTTCATCAGTCTGCTTCACTTGCAATCCAAGGAAGAAATTCAGCTCACCCATCATTCTCATTTCAAACTTGCTCTTCATTAGCTTAGAGAATCTCTTACATAACTTTTCGTCAGTAGAACCAAAAATGATATCATCAACATATATTTGAACTAGCAAGACTTTGTCTTTATGCTTTCTAAGAAATAGTATGGTATCTACTCTACCTCTAGTGAACCCATTTTCTATTAAAAAGTTAGTCAGTGTTTCATACCATGCTCTAGGTGCTTGTTTAAGACCATATAAAGCTTTATCTAATCTATAGACATAATTGGAAAGAAATGGATTGATGAAACTTGGAGGTTGTTCTACATAGACTTCTTCTTAAAGCTCTCCATTTAGAAATGCACTCTTGACATCCATCTGGAAGACTTTGAACTTCATGTGGGCAGCAAAAGCAAGAAAGATTCTGATGGCTTCTAGTCTGGCAACGGGTGCAAATGTCTCATCATAGTCAATACCTTCTTCTTGAGAATAGCCCTTTGCCACTAATCTTGCCTTGTTTCTGGTGATGATCCCATCTTCATCCATTTTGTTCCTGAAGACCCACTTGGTTCCTATGACAGGATGACTCTTTGGTCTTGTACCAATCTCCACACTTTGCTTCGTTCAAATTGGTTGAGTTCTTCCTGCATGGCTTCTATCCAACTGGAGTCTTCCATAGCATCCTCTATCTTCTTTGGCTCTATTGTGACAGGAAGCTTAGATAAAAGCATTCATTCTGAGTAGCAGCTCTTGTTTTAACTCTTGCACTTGGATCTCCAATGATTAGATGATGAGTATGATCCCTTGTCCATCTGTTCCCTGTTGGGACATCTGTCCTGAAGCCTTCCTGTCTTAGGTCTTCAAGGTCTATCTCTTCTTCTTGGAGTGGAGGCTCGCTGTCTTGGATGGACCTCTCTACGATTTCATTATCCTGCTATACGATTTCACTGTCTAGTACTACGATTGTAGTGTTGAGCTCGTCGATTGCACTCGTAGTGTCTGCATTATCGGTCGTAGTGTCTAGAGGCACTGTTTTGTCTGAGTCAGTTTCATCAAAGATGATGTGTATTGAGACTTCGACATTCAGTGTCTTCTTGTTGAACACCCTGTAAGCTTTGCTATCTGTGGCATATCCAAGAAAGATCCCTTCGTCTGACTTGGGCTGGAATTTTGTCAGATACTGCTTTCCATTGTTGAGAATATAGCATGCACATCCAAAGACATAGAAATAGCTGACACTTGGCTTCCTTCTTTTCCACAGTTCGTAGGGTGTCCTCTTGATCGTAGAGTAAATTAATGATCTGTTCTGTGTGTAGCATACAGTGTTGACAGCTTCTGCCCAGAAGTATTCAGGCAGACGAGCTGCTGCAAGTAGGGTCCTTCAAGCCTCTATCAGAGTTCTGTTCTTTCTTTCAGCAACTCCATTTTGTTGAGGAGTTCGTGGAGCTGAGAAGTTATGACTGATATCATTGTCTGAGCAAAACTTGTCTATTTTTGAGAAATTAAATTCTCTTCCATGATCACTCCTTATTGCCTTGATTTTCTCTCCTTTCTCATTCATCACCATTCTGAACATCTTGATTAATTCGGAGCTCGTTTCATCCTTTAAAGTTAGGAAGAATACCCATGTGAATCTGGTGTAGTCGTCGACTACAACTAGAGAGTATCTTTTTCCTCCAAGACTGGTTGTTGGGATTGGCCCGAAGAGATCCATGTGGAGCAACTGCAGGGGCTTGTCAATGGAGTTGGCAGTCTTGCTCTTGAATGAGCTTCTGGTTTGCTTTCCAAGCTGGCAGGCATTGCATGACCTTTCCTTCACAAAGTTGAACTTAGGTAGGCCGGCTACAAGATATTTTGATGCCAGTTTAGACATGTTTTTGAAGTTTAAGTGAGACAGCCTTCTATGCCATAGCCAGCTTATTTCCTCGGATGCTTTTGCCAGAAAACATATTGTTTCATCAGAACTTAGTTGACCAAGATCTACTATGTAGACATTTCCTTCTCTTGTTCCGGTCAGCTTTATGGCAGATGTCTTCAAATCTCTGACTTGACATTGATTATTGAGAAATGTTACTTGGTGACCCTTGTCACAAAGTTGGCTGATGATTAGAAGGTTGTGTTGAAGTCCTTCCACATAAGCTACTTTATTGAAAGATACTGCACCATTGCCAGCAGAGCCATATCCTCTTGTCTTGCCCGAGCCGTTATCTCCAAAGATGACTGAGGGACCCTCATTTTCTATATAGTTGGATAGTATAGCTTTGTTCCTTGTCATATGCCTCGAGAAACCACTGTCCAGATACCATATTGAGGTCGTGGAGCTCTTTTCTTGTCAAAACATTTGAACCTTCATTTTGGTACCCATATTTGCATGGGTCCTTCTTTGTTAGTGCCTTTGGGGACCCAAATTTGTCTAATCTTGGGTCTCACATGCATGGAATTATAATAACACTTTGTAGCCCTATGACCATATTTATTGCATATGAAACATCTATTATAATGCATGCCTGTGTGTGTGTGGTGATTCATCTTCCACTTAGACTTGTGTGGTTCCTTAGTTAACCTTCTGTTAAACTGATTCTCTTTCTTCCACGTGTCCTTAGGTTTCATAAATAGTGATGAGTGTGCCTTACCTCTACTGTACCTTCCCAGTTGATTCATAGAGTTGGTTTTGTTTGACTCTACGATTCTTCGAGGTTGGTAAGTAGAGGTTGGTTACTCTTTTCCTTGATGAAACCCAGACCAGCGTGAGTTCCTTTACTTCTCTAAGTATAACTAGTGACAGTAGAACAAGGTTGAACTGGTTCTTCCAACTGTGAGGATTTCACAAAAGCAATGCCTCTACCAAAACTTGAGAAATTACTAGTGCTAGTTTCTATTGTCTTTTCCATACTTAGCTCTGAGATGGATTCCCCAAAGCCTAAGCTTGTTCTGTCGAATGTGCTTCTCTGACTAGAGAGCAGGCAGTCTATGGATGATGAGGATTTGTTCCATGCAGAGAAAGTCTTCTCTAGATCTGTAATTTTAGAGGTTAGCTTAGAGTCTCTTTGTGTATGATGTGTGTTTGTCTGTTTTAAAGTTTCATTCTCAGCTTCAAGCTTGGAGAGAAGATTAGTACTTAGAAGGGCTGTTTCAAGCTCTTCTTGAACTTTTTTATTCTCCTCTTGAAGAAGTGAATGATCTTTAGACAAGACTCTGAACCACTTCATGTATTGATGTAGGTCAGTGGTTATGCCATGCAAAGCAGTTCTTAAGTCACTTATATCTACATCAGGAGAATTAAAATCAAATACCTCATCGATACTTACATTATGTATGTTTAGGCTTTGTTTGTCCTTTGCATGTTTGGCCATTAAGCATAGATTGGCCATACGTGGTTCTTCCTTATCTCCGGAGTCTGCATTTGAGTCATTATCTGAATCACTTCACGATCCTCCGGTAACCAGGCCTTTGTCTCTTTTCTGAGGCCTCTTGGTTCCTTTGTATTCTTTCTTTGCATGAGATTTCTTCTTTAGTTATTCTTTGATAGGCTTGTTGCAGTTGGCATTGAAATGACCAGGTTTCTTGCAGTTGTAGCATAAATCATTCATTTGTTCCTGGCTAACGTAGTTGCTGACTTTCTTTGGATTGCCGGTTCTGCCTTGTCGCATGAACCTTCTTAGTCTCTTTACCAGCATAGCAAAGTCATCGTCATCGTCTTCATCATCATCAGAGTCAATCTCAGTTATGACTTTTAATACACCTTCATTTGCCTTGAGAGAAACACCCTTATCCTTTCTTCTTCCTTCTGATAAGGTTTCAGCACGTTGGGTCAGCTCCAACTCGTACGTCAAGAGATTTCCATACAGTTGTTGAACTGTCATCTCATTAAGATTCTTTGATTCTTTTATTGATGTGGTCTTTGCATCCCATCTTCTTGGTAGGGCTCTCATGAACTTTATAGTCCGATCCTTGTTAGGATAGATCTTCCCATACGCTCATAGAGAGTTGAGCAAAACATTGAACCTTTCATAAGTTGCAGTCACGTTTTTTCCTTGCACATGGGCGAACATTTCATAATGCTGTGTCAGGAGAGACTGTTTGTTCTCTCTGACTTCTTCAGTTCCTTCGTTCATGATCAGCAGTGCTTCCCAAACTTCCTTAGCGATTTTGATATTTACAACATTTTCAAACAGATCATCCTCTAAGGATTGGAACAGGATGTTCTTTGCCTTTTTATCAAGTTGGACAGCTCTCTTCTCTGTGTCTGTCCATTCTTCTTTCACTTTGATTTGTACTCTGTTTGGAACGTCAATGATTGGTGCAAGCTTTGTTGGCATATAGGGCCCATTAAGAACAGTCTCAAATAGATCTTCATCTATTGAGTCCATGTAAGCTTGCATCCTGACTTTCCAGTTAGCAAATTTATCCTTGTTGCACATTGGTGGCTTGCTGCCTCCCCCGGTCCTGGATTCGCTTGGTACGAGTGCCATTTGGATCTACAAAAGCGTGTAAGCTGTAAAATAGAACCTGCCCTGATACCAATTGTTAGTTCCTAGTAGGAACAAGTTATCTAAAAGGGGGGGTTGAATAGATATTTGAAAATCTTTTCATTTTAACTTGTTCTTAGATAATGATTAAAACTATGCGGAATTAGTATTTATTTTAATCTTCTTTACCAAGCAATGGAGTTAAGAGCGAGTAAGGAAGTTATAGGAGATATAGCAGTTATAGCATGAATATAAACGACACAGTTGTTTTTAAGTTGTTCAGAGCACTCAAAGCTCCTAGTCCACTCTTCTACTCAACGAGTAGGATATCCACTAAGGATGTCTTTTACAATCTTCTGAATCACACAGATTTCTTAAAGACCAGCAGTCTAGGAACTTCTCTAGTTCACTCTTGAACTCTTCAAGTCTAGCAGACTTGGCTTTCTTACAGTTCACTACGAACTCTTCAAGTCCAGCAGACTTGGTACTCTTCTTCAATTGATTGATAGTTGTTGAGTTCTTGATGGTTGCTACTCAGTTGCTGTGTAAGCACTGGTTCGTTAAGAACTGAGTAGCTGAGCAAGCTTTGCAATATCTCAGATCGTAGAGTTGAGCTTGAGAGAGATGTTCACATTGTTTGATTAATGCTTGCTTATTCCTCTCTATATGTCTGATCTATATATATGTGATGTTGAAAACTATCTGTTGGATCCATCCGTTGCGGCATTAAATGCATCTAAACTTTCTGTACTATGATGGAGACATATCTGCACATCTTCTGAATTCTGCATTCTGGCCCACTGACACTGCATGCTGCTTTCTCACCTACCACCTGAAAAGGTATTTTGTCCCTCTTACCCATGGTACTATCCTTAGCTTCTTCACTACGCTTCTTTGTTGCATACTAAGGATATTTTATATATTCTGGGACTGATGAGCACTGCAGCATCTGGGATCCATTCCTCACTTATTGAAAACACAGATCATGAGGCTCGACGTTTTCTGACATGAGACAGATGATGCTCTACGATTTGGATCGTGGTGTTCTACGATTTAGATCGTAGTGTCTTTGACATCTTTGCATACTATGAAGCTATTACTTCGAGAGCACTATGATTTCCCTTCATCCTTCACACACTACGATCTTCTCTTGCTCGTGTTGTTGACTATACATTCCCGAGAACACACTACGATCGTTGACTTGTAAAATTTCATATTGCCTTCAGAATACTGTGATCGTAGAGTTGACTCGACAAACGTTGGGACCACTCTACGATTTCTGAAGAGTCCCCTTCAAAGCAGGCACACTACGATCTTTAGGCTCTACATTTTCTGCCTTTACTTCTGCAATGTTGATCAGATGGATGCACTACGATTTCTTCAAGACTAATCTATTACATCTTAAGATCAACCTAATAGTTTTGATCTTTCTATCTATACATTCTTTATCAGAATGGTACACGTTAAAAGCTTAGATCAACCTAAAAACTTTGATCTATCACTAAGTCCTTGTACATATATTCATTTAAGGACCTTAAAAATAATCATGAACATATACATTTAAAACATCAAATCATAATATGCATTCTCCCAACAAGTTTACCACTGTTTAAGGCTAATGATAATTTATTCTGCATTATCTTAGTCATAATATTTCTTACTTGGCTAGTTGAGCTCACCCTTTCTTTCACTGTTCTATTCAGGAAATAAGAATATAGCTGGGATGAGTCGAGGAACGGAGTGATGGTCCTAGATGGTGCATTAGTAGTCCTCACTATTCTGTGAAATAGTATGATAATAATTGTAATGAGGACTCCTTTTGAGTTTGTATACTCTCTAGTAGACAATATTTGTATTCAAACTCACAGTTTATGTTTTTTCGTATTGTACACGACAGTTGTATTTGAATTCTGTACCATGTATCTGGCGACTCAACATGAGTGATGTATACCTAATTTTGGGGCGTCACAGTTGGTATCAAAGCTTAGGGATATGATCCCTGGCTAAGATGTGAGACTAGAACTAAGAGGGGAGAGACGGGGAATTCCTTCACTAGTATAACCTACCTAAGTTTATTTGATATTTAATTGGTCGGTCAGAGTATATGGATAATGTGTTACATGTCAATTAACCTTTGTTTTGTGGCAGTATTTGCAAATGGCATCCGAAAATGTTGAGATAAGCAATGAAGCACATGAGACCGTTGAGACACCTTTAATCACTAACCGGGTTAATGTGATGTCAGACGAAGAAGAAATTAGAGATATCTACGTGGTGCGTGAAGAACTAATAGTTGCACCCGAGCTAGTTGTAGAGGTAGCAGCTGAGAGTGAGGAAGAAGAGGAACCTGAGGAGAATTTATTAAAAGAATTTTATGATCAAAATTTAGTATTACAAAATCGTATTCATGAGTTAGAAGATCAGGCTGAAGAACGGCAGGCGGTAGTGGAGCAAAGAGATGCAACCATTCAAAATTGTGTTACCCGATGTGCGATGCTTGAACAGAAGCACTCTTTGGCAGAGTATAAGATATTAGAGCTGGAATCTGAGAATGCTATGATCAAAGTTCTGATGAAAGCAGAAACAAATGAATGAAGGAGAATAGATGACGCATGGGTAAAAGTCGCACGACGTGTAGATATTGCAGAAAAAGACGTCTGATCCAATAAAGCCAAAATAGATGAAATGGATTTTTCTTTTTGGATAAGAATTAGGAGAATCCAACATCGAATTCAGAATTACCCTGTGCATAGCGGTCAACCCCAATTCGATATGGATCAGAGAATAATGATTCAGATCATGGAGCAGGAGTACGACGAAGCAGTTGAGGGTGGAATATTCCCTATAACTAAAGTTAATTCCAGTGGTAATGACGACACCAAAGACTGTCCCGAACAAGTCAAATTCGGTAGTTTAAGGGAGAGCGTTTTTTGTGACGAGGAATCAAACGAAGTTATCATGGGTTAGTTATAAATTCTTGCGAAGTTTATACCTTATTAGATACCAGTTCTACCCACTCTTTTATTACACCTAGTTGTGTTCAATGTTTGAAGTTAACTCCGGAGAAGTTAGACTTTGATATATCTGTTTAAACTCAGTTGGGAGAAACCTTCATTACCTCCACTGTTTATAGATCTTGTTGATTCAAATCGACACTTTCACGTTACCTTTCGATCGTATGTCTTTGAAAATACTTGCCTTTGATGTGATTTTAGGAATAGATTGGTTAACTATTCATTATGCTTTTCGTAAGGTTGTTAGCTTTCATATTCTTAATCAACCTGTTATGCGAATTCAAGCAACCTAACCACTAAAGTCAATCATTGTCATATCAAGCCATAAGTAAAGAGCCCCGGTCCTTTCGTTGTTGACTTTCTTGTATGGAATGCACCGAAGCCAGACTTTCTGTAGGCGACTTCGTGAATGACGATGGCAAGTTGATAGGTATCAATGTGACGTGATATCCAAGTCTTGGATGAGAGTCACAGTTTTGAATGATATTTCTATTGTTAATAAATTTCCTAACGTATTCTTGAAGACTTCTTAGCCTACCTCTAGAGCGTGAAATCGAATTTTGTATTGACCCCAGTAAAAAACCAATTCTTAAACCCTTAAATATTTCTTCAACTAAAATGAACGTAACATGCACCAAAGACGTTGGCTAGAGCTGTGGAAGATTACGATCGTACCATTCAATACCATCGTGGGAAAGCGAATGTGGTAGCTAATGCGTTGAGTAGAAGATCGTATGCGATTACGAGTGCGATGTTGTTAACACAAAAGTCTATTTTGTACGACTTACAAATGATGAAGATAGAATTAAAGACTCTAGGAACCCAAGTGAAGATAACGAATATACGAGTAGAATCGACTTTAATCGATAAAGTTAAAGTCGCTCAAGCTACACACCCGGAGCTGATAAATGTGAAGAAGAAGGTTCAAGAGGACGTTATTCTAGAAGCAAGAATCGACGAAGAGAGGAAATCTCAACCCTCGATTTAATTGGCCCATTTAAAAGTCTCGATCGAGTAGGAACTATGGCTTATAGACTCGTTTTACCGCCAAGTATGTCGCGTGTTCAAAACGTTTTTTTTTACGTATCGATGTTACATAAATATGTGGACGACCCGAACCACATTATTAAATTAGAACTAAACGATATAGCAGAAGATTTAACGTATGAGGAGATACGTGTTAAAATCTTGGATAAGAAGGAACATATTCTACGCTCCAAGGTTATACCTCAAGTCAAAGTTTTGTGGAGAAACCATGATATTGAGGAAATGACTTGGGAGTTAGAATCTGAAATGAAATTAAGGTATCCTTACCTCTTCAATATACCAGGTACGTACCCTAATTTCGAGGGCAAAATTTCATAAGTAGGGGAGATTGTAAAATCCCAACTTTTTTAATAAAGATGAATTTTCTATAAATATTATTTTTGAATATTATGGAGTGAAATTGATATAATGTTATAGTTGTGGGTAATATTTATAAATTTTGCAAAGTACGCAAGTTGTTATATAATATTCGATTGGTCGGGGAATATTCATTTTAACAGGGAATATTTGTACAACGGCACAATCATTGGTGGACCCCATAACGAAATTATTGTCGGATTGAGAAAACGACAAAAATACTTTATGAAAATAACGGCGTAAGTTTTATCGTTAACTGTTGAAACACCCGGTGTTAAAAGTACTGTAATACGCGTGGTTGCATAGTAGAACACAGTATTAATTATTGATGCTTACTTGATAAGTCACTCAGTTTTGTTGGTATTATTAATGTAATAATACATAAAATATTTTTATATAAAACAGAATATTTTTAAAAAGTTATTCTATAAATAGAATATATTATATTCTATTATGCATAGTATTGCATAGTGACTGCATAGTGTTTTGCATAGTAAAATCTTTTTATATAAAACAGAATACTTTTAAAAAGTTATCTGTTTTATTAGACGATAATTAGAATATATTATATTTTATTATGCATAGTGTTTGTATAGTGCCTGCATAGTGTTTGCATAGTAAAATCTTTTATAACGTTATTCGTTTTATTAGATTATAAATAGAATATATTATATTTTATTTAAAAGATTTTGCTTTAAATATGGACCGTCAAATTAAAGTAAATCAATCTGGATCGTTCATGAGTTAGTTACTACGCAGTCCATTTTTCTATAAATAGAAGTTCATTCCTTCATTATTTTCTTACGAATTTACTGAAACTCTAGAGAGATAAACTATAGAGAGAAAGAAGAAAAATGTTATGCTACTTCACTACTTCTATATCCAGTACTCTTCTTTCTAAAGTAGGGAATATTATTTGTTGTACTCGTAAGGGGTGTTATTCTTTTGTATTCACGAAGAGAACTTATGTTATTCCATTCTTTATTATTCTGTTGGAATAACCTGTATATACGGGTTACCCTATACTTGGTGACATTCTTCTATTATTCCGTCTTTACTATTCTGTTGGAATATTCTGTTTGTGCATTTTACGTCGGACCTGATTCCATCTTTATTATTCTGTTGGAATATCCTGTCTGTACATTTTACGCCGGACCTGGTTCCGTCTTTATTATTATTCTGTTGGACTATCATGTCTGTGCGTTTTACGTCGGACCTGATTTCGTCCTTATTAGTATTCTGTTGGAATAACCTGTCTATGTGAAGTACCGCATGCATGGTGATTTCTGTTGTTATTCCATTCTTTATTATTCTGTTGGAACATCCTGTCGGTGCGAATTTCGCCTGACCTGGTTCCGTTAATTAGTATTCTGTTGGAATAACCTGTCTATGCGAAGTACCGCATGCATGATGATTTCTTTTGTTATTCCATTCTTTATTATACTCAGTTGGTTAAAGTTTTGACTTCTATACTCCGTGAAATTAGTGGAATTTCCTTGATATTTGCGCTTCATCCAGTATCTTTTCATGGAAATATTCTTCTGAGCATTCTTGAATTTTACTCTACAAAGCAGTATCATGTTGACAATTTGGACGTTATTAGTTCTTGGATAAATTAATTCTTGAACTTGTTTTATTGAATTCTTATATCATTGTCATCATCCTTATGTTTATATTATGTTAAAATTCATCTGTGGCCTGTAGTGCATAGATGGACTTGGTATGATTATGACCAGGGATTATACGGTGTAATCATGACAGTAATGTTACAAATGATGTGGAAAAATTCTTCATTGGCCCGTAGTGCATTGATGAACAGTTTTTGGTATGATTATGGCTATGGATTCTCTTTGGCCGTAGTGCAAAGATGAATTGTTTTATGGTATGATCAGGACCGTTGATGAAAACATGATTATTCTTGGCTCGTAGTGCATGGATAATTGTGGTCGTGATACTAAAGAATATCATTGGCCGTAGTGCAGGGGTGATTCGATGATGTGGATTATTTATTAAGCTGAGTCCCAGCGATAAAAGTGATGAAAAACTTTTTAAATCATAAAAGATAGTAGATTTTATTCTCTACTTGTCTTTTTTAATGAATTGTTTGTTCCGCTGCAGTTAAACTTGATGTTTGTTATATTGTATCAGTTTAACACTGTTTAAGGCTAATGATAATTTATTCTGCATTTTCTTAGTCATAATATTTCTTACTGGGCTAGTTGAGCTCACCCTTTCTTTCATTGTTCTCTTCAGGAAATAAGAATATAGCTAGGACGAGTCGGGGAACGGAGTGATGGTCCTAGATGGTGCATTAGTAGTCCTCACTATTCTGTGAAATAGTGTAATAATAATTGTAATGAGGACTCCTTTTTAGTTTGTATACTCTCTAGTAGACAATATTTGTATTCAAACTCACAATTTATGTTTTGTCGTATTGTACATGACAGTTGTATTATTAAGTTGTATTTGAATTCTGTACCATGTATCTGGTGACTCAACATAGGTGATGTATACCTAATTTTGGGGGCGTCACACTTAGGGTATATCAAAGGGTATACATGGGTATAATAAGTTGTACATGGAGATAATGTATGATCAATAAAGAATCTACCAATTCTAGTAAAAGAAGAGAAATGTCCTATGTGATTCGATAAATGACAACTCAGTAGTCCTTGGCCAAGGCATAATGAAATTAGAATGGATTTTTTAATTTGCATTATTTTGAGTTGTGCATTTAAGGATCGAAATACATATAATTAAATAAAAAAAAAGACTTGACAGTAATTTCATGTCTTATATTTAATTATGACATTATATGGTGGAAGGATTGAATTGTACGATAAATATTTACTCAAAAGTTCTTTTATGATTAATGTTGAAATCTATATTATCTGAAAAGTCGTTAATCGCTAGGGAGGCTTATCCCTATTGTAGAATAAATATTATTTATTTAAATAAATTAATAGTTTAATTTATTTATTTAAATAAGATTAAAATTGTTCTAATTGATTTATTCACAACAGGTTTAATATGGAGAACCTAAAGGGTCATACCATAAAGGGAAGAATAATTATTTAAGAAGTTAATGGCATAATTGTAATAATAAGTTAAGTATATTTAATTTAATATATGGTGTTAGAATAAATTAAATAGCTTAATATTTATTGTTTAATATTTTAGAAATATTAAATATAAATTAATAAGAGGAGTCTTATTATTATTATTATTATTTAATTCCTAAAAGAGTTTGGGAATTAATTAATAAAAGTAATCTCATTTATTCCTAATAAAATTAGGAGGATAATTAATTAAAAGTTTAATTAATTATTCCTATTAAGATTAGGAGCCTAATTAATCAAAGGAATTTAATTAATTAAAATAAAACTTAATTCCTTAATTGTTAAGGAGGGTTGCCTACATCTATAAATAAGATGAGCCTTATTATGGGTGTAGAGTTGAGTACGCTCATTTTCTATGAGAGATAGAAAAATTAGGATTTTGTCAAACATCCATCTTCTTGAATCTTTATTCTTTCTTGGTGGATCACTTTTAGAGGTCAAACACTTGGGTGGCTAACGTTGATCAAAGAAATGAACCAAACCCGGTGAATTCAAGTTGAACGCGAAAAAGATTGGAGGTGAACTTGTACCCAAGAAAGCTCAAATCTTCAAGGGTATGATTCTTGTTATTCATATCTTTTCGTTTAATTAATAATTGTGCATAAAGAATGATCCGGGTATATGGTTTGTAAAATTTTAAACTCAAATTTTTCACGCTTACGCTTATTTTGTGCAATTTGATTGCGTTCATGAATATTACAAACCTAACAGTTGTATCAGAGCCAAACCTTTATGCGAATTATTAATTGTTTTAATTTGATATGTATATTGATATGTGTTTAGAATAATTTAATTGGTCATAATTTTATTGTATAAAATTTATTTTTTAAAAAAATAAAAAAATCTGAAAACCTGTTGAAATCGGCCGACTAATATTTCATGGTGATTCGCTAGCTGGCAAGGGTTATATGTTAGATATATTCTGGGTACAACAAAAAGATGATTGTTGTTATTTTACATCTTCTGGGTTGGGAGGCGTCCGGTGCAAATGTACCGGACTAACGTCTGGTACACAGTGTTATTTTTTTTATTTTTTATTTTTTTTTTCCACAATTATGAGAAAAAAAATAATAATAGAGCAAGTTTGAACAAAAAACTGTAAAAGGAAGTACGTTTTTTATTGAAAAAACACTGTAAACAGTTTACAGTATTTTTTCAATAAAAAACGTACTTCCTTTTACAGTTTTTTGTTCAAACTTGCTCTATAATTTATTTTATTTTTTTCTCATAATTGTGAAAAAAAACAAAAAAAAAGGGGGGCACCGGACGTACCGGTCGTTAAGGTACCGGACGCCCCCCCCCCCACCCCCCACCCACCCCCACCCACCCCAATTATATATATTGTTGCCAGCAAGCCTTGAAGTTTAAAAGTTATCCAAGATTCATATTAGTAATTATCAATATAGTTACTTTAGATCATCACGTGGCCATAATTGGTTTATATATATATATATATATATATATATATATATATATATATATATATATATATATATATATATATATATATATATATATATAAACCTATTATCAAGAGTTATTATATTATTCTATAATATAATATAAAATAAATAAATGATTAATATTAAATAAATGATCAAAATAAATGAGTTTATTTTGATTAAAGATTTTGATTAAAAGAAAATAGTTTATTTTATTCAAAATTGGATATATGAAAATAAAATAGTTTTATTTTGATTTAAATTTGGATTAAAATAAAGAAGTTTATTTTGATTCAAAATTAGATTTTATGCTAACTAAATTTGTCCATTAAATGATATCAATATATATATTGAATGTTTATTATTCATGAGATGAATGTTATTTATTGATGCATATGGTGATATGTATGATAAGAAATAGAACGGTAGTCTCTAGCTGTGGAGGTTCTCCCTAAGCAGTATAGAAAGGTGTTGTATACATCATTTAGTAGTTATATTTGGTGAATCAAATAGGGTGAGGCGAACCCAACGTTGGAAGGGTATTTTGTCACTATCATACAAGATATCTAATGACATACAACCTCGTGTCATCATAAGACAGGATTGTACTCATCCACTTGCTGAGTATATCTACGAGCACTACCTATATAATCTTGGTGTTTGGTTGAAGTATAACTCTCAATTAGGGACAGTGGAGATAGTTATATGTCAAGAGAAGACTCACCATTGGGAAAAACATGATAGTAATCTTCTCATTTTTTTTGGGTCTATTGGATCAACCAATGATAATTCTGTGGCCATATGATATCTATCATAACCTAGAAGCATGGCCTCCCATGTACGAAGATTTTCTTGAGCACTTCCCAAAGATTCTAATTTCTAAAATAGTTTTTGACTATACCTTTATGTAGGTATCACTGTGAGGTGATGTCTACTGATGGGACATTTGTCACATTACGGTTGGGACACAAGTCATAGTAGGTATATATTTGTATCCAAACTCACAGCATATGTGTTGTTGTATTTTGCACGACAATTGTTGTAATAAAATTGTAGTTGTTTTTTGTACCATGTATTTGGCGACTCAGAATGGGTTGGATGGATTCGACCTATTTTGGGGGTGTCATATTTGGTATCAGAGCTTAGGGATATGATCTCTGGCGGAGATCGGGGAATAGAACTAGGAGGGGAGAGAAGTGTAAATCCTTCGCTAGTGTGTTTTACCTAAGCTTATTTGTTGGTCAGTCATAATATCGGGATATTATGTGATATGTTAATTTGTTCAATTAACCCTTGTTTGAAAGCTGTATTCTAGAATGATATCTGAAATACAGGAGATGAGCAATGGAGAAATCATGATGACATAGAAGATAGTATCTGAAATGAAAGCAATGTATTCTCAACTCTTTGAAATACCAAGTACGTAAATTTCGGGGACGAAATTTCATAAGGAGTGGAGATTGTAAGACCCCAAATTTTATGAAATAAAAGTAATAAATATTCCTATTCAGTAAATGGTTAAATTGATAAAAAGTTTAAAGTTAAGGGTGATATATGATATTTTTCAAAATACGCAAGTGGTTATAAAATATTCATTGTTGTCGGGGAATATTCGTTTAGTCGTGGAATATTCTTTCTTTCGGGGAATATTCGTACGACGGCGCAACCATTTGTGGGCCCCATAACAGAATAACTGTCGGATGAAGAAAACGATAAATTTGAATTTTTATAAATAACGGCGTAGTTGTTACCGTTAACACTGTTGGAATACCTGGTGATTAAAATACAGTAATACGGGTAGTTGCACAGTAGCACACGATATTGCACAGTATTTTTTTCAATTATATATTCTTAAGTGAGAAGGCACTACTCAATAATTGTTACAGTAATTACTGTTCAATATTTTATTTTATTGAATTAATAATTGTTGCGTTGATATTTTATATTATTCTTGTTTCAATAATTGTCACTGCACAGTATCTCCATTATCAGATCAATAATTCATATTATTTGAATAATATTATTATATAGCATTATTGGCAATGTCTAGAAAATTCTGTCAAGGAGAGATTTGGTCACCTAATTCTTATCGGAAAGCCCCCTCTTTATTGGGAACTGTCTGGTTGTCTTTATTGTGATTCTGTAATATTATTTGTGAATAATTAATTATTAATTTATATGATAAGGAAATATTTATTTGATGTGGATATAAATGATGGATTTATTTATGTGGTTATAAATGAAAGAATTAATGTTGAGGTATTTTATCAGTATTTTGTCGGATTGGAGGTATTAAAAGATCAAATCAGTGTTCTTACAGCTTTATTGTGTGAGTTATAATTTTTAATCTGACCGTTGGATTTTTTTTGTTTTTTGGATATGTTATACATATATAAGTTGAGTATATGTTCACAAATTTTGAACCGTTAAAATGAACGAATGATTTGTTATGAATTTTAAGTGGTGACTGATTCGAAAATTAGGTTTATAAATGATTTTGGTGGAAAATTCTAGAAATGGGTGGGCTCCACTTTTGGTTGTTGGGGAAGATGGCTGATTTTTTATGGGTGAAATAGTAGCAGGTAAAGCCATCAGGTAGCAGGTTAAGTATGCTTCGGCGTGCTAACATTTTCCTATAAATAGATGGCCAAACTAGAATTGAAAATCACACCAAAATTCATAAGTTTTCTCTCTTTTTCTCCCTAGAATATCGAGTGTATTTTGTGAGTATTTAGATACTTGGTGAGTTGCTATTCATCAGTGCAAGTTTCCTTCAGCGTCATATCTGGTCTCCAGTCAGAAGTGCTGCTCTTTTGAGGTAAGGGATTTTAAGGGATTGTAAGGGATATTTTTTCGTAATGATGTTATTCTTTCAATATCATTATACCGAAATATTGGTATAGATTTTATTGTGGAAGTTCTACCTTTTTGTGTCGGGGTTACTATTCATGTATACGACACTATTCACGTATACGACACTATTCACGTATATGACATTATTCATGTATATAACATTTTTACGTATACGGTACTATGTACGAATACGGAGTATTATTCATGAGTTACTATTCATAAATTACTATTCATGAGTTACTATTCACGAGTTACTATTCACGGGTACTATTCATAATAAAATTGGTTTCTTTTTCTAACCAAATTATAGTCGAGTTATGAATATTACTCTTGAGATTAAATCTATATGTTGATTATATTATTTTTATTATCATATATAACATTTTTATAATCCTGGTGAAGAAATTTCTCTTTGACTTGAGTGTAAAGATGGATAGATTATTGGTATGATCATGACTATGGGTTCTCTTTGGCCAGTAGTGCAAAGTTGAATTATTGACTGGTGTGATCATGCCCAATACATTTATAATTAAATATCTTTAGCTTAAGTGCAAAGGTGAAATGATCAGCATGGTTATAATTATTATTTATATAAACTCTGAAATAATTATATATTTCTTTGAGATATTAATATATTTGGCATGTAGTGCAAATAAGAACTGTTGATGAATATATTTGGCTTGTAGTGCAAATATGAACTGTTGATGAATATATTTGGCCTATAGTGCAAAGATGAATTGTTGATGAATATCTTTGGCACGTAGTGCAAAGATGGCCTGTTGTTGAATATCTTTGGCTTGTAGTGCAAAGATGGTATGTTGATGAGTATCTTTGGCCCGTAGTGCAAAGATGAAATTATTAGTATGATTATAAACAGGAACTGTGATTTGGTATAACCATGATCTTTGATATTTCAGGTAAAGACATGTGATGAAAATTATCTTCGTCCAGGGTGCGAAGAGGAATTTAGAATCACAATTATGATTATGAGTTATTCATATAATTGTGGAAAGGAACTGTTGAGCGATGTTACAGGGATAAAACACTGTTGGTGGACTTTTAATGTAGAGAAGATAGTAGACGTTATGGTCTATTTGACTCTTCTAATAGATTGCTCGTTCCGCTGTAACTATGGTTGAAAAGTTTTATCATCTACCATATGTTCTAAATCTCTGATTTATTATTGATGAAGGCTATTGATAATTCAATTATCTTTAGTCATGATATTCTTTATTGGGCTAGTTGTGCTCACCCTTTTGATTCTCAATTCCTTTTCAGGTAATAAGAGTGTAGCTGGGTCGAGCGAGGGTAACGGGGAAATAGAACGGTGGTCTCTAGCTGTGGAGGTTCACCCTAAGTAGTATAGAAAGGTGTTGTATACATTATTTAGTAGTTATATTTGGTGAATCAAATAGGGTGAAGCGAACCCAACGTTGGAAGGGTGTTTTATCACTATCATACAAGATGTCTAATGACATACAACCTCGTGTCATTATAAGACAGAATTGTGCTCATCCACTTGTTGAGTATATTTATGAGCACTACCTATGTAATCTTGGTGTTTGGTTGAAGTATAACTCTCAATTAGGGACAGTGGAGATAGTTATATGTCAAGAGAAGACTCACCATTGGGAAAAACATGATAGTAATCTTCTCATTTTTTTTGGGTCTATTGGGTCAACCAATGATAATTCTGTGGCCATATGATATCTATAATAACCTAGAAGCATGGCCTCCCATGTACGAAGGTTTCCTTGAGCACTTCCCAAATATTCTAATTTTTAAAATAATTTTTGACTATACATTTATGTAGGTATCACTGTGAGGTGTTGTCCACTGATGGGACATTTGTCACATTACAGTTGGGACACGAGTCACAGTTGGTATATATTTGTATCCAAACTCACAGCATATGTGTTGTTATATTTTGCACGATAATTGTTGTAATAAAGTTGTAGTTGTTTTATGTACCATATATTTGGCGACTCAGAATGGGTTGGATGGATTGGACCTATTTTGGGGGCGTCACATTTGGTATCAGAGCTTAGGGATATGATCTCTGGCGGAGATCGGAGAATAGAACTAGGAGGGGAGAGATGAGTAAATCCTTCACTAGTGTGTCTTACCTAAGCTTATTTATTGGTCAGTCATAATATCGGGATATTATGTGATATGTTAATTTGTTTAATTAACCCTTGTTTTAAAGTTGTATTCTAGAATGATATCTGAAATACAGGAGATGAGCAATGGAGAAATCATGATTACAGGGAAGATGGATTCTGAAATGAAAGCAAGGTATTCTCAACTCTTTGAAATACCAGGTACGTAAATTTTGGGGACGAAATTTCATAAGGAGGGGAGATTGTAAGACCCCGAATTATATGAAATAAAAGTAATAAATATTCCTATTCAGTAAATGGTTAAATTGATAAAAAGTTTAAAGTTAAGGGTGATATATGATATTTTTCAAAATACGCAAGTGGTTATAAAATATTCATTGTTGTCGGGGAATATTCATTTAGTCGTGGAATATTCTTTCTGTCGGGGAATATTCGTACGACGGCGCAACCATTTGTGGGCCTCATAACAGAATAACTGTCGGATGAAGAAAATGACAAATTTTAGTTTTTATAAATAACAGCGTAGTTTTTACTGTTAACACTGTTGGAATACCTGGTGGTTAAAATACAGTAATACGCGTAGTTGCACAGTAGCACACGGTATTGCACAGTATTTTTTTCAATTATCGATTCTTACGTGAGAAGGCACTACTCAATAATTGTTATAATAATTACTGTTCAATATTTTATTTTATTGAATCAATAATTGCTGCGTTGATATTTTATATTATTGTTGTTTCAATAATTAACACTGCACAGTATCTCCATTATCAGATCAATAATTCATATTATTTGAATAATATTATTAGATAGCATTATTGGCAATGTCTAGAAAGTTCTGTCAAGGAGAGGTTTGGACAGCTAATTGTGCGCCAGTAAGGAGAAATTCTTATTGAAAAGCCCTCTCTTTCCTGGGAACTGCCTGGTTGTCATTATTGTGATTCTGTAATATTATTTGTGAATAATTAATTATTGATTTATATGATAAGGAAATATTTATTTGATGTGGATATAAATTATGGATTTATTTATGTGGTTATAAATGAAAGAATTAATGTTGAGGTATTTTATCAGTATTTTGTCGGATTGGAGATATTAAAAGATCAAATCAGTGTTCTTACAATTTTATTGTGTGAATTATAATTTTTAATCTGACCGTTGGATCGTTGTGATTTTTGGATATGTTATACATATATAAGTTGAGTATATGTTCACAAATTTTGAACAGTTAAAGATGAACGAATGATTTGTTATGAATTTTAAGAGGTGACTGATTCGGAAATTAGGTTTATAAATGATTTTGGTGGAAAATTCTAGAAATGGGTGGGCCCCACTTTTGGTTGTTGGGGAAGATGGCTGATTTTTGGTGGGTGGAATAGTAGCAGGTAAAGCCATCAGGTAGCAGGTCAAGTCTACTTCGACGTGCTAACATTTTCCTATAAATAGATGGCTAAATTAGAATTGAAAATCACACCAAAATTTATAAGTTTTCTCTCTTTTTCTCTCTAGATTATCGAGTGTATTAAGATTCTTTGATTAGATCAAGGAATAACTACTTGTGGAATAAGTTTCTAGATCATCTCAAATGGTTTTCTCATAATGGACGCCTCCTAATACGCAATAATTGATTGATGTATCTGAAAGGAAAAATCGTACCTTGTTGGACATGGTACGGCCCATAATGGTTTTACCGACATTCCAGTATCCTTCTAGGGTTATGCCCTAGAAATGGCTGCATATCTACGAAAAAGGTAACCTCAAAATCCGGCCCCAAGACTCCATAAAAGTTATGGGCATGGAGGATTCCTAATCTTAAGTATGTTAAGATAAGGGGCTGTCCAACTTATGTGAAAAGGTTTCAAAGGATAAGCTTGGGATAAGATTTGACAAGTGTCGATTTGTGGGACATCCTAAAGTAAGTTTAGGGTATATGTTCTATAATCCTACTTAGCAAAAGGTGTTTATTGCGAAACACGCTGCCTTCTAAGAGAAAGGTGTTTATCAATGAAGGGGCTAGTGGGAGGATAATAGAATCATGAAGAGTTCAAAAACCACAAAACATTATAAGTTAAATAAGAGGAACTTGTAGATAGACCTATTGTACCACAACCGAATCGTAAATCTGGAATAGTATCGAAGATACCTTGGAGGTATGGATTCATCATAGATGATGATGATGAGGTACTCATCATAGAAGATGATGATCCAGTTACATACGTTGAGGTATAAGTTGTAGACACTCAGAGAAATGGATTGAAATAAGCTTCTCAAAAATAGAACATTCTTTTTGATGAAAAAAATCAAAATTGTTTGATTTTATCACAAATAAGAATGTACATAGTGTGTACAAAAGGGTCAGTGGGAGCACCGTGACATTCCTAATATTATATGATGATATACTGTGGATTAGGAATGTTATACCAATGCTATAATCAGTAAAGATAAAGTTGTCTAAACATTCCTCCGTGAATAATTTGGGAAGAGTATCTTAATTGGGGATACAAATCTATATAGATAGATTTAATAGGATGCTCGACTTAACCCAAGGAACGTATATTCGATTGATGCTAAAGTCGTTTAGCATGGAAAACTCCATGGGATATCTCATGTTGATGAGCCCTAGAGTGTATCTCTCTTAATAGTCCCCATAGACTCTAGTTTTTTCAGACAAACCAAGACGATAGAAAATCCACTTTAAGGTAAAGCGTTACCTTGAACAGTGGTGCAGTGAATTGGAAAGGTTTCAAACAACAAAGAGTTGTTGGTTTAGTAATAAAGACAAAGTATATAGCTATAAATGAAGCTGCAAGTTGATTGTTTGAATGAAACTTTCATTACAGAACTAGGAATAGTTCTTAAGTCTCATCTCTGATCTAAACATGTGTTGTGGCACTTTCATTTGATTATAGGAATCATTGAAAGATGGGAAATCACTATAGAGATAGTGGACTCTCAAGAACAACATTACATCTCCATCAACTAAAGCTTATCCAACAGCAAGATAATCGTCACTTAGAGAAGAAGGGTATGAGATACCATGGCGATTGGCTTTAGTGCAAGTGGGAGATTGAAAGTAGTATGCACACAAGCCAGTTATGTTTGATGATAAAGCATATACTTTGTAACAATCTTATTCATTTATTAATAAAAAGTATTAATTTATTAAAGGCTTTTAATTATCTACATAATGCTATTTTATAATATGTGATAAACCCGTAGTTTTAAGCAATGCTTTTAGAATAATGATGATGATCATTCTAATGAGATCTAAATTCTTAGAAAGCTTAAAACTAAAATGGTTCCCAATCGTTGGATTACTAAATTAGGGATTAGTAAATCCGGATAGATTGGTATATACGTTGCTTGCTCATTGGATGAGGATGATTGATCTCATGATCATTTGAGTGGAGACACTAAAGCAACTATGTAGGTGCTTATTAGAGAATAAGTTCACCGAACGTGGCTCGCTAAGGAATACATAATGGAGTTTTACTTGTCTGTCAATAGGAATTCCTGTAGTGATAGTAGTACAAGTGATCTTTGGACTTGAGATCATCACAGTATCTTGTGTATGATGAGTTATACTTTGACTTATTCCATATGACCATTAGGGTATATCAAAGGGTATGCTTGGGTATAATAAGTTGTACATGGAGATAATGTATGATCAATAAAGAATCTACCAGTTCTAGTAAAAGAAGAGAAATGTCCTATGTGATTCGATAAATGACAACCCAGTAGTCCTTGGCCAAGGCATAATGAAATTAGAAAGGAGTTTCTAATTTTTATTATTTGGAGTTGTGCATTTAAGGATCGAAATACATATAATTAAATAAAATAAGACTTTACAGTAATTTTATGTCTTATATTTAATTGGGACATTGTATGGTGGAAGGATTGAATTGTACGGTAACTATTTACTCAAAGGTTCTTTTATGATTAATGTTGAAATCTATATTATCTGGAAAGTCGTTAATCGCTAGGGAGGCTTATCCCTATTGTAGAATAAATATTATTTATTTAAATAAATTATAGTTTAATTTATTTATTTAAATAAGATTAGAATTGTTCTAATTGATTTATTCACAACCGGTTTAATATGGAGAACATAAAGGGTCACACCATAAAAAGAAGAATAATTATTTAAAAAGTTAATGGCATAATTGTAATAATAAGTTAAGTATATTTAATTTAATCTATGGTGATATAATAAATTAAATAGCTTAATATTTATTGTTTAATATTTTAGAAATATTAAATATAAATTAATAAAAAGAGTCTTATTGTTATTATTACTATTATTATTATTTAATTTTTAAAGGAGTTTGAGAATTAATTAATAAAAGTACTCTCATTTATTCCTAATAAGATTAGGAGGCTAATTAATTAAAAGTTTAATTAATTATTCCTAATAAGATTAGGAGCCTAATTAATTAAAGGAGTTTAATTAATAAAAATAAAACTTAAATCCTTAATTGTTAAGGAGGGTTGCCTACATCTATAAATAAGATGAGTCTTATTATGGGTGTAGAGTTGTTGTTAACTTTTTTACAACAGACGTGATTCCAATTGTTGGAGAGTACACTCATTTTCTATGAGAGGTAGAAAAACTAGGGTTATGCCAAACACTCATCTTCTTGAATCCTTATTCTTTCTTGGTGGATCACCTCTAGAGGCCAAACACTTGGGTGGCTAACGTTGATCAAAGAAAGGAACCAAACCCGGTGGATTCAAGTTGAACACGAAAAAGATTGGAGGTGAACTTGTACCTGAGGAAGCTCAAATCTTCAAGGGTATAATTCTTGTTCTTCATATCTTTTCGTTTAATTAAAATTTATGCATAAAGGATGATCCGGGTATATGGTTTGTAAAATTTTAAACTCTGATTTTTCACGCTTGCGCTTATTTTGTGCAATTTGATTGCGTTCATGAATATTACAAACCTAACATATTCGTTTTAACAGGGAATATTCGTATGACGACACAATCATTGGTGGACCCCACAATGAAAGTATTGTTGTAGTTAGAAAACGACAGAATTATCATTTTATAAAAATAACGGCAAAAGTTTTACTGTTAAACTGTTGAACTACACGATGGTAAAAGTACAGTAATACGCGTGGTTGCATAGTAGCACACGGTATTGATTATTGATGCTTACGTGAGAAGTCACTCAGTTCAACTCAATTATTGCTACAGTAATTGCTGCATAATATCTTTCATATTATTGATTCAATAATTGTCACAATATCATCTACATAATATTTTATATTATTAAATCAATAATTGAGACGATAAAGTTATTCATATTATTATTTACAATATTGATAATGTCTAGAATGTTATGTCAAGGAGAGGTTTGGTCACCTAATTGTGTGCCAATAGGGAGAAATCCTTATCGGAAAGTCCCTCTCTTTCCTGGGAATGATCTGGTTGTTAAATATTGTGAGTTATAATATTAATGATGAATAAGTTCGTGTTGATTAAAGATGAAATTGATATTTGCATTATGTTGGGATTATTAGTGTTAGTGGAAATCGACATTTATTTCGATAATAATGGATGTCTGGAGGCTATATTGACCAATCGGGTAATTAATCGGATAAATAAGCAATTAATTGCTATTAATTCACATGCTTATAACTTTTTGTTCACATGTGTGTACTATTGATTCAAATGCATGTACTATTAGGGGAGGTGGTGCAAGATTGATAATACTTGTATGACTAAATTAAAAATGGAGGTATAGATGAAGGTACTATACTGTAATTATTTTTTTCACATGATTATACTATTGATTCACATGATTGTACTATTGATTCACAAGATGTACTATTAGGGGAGGTGGTGCAAGTTTGATAATACTTGCAGGACTAAATTAAAAATGAAGAAAAAGATGAAGGTATTATACTGTAACATTTCGAGCCCCAAAACGTGTAATTATCGAAACTATATTGTCCTATAAATAGAAGCTCATTCTTCTTTTATTCTCACCAATTCACTAAGACTCACAAGAGCATTTATAGATAGAAGCTTTAGAGAGAAAGTAGAAGATAAGTATGCTACCTCACTATTCCAGTATTCAGTCTTCTTTTGAGGTAAGAGATATTATTTTGTTCAGTATTCATAGGAATAATATTTTCTTCCATAATCTGTAGTATGTGAGTAATATTATTTCGTCTCGTATTCTTGATTATACCATTATTCGGTTAAAGTATTGCTTCTATATTCCGTGAAATTAGTAGAATATCCCTGAAATTTGTGCTTCATCTAGTATCGCTTCACATGGATATTTTCTGCACATTCTTGTTAAATTTTGAGTTTTTCATGCCGAAGTACTGTCCATGAGTACTATCCATTTATACGGTACTATTCATAAAAGTACTATTCACGGGTAATATTCACATAGTACTATTCATGAGTACTATTCACAAAGTACTATTCCTTAAGTACTATTCATGGGGTACTATTCACTCATGTACTATTCACCCAGAGTACTATTCATAATAAAAATAATTTTTTTTTGTCCAAATCATTTTTGATAGATTATCATTCTTGAATTTTACTCCACAAAGCAGTATCATGTTGACAATTTGGACAATATTGAATTCTGGATAAATTAAATTACAAATCTTTAAAACTTTATCCTTCAACTTGTTTTATTGAATTCTTATATCATTGTCATCATCCTCATGTTTATATTATATTGAAAGTCTTTCGTGGCCTGTAGTGCATAGATGAACTTGGTATGATTATGACCAGGGATTATTTGGTATAATCATGACCGTAATGTTACAAATGATGTGGTAAAAGTCCTCATTGGCCCGTAGTGCATTGATGGACAGTTGTTGGCATGATCATGACCATTGATGAATACACGAATATCATTGGCCCATAGTGCATGGATAATTTGTGGTCGTGATACTAAAGAATATCCTTGGCCGTAGTGCATGGGTGATTCGATGATGTGGATTATTTATTAAGCTGAGTCTCAGCGATAAAAGTGATGAAAAATCTTTTAAATCATAGAAGATAGTAGATTTTATGCTCTATTTGACTCTTCTAATGGATTGCTTGTTCCGTTGCAGTTAAACTTGATGTTTGTTATATTTTATTAGTTTAACACTGTTGAAGACTAACGATAAATTATTATGCATTATCTTAGTCATAATATTTCTTACTAGGATAGTTGAGCTCACCCTTTTGCTTTCATTGTTCTCTTCAGTAAATGAGAACGTAGCTGGGACTAGTCGTGGAACGGAGTGACGATCCAGATGATAGCATTAGTAGTCCTCACTATTCTATGAAATAGTGTGATATAAATGTATTGAGGACTCCATTTGAGTTTAATACTGTCTAGAAGACAATATTCATATTAAAACTCTCAGTTTATGTTTTGTCGCATTTTACACAACAGTTGTATTATTAAGTTGTATTTGAATTTTATACCATGTATTTGGTAACTCAATATGGGTGATGTATACCTATTTTGGGGGCGTCACGATACTATTCATGAGTTACAATTTATGGGTTACTATTCACCCAGTTACTATTCACTCGAATATTATTCATTCGGGTATTTAGGACATTTTCATGCCGGAGTACTATTCACGAGTTACTATTCACGGGTTGCTATTCACCCAGTTACTATTCACTCGAATAATATTCACTCGGGTATTCGGGGCACTTTTCATGCCGGAGTAGTATTTACGAGTTACTATTCACGGGATACTATTCACTCGGAAGATATATTTCTTTTATGTCCAAATTATTTTTTATATATGAATATTATTCTTGAATTTTACTCCACAAAGCAATATCATGTTGAAAATTTGGATTTTTTAAACTCTAGATAAATTTAAAGTCTTTAATATTTATCATTGATTTTGTTTGATTAATGCTTATATCATTGTCATTATCCTCATGCTTATTTTATGATGAAAGTCATCTTTAGCTTCCGTGCATAGATGGACTGTTGATTGGTATGATTTTGACCAGGGATCATTCGGTATAATCATGACCCGTAATGTTATAAATGATGTGGTAAAAGTCTTCATTGGCCTATAGTTCATTGATGGACAGTTATTGGTATGATTATAACCACGGATTATTTGGAATAATCATGACCATTGATGATTACATGAATATCCTTGGCCCGTAGTGCAGGGATGATTCGATGATGTGGTTTATTTATTAAGCTGAGTCTCAGTGATAAAATTGATGATAAACTTTTAAATCATAGAAGATAGTAGATATCATGCTCTACTTGACTCTTCTAATGGATTGCTTATTTCGCTGCATTTGTTGATCTAAAACTTATTGTTTATTATATTCTATCAGTTGTTATATTGTTGAAGGCTAAGGATAATTTATTCTGCATTATCTTAGTCATAATATTTCTTACTAGGCTAGTTAAGCTCACCATTTTTCTTTCATTGTTCTCTTCAGGGAATAAGAACGTAATCGAAACTAGTCGGGGAACAGAGTGCGGTCCGAGATGGTGGCTATAGTAGTCCTCACTATTTTATGAAATAGTGTAATAATAAATGTAATGAGGACTTCATTTGAGTTTGAATATTGTCTATGAGACAATATTCGTGTAAAAACTCTAAGTTACGATGTTGTCGTATTGTATAAAAGAAGTTTGTATTTGATTTATGTACCATGTATTTGGCGACTCAAGATGGGTGATGTATACCTATTTTGGGGGCGTCACAGTTGGTATCAAAGCTTAGGGATATGATCCCTGGCTGAGATGTGAGACAAGAACTAGGAGGGGAGAGACGGGGAATTCCTTCGCTAGTATGACCTACCTAAGTTTATTTGGTATTTAATTGGTCGGTCAGAATATAGGGATAATATGTGGCATGTCAATTAACCCTTGTTTTGTGGCAGTATTTGAGAATGACATCTGAAAATGTTGAGATCAGGAATGAAACATATGAAATCATTGAGTCACCAAAGATCAATACCCGGGATAATGTGCATCAAGAAGGCAATAATCCTCAGGTAAACAACAACACCACCCAGATGATGAACGATGGGATGTTCATAGGCTTTATGCAATTCATGCAAAACCAAACGACAGAGACTCTTTGTGACAACCCGAGAAATTAGACAATTTATGAAAATCTTAAATGATTGATTTAAGGTCAAATAATAGACCTAGACAGAAGATAAGTGTATGCGTTTGGTGTTATTGGGATTGAATTTTGAGGATTTCAAAATTCGGTAAAGGAAATAGGTGAATTATTCAGGATTAAGGATTTATGAGAATATATTTTGTGTATATGGTTAATGATGTGTTCAGAATGTGGTTAAGGGTCATGGGTTGATCAGATAAATTATATCTGTGGCAAACCCTAAGTTTATATTAAGAACGTCAACGTTCAGTTAGAAAACCCTAACGTCTAATAAGAAATCCTAGAAATCGGTTCTGGAAACCCTAGTTTCAGTTCCGGAAATCCGAAACACTAAAATCATGATATGAACATGGTGATTAAGTTAGAAAACCCTAACGATATGTTCAGAAACCCTAATTTGGGAACCCTAATGCTAGGTATTAAACCCTAAGGGTTAAAAAGTTGTGTGTAAGGAATTTGAACATTAGGTGATGGTTTATATTTGTTTATTATATAAACAAACCAAAAGAAACTAGTGTAACCCTAATTATATATATTAGGAATGAAGGATTTAATAACTTAAGGGTTATGGAAAAAGAGAATTATGGTATTTAAAATATTTGATAATTCTAAGAGAATTATTTTATATATCTCAAATGATTAATTTTATAACCTAATTATAGCAAGTCTAATTGGGTTAAGGAAATGAATGGGCTTGTGAGTAATGATTTATGTTATAATTGAGGAAATTGAAACTCTAAGTAAATTAATTGAGTTGGATAAGAATTTAGGTATTGGACTATGTATATTTTATAGCCTCAGGAGTTGGCCCAATGAAATTGGTTAGAGGCCAAGCAATACATTAAAGGAATGGCCGAAATATTGTTATTATAAAGCTCAAAACTTGATCCAAGTATGGAGGAACCTTTTGGTCATTGGTTTTGTAAAATAAAAATTCAAACTTGGTGCATTCTAAGGCCACTTGGCCGGCTATGGGAAGAAGAGGAAGGGGGGAATGAATGTATTTATTATCTACTTTATTAGGTGAACAACTCCTAACCACTCCACTTAGGTGTCATTCTTTTATTTGACCAACACATTTGGCAAAGTTTGCAAAGCAACCACTTGGCAATTGCTAAGGGGAAAGAAAAAGAGAATGAGTGGAGAATTAAGGCACATGGCTGGATCATGCATGGGAGAAAAAGGAGATAACATGTGAGGGTTGTTGATAACTTGTTTTAGTGGATAAAGTGGTTCAACCACTCCCACCAACTACCACATATGTCATTTCTTTAACAAATCTATCACATATTACTAAGCTTGCAAGCAATAAAATAAAACCAACATGTGGGTGCATAAGGGCCACATTGGCCGGTTTATGTAGGAGGAGAAAGGGGGAATGCACTTAATCAATTCAAACACCACTTTGTCAAAAGATATCTACCAACTTGGCTAGGTGTCAAAAGTTGTTGGAGCCACAACATTTGGTAAATCTAGTAAGTAATATTGCAATGATTAAGGAGAGTGGGTTGGACATTTAACATACACCACACTTAATATCTATCTCATATTTCTTTCATCTCTTTTATTCTTCCAAGTTACAAAGAACTAAAGAAAGATAGAAAGAGAGAGAGAGAGAGATGCATGTTCGACAGCCTCAATGGTAGAAGGAGAGGAGGGTTTTTTCTTCAAACTAACCAAGATCATCATCTACCTTGAAAGATTAAGAAGGGCTAGCAAGATATTAAGGTATTAAACTACATTTAGTTAGTTATTCTAGTTGTTTTAAATCAAAACATGGAGTTATGTTCTTGATCTTCAAAACTCTAGATCTACATGATTTAGAGTGTTTTATGTGTGGATCTATCCATTTTAAGTTTCAAAAGTTAGATCAAAAGCAAGAAAAGTGAAGCTAGGTTTTCAAACTGTAGAAAATCTTATTTTTCTTACTCTTGATTGTGTTTAATCTTGTATTTGATGCTTGTTTGATGAAATAAGAAACTTTGTTTCTAAACTCAAAAACTAGGTATATACATGTTGATGAGTGTATCATGTTTAGATCTAACCATATTGGGTGTTAATTTGGTGGGAATTAAAAGGAATTGAAGAATGGAAATTTTCTGGAAAAGTTAAACTTTTAAAAAGTGTTTTGATATGGTGTTTTAGATCAAGTGTTGAACTTATGATTTTGAACCATATGAGAGAAGATCTACATGATATATGATATTTTGTGGTTAGATCTTGCCATTTTTAGGGTTGATAAGCTTGAACAAAGAAGAGGAACCAAAACAGTTTTTTTTGTTTTAAATGAATTAGTGGACTGCTGCCCTAAACAAAAAACTTCGGATTTGTTAAAGTACTCTAAAAATTCTGGACTTGTGATATGTTATATTACACTCAATAAGTTTTCCATAGACTCCAAAACGGACTAAATCCGACATCGGAGGAGAGAGTTATGGGATTTCTACCAAACTACTCAAAGATAAGAAAAACTATTATAAGGACAGTTTTGTAACAGCCACTCCCGGGATAATTTCCGGGAGCTTAACATGTCCAAATATGGATTGTGATAGATGAAAACTGTAGTTCGGAAAGATAGGAATCCAACAAAAGTGACGGATCATTAATCGGAGTTACAGATTTCGTTTTATATAAGTTTTAGCAAAGAACTCCGAAACTGCAAAATGACAAAAAGTTGCTGCCCATATTTTTACGAGGGTTGTTTTGGCAGCTTAAATTGTGAAATAAATTCCAGGCTTTTAGAAAATGAAAATATATGATATTATGTAGCTCGTGTCCAAAAATGAGCTAATTCTGAGTTAAGACGACCAAGTTATGACCATTACAATTTTTGTGATTTTCTGACAGAAATCGCTATAAACGGAGTTCTACAACTCTGATTGCCACGAAATTTAAAATGGAGCATCACGTTAACATATATAAGGTTATCCCAAGAGATGGGAATGTTTGGAGTTAAGCACGAGGTAGCTAATTTCTTAAGCTACGCACTAGAATTAATTTTTGATAAATATCAAAGGAAGTTGGAAAATTATGAAAAAATACTTTTTGTGTATGAAATACATGTATATATGTTTGGCCAAAGGATTGGAAAATAATAAGTTGATTTGGAATTTTCATGAAGAAGAATAGTGAATTCAGGTTGCTAAAATGATTTGGTCTGCTGAAATAGTAACTTCAGGATACTGAAATGAAATCTGATTTAATGAAATGATATTTCAATTTAATGAAAGGTTATCTTGCTTACTAAGATATCATGAAAAGGGAAAACTTATATGTATAAGTTATGAAGTGATGAAAAGATTATCAAAGTATAACAATAACATTAAGACTTAAGCGTAATGACTAATACTTAACTACATGTTTAAATGCTAGACACTTTAATATACGATGATAAAATTGTGTCGGTATCAACTCACACTTAATAGTCTAACTTGATGCTAAGTTTTATGTGTTGTATAGACTGATAGGATTATGTGCTATGTGTTTAGGTTATTCTATGGATATAAATATAACAGTATTATACTATGATGATATTATTCTAATATTGGAGATCTATATTACTAATATTAGGTTTTCGGGGTAAAGCGTTATAAATTGTGTTGCGGTAATCAACGGTTCAGGCAAGTTTCTTTTACTTAACTCTAATAAGAGTAGTTTCTTCAAGCTTATGGTTAATCATTGCTGATTGCCATGAAAATTGTATTCTGTACATCTTGCATGTATAAGTCAGGTATGAAAGGCTGATCACCTTCATTACCAGTTGGTTCAGAAATGTTTGTTCATGTATAATACTTGTTCAATCAAAAATTTGTTCGTGCTAGTTCTCAATTATATTGATGAATTATAGCAAGCCCATTATTCATACTCTTTAATCATGATATATCGTTATATTATTGTATATAAACTTGTTGGGCAACTTTCATGCTCACCCTTGCTATATCATGATAAAACATTGCAGATAAAGCGAATGCGTTCGGATACAGGAAAATGATAATGCCAAGTTCAGCTTGGGACAAAATATGCGGCTATCTTGTAATAGAATAGTTTGAAAATAATGTTAAGTGTTAGATAACTTATGAATTGTGTAATAGGTTAAGGTTACTCGATTTTGGGGAATAGTGTGTAATGTAATGTATAAACAATTTATGTTTATATCTTTCGCAAACAGTTATAGAATGATTAGTGTACCGAGTCCGCGGCGATTCGGGGCCCGGATTCGGGGCTATCACACTCTTGTTCAAAATGCAGGTGGAAACGCTGGCAACTCACGGCTGGTCACCGCTAAGTAGTTCAAAGAGCTGGGACCACCTGAGTTTTTGGGAAAGCCAGAACCACTTAAGGCGGAGACGTGGAAAAAGCAGATCACCAAGATATTTTTTCATGCGCCCAAAATAGGTCCACACGACCCATTCTAAGTTGCCAGATATCACACTATAGAAATCAAATACAAACTTCATTTATACAACTGTTGAACTGTCGTGCAGAATACGACCACAGTTAATCTGTGAGTTTTAATACTAATATATGTAACTCTCATGGTGCCTCGACCACAACACCTTACAATGGTACTTTACATAAAAGTACAGTCAATAATTGTTTTAGAAATTAAAATCTTTAGAAAATACTCAAGGAAACCTTCGTACATGGGAGGCCATGCATCTAAGTTATGATAGATATCATATGATTCGATAATTGTCCTTGGTTGACCCAATAGTCCCCAAAGAAAAATGAGCAGATTACTATCATGTTCTTTCCAATGGTGAGTCTTCTCTTGATATATAATTATCTCCATTGTCTCCAATTGAGAATTCTACTTCAACCAAACTCCAAGATTATATAGGTAGTGCTCGTAGATATACTCAGCAAGTGGATGTGCACACCCATATCTTATGATAACACGAAGTTGTATGTCATTAGACATATCGTATGATCGTGGCAAAACACCCTTCCAAACTTGGGATCGCCTCACCCTATTTGATTCACCAAATATAACTATTAAATGTCGTATAAAAATACAACACACTTATCTAAAGTTCTCAATAAAATTATTTCCACAATTTAATAAAGAATGAATACGAAGGGTCATTCACCATGCATGCGGTAGTCCGCGTAGACAGGTTATTCCAAAAGAATAATAAAGATTAGAATAATAGAAGAATTTCACCATGCATACGGTAGTCCGCATAGACAGGTTATTCCAACAGAATAATAAAGAATGAAATAACAGAAGAATTTCAACATGCATACGGTAGTCCGCGTATACAGGTTATTCCAACAGAATAATAAAGAATGGAATAACAGAAGAATTTCACAATGTATACGGTAGTCCGCATATACAGGTTATTCCAACAGAATAATAAAGAATGGAATAACAACCCTTACGAGTATTGAAAGTTTCGACGTCGGGATTTTTGGGTGTCCCTTTCCGTTACTTGTTCTTTGGTGTTCTCATTTTAGGTGAGATTTGTTTGAAAAAATAAGTGAAAAAGGTCCGACATGTATAATGTCGACGAAGGGACTGTTAAGAGTCACCAGTTGGTTTTTGAAATGGTTGTACTAACACAACCGAGAAAAAGTTTGCACATTGACCCAGTGATATGACACTGATATACGGGTCAGCGAAACCGAGATTCATTTAGGGTCCGGGGACTTGGTTATGCGGGGGGGAAGGTGTTAGGCACCCCCCGACATCCGTGTTACCATGGTGACCACCTCTTTTCAAGAAACTATTATCTGAGTGTGTGTGGGGGGGGGGGGTCAATGTGCTGTTATATGAAAGTTGTGCGAGGCCTCTTTCGAACCTATATACACAGGATTTGAATTTATGTAAAAATTCAGTTTTTAGCAAGATATGGCAGTGATGTTTTATAAAAGAGGTTTTTCAAACCCTGATGCTCAATAGGAATTAAGACCTTTTACACTCCAATTTTTATTAAGTGAGCGGCTGGATTGATTTTATTTGACGGATGCGAGGCATCCGTATGAAAAATAATATATATAAAAAAATAATGTCGACTTCCTCGTGGGTATGGAAACCATCTGAGGAAATACAGACATCGCAGAATAATTTACAAGCTGCTTACAGCTGAAAATGTCCATCACGGGAATTGAATCTAGATCCAATGAGATGAATCTGTAATCACATGATTCCTAGGCTCACAGAATACTGTAATTTATATGAAAGCAGTAAGCAGGTTTATATATAGAAGCGGTAAATATATATATAGACAGGATCACCAACCACGAAGCACCTCCATGGGGGATCAGAAATGTAAATAAAGCTGTAGATACGGTCAACCGCCACGATGGAAACTCCAGGCACGACAGAATGTTAATAAAGCTGTAAATACGGTCAACTGCCACGAAGTAAACTCCAGGCAGGACGAAATGTAAAGAAAGCTATAAAAACGATCAACTGCCACAAAGGGAACTCCAGACAGGACAAAATAAAAATATATATATACGTATATATATATATATATATATATATATATAAGCAATAAACGCACTGGATGTAAAATCCAGGCTCATCGAATATAGTTCGACCACAGTTCATATATATATATATAAGTATATATATATATAAAAGTGAGTAAATGCACCAGACCGAAGTCTAGGCTCATTGAATAAAGTCCAACACACAGTTGATATATATAAGTTTATATATATATAAGCGAATAAAAGCACCAGACCGAAAGTCTAGGCTCATCGAACAAAGTTCGACAGACAGTTAATATATATAAGTATATATATATATATATTAAAGCAGTAAACGCACCAGACCGAAGTCTAGGCTCATCGAACAAAGTTTGACAGACAGTTAATATATATAAGTATATATATATATATATATATATATATATATATATATATATATATATATACATACTGGAATGAAACCACGGACCGAAGTCCGGGCAAAAGAAAGCAACACGTCTCTCAACGTGTAGAAGGGTGTGTACAAAGATGAACAGAAAGACTCTAAAGTGTGTGAGAAGGCTTACAGCTGACTGATAAAAAAGGGCTTCTATATCTTTAGAGTGGGTAAACACTGGGCTTTTGTGGGAACAAAAGAGGCTATATATGAGCTCACAGGTGTTTGAAAGTGGGAAAATACACTGTATGGCGAGTGCAGAGCAAATTGTGCAGGGTTTCCCAGTCTTTTTTCTCTTGAAAAATGAGCACCCCAAGCCCTCTATTTATAGAGGTTGGAACCGCAGGTGTACCTACGGCTGCCCCGGATGCCCAAAATATGGGTCCCGTCGTGTCGAAGTACGTACGCACTGTTAGCTCAGTCGCTCATAACTTTTATTCTGGGAGTCCGATGGAAGCGTGCCATAACATTCCAGAAAGCTCTTTCTGAGAGCTACACAATGACATATGATTTGACCTTTTTTGATTTTAGGAATATGGGTCCATGTTCGAAATGGCATTCCCGGGTTTCCGTTAGGCAGTCCGTTGAGCCGTTTTACGTAGTTTGCGCTCGAAAGTTAAGATATGGTTCTTGCGGGACTTCCTTTGAAGTAATTTGAGTTGAGATGAGTTGATTTGATGTGATTTGAAGTTGAGTTGGCAAAATGACCATTTTGCCCCTCCCGGGGATATCTCCGATTTTCGCGTAGTTGTAGCAGTCGTTTCTCAGTGTTATCTCTGAGGTTGGCTTACTGTTGACTTTGACTATCCCCAGGGTCATCTCTGAGGTTGGCGTGACCTATTACCATGGTTGGGACTGAGACTGGATACCTCGGGGTCATCTCCGAGATTAATCGGTCTTCTCCGGTATGTGGTCCGGTTTTGTATCTGCAGGCCTCGGGGTTATCTCTGAGGTTGGATTTGGTTACTCCCAGATTGCGATCCGGGATTTAATAATGAAATTCTGGTAGTATTTGGTATGGATTTGGATTGTCTTTCAAGGTTCCCTCTTAAAAGACGAATCTATCCTCCTGCAATGTTATTAACAGTAGAAGAAAATTTCGAGTGTCTACAAATGTCCCTCTTTATCATGTTCATGCAATGCAATGGAATGGACATGATAAAGATTAGTAGACACTTAAAACATGACAAGATATTTTCAATGATGTAAATCACAATGTAGTGAATGTTTATGATGAATGTGACAATGTTTTCGCAAATCGCAGTTTGTAAATCGCACATCGCATTTCGTACATCGCACATCGCTTTTCGCATTTGGCCAAATCACACTTCACAACTCACACATCGCATTTTGCATATCGTATTTCGCATATCGTATCGCAAATCGCATATCATAAACCGCATATCGCATATCGCAAATCGCAATATAATGAATATTATGATGAATGTTAAAATGTATTCGTAAATCGCTTTACCTTTACCGATCATTGCTGATGCCTATGCTGGTGTTGACTCCAATGGTTTGGCATTTAATCGTTGATGCTTGTTTGATGAAGATAAGATGATATGTTTTCCACATCTTTGATGGGGATGACGTTCTGAAATCACCAGACCCTCCCGATGTATTCGCTGGTAGTTGCAACAGTTATTATCCTACTGATCGCAAAACTTTTCCAGCTCTCACTCGAACTTGTGTTGATGTCGCACTGTGTTGATTGCAATGGTTTAGAATACCAGATCTTTCGATACCTTCGCTGAAGTAATATTCAACGGATTACTTCACTAGAATTTACCTGATGTTACGTTAGATTGATGACAACCACCCGATGTCTCACCCTTCTTGAGGTGATTTGGAGTTTCCCTTCACTGTTGGGTGCTTGTGCCACATTTTCTAAAGTGTTTGAATAAGCAACCCGGCTGAACTGATGACTTGAATGTCGCTAAAATCCTTGGAGGGTGTAATTCATTCTTTCGCTGCCCAGATTTGAACGTCGGTGTAGAGGTCTCGATTTGTGAGAATTTGGCGTTGGTTGAGAAATTTGATGATGAGGATTTCATTCGCTAGACCTTTTGTTATTAGGCTCCTGCTTTTGCTGAGAGACTTGATCCCGCCTTAAGATCATTCCATTTCTTGGAATTAGACAAATGCCTCAGTCCTTTCGCATGTTGATGCTGAGGGTTCATATGATAAACTTTCTTTGTTGATGAAGTCACGAGTGAATAATATCTGAATCACCATTGAGATTCTGATAGACCATACTGATGGCGCTAACTGGTGCATTTTCTATTTTAGGATGATTGATAAATTCCCCAGTGTTGAGTTGTCACTGCTTTCGAGATTGCCCCTAATCTTGTTGTAAGGGATCCACTATCCGGTTGTCGCCAATTTTGAAATTGCCCCAGCCTCGCTTGTTGTCTGGGATAGTTGCTTTAATAGATGAGCTGATAAGACGCGATCTATGAGCTGATAAGATGCCGAGATCGCAAGAGGCTTTTACATCTGTACCATCTGGTGAACAGGTAGTGGATGTGGGCTTTGATGTTGACAGCTTTTTCTGGTAAAGATGTCGCTTTGTTAGAGAGATGATGTTTTAACTCATAGGGATATCGTTGTTGCTGAGTGGGATGACGTTATATCTATTCGAGATATCGCATGTAATTGGCAGTGGATCTGTTGGCTCGTGTAGAAACCATTGGGTAGGAGATCACAGTGTTACCTCCTTCTTCTGAGATAGAATCCATGTTGTACTTGATAGCCCGCATATACACTGATTTATAGATGGGCTTGTATTTTCCTGCACAGACTAGCTTAGCCATTTTGTCATGTTCAGTACACATTGTATATATCAAACAACATTATATATGGCTGGGAAATATATGTTGATTCACTTCTCTTTTAGTTGTGCCTTGCTACTTGCTTGATATTCGCTTATTTCTCTAGGAATTTGTGATCTGGATGTATTCTAAACTCCTCCTTGATGGATGGACAGTGAGATGTCTCAGGATTTTTAGAATGGATCGTCGATCTGTGTGTATTCCCTACCATCTTTGGTGTCTTGGGACTGGTTTTTGTATGTGGTTATGGATATGAGTATGTTTGTTTTTGTTTTTCTATGGTGCGACCGGACCATATAACATGGCTGCCTACGTACTCCCGTGTATTGGGGAGATCAGGTCGACGTAGTTCGCCCCTCAAGGTGAGTTGAAAAGCGTGATCCCATGAGCAGATCAGACTGTGAGGAAGAGAAAGTTTGATCCTAGGTTGAGGATAAACTGAAGGTGTGAAAAGTTTGATCCTATGTATGGGCAGCCAAACTGCAAACGTAAGAGGTTCAATTCGCGGTGAGATGACCTAAGTGGTATGATCGTAGTGAAGCCAGGCTGATGGCTTAAAAGGATGTTTCCCTGAGGGGAAAAGTGTGGAAGAGTTGTATGTGGTAAAGGGTTAAAGAACCGAAATGAGTGGTAATCTGATGATCTAAAACCAGGATGTTCGCTTGATGATAACCTTAGACATAGTACCGTTTCACGGTGTTCGATTTGATAAGCTGTGGAAATTCATTGTCGTTCATTTCCTGTAATCTAAAAATGCCTCTTGTCAATACTTCCTTGACAACAAACGGGCCTTCCCAGTTCGGGGAGAATTTTCCTTTAGACTGAGCTTGGTTGTCAATGATCTTCTTCAAAACCAAGTCGTGTTGTTTGAACTGCCGTAGTCGGACTTTTCTATTGTAGGATCTTCTTTACAAGTATAAGGCCGCTCATTTGTGGGCCACATAATTTCCCATGGATTTCATCCATAGCCTCTGAGCTTGGTCTTCATCCAAACATCTAAGGAGACATCGTTCTGCATCTCTTTTCGTATAGTGCATCTCCGCTCAGGTAGAATTTTATAACGAGTTGATGGATCCGCGTTTTCTCAGTCGGGCTCACCTCAGCGGGTGTAGATCCATCTCGTAAGTACTTCTTGATGTGTTGATACCAAGGATGTTGGGTGGGAGGTAGGTCATCCAATACTTTTCAATGGAATTCCCATAGGCTGGAGCTTTTTGTTGCGCAAATGTGAGGGTTGGCATGTCTTCCTTGTCATGTATGTTAATCAAGGAGGCCAAGGTTGCTAGCGTATCCGTAAAATCATTCTTATTTTGAGGAATGTGGAGGAAGGATTTTTCTTCGAACTACGAAGCCATTTGTAGAACCTGCCGATGTTAAGGCAGCAACTGTTGAACCTGTTGAAGAGCTTTTTTCTTTTTTCTTTTTCTTTTTCTTTTCTATTTTCTTTATATTTTCTTTTTTCTTTTTTTCATTTTCTTTTTCTTTTTTTTTTCTATTAGATCGTGGAAAAGAGCCACATGGCTCACCGATAGGTAGCTCCAGCATTGATGAGGTCGGATGACAATCGTCTGTAGCAAAGGGCTCCTCAAGGCATGATGAATGAAGTTTTCTCATGATCATCTTCAGCAACCATGATTTGATGGTACCCCGCGGAGCAATCAGCAAAGGAGTACATGTCGTATCGAGCTGTATTGTCAATGAGTATGTGGATGAACGGAACGTGAAAGCTATCTTTGAGGCAAGCTTTATTTAAATCTCTGTAATCCACACAAACTCGCACCTCCCATCCCGGTTTCTGCACGGGGACTATGTTGGATAGCCATTTAGGGTATGTTGACATCATGATGATGCCGGCTTGAAATTGTTTCACAATTTCTTCTTTAACTTTTAACTTCCACTCAGGTCTCAATCGCCTGAGCTTCTGCCTGAATGGCTTGAATCCCCCTTTGATGGGAAGGCGATGAATGATAATGTCCGTGTATAAACTGACCATGTCTTCGTGAGACCATGCAAACACATCCTGGAATAGGGTCAATAGAGTAACCATGTCATTCCTTTGGTTTTGAGTGAGGTCTGTACCAATTTGGATTTATTTAGGGTTTTATAAGGTTCCGAGGTTTAAAAGAGGTGGTTTGATCAAGATTTCACTTGGGTTTGTCTTCGACCCATTTTTTGATCTCCTGAGGTATCTCATAGTCCTCTTGTATTTCCATCAAGTCTGAGTCCAACTTTACATCAAAGTTACAGTCTTTGTGGAGAATAGGCACCTCATCAGCAAGTACAGACACATCTAAATTCAGAGTCCTGAAACAAAATATGCTTTCACTTAGTATATAACACTATTCAATCACACAAAGTGTTAGCCTGTAATGACAAAAGTAACTGCTAATACTGTTAGAAAAAGTAAGCAGATATTACTATCTACAAGGTAGAGAGAGTTTCTTCCCTTTTTACCCTCGTCAGCTAATGCAAGGAGTGTTGCTTCAATTGTCGAGGGCAAAGTCTTGGTGGACTGCAGTGATGGAGGGGCTATCATCAACCTCTTTCTCCCGAATGATGACTATTACGTCTAGGAAATCATCGTCTGGGGTGTATCTATTTGAGAAGGGTTTGTTTGGGTTTTTGTTTGGTTTGACCACACCATTGATGGTTGCCTACGTACTCCTATTGAAGAGGAGATCAGGTCTTTCGTAGTTCAGGCTTTGGTTTGAAAAGGTTCAAAGGGGTAAGTGGTGAGAAGAGTGTAGAGATGTTTTTTTCTTTTTTATTTATTTACATGTATGGAAAATAAAAGGCATACTACGAAAAAAGTGATACCATTCCAACATTTTCTAGAACTCGCAACTTCATCCCCTAGATCTACATCTTCTCAGCTAGTTGAGGCCTGATAGTCCAGTTGTCAGTGGTTATGTCGCCTTCAGGGCTTGTGATAGAGGTTACCCCTTGATTCTGAATGTCTTCGCTTGTGGCCATAACTTGATCGCTTCCTGATTCAGTACATTCCTCAGGGACGCTTGATATGGATGCATTGCAAAAAGGGATGAACTCTGGATTCTTTAATGGGTTGGATTCCCCGACAATCTCACCACCTTTTTCTTCATCTATTCCTTTGCCTTCTTCATGGGTTTCAAAGGATTCAACCATGAAATCTCCCTCTAACTGTTGTCGCATTTCTTGCAAAGAACTTTCCTTTTTGGTTTTTTCTTCCTTGGAAAGGATTAGTATTTCCTCCGCATCATCCAATGTGATAAGATCAGGAACGTGGTTGATATCTTGGAACCATGGGACGTTTGATGTTGGCGGGGGAATCTCCTTTGGGGATGCATTTGTCTCTTCTGTCACTTCTTGCATCAGGATCAGTCCACCTTGTGCTCTGGTATAATTGTCGTTCATAGCCTTCACCTCATTTGAATTACCTATCTCGAATGGACATCTTAAGTTTTTTATTTCCTTTTTGCCTTTTTTTGTTCATAGGAAATTCTATATCCAGCTCTCCATTTTCAATGAAATCTTGGATTTTATGTCGCAAAGACCAGTATTCTTCAGTCGTATGCCCAAGTGAGTTAGAATGGTAGAGACATTTCTTGGTGGAGTCATAACTCTTTATCTTGGGTTTTATAGGAGGCAACAACTCAGTAATCCTTCCTTTGCTTATCAGAAAGTGTAGCATTTCTTCTTTGGATTTTCTCAGAGGGGTGAATTTTCGAACTCTTTTGGAGGTTGTTTGATCTTTCATCTTTGAGAATTCGCATTCCCTCGATTGGTTCTTCCGTTGGCGAGATCTTCTAGCAATTTTATCATCCCCATTTTCTTGAATTTTTAGCCTGCTTTGATCTTCTTCATTTAGCTGGCTCATCGTGGAGTCCTTTTTCTCTTGGCTTTCTGATAGTTGAGTGAAAAATTGCCTTGTTTTCTGATGTTGGCGCACTATCAGCTTAGCCAGCAGGTTCACTTGATTCTGGATCGCATCCAATTTTTGTATTACTGGCATACCCTCTTCCGACTTTTCCCACTTTAGGACATTTGTTATGCGCTTTTGCGGGTATTCCTCCATCCTTCGTATGTACTTACGAATTGGATATATTTCAGTGTTTCCTGACCCGATCATGTTTACTTCTTCTGTATCATGTCGCAACGGAAGGTTGGTGTTGATATTTTGTTGGTCAGGTTGTTCGACCACAATACTTCCACTTTCGATCAGATTTTGAATCTTATGTTTTAAGGACCAATAATCCTGTGCATCGTGTCCTGGAGACCCTAAGTGGTAAGCACATCTCTGGCTTGGATTGTATCTTTTGGTCCCTGGTTCCAAAGGTGGAGCTAGTTCGGTAATTTTCTTGTGATCCATTACTATCGCCAACACATGTTCAAGGGAATCACCCAGTGGAGTGAATACTCGATTTTCCGTTCTTTCAAATTTTCTTTTCCTGTCTGGGTATTGGTTGAATATAGTCTGTTGTTGGGACAGCAGATTGTCTTGTATTTTCTAAATGGGGGAACTGTAGTTTGGCCTCCTAGCTTGCCCCTGTACAACAAGGGATACATCCTCATTGCCTTTATCGGATACCCCCTTGGGATCGCTAGCATACTTGTCAGTCTGTATATGTTTGGCGACTGCTTCCAAGGCAGTGAAGTCTTTAATCTTGCCTGCCTTCAGGCCCATCTCTGTCATTGATGGAATGACTTACGCTGCTAGATGTCTCCACCTTTGGGCATATTCTCGGAAAGATTCAGTACTTTGCTTTTTCACTTTAGTCACTTGATATCAATCTGGTGCCATTTGTGACTGAAAACTGTACTGATTTAGGAAGGCGTGGGCCAATTCTTCCCAGTTGTGGATTTTGGCATTGTCAAGTCGAGCATACCAGGCTTTAGCTTCTCCAGTGAGACTCTTTTGAAAAAGTTGCATTCTGAGGCTTTCATTTTCATCATAAGACCTCAGTTCGCCAATGTACACTTTTAGGTGCGTATAGGGATCGCGTGCCCCATTGTACTTTTCAAACTCTGGGACTTTGAATTTGGTAGGATATTGAGCCGCTGGGAATATACATAGATCTGAATAGGTGACACTCCCATAATTTCCAGTCCCTTTAATTGACCGGATGGTATCCTCCATTTGTTGGACTTTCTTTCTTATATCCCCAGTTTCTCAATCATCCCTGAGATTTGTGATTTCTTTATTGGAATGAGGTTTAGGTATCTGGGTTTCCATCTTTTTACCAATGCCCTGACTGCCCCCTGGTGTGAAGGACTCTGGTTGAGTAGGCATTGTTTGGCCCTGCGTATTTTTACTTTGTTCTTTTAGAAAGATAACCAATTCTGCTATCTGATTCCTTAATCCTTCAAACTCCTCTCAGGAAACAGGAGTAGGATCAGGTTGGCCCGGCGTAGCCATGCCTAACGGTGGGATCAGTGCCTTCTTGGACTTTAAACGGGTAACGGGACCGATTACTTCCAGCTGCGAAAGACTTACATAGTTTAGTCTTTAGGGAACGTATATAATAACATGTTATGTGACGTGCTCATTTTAGGAATTTTATCCTGCAAAACTGATGTCAGCTATTTGTAGCATGTTCAATATGTATGTGTACACATTTCTTCATATTTCTCATTACATGGAGATAGATGTGGAATGAAATTACAAGTAATTATGTTTACAAGTAATTTGAAATGAGAGAGCATGAAGAGACTTTCCTTCGTGTTGGGTTTATCAGAGGCTGACCTATCTTAGGTTACTCTCGCGGCTTTTTGGCATGAAGGTTCCCAAATCATCGCAATCTACTTGACGAGAAGTTAATCTGGTCTTTCAACTAGAGCGAATTTGGGTGGTGCCTTTCCTGAGCCTCGGAGAATTAGTCTTCTCACGAGTCCAGTAATCAAACACCGACGGGATAGCCTCCTGGTGGAGGAGCCACTCAACATACATTCACATACATCGCGTCTCACCGTATGAAATGATGACATGTGCGAAGCACTAATATCATAAGCAATTTATAGTGCGAAGCACTAACATCACACGCAGATATGATGTGAAGCACTAAGCTTAAACAAGACATGCATTCATACACATTCATCCAATGCAAATGCAACATCCACACACAAGCAGATAATAGTTTTGAAAAGATTGTAGTAGCGGCTTAAGTCCTATTACTGGAGTCCCCAGCAGAGTCGCCACCTGTCGACGTCGGGATTTTTGGGTGTCCCTTTCCGTTACTTGTTCTTTGGTGTTCTCATTTTAGGTGAGATTTGTTTGAAAAAACAAGTGAAAAAGGTCCGACATGTATAATGTCGACGATGGGACTGTTAAGAGTCGCCAGTTGGTTTTTTAAATGGTTGTACCAACACAACCTAGAAAAGGTTTGCACATTGACCCAATGATGTGACACTGATATACGGGTCAGCGAAACCGAGATACATTTAGGGTCCGGGGACTTGGTTATGCGGGGGGGAAGGTGTTAGGCACCCCCCCCCCCCCCGACATCCGTGTTACCACGGTGACCGCCTCTTTTCAAGAAACTATTATCTGAGTGTGTGTGTGGGGGGTCAATGTGCTGTTATATGAAAGTTGTGCGAGGCCTCTTTCGAACCTATATACACAGGATTTGAATTTATGTAAAAAATCAGTTTTTAGCAAGATATGGCAGTGATGTTTTATAAAAGAGGTTTTTCAAACCCTGATTCTCAATAGGAATTAAGACCTTTTACACTCCCATTTTTATTAAGTGAGCGGCTGGATTGATTTTATTTAACGGATGCGAGGCATCCGTATGAAAAATAATATATATATAAAAATAATGCCGACTTCCTCGTGGGTATGGAAACCATCTGAGGAAATACAGACATCGCAGAATAATTTACAAGCTGCTTAAAACTGAAAATGTCCATCACGGGAACCGAATCTAGATCCAATGAGATGAATCAGTGATCACATGATTCCTAGGCGTACAGAATATTGCAATTTGTATAAAAGCAATAAGCAGGTATATATATAAAAGCGGTAAATATATATATAGACAAGATCACCAACCATGGGGGATCAAAAATGTAAATAAAGCTGTAGATACGGTCAACCGCCACGAAGGAAACTCCAGGCAGGACAGAATGTTAATAAAGCTGTAAATGCGGTCAACTGCCACGAAGTAAACACCAGGCAGGAAGAAATGTAAAGAAAGCTGTAAAAATGATCAACTGCCACGAAGGGAACTCCAGGCAGGACAAAATAAATAAATATATATATATATACACACGTATATATATATATAAAGCAATAAACGCACCGGATGTAAAATCCAGGCTCATCGAACATAGTTCGACCACAGTTCATATATATATATATATATATATATATATATATATATATATATATATATATAGCAAGGATCAAGTGCATACCCCATATCTTACTCACCCGTGCTTACCCTCCTTTAGGCGACGGTTTCGATCATACAACCGTCGTTTATACTTTTAGCGACGATATATGTTGTCCGTCGCTAAAAGTATAGACGACTGTTGTATGACCGAAACCGTCGCCTAAAGGGGGGTAAGCACGGGTGAGTAAGATAAGGGGTATGTACTTGATCCGGACCGTATATATATATAAGCGAGTAAACGCACCAGTCTGAAGTCTAGGCTCATCGAACAAAGTCCGACACACAGTTGATATATATAATTATATATATATATATAAGAGAATAAACGCACCAGACCGAAGTCTAGGCTCATCGAACAAAGTCCGACAGACAGTTAATATATATAAGTATATATATATATATATATATATATATATATATATATATATATATATATATATATATATATTAAAGCAGTAAACGCACCAGACCGAAGTCTAGGCTCATCGAACAAAGTTCGACAGACAGTTAATATATATAAGTATATATATATATATATATATATATATTAAAACAGTAAACGCACCAGACCGAAGTCTAGGCTCAATCGAGGCATAATTTGATAATGTTAGGTGACCAAACCTCTCATAACTTGATATTAATTTCATCTTTAATCAACACGAACTAATTCATCATTAATATTATAACTCACAATATTTAACAACCAGGTCATTCCCAGGAAAGAGGGGGCTTTCCGATAAGGATTTCTCCCTATTAGCGCGCAATTAGGTGACCAAACCTCTCATTGACAGAACTTTCTAGACATTGTCAATATTATAAATAATAATATGAATAACTTTGTCGTCTCAATTATTTATTTAATACTATAAAATATTGATACTATGACAATAATTGAATCAAAATATGAGAGATATTATGCAGTAATTACTGTAGTAATAATTGAGTATAACTGAGTGACTTCTCACATAAGCATCAATAATCAATACCGTGTGCTGCTATGCAACCACGCGTATTACTGTACTTGTACTACCAGGTAGTTCAACAGTTTAACAGTAAAACTTTCGCCGTTATTTTTATAAAAAGATAATTATGTCGTTTTCTAACTTCGACAGTTATTCCGATTGTGGGGTCCACCAATGATGGTGTCGTTGTACGAATATTTCTTGATAAAAATAATATCCCCCAACCAAACGAATATTTCCTGACACGACGAATATTTTATATCAACTTGCTTACTTTGAAAAATTTTCAAATATCACCCTTAACTTTAATCTTTTATCAATTTAACCATTTACTAAATAGAATAACAATTATCAGAAAATTGAATACTTTCATTTCGTAAAATTCAGGATCTTACAATCTCCCCTCTCCTTATGAAATTTCGCCCTTGAAATTTACGTACCTGGTAGTTCGAAGATATGAGAATACCTTGCTTTCTTTTCGGATTTTACCTTCCCGGTTATTTCCTCTATATCATGATTTTCCCATTGCTCATCTCCTGTATTTCAGATATCATTCTAGAATACATTTTCAAAATAAAAGTTAATTGACATATCACAATTTGTCAACTTATCAAGTAAACAATTTCAGCTTAGGTAAGTCACACACTAGCGAAGTATATTACTCGTCTCTCCCTTCCTAGTTCTAGACTCATATCTCCGCCAGCGACCATATCCCTAAGCTCGGATACCATTTGTGATGCCCCCAAAATAGGTCCACGCGACCCATTCTGAGTCGCCAGATATCACACTATAGAAATCAAATACAAACTTCATTTATACAACTGTTAAACTGTCGTGCAGAATACGACCACAGTTAATCTGTGAGTTTTAATACAAATATATATAACTCTCATGGTACCTCAACCACAACACCTTACAATGGTACTTTACATAAAATTACAGTCAATAATTGTTTTAGAAATTAAAATCTTTGGAAAATACTCAAGGAAACTTTAGTACATGGGAGGTCATGCATCTAAGTTATGATAGATATCATATGACTCAATAATTATCCTTGGTTGACCCAATAGTCCCCAAAAAAAAATGAGCAGATTACAAACATTTTCTTTCCAACGGTGAGTCTTTTCTTGACATATAAGTATCTCCATTGTCTCCAATTGAGAATTATACTTCAACCAAACTCCAAGATTATATAGGTAGAGCTCGTAGATATACTAAGCAAATGGATGTGCACAACTCTGTCTTATGATAATACGAAGTTGTATGTCATTAGACATATTGTATGATAGTGGCAAAACACCCTTCCAAAGTTGGGTTCGCCTCACCCTATTTGATTCACCAAATATAACTATTAAATGTCGTATAAAAATATAACACACTTATCTAAAGTTCTCAATAAAATTATTTCCAAAATTTAATAAAGAATGAATACGAAGGGTCATTCATCATGCATGCAGTAGTCCGCGTAGACATGTTATTCTAACATAATAATAACCAATAGAATAACAGAAGAATTTCACAATGCATACGGTAGTCTGCATAGACAGGTTATTCCAACCGAATAATAAAGAATGAAATAACAGAAGAATTTCACCATGCATACGGTAGTCCACGTATACAGGTTATTCCAACAGAATAATAAAGAATGGAATAACAGAAGAATTTCATTATGCATACGGTAGTCCACGTGTACAGGTTATTCCAACAAAATAATAAAGAACGGAATAACAACCTTTACGAGTATTGAAAGAAAATAACTATATTCATGAATACGAAAGAAATAATACCCCTTACGAATATTAAACGAAAATAATATTCATACTAATATGAAAAATAATTTCTCTTCAGAATATGAAATAAATAATACCCCTTACTAATATTAAACGAAAATAATATTCATACGAATACGAAAAAAAAATTCTCTTCAAAATATGAAATAAATAATACATCTTACCTCAGAAGAAGACTGGATACTAGAATAGTGAAGTAGCAGACTTCAGTTCTTCTTTCTCTCTATAACTTCTCTCACTATAGCTTCTCTCTCTATAATTTCTCTTGTGAGTTTTAGTGAATTAGTGAGAATGAAAGAAGAATGAGCTTCTATTTATAGAAAAACATAGTTTCGATAATTGCACATTTTGGGACTCGAAATATTACAGTATAATACCTTCATATTTTCCTTCATTTTTAATTTAGTCCTGCAAGTATTATCAAACTTGCACCACATCCCCTAATAGTACATTATGTGAATCAATAGTACAATCATGTGAATAAATAGTTCTATACATGTGAAAAAAATAATTACAGTATAGTACCTTCATCTATACCTCCATTTTTAATTTAGTCATGCAAGTATTATCAATCTTGCACCACATCCCCTCATAATACATTCATGTGAATCGGTAGTACACATATGTGAACAAATAGTTATAAGCATGTGAATTAATAGCAATTAATTGCTCATTTATTCTATTAATTACCCGATTGGTCAATATAACCTCTAGATATCAATTATTATCGGAATAGATGTCGATTTCCATTAACACTAATAATCCCAACACAATGAAAATATTAATTTCATCTTTAATCAACACAAACTTATTCATCATTAATATTATAACTCACAATATTTAACAACCAGATCATTCCCAGGAAAGAGGGGGCTTTCCGATAAGGATTTCTCCCTATTGGCGCGCAATTAGGTGGCCAAACCTCTCATTGACAGAACTTTCTAGACATTGTCAATATTACAAATAATAATATGAATAACTTTGTCGTCTCAATTATTGATTTAATAATATAAAATATCGATACTGTGACAATAATTGATTCAATAATATGAGAGATATTATACTACAATTACTGTAGCAATAATTGAGTATAACTGAGTGACTTCTCACATAAGCATCAATAATAAATATCGTGTGCTACTATGCAACCATGCGTATTACTGTACTTTTACTATCGGGTAGTTCAACAGTTTAACGGTAAAACTTTCGCCATTATTTTTATAAAAAGATAATTATGTCATTTTCTAACTCCCACAGTTATTCCATTGTGGGGTCCACCAATGATGGTGTCGTCGTACGAATATTCCCTGATAAAAAGAATATCCCCCGACCAAACGAATATTCCCCGACACAACGAATATTATATATCAACTTGCTTACTTTGAAAAAATTTCAAATATCACCCTTAACTTTAACCTTTTATCAATTTAACCATTTACTAAATAGAATAATAATTATCAGAAAATTTAATACTTTCATTTCGTAAAATTCAGGGTCTTACATATTTGATGTCTTGGAATGCTCAGAGGAGCAAAAGGTTCCCTTTGCCACCTTCATGTTGCGAGGAGAGACAGATTACTGGTGGGAATCAGTAAAACATACTCAGTCTGCCGCACTAAAGATGTCTTGGGAGAAGTTTCAAGAACTGTTCAATGACAAGTGCTTTCCTGAAAGTATTCGTCACATGAAGGATGTAGAGTTCATAAAGTTGGAGAAAAACAATATCACCGTGTCGCAGTATAATGTTAAGTTTGCCGAGTTATCCCGGTTTGCGTCCCACTTGGTTGATAATGAGGAGAGAATGACGTGGATGTTTCTAAGAGGTTTGAAACCTGAGATACGTCAATACCTCATTTCTCACAAACTTTGTTTATATTCAAATGTTTTGAATAGGGCTCAATTATTGGAGCGCGATAATGAGCCAGCCCAACCAAAAGATAATGACCAACAACACGATAATAATCGTACCGGTGGCAATGACCATCGGAACAATGATAACCATCATAGAGGAAGTTATCATGCCAGAAATGGCAACCACTTCGGTGGTAATCATAGCCAAGATAATAGAAGTAATGATTCAAGTGGAAAATTCAAGAACAGAAGATTTAACGATGTTGGGAAGACGTCAGTAGCAGCACCAGCGCCAGCAACAAATTCTAGGGGAGGAGAACGGCTGCCAGTTAGATGCTACAGATGCGGAGAGGAGGGACACATAAGTCTAAATTGTTCATAGCCTTCCCAGGTATGTTTTAGTTGTGGAAAAGACGGTCACATAACTCAATTATGTCCTGTAGCGAAATTAAGTCCAGCGGGGATGGTGGCACCAAAGACAGATACGGACAAAACAAAGTATACGGTTTCAGGAAGAGCATTTTTCGTGACTTCTAAAAAAAGTTAGTAACCCGAACGAAGTTATCACGGGTTAATTAATCATAAACTCTAGCGAAGTCTATACCTTATTTGATACCGGTTCTACCCATTCATTTATTTCTCCTACTTGCGCTCAACGTTTAAATTTAACTTCGGAGAAATTAGACTTTGACTAATCTGTTGAAACTCCATTAGAAGAAACCTTCATTATATGTGATATTCAAGTCTTGGATGAGCGTCGCAGTTTTTAAATGATATTTCTATCGTTAATAAATTTCCCAACGTATTCTCGAAGAACTTCCTTGCCTACCCCAGAGCGTGAAATTGAATTTTGTATTGACCCCAGTTCAAAACCCATTTCTAAAACCCTTAAATATTTTTCCACCCCGAACGAACGTATTATGCGCCAAAGACGTTGGCTTGAGCTACTGAAGGTTACGACTATACCATTCAATATCATCGTGGAAGAGCGAACGTGGTAGCTAACGCGTTGAGTAGAAGATCGTATGCAGTTACGAGTGTGACGTTGTTAACACAAAAACCCATTTCGTATAACTTATAAATGATGAAGATAGAGTTAAAGACTCTAGGGACCCACGTGGTGATATCAAATATACGAGTAGAATTGACTTTAATCGATAAAGTTAAAAGTCGCTCAAGTTACAGACCCGGAGCTGATGAATGTGAAGAAGAAAGTTCAAGAGGACGTTATTCTAGAAGCAAGAATCGACGAAGAGAGTAAATCTCAACCCTCGATTTAATTGGGCCATTCGAAATCCTCGATCGAGTAGGAACTGTGGCCTATAGACTCATTTTACCGCCGAGTATGTTGCGTGTTCATAATGTTTTTCACGTATCGATGTTACATAAATATGTGGACGACCCGAACCACATTATTAAATTAGAACTAGACGAGATATCAGAAGATTTAACGTATGAGGAGATACGTGTTAAAATATTGGATAAAAAGGATCATATTCGACACTCAAAGGTTATACCTCAAGAGTTAGAATCTAAACAAGGTATCCTGACCTCTTCAGCATACCAGGTACGTACATAAATTTTGAGGACGAAATTTCATAAGGAGGGGAGATTGTAAGACCCCAACTTTTATGAATAAAGATTAATTTTTCTCGAAATATATTTTTGAATATTATGGTGTGGATTTGATATAATGTTATAGTTGTGGATAATATTTACAAATTTTGCAAAGTAAGCAAGTGGTTATAAAATATTCGATTGGTCGGGAAATATTCGTTTTAACCGGGAATATTCGTACGACGGCACAATCATTGGTGGACCACACAACAGAAGTTTTGTCGTAGTTAGAAAACGACTAAAATATTTTTAAAAATAACGGCGAAAGTTTTACCATTAAACTGTTAAACTACCCGATAGTAAAAGTACAGTAATACACGTGGTGATATAGTAGAACACAGTATTGATTATTGATGCTTACGTGAGAAGTAACTCAATTATACTCAATTATTGCTACAGTAATAGCTACATAATATCTCTAATATTATTGATTCAATTATTATCACTGTATCATCTGCATAATATTTAGTATTATTAAATCAATAATTGAGACGACAAAGTTATTCATATTATTATTTGCAATATTGACGATGTCTAGAAAGTTATGTCGAGGAGAGGTTTGGTCACCTAATTGCGCACCAATAGGGAGAAATCTTTATCGGAAAGCCCCATCTTTTCTGGGAATGATATGGTTGTTAAATATCGTGAGTTATAATATTAATGATGAATAAGTTCGTGTTGATTAAAGATAAAATTGATATTTCTATTATGTTGGAATTATTAGTGTTAGTAGAAATCGATATCTATTCCGATAATAATTGATGTCTGGAGGTTATATTGACCAATCAGGTAATTAATCGGATAAATGAGCAATTAATTGCTATTAATTCACATGCTTATAACTATTTATTCATATGTGTGTACTATTTATTCACATGCATGTACTATTAGGGGAGATGGTGCAAGATTGATAATACTTGCATGACCAAATTAAAAATGGAGGTATAGATGAAGGTACTATACTGTAATTATTTTTTTTTACATATATAGAACTATTGATTCACATGATTATACTATTGATTCACATGATGTACTATTAGGGGAGGTGGTGAAAGTTTGATAATACTTGCAGGACTAAATTAAAAATGAAGGAAAAGATGAAGGTATTATACTGTAATATTTTGAACCCCAAAACGTGCAATTATTGAAACTATATTTTCTTATAAATAGAAGCTCATTCTTCCTTCATTCTCACCAATTCACTAAGACTCACAAGAGTAACTATAGAGAGAGAAGTTATAGAGAGAAAGAAGAAGAGAAGTCTGCTACTTCACTATTCCAGTATCCAGTCTTCTTCTGAGGTAAAGGATATTATTTGTTGTATTCGTAAGGGGTATTATTTATTTCATATTCTGAAGAGATATTATTTTTTGTATTCGTATGAATATTATTTTCGTTCAATATTTGTAAGGGGTATTATTTATTTCATATTCTGAAGAGATATTATTTTTTGTATTCGTATGAATATTATTTTCATTCAATATTCTTAAGGGGTATTATTTCTTTCGTATTCGTAAAGGATATTATTTTTGTTCAGTATTCATAAGGAATAATATTTTCTTCCATACTCTGTAGTATGTGGGTAATATTATTTCTTCTCATATTCCTGATTATACCCTCATTCTATTAAAGTATTGCTTCTATACTCCGTGAAATTAGTAGAATATCCTTGATATTTGCGCTTCATCCAGTATTTTTTCATGGAAATATTATTCTGAGTTTTTTTTGTTAATTATTGATCTTTTCATGACAGAATACTATTCATGAGTTACTATTTATGAGTTACTATTCACCCAGTTACTATTTATTCAAATATTATTCACTCAGGTATTCGGGGCACTTTTTATGCTGGAGTACTATTCACGAGTTACTATTCACGGGTTATTATTTACCCAGTTACTATTTACTCGAATAATATTCACTCGGGTATTCGGGGCACTTTTCATGCTGGAGTACTATTCACGAGTTACTATTCATGGGATACTATTCACCCGGAAGATATATTTCTTTTCTGTCCAAATTATTTTTGATACATGAATATTATTCTTGAATTTTACTCCACAAAGCAGTATCATGTTGAAAATTTGGATTTTTTTAAACTTTTGATAAATTTAAAGTCTTTAATATTTATCCTTGATTTCGTTTGATTAATGCTTATATCATTGTCATTATCCTCATGCTTATATTGTGATGAAAGTCATCTTTGGCTTACGTGCATAGATGGACTGTTGATTGGTATGATTTTGACCAGGGATCATTCGGTATAATCATGACTCGTAATGTTATAAATGATGTGAGAAAAGTCCTCATTGGCCCGTAGTGCATTGATGGATAGTTATTAGTATGATTATGACCAGTGATTATTCGGCATAATCATGACCATTGATGATTACATGAATATCCTTAGCCCGTAGTGCAGGGATGATTCGATGATGTGGTTTATTTATTAAGCAGAGTCTCAGCGATAAAATCGATGATAAACTTTTAAATCATAGAAGATAGTAGATATCATGCTCTACTTGACTCTTCTAATGGATTGCTTATTCCGCTGCAGTTGTTGATCTAAAACTTATTATCTATTATATTTTATCAGCTGTTATATTGTTGAAGGCTAAGGGTAATTTATTCTGCATTATCTTAGTCATAATATTTCTTACTGGCCTAGTTGAATTCACCCTTTTGCTTTCATTGTTCTCTTCAGGAAATGAGAATATAGCCAGGATTAGTCGGGGAACAGAGTGACGATCCGAGATGGTGGCTATAGTAGTCCTCACTATTTTATGAAATAGTGTGATAATAAATGTAATGAGGACTTCATTTGAGTTTGAATACTGTCTATGAGACAATATTAGCGTAAAACTCTAAGCTACGCTGTTGTCGTATTGTATAAAAGAAGTTTGTATTTGATTTATGTAACATGTATTTGGCGACTCAAGATGGGTGATGTATACCTATTTTAGGGGCGTCACAATCATATATATGAATGGCAACTCTTAATTGGAGTTTCTGATTCCATCATGATGATAGTGTATAAATAAAACATATATATTTAACACTTTATAACATTCTTAATTTTTTGGTTACTAACAAAAACAAAAATGGCTACCAAATGTGTATGTTTGGATACCAACTTAACATTTCAACTTAAATAGCTGATGTATACTATTTTGGACCAATTTTTTTCAACTTTCTTATTCATTAAAAATAAATAAATGGTTACCTCTATATCCACAACAAGTCAAAAGCCATAAAATAACAGTAGCCAAATAGTTACATAACAGTAACCAACATATAATACATAAGTAACCAAATAGTTACATAAAAATCAAATAGTTACAAATAAGTAACCAAATGTGTATGTTTGGATAACAACCTAACATTTCAACTTTAATGGTTGATGCATACTGTTTTCGACCAATTTTATGTCAATTTGCTTACTCATAAAAAATAAATAAAATGGTTACCTCTATATGCAAAACAAGTCAAAAGCCATAAAATAACAGTAACCAAATAGTTACATAAAAGTAACCAAAATATAATAAATAAGTAACCAAATATTTACGTAAAGGTAACCAGAACAAGTTTTAATGGTGATCAAAACATAAACAACTTGAATATTCAACCCAGTTTAGGCAACCCATGTATACTCTCACACGTACATTTAACACTTGATATATATCCCGATACATGCGTGTAACTGTCTGGTTACTACCACAAAATAATATGGTTACCTTTCTATACATGTTTGGTTACCAACTGCACATATCAAACAATGTACCAGACACAACTTAGAAGTAACAAATACGAACCAACAAACAATATCACTTTCATTACTGAAAATATAATCAAATATGTATCCCATTTACATAAGCTCCAATAAACATCACAAACTCATTAACCATAAAAAATGGTTATATATATCCAACAAAAAATAAAATACAAAACACAATCCATAAGGACAGTACAACAACAACCAAACTAATCGAAATTTGGCACAAATCTTCCTGGAAATTCTCTATCAGTCTCATATCCTTCTAACTGTTTATTCCTAGCATGCATGTAGAGGTTTGTGCACAGTTTCTTCCGATACTGAGGAATAGGGAATGGAATAGGAATTTCAGCAAATTTCTTATGAATAACATGTTCAGCAAAACAAATTGTGAACATCCCACAATCACTGTATAAACAAACAAAAGAAAACAAAAATCAAAACTAAAAATCAACCTAGATATAATAATTAAATAAATTTAAACATTGTAAACCTTACCCCTCAACTTATTCAGGAACCCTTTCGGCAAATTCCAATTCAATTATGTCATCTTCATCCTTGTTGAGATACGGTTCACTGCTAAAGTCAATGTCAGACATATCCTTCCAAAAACCACTCTTGAGCAGTATTGTGGGTAGAATGAAGATATAGGGTTCACAAACATCCATAATTTTGGTCTGTATTGTTTTCCTATTTGGCTATAGAGAATTGTAAATTGTTAGACGTCTACGATGCACATCAAATGTCAACAAAAACCAATGGTCCGGTGATGACATGTGAATGGGGAACAACATGTAGTCAACATTTATCCATGGTGTATTTACATTCATGAACAACCCATGGATGTATTCACCAATATCACCCTCCCTAGACAGAATACTCTTATCTGCATTTTTACTTGTATATTCCTCAAAAAGAGCATTCATCTTGCAATGAAACAAACAGTCTGTGGTCGTTACCCTTATATGAACACTATCGGAATGTCTAGCAAATTTACGGAAATAATATAACGCAACATTGATGTGTTGAACCAAAAAAAAAACCATAAGTTGCTGAAAAATGTAAATCTGTAATGAATGTAACCAATACTGTTAACACTAGTTAGTGAACCAACTTAATAATGTAACCATAACTAGAAAAACATGATTTAAAAAAATAACTCACATCATCGTCTAACCACTGTCCAGAAGTCTTTAATTTGTAGAACCACATTTTTGATGATATTAGGACAGACCCAAATACATAAGCAAGTTCAATTTTATCATTCTTTCCAGGAAATTTGTCAGTCCTTCAATATAAAAACATATTAGTATACATAACTAACATTAACAATTATCGTATTAGTATTCACACTACCCAAATTAGACTTGAACATTCAATAATTAACAATCTAATCAACAATTGAATTGTAAACATTTACCTGATAACCAACAAATATTAATATAATAACTATAATTAAATAGTAACCAATACATAACAAAATAGTAACTAAAACATAAAATAATAGTAACTAGGCTATAATTTAATAGTAACCAAAACAGAAACATCATGTAATCAACCATAATTTAAGCAACCTGAATGTACTAAACAAATACCTAGTAATAAAATATAATATAAAGTAACAAATACTTTACTTTGATGGAGCATTAACATAAACCAAATATAACATAATAGTAACCATAATATAATATATTAGTAACCAAAACCTAATATAACAGTAATCATATTATAATATGATAGTAAATCAAACAGAAATATAATGTAATCTAGACAATTTAAGCAACCTGTGTATACCTAACAATTACATATTAACCAACATATAATCTGATAGTAACCAAAATCCCATTTTGATAGCATAAAAATGGAATCCAAATCATAATATAATAGTAACCATACCATGATCAAGCAGTAACAAGAACACAATATAATAGTAACCATAACATTTATTTAATATTAACCATATGTTTCTACATGAAAACAAAATAAATTTGTTTCACAAAAAACTATAGCATTGTTAAACAACAAAAAACAAACATTTTTCTGTTGTTTAGTCCAATTTTAAACCATTTTTCAAACAATGCCTCTTCATATATCAACGGCATAGCCATACATACTTTGGGGAATGCAGAAAGACGTGCAAGTATTTCACTAGCACCCACGGCAGTAGACGATGAACCAGCCAATCCAAACTTTGTTGTATATGGAGACCGCAAAATGACACTTTGCATATTCACGAACAGGTCTACCACCAGCTTTATGGACGCTTTTCTCCAACTCATCACACTGAATTATGTCATGTGTGGTCAGAACCATCTGATCAAGTGCATACCTGCTTTCTGCCTCACATTTATTCCCCTTTATCAATTGACAGAAAAGGTAATATATACGATTATATTTTTAACCCAAAAACATGCAATTAACTAATATATGCAATAACAAACTGATTGAACAATAACCGACAGACTAAAATGAACATATTCCACTAGTAACCAAAACAACATAAAATAGTAACCAAATCATAATATAGTAGTAACCAACCCACATTGTAAATAGTAACCAACCCACATTATAATAGTAACCATAACATATATAATAATAACTAAATCACAATATAATGGTAACCAAAACCTAGAGAGCATGTAAAAAAGGATGACGTGTAATTATAACACTAACCTCATTAGCAACATACATAACAATCTCTTTCCCAATGCATTGGCTTAATATGTTAAAAGATGGCATGTCATTATTATTGCCAATCTGTGCAAAATAAAGAACAACCAATTAATCATTAAAACAAAAGAAAAATAACGCATAACAAAACAAACAAATATGTCTAACCTTAATATTTTCTTCATCATCATTATATTTTATTTCATGAGGTTCTTCAACCATAACATCACGTTCAACTTCATTACCAATTTCAATTTCATTCTCATCCTTCTTCTCAACAAAATTCGACACATCATCACCATCATTATTCTTATTCAGTTTTGAACCATCATCAACATCCTCATCAACATGGGGCTCTTCCACCATAACATCATGTTCACACTCTTTAACAACTTCAGTTTCAACCTCATCATACTTCTCATCCACTTTCAACCCATCATCACCATCCTCATCATCATTATTATAATTTCCTTTAACAACATCAGCATTCTCATCAGCAACATCATCAGCTTCATCATCATCATCATCGTCATCATCATTATCAGAATCACCATCAACTTGTTTGTCCCCAACGTCTTTGATCTCGCGTAACTCATCTCTAATAATTAACCTAATGTCCCTGCATAACTGAACGTGTAAAATATGTATTTCATCTCTAATATCAACCCGCAATTTTCCAACTTCTTTCTTTACTTCAGAAACTTTCTTCTCCAGCGGCCTAAACCGTGCATCAATTGCATCTTTAAAGTCAGATATATCAAACCCAATGTTGTCAAACTTCACTTTTTTCAACTTTCTTATCACCATCCTTCCCATTAAAAAAGTGAAGCCCGCCTAAATCAAACTGATCCTTCTCATCGGCCGTGGGAATCAAACTTTTTATCCTTAGCTGAAAAACATTAAGTACACTTTAGTATAGCATCTAACAAACAATGTACAATTAAAATAACAAAATCAGTAAATAGAGAATCATAAAATATAATCAGTAACCAAATACATGTGTACAGGTAACCAAATGTATAGTAATCAGTAACCAAATACATGTGTAAAGATAAACAAATATGTATATTCAGGTAACCAACAACATTGTTATTAGTAACCTACATGTAATATAATCAGTAACCAAATGTGAATATTCAAGTAACCAACAACATTGTTATTATTAACATGCATATAAAATAATCAGTAACCAAATGTGTATATAAAGGTAACTAACTATATACCTAAATATATAACTAAAGGTATCCAATTATATAACTAAAGGTAATCAATTACATTCTTAGTAGAAAATTGCATACCTGTCCGGAACAAAATACTAAATCGTTCAACTTGTCAATTGTAGGGGGCTTCACTAGCTCCTTCCATCTAAATAAACGAACATCCGACGGATGCTCGTCATTGCATATACCCCGAGCTTTGAATGTCGGAATAGTTTCAAACATAAACACTTGGAATACATAAGGAAGCTCGTTCAACTTGTACAATTTGGTATAATGATCATTGTATAAATTATATATCGAACAACCATTCCTTCATTTCTTCAAACGCCCCTTCAAAGCATTGGACAAAGAGTACTTTGTCATCTCAAACGCAACTTTCACCTAAAGAAAACTATTAACATCACCATAACATAAAAAATTAACCATTACACCATCCACATAATTTTCAAAAATTGTGGATAGAATGAAATTAAACATCAACAAAATCATTGACATCTTAACAGCCTCATCATCATCATCAAAAACTGTCTTCCGATATACCCTACCTATAATACAATGTGTCACAGATTCATCACCAAAAAACTTTTCAACAAGCAGATTCTCCATACTTTTATATGCACTTATGTCATCCTCACCTTCCATCTCAACCTAGAAATCAGACAAAACTTAGGCAAACCAAACCTAACCCTTTTTTTCCCAAACAAAAATCACATTTCACCGTCATCCCTCTGGTGAATCTCCCTTACAAGAGCATGGTGAAGAATCTGGGAATACATTTGGTGCTCATCAAACTCCAGAAAATTCCCAAAACATGTTGCCTTAAACTTCTCCAACTGACTTTGGTTCAATTTCTTGGTAATAATGTTGGGGACTTCCATGTCGCACCAATATATAACTTTTTCAGTGAATTTTCTGTTGCATTCCTCATAGTAAAGATCCCATAACTGCAAATAAACAAAATCAAATTTGCACAGTTATTAGTAACCAATATAACAATTACACAATAGCCAAAACAGACTATAAAAAGTATCAAACATCCCACATTGACTGCACAATAATAGTTACCATATCATAATATAACAGTAACCATAACATGATAAAGCAGTAACCAAACAGTTATATTATATAATCTAATGCCAACCAAAATATTTAACAAGATGTAGTACAGATCAGTTTATATAATAACCAAACAGATATATATATAATATTAACTAAAACATAATTTAAAGGTAATCAAAATAAAAACATGTAGACCAAAAACATACTGAAGAAGTAACCGAACAGTTATATTATAGTAACCAAACCATGTTTTCATGGTAACCAACACATAATCAACATGTAGACCAAACCCAGTTTAGCCAACCAATGTATACTACGCAAATATATGGTAACCCAAACAACATAAAAAAGTAACCAAAATCCCAAATTGAGGGAACAAGAATGGTATCCAAATATTAAGCTAACAGTAACAAAAAACATACTAAACAAGTAACCAAACAGTTATATGATAGTAACCAAAACATATTTTCATGGTAACCAATACATAAACAACATATAAATCAACCACATTTTAGTCAACTCATGTATACTAATCAAATACATGGTAACCAGAACAACAAAAAACAGTAACCAAAATCCCAACTCAAGAGAACAAAAATGGAATCGAAATCATAAGCTTACAGTAACCAAAAACATACTACAGAAGTAACAGAACAATTATATGATAGTAACCAAAAAATCTTTTAATTGTAACCAATACATAAATAACATGTACACTAAAACCATTTTAGTAAACCATGTATACTAGGCAAATACATAGTAACCATAACAACATAAAAAAGTAACCAAAATACCAAATCAATGGAACATAAATGGTATCCAAATCAAAAGTTAACAGTAACCAAAAACATACTATGTAATACCCAATAAAATAATAATAGAATATTTAAGTGAGCTTTAAAATATTTAATTGGGCTTTCCTTGTGTTTGGGTCAAATTCTATATATTTAATTTATTTGGGCCATAATAAGCTATATTACATTGATTGGGTCAGATTTATAATTGTGTTATTTTAAATCCTAATCAAATTAGAAGTATTAATATTAAATAATAAAACCTAGTTATACTTCCTTACGTACGAGGAGTTGTGAGAATAGAACGGAAGAAAAAGGAGGAGGCGCAAGAGGGAGCGAGAGAACGTGACTGTGATTGCAAAAGGGTTTGGGAGCAAAATCTTAGAATTTTATTCATCATATTCTTCTTCTCAAAGGTAATTGTTGGACTATTTTGAATACAAAATAATTATTTTGCTATTGTAATTAGAATTTATTTTCTCGTTGTGCTTGCAATCTATTTTAAAATTTTATTATGCCATTTAATTAGTTGAATTTGTTAATATAATTTTAATTGATAATTGAGATATATGATATATTTATATATATATATATATATAAAAAACCGGAAAGTCCCGTTCCTGATGTGCGAATTTGTTATATATATATATATATATATATATATATATATATATATATATATATATATATATATATATATATATATATATATATTTGATTTCCTGATTCAAGCTGTTATAAGTTACTAGTTATATATATATATATATACTGCAGCGATTAACAGATAATATATATATAATATATAATTATATATAAGTTACAGAAATTTTTGAAAAAAAAAACAGGATTAGTAATAATTAATATTATAATATTGTTATTACAATTAAAATATATCTTTTGGGTACAAATTGAATATAATATATTAAAATTATTGAATTTATGAAAATATAATTTGTATGAGTTCGTAATTTAATTATATGCTTTATATTTTATTTTGATAATTAGATCGGATTGAGGGAGTTTAGCGGGCGATATTTAGATTCGGCGAATTATTTCGATACTATATTAAGGTACGGATTTCGTACTTTTTCAGCGATATTCCTTTAAGTTTAATTCGTTCGTTTCGTACTCGTTTAGAAATTTGGTATTGCCTTTTGGGATTATTCCTTCTTGTCAAAATTATTGAGATTGTTTCGTTTTGGCGTTGATATTCGAATTCGTATTTGTACTCTTTGAACTAGTTAATCGTGTCAATATATTTTGGAGACTTTATTCGTTTGTACCATTGTTCGTATATTTTCGTTCACACTCGGAGTTGTTTTGATCATTAATATCTTGTACTAATTGGGTATGTTTGTATTTGATAATTCGATTTCATTTGAATATGGTCATGTAAGCCTTGTGATTTGAACCCCTTTTGGCTTACATTTTGTAGTTTGATCCTTAGGGTATACTTGAGCTAACCACCTGTGGGGGTACCACAGGCATGTCCTCTTGACACAAGGGCATGACACCTTCCGTGGCTGTGTGATTAGTCCACGGCGTATCCTTTTGTATGCTCTGGGTATGAGCTTTGGCCATTTGATATATTTGTTCAGGATACGTATGGGTCGACCCAGTATTTGATTTGATTCGATTTGTTTGGCGGATTAGTGACGTATGTGTCGTGCGTACTATCCGATTTGATTTGTATACATCATGGTACCGATGTATTTTGTTAGCCTTTGGCTATTTGTATTTGAGCTCAGTATGAAATTGTTATCTTACAACCATTTGATTCAGCCTTATTTATTTGGGATTCTTTTGGCTATAATTATTCGATTGACAGTGTTAGTCATTTGTTAATGGACTCTCAAATTTTGATCCATTCGTCATTCGTTTGTAATTCACATATGTTTATTCGTTCAATTCTTTTAGATTCATTACTTTTTGTGATACATTTATTTATCTTCATATCCGTACTAGGCAATTGGCTCACGCTGTGTTCTTTTTCCGGCAGGTAATCAGGGGTGATCAGGATATGTGGGATGAGAGCTACCTTTGATCCAAATGAGTAGATTAGTTTTGAGAATTATTATTAGACTTGGTGTTCATATTATTTTGTTAATGGATGTTTGGGCCATTTTGGTATTTATTTCTTATTAGTAGAGACTATGTACATGTGGAGTTACTGCTATTTAAATTGGAGTATATGACTTTTGGTATTAAATTTTATTGGAGATATTTTGAGGTTTATTAGAGATTTGTATTTATTATGTTTGTGCGTGACATTCCTTTTTCTTTTTGGGAAAGGGGGTGTTACATACTAACTAAGTAACAAAAAATTTATATGATCGTAACAATAACAAAATTTAAATTAACACACCTTTAGAATTTTTTGTGTTGGAATTATCTTCTGACTAAGCACTTGACCTTCGGTCTTAACTACAGGGACATCAAAATCAGAATCTAACTGCACTTCAGTATGATTGATATCACGATGTATCGCCAACCTATTTTCATTCTTACTCGATTTCTGACCTACATCCTTCCCCTTCCGCTTCCCCTTCTTCTCCATAGAAAACTTCTTCAAGTCATTAACAGAATCACCCTCCGTGATTCTTTTCCTCTTTCCATCCTTCTTCTTTGTATCCACCATTCTATACAAACATAAAAACAACACAAATTGATGCGGAGAACTGGATCGCCCACTTGGAGAAGATTTTCGATGTTATTGGGTGTTCAGAAAATCAGAAGGTGAGGTTAGCAGTTTATAAGCTAGAGGATGATGCTCAGCGATGGTGGAAATCGTTGAAGGCTACACAGGGAGATGGATTTATGGATGGACTCATATGGAGCGGTTTTTGTGACCTTTTCTATCAACAGTATTTCCCAAATGCTGATAGGGATGCATACATAAGGGAATTTGTATCCATTCGGCAGAAGGATGATGAGACTATTAATGATTTCATAGCGAGGTTTACGAGATTGGCTGGTTTTGCGGGTTCGATAGCTGGGACAGCTGCACATCAGGCGGAAAAGTTTAAATGGGCTTTGAAATATGAGTATAGGAGATCGATCATCCACACCATATTTACAGATGTATCACAGGTGGCCAATGCAGCTAAGAGTGTGGAGATGGAGCACAAGGACTTTCGAGCTTCAAGATCAGATGGGAGTCGAAAGAGAGATAGAGATGATCAGCAAGGGCAAGGGATGGGACAGTTTAGCAGGAATCAGAATAGAAGGCAAAATAATTGGAATGAGTCTCCATCGGGTCAGCGATTTAATCCAAGAAGGGATTTTGCTTACCCAATGCAGCAGGGTGGTCATGGAGGTCAGCAGCAGGGTCAATGGCAAGCTAGAGGGCAGTATCAAAATAGGGGATTTCAACAGAACAGGGTCTTTCAGCAAAATGAGAATCAAGGTCAGCATCGCCAACAGGGTCAAATTCAGGGGCGGTATCCAGGACCGGCAGGTGGGGGCAATTCGAACCTTTTGCCACTTCCACCTGCTCCATGTGCTACTTGTGGTGGGTATCATGCTGGTAGGGCGTGCTATAGAAATACAGGGGCTTGTTTCTTATGTGGACAGATGGGACATAGAGCAAGGGAATGCATAGTTCAGCGTGGTAATGGGGGAGGCGGTAATGCTGGTAATGACGGTCAGCGCAACACCGGTGGGAGAGTATTTGCATTGACAGCTAATCAGGCAGCCCAAGCACCAGGTACTATTTCAGGCATTCTTCTTGTAGGAAATCGTGAGGCATCGGTTTTGTTTGACACTGGGTCTACACACTCTATTTTTGCACTTTCATTTACTCGTCATCTTGGAGTGTTTTCTCAAATATTAGATTCTCATTTGTCTATTGCTACCCCGATGGGGAATTCTGTGATTATTTCTGAGTATTTTCGCGAGTGTCCTTTGAAGTTAGGGAGGAGAGTGTACGCATCTAACTTACTTCCGATGGTGATGCATGATTTTGATATTATTTTGGGTATGGATTGGCTGAGTAAGCATCGAGCCACTATTGATTGTCAGGCGAGAAAAGTTATTTTTGGACCCTTAGATAATCCAGAATTCGAGTTTCAATGTTCAAAGCCGAATGGTGTTGTAAAGTTGATCTCAGCCTTGAAGGCGAACAAAATGATTTCTAAGGGACATGACTGTTATTTGGCTTATGTGAAGGATACCTCGAGGGATGAGCCCCAACTTAATGACTATCCAGTTGTGCGAGAATTTCCTGAGGTATTTCCTAAGGATCTGCCAGGATTGCCACCGCCAAGGGAAGTTGAGTTTACTATTGAGCTCATTCCTGGGGCGGAACCTATTTCTAAGGCACCCTATAGAATGGCTCCATTAGAGTTACAAGAGTTGAAGGAACAATTGCAGGAGTTGTTAGATCGTGGATTCATTAGACCGAGTGTATCGCCATGGGGTGCTCCAGTATTGTTTGTGAAGAAGAAGGACGGATCTATGAGATTATGTATAGATTATAGGGAGCTAAATCGGATCACTATCAGGAACAGATATCCATTGCCACGGATAGATGACCTTTTCGATCAGCTCCAAGGGGCAAAGTTCTTCTCAAAGATAGATTTGAGGTCGGGATACCATCAGTTGAGGGTGAGGGAAGAGGACATTCCAAAAACAGCTTTTCGTACTCGGTATGGGCACTATGAGTTCTTAGTGATGTCTTTTGGGTTGACTAATGCTCCAGCAGTATTTATGGATATGATGAATCGGGTTTTTAGTGAGTATTTGGACCAATTTGTCATTGTCTTCATTGATGACATTTTGGTGTATTCCAAGTCTATGGAGGAGCATGAAGAGCATCTTCGTACTGTTTTGGGGGTTCTGCAAAAGAATAAGTTGTATGCTAAGTTCTCCAAATGCGAGTTTTGGTTAGAACATGTAGCATTTTTGGGACATGTCGTGTCTGCTGAAGGTATTAAGGTCGATCCTGCGAAGGTTGAGGCTATCACTAACTGGCCAAGACCTACCACGGTAACTGAAATAAGGAGTTTCTTGGGTTTGGCAGGGTACTACAGGCGATTTGTGGAAGGTTTCTCGTTGTTAGCTTTGTCGTTAACTCAGTTGATGAAGAAGGGAATAAAGTTTGTGTGGAATGAGGAACGTGAGAAAAGTTTTGAGGAGCTTAAGAAGAGGCTTGTGTCGGCTCCAGTGCTTACATTACCGTCGGGGATAGGAGGTTATCAAATTTACAGTGATGCTTCCAAGAAAGGATTAGGGTGCGTTTTGATGCAACATGGTAAGGTAATTGCTTATGCTTCTAGACAACTTAAACCTTATGAGGTGAATTATCCTACCCATGACTTGGAGTTAGCAGCAGTTATTTTTGCCCTAAAGATTTGGAGGCACTATTTATATGGAGAGACTTGTGACATTTTCACCGACCACAAGAGCCTTAAATACATTTTTACTCAGAAGGAGCTTAACATGAGACAGAGGCGTTGGTTAGAGCTTCTCAAAGATTATGATGCCAGGATTCAGTATCACCCCGGTAAGGCTAACGTGGTTGCAGATGCTCTTAGCCGAAAGAGTTCAGGGAGTGTAGCTGCCTTGGTTACACAACCTCAACTTATCTCGGATATGGAGCGTGTGGGTTTGGAGCTTTATGCTAGAGGTTCTGATGGGTTGGTAGCAGGTATGAGGGTGGAATCTTCTCTTATTTTGCGTATCAAAGAAGCCAAAAGGAGGATGATGAGTTATGGACTGTAGCGCAGAATATGAATGAGGGTAGGCAACCAGAGTTTCGTGTTGATGAACAAGGTGTAATATGGTTCGGTAAACGGTTATGTGTTCCAATAGATCCAATGATTCGTGAGGCAGTGTTGACTGAAGCTCATAGTTCGCCATTTTCTATTCATCCGGGGTCTACAAAGATGTATAAGGATCTGAAGGAGAATTTTTGGTGGAGTGGAATGAAAAGGGATGTAGCTGAATTTGTGAGTAAATGTCTTACTTGTCAGCAAGTGAAAATTGAGCATCAGCGGCCTGGTGGTTTGTTGCAACAGTTAGAGATTCCTGTGTGGAAATGGGATGACATTTCGATGGACTTCGTGATTGGATTACCGAGGACCCTTAAAAAGAATGATGCTATTTGGGTGGTAGTGGATCGTTTGACTAAATCGGCTCACTTTCTGTCTATTCGTGAAGATTTTTCGGTAAATAAATTAGCAGATATTTTTCAACGTGAGATTGTTAGGCTTCATGGGACTCCAGTTTCTATTGTTTCGGATCGGGATCCGCGGTTTACTTCTCGATTTTGGAAAGGGTTTCAACGAGCTTGGGGAACGCGACTTAACTATAGTACAGCTTTTCACCCGCAGACAGATGGACAATCCGAAAGAACTATTCAGACATTAGAAGACATGTTGCGATCTTGTGCTTTAGAGTGGACAGGAAACTGGGATGATTATTTGAGTTTGGTGGAGTTCGCATATAATAACAGTTGGCAAGCTAGTATTGGTATGTCACCTTTTGAAGCATTATATGGTAAGAAGTGTCGAGCTCCGACTTGTTGGGATGAGGTTGGTGAAAGGATAATAGAAGGACCCGATTTGGTTAGGATTACTACGGAGAAAATAGCAGTGGCTAAAGAAAAGTTGAAAGAAGCTAGATCGCGACAAAAGAGTTATGCTGATATTCATAGGAGGGCTCTTGCATTCACGCCTGGTGAACACGTGTTTTTGAAAGTTTCTCCATGGAAAGGTGTTCGAAGGTTTGGTTTGAAAGGGAAGCTTAGTCCGCGTTTCATTGGCCCTTTTGAAGTCCTTGAGAGAGTTGGAGAAGTGGCATATCGGGTGGCTTTGCCTCCACAATTATCTCATGTGCATAATATCTTTTATGTTTCGGTGTTAAGGAAATATAACTATCATCCGCTTCACGTTGTGCACTACCCGTTACATAAGATTCAAGAAGATCTTACTTGTGAGGAAGAAGCCGAGGCGATTCTAGATCGTCAAGAACGGATTATGAGGAGGAAGACAATTCCTTTTGTTAAAGTCTTGTGGAAAAACCATTCGGAGCGGGAAGCTACTTGGGAGATAGAGGAGTCTATTCGGACGGAATATCCACATCTTTTTGAAAATTAGGTATGTTATGTTCTTTTGATTCCGGGGATGGAATCCTTTTTTTTAAGGGGAATGTGATGTAATACCCAATAAAATAATAATAGAATATTTAAGTGAGCTTTAAAATATTTAATTGGGCTTTCCTTGTGTTTGGGTCAAATTCTATATATTTAATTTATTTGGGCCATAATAAGCTATATTACATTGATTGGGTCAGATTTATAATTGTGTTATTTTAAATCCTAATCAAATTAGAAGTATTAATATTAAATAATAAAACCTAGTTATACTTCCTTACGTACGAGGAGTTGTGAGAATAGAACGGAAGAAAAAGGAGGAGGCGCAAGAGGGAGCGAGAGAACGTGACTGTGATTGCAAAAGGGTTTGAGAGCAAAATCTTAGAATTTTATTCATCATATTCTTCTTCTCAAAGGTAATTGTTGGACTATTTTGAATACAAAATAATTATTTTGCTATTGTAATTAGAATTTATTTTCTCGTTGTGCTTGCAATCTATTTTAAAATTTTATTATGCCATTTAATTAGTTGAATTTGTTAATATAATTTTAATTGATAATTGAGATATATGATATATTTATATATATATATATATATATAAAAACCGGAAAGTCCCGTTCCTGATGTGCGAATTTGTTATATATATATATATATATAAAACCGTTGCTGATTCTCATCTAATATATATATATATATTTTTGATTTCCTGATTCAAGCTGTTATAAGTTACTAGTTATATATATATATACTGCAGCGATTGACAGATAATATATATATAATATATAATTATATATAAGTTACAGAAATTTTTAAAAAAAAAACAGGATTAGTAATAATTAATATTATAATATTGTTATTACAATTAAAATATATCTTTTGGGTACAAATTGAATATAATATATTAAAATTATTGAATTTATGAAAATATAATTTGTATGAGTTCGTAATTTAATTATATGCTTTATATTTTATTTTGATAATTAGATCGGATTGAGGGAGTTTAGCGGGCGATATTTAGATTCGGCGAATTATTTCGATACTATATTAAGGTACGGATTTCGTACTTTTTCAGCGATATTCCTTTAAGTTTAATTCGTTCGTTTCGTACTCGTTTAGAAATTTGGTATTGCCTTTTGGGATTATTCCTTCTTGTCAAAATTATTGAGATTGTTTCGTTTTGGCGTTGATATTCGAATTCGTATTTGTACTCTTTGAACTAGTTAATCGTGTCAATATATTTTGGAGACTTTATTCATTTGTACCATTGTTCGTATATTTTCGTTCACACTCGGAGTTGTTTTGATCATTAATATCTTGTACTAATTGGGTATGTTTGTATTTGATAATTCGATTTCATTTGAATATGGTCATGTAAGCCTTGTGATTTGAACCCCTTTTGGCTTACATTTTGTAGTTTGATCCTTAGGGTATACTTGAGCTAACCACCTGTGGGGGTACCACAGGCATGTCCTCTTGACACAAGGGCATGACACCTTCCGTGGCGGTGTGATTAGTCCACGGTGTATCCTTTTGTATGCTCTGGGTATGAGCTTTGGCCATTTGATATATTTGTTCAGGATACGTATGGGTCGACCCAGTATTTGATTTGATTCGATTTGTTTGGCGGATTAGTGACGTATGTGTCGTGCGTACTATCCGATTTGATTTGTATACATCATGGTACCGATGTATTTTGTTAGCCTTTGGCTATTTGTATTTGAGCTCAGTATGAAATTGTTATCTTACAACCATTTGATTCAGCCTTATTTATTTGGCTATAATTATTCGATTGACAGTGTTAGTCATTTGTTAATGGACTCTCAAATTTTGATCCATTCGTCATTCGTTTGTAATTCACATATGTTCATTCGTTCAATTCTTTTAGATTCATTACTTTTTGTGATACATTTATTTATCTTCATATCCGTACTGGGCAATTGGCTCACGCTGTGTTCTTTTTCCGGCAGGTAATCAGGGGTGATCAGGATATGTGGGATGAGAGCTACCTTTGATCCAAATGAGTAGATTAGTTTTGAGAATTATTATTAGACTTGGTGTTCATATTATTTTGTTAATGGATGTTTGGGCCATTTTGGTATTTATTTCTTATTAGTAGAGACTATGTACATGTGGAGTTACTGCTATTTAAATTGGAGTATATGACTTTTGGTATTAAATTTTATTGGAGATATTTTGAGGTTTATTAGAGATTTGTATTTATTATGTTTGTGCGTGACATTCCTTTTTCTTTTTGGGAAAGGGGGTGTTACATACTAACTAAGTAACAAAAAATTTATATGATCGTAACAATAACAAAATTTAAATTAACACACCTTTAGAATTTTTTGTGTTGGAATTATCTTCTGACTAAGCACTTGACCTTCGGTCTTAACTACAGGGACATCAAAATCAGAATCTAACTGCACTTCAGTATGATTGATATCACGATGTATCGCCAACCTATTTTCATTCTTACTCGATTTCTGACCTACATCCTTCCCCTTCCGCTTCCCCTTCTTCTCCATAGAAAACTTCTTCAAGTCATTAACAGAATCACCCTCCGTGATTCTTTTCCTCTTTCCATCCTTCTTCTTTGTATCCACCATTCTATACAAACATAAAAACAACACAAATCCAAACAATCAATACTCCATTCTGTTAGAAAACTATTTTAATAGATAATACATTAAACTATTTAGAAATTACTTACCTGAAACAATAATAAACACCAGAATCAAACAATGGAGAATAAGAAACCAACTGAACCACTTTGCAACAGCGATAACGAGTAACAACGACGATGACGAACAACTAAACGACAATGAACAACAACTAAACGAAGATGATAACGAGTAACGAACACTAAAATGAAGAATAAATCGCCAGAAACAATCAATATAGAAGACTAACACACGAACAGAAGAGAGAAAAATGATTTCAGAATGCAAACAAGGGTTCCTGTTAACTGAAGAGTCCCGTACAAATGATAGATGGCGGTTATCACGCGTTTCAAAAAATACAAACCCGATTTTAAGATGGACACTAATTTGCCTTGTCAGCCCATTAATATTAATCCCTTAAATTAAGGACTTATAATTATATTAATATTGTAAATAAAAATGATGAAGTGTAATATTTTTGTAATTATTTTATGGATATATGATTTTTGTAATTATTTTCAAAAATATACTAATATATGTAATTAATCCTATAAAATATCATGGCCCAACAGTTCCAATTATGTCATAATTTAGAGGAATTTTTTTTTGTGCATGGTTTCTAACAAAAAATTAACCACGTCTGATAGATTAATATATAAACCTATATTACTGCTATTAATTATTAATTAAGATATATAACTAAATTTAGTGTAAATATATTTAGTTGAGAGTATTAATTATTTTATATAATAATTAATTGAATTATATAATAGATGTTTATATATCCACTCGAATATTAATATAATAATTTAATATAGAGTTGTTAGGACTCTCAGAAATTGATTATTATGTTTTTGAAGTTTTATATTTTTATTTAGGTAAATAATAGAACTTTATATTTGAATTTAAATGTATTGACAATGTGGAGAAAGAATTATATATAAAGTTTTCAAGTGTAATGAATTTGAATTTATTTAAAAAACTAGTTTAATAAGAAAATTGTTGAACTAAATTTTGTACGGAATTAAAATCAAATTTATACTTATAATTATTGTATTAATATTCGATTTGATAAGTATGTCATCATGAAACAAAATATAAAATATATTTGGTGCAGATGTGTATCGTCATGTTCACTTTTGAATGAATTTTTAAATGTTTGTTATGTGTATTCAAATAAATGCATGATTATTTTATTATTGATCATGACTAATGATTAATTAGAATGGTATGAGTCCGAATATTACATAATTATCTATATAGCATAGAGTCCGAATCTTAAGTTCACTCCTTATTTAATTCATCTGAGCTCACCTCCCTTTAGCGACGGAACCAACGACGATTCGATCATACAACCGTCGTCTATATTTTTAGCGACGAATAACATATAGTGTCGCTAAAAGTATAGACGACGGTTGTATGACTAAACCGTCGCCGGATCCGTCGCTAAAGGGGAGGTGTGCTCGGGTGAATTGGATAATGGATGAACTTAAAATCCGGACCGTATATCGTATTACCTACTTCAAAATTTAAAATTGATATAATTTATTTAATTTTAGTCAATCGACTATTATAAAATTTTTAAAAAAGTAGTACTAATTACGAGGTTTATTGTCAAAACTTTTTTTCAAAAGTCCCCAATTGACTTAAAAAATCAACGTTGACCTTATATATTGCAAGGAAGGTGGAACTTATATATTTTTTAAAATCTCTTTAAAATAAAATCACTTTCCTAATATTATAGTCAAACAATTTATTTAAAATAAAAAAACCCAGGTGGAACAAATCAAGAATAATCAATCCAGTTTACATTTCATGCTTATGCTTCAAAAACTTAAAAATGGAAACTGTGGCTTACATTAATTTGTACATTAGGGAAACTTATTTATGAGATAATATTTTCCAAAACTAAACCACCACTAAAATGTATCATCAAAATAACATTTATGACACTAAATGTCTAATGCAAAATCTCTAATATTTAATAAATTAAAAAAAATCAACAAAAATAGAATAATACTTTTTTTCTTACATGAACAAAAGCGCTCACTAGTCAATAATCTCTCCCTCTTCTTCCTCAACTCCCTTAATAGCCTTGCCAATACTGCTTTCTTCCTTGGCTACATTTCCAGTTTCATTCACTTGAGCTTCAGTAAAATCATCTTTATTGTCACTACTATCATTACAATTTCTAGTAATAGTCTTCTTGCCTTCAAAATGGACTCCAGCCATGAAGGAAGATTTTTCTTCAACCTAGCTCGCCTTCGCCTTCATTTTGTTTAACTGTTACCAATGGAAATATCAAGGGCTTTTCAGGCCGGTCTTTGAAGAAAGAATTCATCACCATGAACCTAAAGACCTGCAACAGGCGGCCTCTATCTCTTCTTAGGTCGGCACTTAAGAGCTTCTGCAGAAGAGTTGGCTCCCTCTTCTTCGTTATAGGCCCGGTTGACGGATCATTATTTCTCATTCTTTGCGTCTGGTTGAAGACATTGGTTTGATCATTCAAAATAGCAGAATCGGTATCTGATGGCCTTTGCTTCTTGGCTAATCGGTCATTTTCATGTCTTCCTTCTTGTTGAATTTGTTTCGGGACCTTCCCTTCTTGTTAAATGCTTGCTTATTCTCTTCCTGTCCATGCACCTGTTTCTCTGAATCCAATAGATAATGTGATGGTATCTCTGCTACCTCGCAGCCTAACTCAGCTTGTTTTGCTAAGACTTCCTTCAGTTGCTGCAAACAAACTTTTCACTATTTACCATAACTTCAATATTTTGAAAAGAAAAAGGAAAAAACCGAAACAGTTGAGTTTTGTACAATTAAAGAATTGAAAAGGACCATAGATTAAAAAAATTAGATGGGAACATAGAGTGAAGGAACATAGGTCAGTATTTACCAAGAATGAAGGGTCATATTGGACATTCTTCTATAAATAAATAAAAAGAATTTTAAAAAGAATAGTCGTAAAAAACATCAAATATGCTTCTTTTCTTTCTTTTTTTTGATAAAAGAAGAAAGCTTATTAATAGAAAAGAGAGAATAAAATAAAGTTGGTGTAACAAGTCAGCCTCACCCAACTAAAGAAAATATCAGTTAAAAAACTGCAGCCCTCCCATCTCTACAAAAATTAGTCAGATAAATCTTCCACTGTAACAAAGCACACCCACTCTTCCAAAACTCCAAAGGTAAAAATTTCACAAACCCCAAACAATAGGGCAACACAAAAATAAATGAGCACGAGTCTCTTTACAAAAGCTTGCTTACTGAAAATGTAGCATACATTTTTGGAAAGTAGCACGAAACTAATCTCTAATAGAGAAACACATAAATATATTTATAGACAGAGAGGACATACTGCTCAGAAACACCTACTTAAGATAGGTTTTGATGCAGGGCCGTCCTGATGCTTACTACTTTTTCCTTTTCCACTTTCTAAAAGTTATTTGGATGTAAAGTAGGCGTAGTAAGTTATCTAGTAGGCAGTCTGAAAATTCTATGAGCTTTATGCTGAAGAAGTAAAACTTCTTATAACTTCTGAAACTAATATTCTGTACGGTGGGAAGATTTAAAGCAGTCTTTTCTTCTTCTTTTTTGTAATATCATAATAATCATTTAAACCCAGAGCAAAAAGATGTAGTTATCTCATAACGTATGATTGTAATTCATTACTCGCACACATCCACAGCTGAAAATAGAATAAATGTGATTCGCCAAGATGGGGAAAATAAAGCCGTACGGCCCTACCGGACTAGGAAAGCAAAAAGAATTAAAGGTTTCAAAATTTTATCTTACGAAACACCTGTATTAATCAAAATCTAGGATTTGAACACCAACTAATAAGCCCGCAGATAAATGTACTATTTTAATATAAGGTAGATATCCATGCAGTAAGTCTGTAACTTCTCAAAGAGTAATCTGTTCTTGGCTTTCATTCAGTAGAACTGTAGAAGATGACTAACCAGCAATTCATGCACTTTACCAAAGAGAACTAAACGGAAAGATTTTCGTTTTGAATTCCCTGCCCTAAGCCCCTAGTATACAGTATACTTTTATGTAAAATACATTAGCGTACCTGACGTCGTAACTCGGCATCCCTGTCAGGTGAGCTCAAGCTCTACCATCTTTTTCGTCGATTTCTGCAGGGAATGAGGTTGGTTAAATGGATGTCCACTTCAGATGTAAAATCTGCCAAGTTAGATAATAAAACCTTCTCTAAGTTGGTTTTTGATGGGAAGTTTTTCTTTCGTGCGTCGCGCCACTGCTGGATTTCTTGTGCCGTGTAATGCAAAGACAGAGATCTTCATTTATATAGAGAAAATAAAATGTGAGAAATGGAAACACCCACAATTTAATAAGCTAATAAATATGAATAAATATATGAAATGAGAAAGTGGCAAAAGACTAGGAATCTAGGAAAACAGCTAACACAGTAGAAAATAAGTAACTGTTTATGCCACCCAAGGAAAAGGTGATGAAAACTGTATGATTCTAGTATCAACTTAAACAAGACATAACAATAGTGTAACATGGTCATAGCACAAAATCATTATTTTATGCTTCATCTAGGTGGTCAAATCATAAAAATCTTTCACAGAGGATTGCTTGCTCAATTTTTTGTACATTTGGGTGCTTTCAAATACTGCTTAAGAGATGGATTATCAATATTAACTCGCCAAGTCAAAATTGTTTGAACAATTCATCTTCATTAGAGATCTGAATTAATTTAACTAAAGCTAACAGTTCATGGACTAAAGGGAGACTGTCATTCAGAAATGTTTGCTGATCCCGGCTATAATCCAATATAAACTTACTGGTCAAACTCAGCAGGAGGTGCGCTATTAGAAACCAGAAAACATATCCAGTAAGCATCGAAACAGCTTTCAAAACATTTATTAATGGGAACTAAATGACAATATATTTACACGTTATGATATTATTTAAGACTGTCCCAAACACATTATGAGATTCACTCTACATTTGACACAGATTTCCAATTTAGCAGAAATGCCTTCTCGCTTAGTAAGCAACCTTATTAAATAGCATTGGAAAACTAATAATAGGTGCTATTTGTACTATGGGTCTCAGGCACACAAATGAATGTGAAATTCATATTATATCATTTATTTAGATATAAAATTTTACCTTAAAGGTATAATAGGGATATTATTAAACTTGAAGGGTACATATAATAAACTCTAAACTGGAGGATTAAGACTGAATTCAAACTAGGGAGCTACGTTTTAAGAAAAGGTTTGGTGAAGCCACCTACTTCCTCAAGCAGCTAGCTACCACACGCTTTATATGTATATATGTGTGTCGGACCTATTTCATAGCTATGTGATCGTCCATTGAATGATCTAAGGGGTGAGATTGCGTGAGGCAGGGGCCCGGCCGCAGTAGCGGCCGGTGCAACTCTTTCTTGCGGCAAGACCTATTACCAAAATACCCCCAAAATGTAATTCCATTTCATGTTGGCCGCAGGTCTTACTAGCGGCGACCAGCATGAAAGGTCCTACTAGCGCATTCAAAACGACATCGTGATCGCTAGTAAGACCTGCTAGTTTGACCAGCTTTTTAGGACATACATCATTGCTAACATTTTACTCCATACGCATCCATTTGCTAAACAGCTGCAAAAATATACCTTTGGAGAGAATTTGTTCTGCTGAGATTTGAAGAAAGCAGTTGTTAGTGCAACCAATTTTAGTAAGTGTTCATCAATAGCTTTCATGCTTGCTACAAATATATTTTTATATAGTTCTTCTGAATCTATTGCTAGTTTAGAATGTACAAATGCATCCAAGTAGATAAAAATATATTTGTAGCAGACATGAAAGCCATTGATAAAAACTTACCAAAATTAGTTGCACGAACAACTGAAAGAGTTGCACCGGCCGCATGTCTTACTAGCAGCCAGGCCCCTGCCTCACGCAATCTCGCCCAATGGACGGTCACATATCAGCTTGCTGGAATAGTGTCTTTAACTAACGTATGATATATATAGATGTTATCTTTATACCTCCTTGTTTTTGGTTGGAAAACTACAGGAGGCATTACCTCATTTTTTATATGTAGTTATGTACTGGGGTGACATAGGGATGAAAGGGTATTAAGGTACCAAATTACTTTTATAACATCCTATTAAACAGGGTCCAAAATTCTTGAAACCCCAACAAATATATAATAAGTGATAAGAAGTCTAATCTAAAGCCATACTTACAAGATGAATGCAACAAATCATTTATCAATAAAGAATCTCAATCTAGTGACCAATCAATTCAATCAAGTTTCAACAAAGTAATAAATTGCTCGAGTTGGAATTGGTTTCAAAACATCCAAATACACCTAGTTATATGAAAATCCAGATTACTCTGTTGAACTGATCAAAGTATGAGCTCGAGTAAAATATTTGGTGAAAAGGGTATGATGCTTACAACTTAATACTTTGGAAGAGCTAGCTAACTTCTATTAATCTATTTCTTTCTTTTCTTGGTTTATTAAAAAAGTGAACTCCAAAATTTCAATGGAACAAGGAACACATTTACAGTCGAGCTATCTGTGTTTTGGGATATAAATGTATGGCTAAAGTCAGAAAGGAAGATTTCGTAGTAGAGATCATAATTGAAAGGGGAAAAATATCAACTTCAACATAACAAACATGCCTCCAGTTTTAACTAGGACACAAATTCCAAAACATATTTTGAATACAAACACGATGTCCAAATTTATGCAGTAATCTGCCAAATGATAAGGAGTGGTAAGGACTCGAGAGAAATGAATATATTTAGGACTGGTTTATGTGAGAATTAGGATTGATTGGGACTTGGGAGATGCAAAATTATTCAAGTGTCCAATGGTGGCAATTTCGTTGAGATTATATGGGCATTTTGTTCCTATTGTATGCTAATACTCGCTACCTCAGGCACAAATATCCCCTTCACATCGTATAATGGGATAAAAATGAACCAAACAAAGTACTTTTAAAAAGGGTAATAATAACAATATCCTACCGGACCTACCCATACCAAACATTGTCGGACGCGGCACAAATGACACATGGGGGATGGGTGTTGAGATCATCAAGATTAACTTTGCTAATGAATGCGGAGGCAGCTGATGTAGGATGGAAGTTGTTGAACTGATAATTAATTGAAAAAGGTAAAATCAACAAAGAGAATTAAAAGAATTAGGGTGATTCAACCGCAGGAGAACCACTACCCCTAGGGTTTCCCAACCGCAGTAAGGAGGAAAAATATTGATCGCAACCAATAATTATAATAATTTCAATATCAAAGTGTGTCCAATAATCTATCTTGAGTCCTGACTTATATATTTATAATAAAAAGAAACTTTAATAATCCTAAACTCATTAACAATTGGGCCTCTAAATAAATGACTCGGTACTGAAATAAACCAATAAATAACAAGTTCGCGAACTAAATAAATAAATAGACAAAAATAAATAACTAAATAGCGAATCATCGACGACAACGACGTCTCAATCCCTATCAACTCTCCTCGACTGCGAAAATGAAGTCTCTAATGAAGCGAGCCTCGTATCTCTCAAAAAGGTCTGGATCAAGCCGGCAAAACTCCTCAGCACTAAGTCATGTACAATCATCTGGAGGCTTGTTGCGCCACTTCACCAAAAACTGACGATAACCACCCTGTCTGGTCAACAAAACCCGTTCATCAAACATATCCTCAATAACCTTTGATGTACGCTGTGTAGGAATAATAGGAGGTGCAGGTGGAACAGGAAAAGGAGGAACAAATATAGACTCGTCAGGGTTAGCAACTGTAGGTAGGAGAAATAGGGGAAGAAGTAAGAGAAAAAGTGGAGGGGTGGAATCATCAGAAGACCAGGTTTACCACATTGAATACATGACCAATACCCATATCACTCGAAAGATTCAACTCGTATGCATCAACACTACTTACTTTCAAACTCGAAATGGACCCATTCTCTTAGCATATGCATTTTCTTCCATGTGTCAAGAGGTAATCTCTCATCACGGTGTCATAGCATCAATCAATCATTCTCATTAAACTCTTGATACCTGCAATGAACATCTGCAGCAGACTTATAATTTTCATTGCTCAAATTAATTTTCTTTCTTATGTCAACATACAAATCATGAATGTGATGAGCAAAAGACTACTGACTAACTATATGCAATGGGAAGAGGAGCTAAATCAACAAGTTTCCTAGGCTAATAACTAGTGTAAGCCTGAAAAGAACTTACTCCAGTCGAACAATTAACAGAGCTATTATATGCAAACTCAGTTATAGGAAAAACGTAGACACATGATCACCCACAATACAACGTATCAAATCACCTAAACTTCTAACCATCGATATGGAGATGATACGTAGTAGAAAACTTAAGTGTGGTGTTCGGTTTCTTCCAGAGTTTTCCAAAAATAACTCCTAAATTTCGCATCTTTATCGGAAACTAAAGTCGATGCTAACCCACACAATCTCACTACCTCACTAAAGAAAATCATGGCAATATATGAGGCATTATCAGTTTTGTTGGAAGAAATAAAATGTATATCTTAGTGAAACGGTCCACAACAACAAAAATTAAATCATGACCCCTCTGGGTCCTCGGTAACCCCAAGACAATTCATGCTAAGATCTTCCCAAGGTGCATGGGAAACCAGAAGTGGAGTGTACAAACTTGTGTTCTGCTTCCTACGCTTAGTAGTCTGACATGTGCGACACTCAGAAACAACATGAGCTACATCCTTCTTGAGGCTAGGCCAAAAGAACATATCCTCAACAATGGCAATGGTCTTATCTCTACCAAAATGTCCAACTAAACCTCCCGCGTGCAACTCCCATAATAAATACTCAGACATCGATGTACTAGGAATACACAAGCATGTACCCTTAAAAAGATGCACATCATGGATATGAAAATCATTAGAGGGTGGGGAACTAGGATTCTCTAGAGCAGCATAAATGTCACTAAAGTCTCGACAAGTAGGGTTCTCCTGGATAATGTATTCAAATCTCATAACTTTCACTCTCAAAGAGTTGACAAGGATGGACACCCTATTCTACGCATCGGCAACCACATTCTCTGTCCCTTTGCAATGCTTAAGTACAAAAGAATACATCGGGATAAACTCTACCCACCTAGTGTGTCGATGACTTGGCTTTTTTTGGGAGTTAAGGTACTAGAATGCTTGATGATCAGAGTAAAGAACAAACTCTCTATGCAACAAATAATGTCGTCAATACCCAAGTGTCAAGACTATAGCATAAAACTCCCTATCATAGGTTAAGTACTTTTGTCGGGCCTCATTCAATTTCTCACTAAAGAACGCTATCGGATGACCCTCCTGATTAAGCACTCCCCCTCTCCCTCTCTCTACGCCTGAAGCGTTGCATGCCTACCTCAAAGACTTTACTAAAGTCTGGTAGCACGAGAACAGGTGTTTGTGTCAACCTATTCTTGATTTCCACAAAGGTTTTAGGTAGCCAATTTAGACCAAACGAACTCTCCTTTTTTTCAAACTATCAGTGATGGGAGTCATAATGATGTTAAATCCTCTAATGAACCTACTATAAAATGTAGCTAGCCCATGAAAGCATCGAGCTTCGTGAATATTAGAGGTTTAAGCCACTCATTAATAGACTTTAATTTCTCGAGGTCGGCCGAAACCCCCTTTTAAGAGATCACAAACCCGAGAAAAATGACCAACACCTGAACAAAAGAACACTTTTTCAAATTAAAACAGAGTTTCTCGCATAGAAGAATTGCTAGAATCTATCACAAGTGAAGTGCTCGCCTTGGGTTTAACTATAAATGAGGATGTTATCAAAATAGACCATTACAAACTTGTCTATGAAAACATAGCACCTGATTCATAACTCTCATAAATGTGTTGGGTGCATTGGTTACGCCAAAAGGTTAGACTAACCACTCATAAAGTATGTCCCCTATCTTAAAGGCAGTCTTTCACTCATCTCCCTCTCGGACGCGAATTTGGTGGTATCCATTCCACATGTCTATTTTGTTGAAACCACGAGCCTCGGTCATCATATCTAGCATGTCATTAAACATGGGAAACCTATACTTGATGGTGATTTTATTTATGGCTCGGCAATCACAACACATCCTCAAACTTCCATCAGCCTTGGGGGTGAACAAGGCTAGAACGACACAAGGGCTAAGGCTCTTCCTAATAAAGTCTTTCCTCAACAACTCACATACTTCTCGTCTCATCTCACTCTACTCTGTGGGATGCATCTTATAATGTGACATGTTAGGTAAAGAAGACTCTGGAACAAGGTTAATGGACATGTTGGATGTCCCTTAAGAGGTGGTAACCCATCCGGTAACTCACTAGGCATAACATCGACAAACTCATATAGAATCTACTAAACATCACTAGAAATCTCTCTAGTACTCTCCTCAGGAACATCTCTCACCTCTGTATCTACCACCGCATACACAACCTTCTCCTCCAACACACTCCGCTCAAACTCCTTTCTATTAAGAATATGGAGTAATTTGATTTGTAGGGTAGGTAAGCTACTTTCCTTTGGTCGACTCTTGGACAACACTCAGGGTCTCACAGGTGCTAATGATATTTTCAGCCCCTTGTGTTTAAACACGTGTTTGTCCTCCCATAATGAGTCACATCACGGTCATATAGCCAAGGTCTCCCTAGTAGAATATGTGCAACATACATAAGAAGGACATCACACCAAATACTCTCCTCATAGCCCTGAAGGTTGATCGGTACTAGACATCTCTTTGACACAGGAATGGATGTCTTGTTGACCTAGGGCGACGCTAAAAGGCTGGGAATGTGGTTCTGCCTTTAGCTTTATCCGTGGTAAGGCGGAACTCAACAACCACATTTAAGCAACCACCCACATCGATGATCAACTTAGAAAAGACACCACCTACTTGATGTAGGTCTGAAATATAGTGGTTCTCCTCCAATCATCCTCTCCTATGACTCGTGAAAATGCACCTCATGACACCTACCTGATTACTTATCTCCTCTAGGTGCTCATCAACCTCCTCATCGTGCGAGTCATACTCACCCTCGACTTCAGCCCCGACAATATCCCCCTTTACTCTTTTGAAGTTTCCCCTACTATTGTTACCGCATTGCGATTGGGGCACTCAAAAAACTTGTGCCCTAACCCCTGGCACGTAAAGCGCCTCTCCTGGGTAGTACACTGAGAGTTAGGTGCAACTACATCCTTCCCTTTGTCACGAGATGGCCCAACTACAATGGTACTAGCCCTAGAAGATGCCTGAGAAGTGGGGAAACATCTACTCTGTGAGAAATTTCGATCACTAGGCAGAGTAAGAAGGAACTCTCCTAGCAATACTCAGTAACCTATACTTATTATTTAGAGCTGACTGGAAAAGGTCATCTAAGGTAGTGATGTCATTGCTCAAGATGTGTGACTGAAGTTCAGGTCGTAACCCATTCTTGAACTTCATAATGTCAATCTATCACTCTTGCTGATCCTACATCTTTGAGTCAACTCCCTAAATTTGCAGATGCAACCACTATATTATTAACCTGACGAAAGTTGTCATACTGCTCTATTAACCTATCGGTATATTCTACAAGTAAATAATATTGTTTTAAGTGAGTTTTCATCTCCCCCAATGCCTGATAGGTGGCTCACCTAGAGGTCCTAAATCTATCTCAACCCCTGACCAAATTAACTGGTCAATTTCATCAATTTCATTTTGACAAATCTCACCTTTCTATCCTCAGACATCTCATACAAGTTAAAATACTTCTTCATACTAGACAACCAATCAAGAAATGTTTTGGAATTAAATCGACCATCAAACTCGGGTGTATCTACATTGATTTTCTATAGCCATCATCACAAGGATCATGCCTAGGATGTTCATGGTGCCTAACATATAGGTTTTCAACATTCTCATTCCCATCAATGATTCGAAAAAACTAAAAGCGGTACGAGGTGTTTTTCTCCGGACGAGGCGAGGCGTAAGCTTCGAGGAGGAGCGAGGCGGAGGCCTCGATTTGAAGACCTAAAAGTTCTCAAAAAATTATTAAAAAAATTGTTATTACATTTTGACAACAAAATTACGGACAACACTAGTCATGTTAACATTGATAGAATTTAATACTACTCAAGTTTTTGTATGCAAGCAGATACAAAATGCAGGGGAATCAAAATGCTTAAGGACATGTTTGGAATTGGAACTGGAGCTGAAGATGATGTTGTTGCTGCCTACCTAAATTTTCTACTCCAACGAATTCAACAACACAATGATTAATAAGTAGCCACTTGTATACACACACTCTAAAGTCTAAAGGAATGCAATTATAATAAGAGGCATAAAATTAAGCCTTACATTCTATTTCATGGGAGTATTATTTATTTTTTAAATTGTTGCTCCAACACTCTAATTAACAAGTAGCCAATGAAAGATTAGGTGCAAATAATTAGCCTTCAAATACTGGAATACTCGATGATGAACACAAGTTCATAAACTAAATGGAATGTTACAAAATATACAAATTGCACAGTATCCTCCTTGTGATAGTAATTTGTAAAGAGATACAAAAAAAATTGCTGAAGGTACAGGACACCATGACACAATCACCAGTATAATATACCAAAAAAAAAAAATTGGTCTTGATTCCAGTTTGGTACGACTTACAAATTGCACCAATATAAACCATATACACGTTTAATCGCTGAAGGTACAGGACAAAAAAGTCACTTGGTAATCAATATTTAGACCCCCAAAAATTACAGAAATTAAAAAAATAAAGGATACAGAGTCAGAAGAAGACGGATGAAGAAGAAAAGAAGAAAACATGGTGTAGTCGACATCGCCTAGCACGAAGCCTTCAATTGACGGAAGAACAGCAGTCAGTACTCGGTACTTACCTGGTGAGGTCTCGCGAGCCTTCGATTGATCTGATATTATACTTAGAGATTTTTTAAGCCAAATCAAGGCCCACACCTCGCGACGCCCTGAGGCCTCAGCCAAATAAGGCGTAAGACTCATTAGTTCCAAGTGAAGCGACCACCTCGCAACAGAAATCTTCCGCCTCGGTATGAGGCGCGCCTCAAGGGGCACGCCTCAAACGCTTATTCAAACGTTGATTCCCATTATTCCCCTAAGGTTCCACTACAGGCTGTCTTTGTTCAATGTGTAATCATATCATTCATTTGACCCAGTTGTGCAACTATGGCCACTAATTGGTCCTAAATTTCTTCTAAAACGGCTCGAGTACGTGTAGTCATGATGCAAATGCAAGTGAAAAGCTGAGACTATAGAAATTTAATTGAAGCAATATTAAAATTACAAGTCTAAGCCTATGCAATCGCAATCTCAAAATCTACTGATAATAACCGCATCATATGCAACTAGACTGGAATAATATGCAATTTTAAAAGAACAAATCAAAAACAAGCATTCAAAAATTTTAGAACTAATGAACGAATGAAATGCAAGTGATTAAATATCGAAAATCCGAACATTCAAAATAAAATATTTACTTTTACTTTTTTTTAATGGACCTAATTGATCAGAAAGTATGTGCCTCGGGTGAAAAGTCGTAAGGTTAAAAGTTTAGGGCTGTCATGACTTACATATTTATAATAAAAAGAAACTCTAATAATCTCAAACCAATTAAAAATTGGGTCTCTAAATAAATAAACCAATAAATAACAAGTCAACGAACTAAGTAAATAAATAGACACTGATAAATAAATAACTAAATAGTTAATCATCCCCGACAACGACATCTCATGGATCGATCCTATCAACAGCCAAAGCTATTTTACTTTTGTATGAATTTAAGATATGACAAAACGAATCAATTCACCTGCGTTCTCTTTGTTTTCAAGGAAAATTAATTGAAATATTATAAACACAAGAATTTATTAGAGGATACGAAAGATAGAACATTTATGGAATACAAGGTGTCTTCTTAAGTGAAAAAAACAACGAAAACTAAAAAAACCAAAAATATAGAATCAGATTGTACAGACTTCCACTGTTGTCTGAAACCCCAGCACTCCTCTAGAGCTACCAACATCAAGCTCAAACGGATGCCAAAATAGTTTTTTGATCCCCTAACAATCCAAAACGAATTCAATGATACTTGTATGGTGTTCAGTCTAACTGCACCAAAAGATCACAAAGAAGCTTCAATCCCAGAAAAATCTTAGCATCCTTCGCACCAATGAAACCCTGAACTTAATGATCAGGAAACCTCTAGGTAGATGAACAAACCCAAACCTCCTCAAATATGCAGAACCTGAATACTCTAAGCAGAATGGTAAAAAAAAAATTTGAGTGACACTCCCTATCTCGTATATACATCACACTAACAAATTATAGAGGTTTGCACTTGTAATACGTTATCAGTTTTAAGTCGATTTTAGAATTATTGACTAAAAAATGGCCTAAATTGTTTAGCACCTTAGCCATCCCGAAAGATGAGGAAAGGGAAAACTGAAGTTGAGTAAGCATATGGACCGAGTAGATAAAAAGTATTTACATGGAAACATTTCAGATGACTAAGAACCAAGGTTGACTGTTCGTAGAGGAAGAAAATTGCACCTGCTGACAAATGAATTGAGATTACTTGTCAGCTACAAAATAATGAAATCACATATTCAACGTATCTTATTGCATATTAGAAGTATAACACAATCATGGTGCATAACTACTGGTGTTATCAATTAGAGTTTTTCTCTCAACATTTGCAAGGAAAAATAAAATGTTGCAGAGCAGAAGGTACTTTTTTTTCTCCAGTTGAGTTTGGATGCTAGGATTAGCAAGAACGGAATTCCATGCCTCTTCATTTTTATAACCTGTCATTAGATAAAGATGAGAAAGGGGATTTAGGTCTCCATAAAACATTCTTAGCTGTATATAGGAGAAAACTTAATACCTACAAGAGTAACAAAACCCTTACAATTATATGATAGAAAAGGGGTATAAGCTAATGATATATGCGATATAGGTGCAAAATTGATTTACATTTTGAATATTAAATGGTTAGAAAAGAATCAAACCATCTAAAAGAGCTTAAAAGAGCAAATGACTAGATATTATGGAATATCAAAATTTGCAGTTCTCTTTTATACACAAGTGGGAAAAGATAAACAGATAGGGAATGGGTAAGAGCAACAATGAAATAGAATAGTTTGTAGCCTCAAATTTGATTGCACAAGCATATAAAATAAATGAAAAGCTTTTTATTTCAACTCACCAACATAAATTTTGGTAGTTTTACAATTAGTTTTGTACACAAAATTATACGCATGTCAGACACCGCATCCAATGACACCGTCCATGTAACAAACCACACAACAACCATAGAGGAATGTCTCACTAGAACAAGGTAGCCAAGTTGGTCCATTTGAGGCCCTAGGCAAGTACATTTAAGCCAATCCTTCACAATAGACTGCCCATGCGGAATCATACAGGTCCACCTGCTTTGCTAGCAGCGTCCACGCAAGGTAGTCTATTGAATCAATGCTTAACCCCCATTCATAGGACCATCTACTTTTAATGTTTGATAGCCATTGGTAGTGTCCACTATCAGTTCTAGCAATCCATGTTTCCACCACTAGGATCGCCTCGCACAAAAGAATTAGTCGAGTAGACACTTTTGCAATCCTAGTGAGCATCTTCATGGTACACAACCAATATGAGAGCTCAGAGTCTAGGTTATGATCCATTTAAGATCATTATTTAATGAGTATCATTGAAGTTTAGTTGCTTCAAAAGTGAAACATGAATGTTCAAAAATTTGATGATTTCAACTGGAAAATACAATTATGTTTGTTGTAAATTATGTGTTCTGGTAGTTATAATTGATAAATTTAAAATTTTAAAAAAAACACCAAAAGAGAACAATTTGCAGGGATGATAAAGAGCTTTAAGTAACTCGGGCATAATTAAGGCCTTTGTTGGGGGGCCTTGAACCATTATAACTGGCTTTTTACATTATTCATTATTTGCAGGGATCTTTGTGGTTTTATTTCATCTAACACATCTAGCAGAATATCCTCTTATAGCTAGGAAGTATGAAAACAAGTAAAAGAGACGAGAAAGAACTGAAAAAGTAAAATAATGTCTCAGATACAAAGCACTAATCACGTACATACTGCTCTGAAGAGCAACTTTAGTAAATTCAGCATAAACAGAATCTTTCAGACATCAAAAAACATTTAAGCTATAGTTATCTTTTAAGACATTTGTTTGAGAAAAAGTTGATTCTCCAACCTACTTTAAGGATGTTTATATATTTCGCCACTAATTAAGCATATAAAATTTTCTATTTAGACTTTCTGGTCAAGGAAAAAATCCCACAACAGAAAGAAATGGAAATTAAGTAGTAGGGAAGTAGCAAACACAGATACCCTCCAGTTAGAACAAATTTTGGCATACACATAAATCAAGAAAATTAAAGACAATAATACAAGAGATACGTGGATCGCCCAAATTGAGAAAAATCATGGGTAAAAGGCAAAAGATATTATTATAATAAAGTGTGAAGAATACAAATTGTGAATCTCTCTGAAGCGGCCAATACTAAGAAAGAAAAGAGAACCTAAACCCTAGCTACAATAACATATACTCCCTCCGTCCCTTAATATAAGTCGTTTTAGAGTTGTGCACAAGTATTAAGGAAATAATTTTATAGCATTAAATATAATATCAATTGCTTATTACCATGTATTGGAAAAAGAGCAAAAAAAAGTGAGAATCAAAATTATATTTAATACTTGGGATAATATTGGAAACTAAGCAATTAATGTTTACTTGAAATTCTTAAACGACATATATTAAGTGACAAAAACACTTCTAAAATGACTTATATTTGGGAACGGAGGGAGTATTTAGCTTGGCTAAAAACATAATGGGCCAAAAAAAAATGTAACAGGTTGGGCCTTGGAGGCTATGACCTAGGGTTTTTGAGATATTGGAGAGAAGAGATAGAGATTTCAGAGTTTTAGAGAAGAAGAGAATAGAAATTAGGTTAAGGAACAAAGAAGAAATTGAGATACAGAGAAGATAAAAGTGAGAGAAAGAGAGAGATTGAGAGCAAACATGTTTCTCAGTTTTCTATTATCATTCAATGCATAAGAGATCAAATAACAAACCATGTAGCTATTTATAAGACTTACAACTTGTTGTAAAAAGAAAGATTAAACTACACCACCTATCTCTTAACCTACTCCTTCATAACTACTTATATTAATTACCTCCCATATATACTACTATCTGGCAATCCCTTCGCCTTAGAAAATCCATGACCTCATGGATTAAGAGACAAATCTGGATAATAGAATTGGAGCAGATCTTCATTTTCCCATGTGGCAACATCCATGCTACCATGCTTCCATTGAACCAAATATTGATATATTATCTTAACCCCCCCCCCTCCCCCCGATAGAATTTTCTGTGCTTCAAAGTCTTAAGGGGACCCATGTCAAAAGTCCCTTCAGAGGTAACTGGTGGCAATGTAGAGTGCACCACTAAAGAGCCCACATGCTTCTTGAGTTGAGACACATGGAATGTAAGATGTATCCTAGAGGTGCTAAGCAATTCCAACCTATAAGTAACTGTACCGACTCTGTCAAGGATTTTGTAAGGACCATAGAATTTTGGGACCAATTTCATATTTTCCTTGGAGAAACTGACCTTTGTTTGTAGGGCTGTAGCTTTAGATATACAAAATCCCCAACAACAAACTCTCTTTCTATTCTGCCTTTATCTGCTTGACTTTTTATCCTCTGCTGAGACTTGGCTACGGTCTCTTTGAGCACTTCAATTTGTTGTTTCTTTCTTTCTAAAACTTCTTCCACTGCAGCTATATTTGTTCCTTTTGTAGAGTCAATACTGAGCCATAAAGAACTTTATAAGGGGATTCTTGCAGAGAAGTGTGATATGTAGTATTGAACCACCACTCAGCCATAGGCAACCATGAACTCCATTGTTTAGGTGAATGACTGCACATACATCTTAGATATTGCTCTAGGCATTGGTTTATTCTCTCAGTACTTCCGTCACTTTAAGGATGGTACGTTGTACTTATGTGAAGCCTAGTTTCCACAATCTTGAATAAAGCTTGCAAAAAGCACGAAGGAACATAAGTTCCCTATCACTTACTATGGAACTTGGAAGGTCATGCAACCTGAAAATGTGCTCAAAGAATAGTTGTGATAATTGTTTGGCTGATATTGGATGAGCAAGTGAAATGGGTGTATCTACTGAATCTGTCGGTCACCACCCAAATGATTTCATACCCCCTAGAATTTGGGAGGCCATTAATAAAGTGCATAGCAATATCTCTCTAAGACTGTTCTGGTATTGGCAATGGTTGTAGCAGCCCTGGTGTCTTCACATTTTCATGCTTGGAGAACTGACACACTGGACATTCTGCTATTCATTCAGTGATGTCCCTTCTCATGCCAACCCAAAAGAAATATTGTTCAATTCTTTTTAGAGTAGCTCTCACTCTTAAATGACCACCTACCCCTTTCTCATGCAATTCCTCGTATATTAGCTTCCTTAGATTTCCCGAGAACCAACAACCCACCTGCCTCTGTACTTGAGTAACCCATGGCTTAGTTCATACTCATTAGGTCCCATGTTTGCAACTGCTAATTCAACCATAACCTGTGCAAGGCCTGCATCCCCCTCATAACTGTCAATTAATTGAGTCATCCAGGCTGGTTAAGCAATGGTCAAGTATTGACATGCAGATTCTCTCTGGTAGTCTGATAACTCATTTTTATCAATTTAGTGTAGCTAAACTGGTCTTACCATGGTGTGGAAAACTCAAGGTAAGAAGATTGTAATTAAGATGAATATTTCCCTATTGCTGTAACCAATTAACTCCCAATATGGCATCCCAGTTCTGCAATTTAAGGACCAAGTTGTGGTGCTAAACTGATAATTGTCAACACTCCAATCAAATTGGGGACAACAAGTCTGACTATGTATTTCTGTTCCATTTGGAAGACCAACTGTTATGGTTTCTTCAACCTTGACTAAGGGCCTGTTTGTTTTGCTCTTAATAGGGCTGAATGACTCTGAATCTGAACGATTCAGTCATTCTGTTTGTTTACAAATTTTAAAATCTGAATTGGGTTTAATCCATTTGAGCGATTCTTTTAAAAAAATTGGTCTGAATCGGCTGAATAACAAGTTTTACCCAAATAACCTCGTTGCTCTCGTTTCTCTCTAGCGCAGGTCGTCATCTCTTCTCTGCATCTCCATCTCCATCTTCTCTGCATCGCTAGTCCATCGTAGGTAAACTCTCATCTCTGCGTCGCTACTCCATCTCCCTAATTTGATCTTGTTTCTTCCTTTTTATGGTGGGTATGTGATTCAGATTAATAGTTAGGGCTAAACTGAAAGTGAATAGTATGAAATGGTGAAAGGGAATATGTCAAAATTTCAATGAACCTGTGCTACATTCTGCAACCATTAGTCCATTACCATGCTTTATGAAAGGGGGAAAGCTATATATTCAAACTTCATTTCATACCATTTCAAACTTATGTTTTTTCTCTGAATTTCATGTGTTCTTCCAATTCTTTTTTATTTAAGTGATTTATCTTGTATGCAATTTTTTCATGCCAATTTTGATGGGTTTAATATCTTATTTGCTAAAATTTTGATGTGGGTTTGTAGGTAAATAGTCTAATTTGACTTACTTGCTGTTTATATTGCCTTTGATCATTAGATAAGATGGGTTTTACTCAATTTTCTGATTTTCCCAAGTTTATTTACTTTGCTCTAGGTGTACTCAGCTGAATATTAGTTATATAATTAGAAGCATGAGTCTACCTTTCACAAACAGGCCTAAACTGAAAGTGAATAGTATGAAATGATGAAAGGGAATACTGTAAATATTTCAATGAACCTATACTACATTCTGCAACCATTACCATGCTCTATGAAAGGGGGAAAGCTAGAATTTTGTGGGTTTGTTTGTTTGTTTGCTTGCTTGGTATCTGTTTGGGGATTGATTGTATTGAAAGAGAAGAGTAGGTTTGTAAATGGCAGAACAAGGCTTGGAAGTCTCTTTTGATGTAATTTTTGTTGGAAATTAACAAAAAATAGTGATTTCCATAAATAATAGATAATTTAGCTCGATGTTAATCAGGGTATTGCTTATTTGGGGTTCCATTTTTTTGTTAATAGATTGGTTGTACCGATTTGGATGTGATTAAAAACAATCACCTTATCACAAGGAAATAACAAAAAGAAAAGGGAACCTCACAAGTCACTGCCTCATTGTAATTATGTTTGGTTGTTATGCTAATTTTGTATTTTGTATTATATTGAAAGATCACTGAACTAAATCAAGGTTCTGCTGCAATGAGACATGACAAAAACCTTTATTGTTATTGTTTTTAATACACCTATGATAAAGGTTCATAAAATCAGCTATGTTATAATGAACATTGTTACTTTTCATTAACTAGTAATGTGGCCATGTGGGCTCTTTATAATTTAGGTAGTACATAATCTATTGGAGTACATTATTTCTTTCTATTGGAGTCTTCATGTAATCATTGATGATAGAATTGAGCCAATTGATCTAAAAAGTATATTTGCTTATAGTAGATTTGTTTATTGTTAGGATTAGAATCTCTAAATTCATCATTTTATTTGTGTTAGGCATGGAACAATCGGGTGAAACTCAAAATCAAAGAAAATCAAGAGTGAGTTGGAGAAATGAAAATGTAATGAAAACTACCACAATTGATGGAGATGATGAACAATATGAAGAAAATCATGAAGGAGAGCAAGATGCAGTGCAATGGGGCCCTCAAGGCGTACAATATATGAACAATTTACGCGACCAAATTGCTCGTGAACTATAAAGTGACTCACTGAAATTAATGTAATTTTATTATTATGTTGACATGTTTGTTTAACTAGTTTCATTTCTTATTTTCTATGAAACTTGGGTTAAAATTGTTTGAATTATTCAATACTTTGTTTGATAATTTATTTGATTTATTTATTTTTATTTGTTGTACAATGAATATTGTATTTAATTTTTTTAAATACGTCAAGACAAAATTATATACTTGTTCAACATAGTTTAGAAGGGTAAAATAGTAAAATACTGTTATTTAGATATTTCAGACATATCAATTATCAAATAACTTTTTTCATTCAGATTCAACTCATTCAGATTCAGCTCATTCAGATTCAGATTCATTCAGTTTTTATCAAACAGCCCCCAAGTCCTTAAGTCTTTGTGCCATTTCCTCGCTAATAAAACTTATTAGTGTACTGCCACTGTCAACTTACATCAAAATTTCTTTACCCCCACTAATTCCTTTAAGAACAAAAACCTGTTGTCTTTTTGGTTGACCGCAAGATTCCAAAGTAGCTAATGTATGGCTACCATTGTGGTGATCATTGTCAGTCTTCCCTTGATGTTCAGTCTCTATTGCTGGTTCCTAATCAAACATAGGAGGTCCTGTGTACTCCTCTGCTGCTTGATCTTCACGTACTATCATGAATGCCCTAGGATTTTTAAAATGGTACCCCAAGGTAAACTTGTCATCACAATAGTAGCGAAGCCCTTTTGCCCTCCTTTACTCCCTTTGCGTTGCTGTAATTGGTTTTGGTTTATTAAAGTCAGACTTTGGATAGGTAAGTAAAGGAGTTTTGGTAGTAGCAGATAAGGTCAAGTCTTTTCTCTGAGTATTGGAATTAAATTGTGAGTTTGAATGGGACTGAGAATTGATAGGAGGCTGCAAAGTTCTGGAATAAGTGTTTGATTTCTAGGGACTGGAGTCTCATTATACTTCGCTTGCTTAAAAGCATTGAAAAGTAATATAGGATCAAGGAGCTTCACCATTTTCTTAGTCTCATCACTTGGACCTCCAATAAAACATCCTACAAAGAATTCCTCAGAGAGTAGAGGAATCTTTTCCAGCAACCTTCCCTTTTGCCTTCCAAATGCATCATAATAAGCATTTACACTTCCTTGCTGCTTCAGTAGTTTAAACTGCTCATAGATGTTATCAGTCCCTGCCTCAGTGAATCTGGCTATGAATTCGTCAGCAAAAAGCCTCCAATTCAGGCCATGTTTGCCACAAATGTATGCCTTGTACCAATACTTCGGTGGTCCATGTAAGTGCATAGCACCAATAGCAATCCTCCTTAGAGATTGAATTCCATAAATCTCAAAATATTCCTCACAATCTTGTATCCAACTTTTAGCATCATCTCCATCAGTAAATGAAGGAAACACAAGCTTCAAGTGTTTGAGTTCCTTATTCTCCTCATTTTCCTCACTGTACATGTTCCTCTTCCTCCATGGAGCTTCATCTTCCTCATTATTTCTGGACCTTCTCTCTCAGCATGAGTAGGAATGTAGGATCTCTAAAAAAATCCCTAACTTCATTATTTCCAGTATGTACTGGTCTCTTGCCTCCTCTTTTGTCACCAAAAAGGATTTATAAAGCCTTATTCACTGTCTGAGTTTCTTTGCTTGAGTAACTCATTCATTCCACTCATAAAATAATCCATTTTCTCATCAATGAGCTGCAGTTTTTCATTAGTATACTCTCTGTAACCAAGGAAATCCTGCTGTAGCATTTGGTTGGACATATGTTGAGATGTTCCTGCCATTTCTCTTATGAAATAGGAAGGAAAGTGATCCTTAGAGTCAAGTAAGAATCTGAGTTTTTGAAATTGACCTAGCAATAACAATACTACCAGATTTTTGAGTAAATGAGCTTGAACATTTGCTTTTGTGTTGAAATGGACTTCTTTGTGAACAATACAAGTATCCGAAACTTGAACAATTGATTAATCTCTACTAGCTTAAAGCTTAGTCTGAGAACAAAAGCTAAGCACACAAGGATCAAAATAGTACCTGAACAAGTAGTTAACAATATATTAAGTTATTAACAACTAGTTGAGGACTTTTCACAAACAGTTGGTGTATATTTTTGAATTTTTTAAAACTAAGTTTAAGCAAGGAAATCTTACCTTACTAGTGTTAGGGTTTCGTGTTGGCTGAGGAGGGTAGATATCCACGAAGAGTAAAACAGGTAAGCAATTACTCGAGTAACACGTGACAAAACTCTTACGATCCAAAAGACTTTTTGAGTATCTAGGATCTAGAGAGCCTTCATGTCTAGAGAGAATAAAAAGGTTCCTTCTAATAGAATGGAGGAAGTATTTATAGAGCTTTCTGAAAAGTGATCACATGCCTAGCACATATCCAAGTCATGTGCCTAACATGTGACCTCAAGGGAAATTCCAGAAATACCCTTAATTACCCGATTAACGCCCAAATTATCTTGTCATGTCCTTCTAGCCACCAATTCAATCCCTCAATCAATTTCCAAAATGAGTCGCCTCCATGAGTCTTCTGTCTTGGGACTCGTGGAGGATTCTCTAAGGTCTCGCTCATTTATTTTCGGTTTATTAGTCATTCATTCAATTCTTTTAGGTCATATGTGAACTCTAATTTCTACTTGGGCCCACATTTGCCCCATGCACGTGAGTCGCACCTTTGGAGTGACGGTCGCGCAAAATACTTGAGTTATGCTTCAATTTTTTAACAATCAGCAGATCTCGATCTTGCAAGCCTCAAAATCCTAGGAGATGAAACCCTATGGCAAGGGTCGAACCCTAGGAGGCGAGCCCAAGGGGCTCTCCCAGGATATCTTTGAAAAATCGTTTATCAAATCTCTCTTAATCTCATTGTTTCCTTAATTTTTTGGAAACTAAATCACAATAAATCAAATTAAATCTGGAAACTTCATATTACCAAATAAAAATCAAATCCTTTCTTTTTTAGGAACAACGTTCATATAATAACTAATATATCATTTTTTTTTACTTGGCACTTTGCAGTTGGTAGTCATGTCCCTGCTAGTTTAAAGGGATTAAACAAAGAAACATTCCCACCCAAAAGTCCAAAGCCAATTTAGGTTGATATCTTTTTTCACCAGAACCACGCCCACTTTTTTATAAAATCCACATAGCAAAGAAGTCTGCTCAACACAAAACACCATTAGGTCTAATTCCTCTACAGACTGCGGTAACTCAAATAATCCCGAGCAACCTAGCATGTGAAGTGTTCTTAGACCGTATAAATCACACATCCGTTTCGGCATCTCAGTAAGGCTTAAACAATCAGACACATCAAGCAAGTTTAGTTTCTGGAGGCAACCGGTTGTATCAGGTAAGAGCCTTGTACAAGAATTAAGTCTCAGTGATTGCAAATTTATCAGCCCTCCAATTTCCTCTGGGAATGCACTCCGCTCGTTACAAGTTACGCTGATTTTCTTAAGAGATCATTGTCTCATAGTCCACCAGGCAATTTATCCAAGTCACGACAATATTCGATCTCAATCTCCACAAGATTTGGGAACATATTAGCACCATTGTCCAAAGCGTTACCAATCTCGCACATAGTCAATGAATTTTTAGGCAAATTCCTCAGATTTAAAAGTAAATGCAGTACCAAAGGATGAAGAAATCGAAACATGCTCCAATCTGATTCTCTTTAAGCTGTAGAAATTAACACAAGGCGGGCATAAAGAGGTTGTTTTAACTTTTCAACAAACTCCTTGGGAAGGCTATTTCCTCCTATCTCGAAAAAAACAATCTTTTCCTCAGTTCTAATAGCCTCTTGGTTGCAGTGGTGGATAGCTAGCTATCTTAGCATATCATGATGGGTAACAAATTGACCATTACAATAGCCATCAAGGTCACTTGAATCATTTTTCATTGCTTGCATTTTTTTTCCAGGCAATTTCAATCAATTTCAATCGTTCTTTTTCCGAACCATATTACCTTGATTACATATTGGTTTTTTCCCTCGGATATTAAAAAAAGCCTAATACTTTTGGGAACTCAAAGCGGCACTTCAATACAACAGTCAAACAACAAACCACAAAGGAAGCAAGGTATCATAGTAGGACCACCCTAGATGGGCAAACCCTAGGGTGGCCGAACCCTAGGGGGCCATGTAAGAACTCAACTTTTATGAATAAAGATGAATTTTTTTTCTAAATATTATTTTTAAATATTATGATGTGAATTTGATATAATGTTATAGTTGTGGGTAACATTTACAAATTTTGCAAAATAAGCAAGTTGTCATAAAATATTCAATTGGTCGGGGAGTATTCGTTTTATCAGGGAATATTCGTACGACGGCACAATCATTGGTGGACCCTACAACGGAATTATTGTCGGAGTTAGAAAACGACAGAAATATCTTTTTATAAAAATAACGGCGAAAGTTTTACCGTTAACTGTTGAAATACCCGTTGATAAAAGTACAGTAATGCGTGTGCTTGCATAGTAGCACACGGTATTGTACATTGTCTATGATTATTGATGTTTACGTGAGAAGTCACTCGGTTTTATTCAATAATTGCCACAGTAATTGTTGCACAGTATCTCATATTATTGATTCAATTATTGTCACAGTTTCATCTGCACAATATTTTATATTATTAAATCAATAATTGACGAGACACAATTATTCATATTATTAGTTAGCATTATTGACAATATAAATTTAATATAATCAATAAACATATTTATTTATTATTCATGAAAATTAAATTTAACATAATCAATAAATCTTTTTATTTTTATTTTAATTTTTTTATAAGTGATTTAAATTTTTAGTGTTTTATTTTACTATTGAAGTTAAATTTACCAATGTATCTACTTGCTATTTTTGTTTAAGTATATGTTTTGAGTCTATGAACTGTAATGTAGTGTTAATTATATATAATATATTCGTGAGTAATTTTTTTATGTTTAGTGTACCTGTGAATTGAGATATATATAATATTTATTTAAAAAAATGCACATTAAAATAACTCATCGCTTTATGAACGACTAGTCGGGCAGCTAGTCGACTAGTCGCTTAAGCAGTCGGCCACCGACTCGCCTCGACTTAGCGCCTTAACAACTTAATTGAGAAAAGGAAAAAATCCCACAAACGAAAAAATGGAAATCAAGTTGTACCCCATTAAGGAAGTAGCAAACACAAAAATACCCTCATCTCCATATGCCCAAAGGCCCCAAAAGAAGTGTTAGGCTAGACATGGCCCTGATTTAGGGATACAAAGAGGAAAAAAAGATATATATATATATATATACAAGAGAAAATTAGGGAGGAAAAAGAGAAATAGACAGATAGATCTCAGTAGGAGGCGGTCCAAGGAAGGCAATAGGTGTGAGAGAAATCGCTTCTTTTCATATATTTCATCACTTAATCCAAATACAAGGCAATAGGTGTGAGAAGATAACTTGTTGGAAAATAAAGTTTATGCAGATCATATTCATCAACTGACAAAAATGACAAGAAGCAACTATCCAACAACATTTGTCGCACAATTCCAAGAAATAATAAAACGCCTAATATCTGAACTAGCGAAATAAACCTTGGGAGAGGTGCACTATCTAGTGAAGTCCTAGCAACTGCTTTCACACAACTCCAAGCTACAATAAACACAGCCATCCTTGTTCTTGTCATGCATCAACGTATATTTCGACTTAGGGAAGTGAACCTTCATTGAGGTGCACTATCAAGTAATGTCCTACGCAGCTATCATCTGCAGTTTTTTTTTTCTACGATAGAATTAAAAAAAGAAAAAAAATGGCAGAAAAGATAGAATACAACCATAGGGGGGAAAGAAGTTCACCCACCCTATAATAAGTTTAAATAAAGAGAAAATACTCAATGAGAGGGCAGCTTTGCAATCACTAGAAAGATCAGACACAGAAACACCCAATATGCAATCTGTTAAAGCAATGACCAGAATCATTCTTTTACAAATTGGATTGATTGACAACAAAAAATATACTTACTGCAAAAACAAAATTAGTTTTTGACATATAAAAGAAGAAATTTTATTTATCACTGTACTCAAGAAAATCAAAAGCAAAAGAGCATTTAAAAAGATGCAGCCTCCAATTACACAAATCAATCATAGGGGAACCCCTAAAGGGCCCCAGATCATAACACCATAAAATTGGTGTAAGATCCTTAAATCCAGTACTTTGACATTTATACCAAACATTGGATCAAAATAACAAGCGAAAAATAAAAATTAGAGTGATTCGATTTCTGTATTTCCAACTGAGAGTCCTAATATATTAAAGTGGCTTTTGGAAGTATAAATGGAGAAAAAAAAAGGTTAGTGATTTCACTTTAATGTTTAGGTTTTCAGGGCAGCAAGCTTACTTTTCTGCAATTGTCTACTCGTGTTCTTTTTTTCTACATCTTTCTCCAACAATGACAAACAAAAAATCCCCACAATGCTTATATTAAATTAGAGTATCAAACCTTACACCCAACTATAAAATCATATAACATCAGTTATCAAGAAGGATGACGTAGCGGTATTCATGCTGAAGGTCTCATTTGCATTGCAAATTTGTTCAGCCGAACGTTTTGAAATGCACAAAAACTATGATCACAACAATCTCTAGTACTCCAATCCAGCCAGCATGAAGTACACTTTAACCCTTTTTATGAACAAAGATGATTAACAATCAAGTGGCATTGATATGTAGGTTTAATCAAAATAGCTGACTATAGTAAATAGATATGCACACCGCCACAATTAATTCAATCTTACTTAACACGCTTATGACCATAACTATTTCTTTACCATGAGAACCTACATATCACAAGTTAAGTTTAGCCAATTTTTATATTCACCTGATATAATAGATAGATACAAACATCATTTTAACTATATTCCATTACCTTTGAACCATACCTAAATATTAGACTAGCTTCGGTTTCAAAATAAAGGGCCACAAAAAAGTGCTAACTAACACAACTATACCCAAATGAGCAAAAAAAACCCACAACAGGAAACAATATGTTTGTAAATATCAGTATTCATTAATAAATCATGTTCGAAATATATAAAGAAAATTAAGCAAGCAAGATAAAAATTTCCAAAGACCTTTTCCCCCGTGCTCATTATGAAACTTGAATTTTCCTTTTCCAATTTGCATATGGGCCTGAGGCTTTGTAAATCTGCAGCAAGTTGAACGAGGGAAAAATCATAATCCATTTTGGCGAAATCTTTTGCTTGCAACTAATAGAAAAGGAGAAATAGTAGGGAAAAAACAATACAAACATACCCCTGTGATGCCTTGTGTTTTGGATGCCTTCTGAAGTTTCTGCTTTGAGAATTTTTTCCATTAGTACTCATATTGCTAATTGCATTATCTTTTCTAGGATTCCCCTGAAGGAGTTGATGGAATTTTAATTATTGTTGGGTAGAATAGCTCATTCATGCAAAAGTACACAAGTACATCATATTATATGTATACTTGGGATGAATCTGATACATAAACATAGTACGTACACATTTGACAAAACTTAAAGCAATAATGCCTGGGAAAAATTAGTGTGAAACCACGTTAAAATTCATTATTCTGCTAGAGTGTCTCATCCAAACATCAAGTAAAATGGCTATGTTATATAGTCTTTTGTAAGTTTGATTCTACTAGGAATTTTACACTTGTTACATCCTACCATCCTTCTAGGTTTTATCACACAAACAAATATACATATGTAGCAATAAATCAATAAGGAGAAGAGAAGAACCAAAAAAAGTAACCTGATAGAGTGATAAGGCAGGATATGGACCTCTAAAGTTCAAATGGAAAGGCATACTAGGCACAGGGAAGAACATAAATATATGTACAAAATTGCAATTAAAAACCTCTCCTCATCCAAGGCCCAACACAACATTTCTGTCTTCCATTTGTTGACCCACTTCGCTAATGGTGACCAGGTAATAATATGTGGAACTTGTTGGCTTTCTTGCATTCCAAGATGAATTTTTTATCTATTTGTTTTCGTTATAGATAAGACGGAATTGTTTTAACTTAGGAAATATTGGTTACTATGTGCTAGTATAAGGATATGGTATGCATCTGGCTCAACAGGTTTCTGGACAATCTTAGGATGAGTTGGTACCATCCAGATTCACTAAAGAATTCCATAAAACTACACCAAACACTTGATGATTGATGCTAAAACAAATTTTTATTCTATTGAGACAAAACTTCTATTTTTGATATGTAATAAAGTTAATTACTGAGACAGCACCTAATATCCGCTAACTTTTATCCTATATCACATTCTTTGATAAATATACAATAGCTTAGTTTAAGCTCCAAACAACTCCTACTCACAAGTTCTTGATCAGAGACAAAAAGCCAGAAAATTGACCAATGTATTTCTTTGCAGCAAATCCCCGTGATCATATTATAATTACACTTACTAAAGATATTTTCCATGGTTATTTAAGCTAACACTTTTTCCTTATGTCCTGAAAATGATTTAAAGAATGCCAACATTTGTAGTTTAGTTATTTTACCAAGCAACTAAGGGCCTGTTTGATAACCTTTGAATTAATCTGAATGGCCCAAAACTGAATCAGTAAGGTATTCAGCTTGTTTGTTTAGGTTTGATAAGGGTCTGGATGAGTCAGAATGGTTCTCACCTAATCAGCCAAATATTACAAGCTTATTCATTCGGTTGACAATCTGAATGAATTTTTACATAGATACCCTTTACAGTAAAACATACCAACTAGCGATCTCTCTCTCGTCTCAAGACTTCCACAAGCTAAGGTCTCCTCCCTCCCCAGTTGAATCAGCTATTACTCAAGTTTATATTCTTTCAGGACAACGGACGCACAGTATGTCTTCTCTCCTTCCTCTTTTAGGTGCCCTCCTTTATTTCCCATGTAATGGTATAAAATAGTGGGAAATTGGAGGTTAAGCCATGCTTATAGCCTCCAAATATGAAGAAATTGGGCACCTAATGTGCATATCAAATTGGTTTTACCGAACAGCAAGTCCTTGTTTACTGAGCGTATTTGGTGGACTAGAATGAAATTTGACGGTTCCTAGAATACTTCTCGTTATTGATTTATTGTTTGTTTAATTGGAGCCTCTGTTTTGAATGAGCATGCAAGTATCTATGCACAACACAACTGGTCTTTCCATTTCTTAATATAGAATTGGATAAACATGAAAACTTTAGGAAGCTGTCAATTTGTTTTATCTTTAAAGGTAATACAGATGGAGAATATGGGCCAAGTTGAACTATAGAAGGTTTTTCTTTTATTATGAATGTGTGCATACACACATTTTATATTGCCCACACATATTTTATATATATGTGTGTGTATGTATATTGTGAATAGATATTAATGAAATTGTGATGCTAGTTTTAAAAGATACCTTATAGTCAATTTATACCATCATAAAAAGAAATGAGATTTTTTATTTAAAAAAATAATTGACAAATAAGAATTTTTGTAGGTCGATGAGAATATTTTAAATTTTATAAGAATTTTTTTTCAAAAGTTCATTCAGTTGTGTTTCAATAACAATAATAATTATCAAAAAACTTGATCTAAACAATTATGAGGGCTAAAATTGGAAAATACACGTACTCATGTTTTAGACATATCAATTATCAAACAACTTATTTCATTCAACATTCAGTTTTCTGCTTTCAGATTTCTTAGCTATTCAAAAAAATTCATTCAGTTTTATAAAAGAGGCAGTAAAAGTAGAGAACCAAAGCTTATAACAAAAAATAAAAAAATCATAAAGTATTTATCACACTTTATTCTGTATGAATACATACACCTCTTCCTCCTACTACTTCACCTAGTCAACAGAATATTATGTATATAAGAAGATAATGAAAGGAACTAAAATTTACCTGTTGATTAGTGAAAATCGGAGGCCGAAAATTCTGTGGTTGCTGCGGTTGAACTGATCCAAAAGCAGGCTGTAAGGATGAACTGCCTTGTAGTTGCTGGGTAGTATTGGGTAGTTTCTGCTCTTGGTTACCATGTTGAGCAATTCCATTAAAATGCATCATAGCCTGTTGATTGAAATTAAAGACTGGATTATGGGGACCCCTTCCCTGAGAAACTTGCAGAGTGTGATTTGGCATTTGCATTTGGGTAAACTGACCCACATTTTGCATTGGACCCTGCATACAGAACTGCCCATTTGGCAAACTGATATTCTGGTTAATGTATGGGGCTAGGTTCATGGAATTGCGAGGAAAAAGCTGACTTAGTTGAGATAAATTGAATTGATTCATGGCCATGGTATTCAAATTCTGTGGACCATAACCACTTGGGAATTGACCCAAAGGAGACATACCATTTTGCAAGGGAAAAGGCTGGTTGGGTACATTCATGAAAGAATTATTTCCATTTCCCAGATGGGTATTGGAATTGTTAAAAGGAATGGGCATTTGAGGGTTCATTACACCCATTTGAGATTGAATTTGCGGCAATAAATTACTGGGATTTCCTTGAAACTGATTAGATGACATAACCTGCTGAATTTCAACACATCGAATTAGCTAATTAAAACCTGAAAGAAAAAAAATATACATTTGATAATGAAAAATTAAGAGAGGTACCTGCTGAGGAGCTGTAGCGGTGGTTCCATTAGTTTGAACTTGATTTGAATGATAAGGGTGCGAATTGAAGACAGGAACCATTACAGAAATAGATGGAGAAACTCTTAATTTTAGAGAGGTTTGAAGGGGTTAAAGGGTTTTCCTAGGGTTCTAGCGTTTTAGAAGAATGGGTTAGAAATTCTGTGGGAACCCGGAACCTGTAGGGCAGTATGTCCGCGCGTGTACTGATTTGGGCAATATCTGTCGGATTTTACGTATTTAATGTTATAAAATATGAACATGAAATGTAGGATTAGTTACATATTCTAATACATTTTTAAAAATAATTATAATAATAGTGAATTCATAAAATAATTATAAAAATAATATACTTTTCTCATATTTATTTACAATATTAGTGCAATTAGAATTTCTTAATTAAGGGAATTAGTATTAGTACAATTAAGATTCCTTAATTTAGGGATTAGTATTATCATTTGTATGGATTATTTACTATAGGACTCTTCAGTTAGAAACCCTTATACTTTCTTATGTCCGTGCTTTCTTCGTCTCCATTGATTGTTACTAGTGATTTGTTCTTCATTTTCGTGATCGTTATTGGTTCAGTTGTTCGTCATTCTCGTACTTACTCGGTATCGCTGCTTCACAATGGTTTATTTTTTCTCTGTTTATTCACGTTTATGGTTGCAGTAAATTGGGTTGGATATACAGGTTGTACCAGATTTTGATTAGTACCTTTACATGCATGCTAGGAACAAACAGCTAAAGGGATATGAGACTAATAGAGATTTTCCAAGAAGAATTGTACCACATTTTGATTAGTTCGGTCGTCGTTGTATTGTCCTTCTGAATTGTGTTTCGTACTTTGGTTTTTGTTGGATATTCATAACCATTTGTCATGGTTAGTGAGTCTATAATGTTTATTGGAACTTATGTAAATGGAATTACATATTTGATTATATTACCAGTGATTTGACATTGTTTGTTGGTTCGTATTTGTTACTTCTAAGTTGTGTCTGATACATTTGAACGGTGTAGTTGGTAACCAAACATGCATAGAAGGGTAACCATTTTATTTTTTGGTAGTAACCAGATAGTTACAAGCTTGTATTCAGGATATATATTAAGTGTTAAATGTACATGTGAGAGTATACATAGGTTGCTTAAACTGGGTTGAATATACATGTTGTTCTGTTTTGGGTACCATTAAAACTTGTTCTGGTTACTTTCATATAATTAGTAGCCAAGATTATAAAAATATTTTTACATTCATTTTACAACCAAAACAATCAGTAATGACTTTGTTACAAATTAAAGACTAACAGATGTATGAAGGCAACCAATGTAGTTAATCATTAACCATCAATATAAAAAAATCAGTATAAAATATAGTAATATTATATAGTAAACATGGTAGTATTACACAGTAACTAAGTCAGAATTATATACTAACCAAATCCAGATTAGACATTAATCAACATATATTTACTTAGTATCCATAACATAAAAACATATTTTTCCATGCATTTTACAGCAAAAACAATCAATATAAAAAACATCAATATATACTTAAAGATCCAACAGTTGCAGGAAGGTAACCAATGTATCGAATAAGTAACCATCACTATAAAAAATATCAGTAGAATATACATTAAAAGTATACAACAACCAAATAAACATTATACAGTAACCAAATCAATAATAAACAGTAACCAATTTATATGTATTTAGTAACCAGAATATAAAACATATTTTTACATGCATTTTGCAATCAAAACAGTTAGTATACTGACTTTGTGACCAATTAAAGAGCAAAAAACTTAAGAAAGGATAATCAATATACGAGTATGTCGTAACCACGGGGTAACTATATGCATATAAACTTTAAACTCAAATACATCAGTATACAAATCTGTAAAGAATCAATCAACAATCAGTATAGTACGTAAGTTTCTGGTTACTGATTGTAAATCGAAAGCATAAGCACAATCGTAATGTTGTTTGACGATCTCGAAGTTGCTGTTGATCTTCTCCGATTTTTTTCGATCTCAAAGTTGCATCGCCGTCAAAGTATTCGTCTTCTCCGATTTGTCGTTGTTCTGTTTTTCTTTATTAGTTTGAATTTAGGATCAATTGGTTGCAAATATGAAAGTCGGTAACTGGCGTGTAGGGAGTTAATGTTCCGTAATTTTAGCAACGTGATATTGTGTTGCATTATTTTTGTAATTATTTTGTGGATGTTTTATTTTTGTAATTACTTTCTAATTGTTGTATATTAGTGTTAAGGACCCTAAAATGTATTCCTCCATCTTGCAATATAACTTTTGATCTTTTGATCTTTCTATATTTCCTTTGATTTTCCAAACAATTATGTAAATGTGTCTATAAATAAAGGTATTATGAAGAGAATAAAGATACATGAGATATATTACTCTTTCACAATTTCCTTAATCATCATCATTCTTATTACTTTTTACATTGTATGACTCTAAATATATATTATATGCTTATATAATTTTATAACACTTATGCACCAATTTCTACTAAATTTTGGAAAGAAAGTTGTCTTTCTATTATTCTTCAAATATTAAAATTTATTTATGTAGTTTTGTCAACTCACTGTAAGTTTTCTTTTTAAAGAATTAGTAATTATCCTATTTATCTGTCTTTATGTTTTATGTTCATAATTTTAGTGATTTTTAATTGATTAAAAATTTATGAGATTTGGGTGTTTAGGATTCGGAGTATAGCATATGTATTTTGATAGTATATTAGTCCAGAGAAGGAAATGATGTAGAAATTTCAATCATTAATCTTTTTCCTACACTTATTTTTTTATAAACTAGGTTAATTAAGGTGTGTTATGGTCCTATGGATGTAAATATATATCTTCGTGTTTGAGAATAATTAGTTGTACACGTGGTAAAAAATATCATAATGCAAGTGTGAAACAATGCTATATCAATTACCATAAGTAGGTAATCATCTAAAAAAATATAATATTTGTTACTTAAAATGTGTTAGTGGTATGCATTTAGAGAAGTTGCTTCAAATTTTAATAATTGAGATGAGATACTTGGGCATGGTGTAAGGTTGCCTATTATACGTGCACTATTCTTATATAACACATTTATGTACCTTTTCATGTGCATGTATTTTTATTCAAGAAAATAAGTTGTGTTTGCTCTTGGAATTAAAATAAAAATAATATTCGATTTCTTTTAGTCATGGTAATTACTTTATTTTAGTAGGCATGAGGACTATTACAAAATACAAACTTTGTCACATATGAAGCCAATTTTCCATCAATTGGTTCATTTTGAATTGTTTGACGCTTTGAGCAAAGAAAGTTTCTTACTATATGTGATGCCCCCAAAATAGGTATACATCACTCATTCTGAGTCGCCAAATACATAGTACAAAAACAAATACAACTTCAGTAATATAATTGCCGTACAAAATACGACAACACATATACTGTGAGTTTGAATACAATATTGTCTACTAGAGAGTATACAAACTCAAAAGGAGTCCTCATTACAATTATTGGTACACTATTTTACAAAAAAAATAGTGAGGACTGCTAAACAATTATCTTGAATCATCACTCCATACCCCGGCTAGTTCCTGCTAAATTCTCTCCTCCTAAGAAGAACAATGGAACAAAAAGAAAAAGGTGAGCTCAACTAGCCCAGTAAAGAATATTATGACTAAGATAATATACAACAAATTATCATTAGTCCTCAACAGGGAAAATCTAATAAAATATAATAGACAACAAGTTTTAGATCAACAACTGCAGCGGAACATCAATCCATTAGAAGAGTCAAGTAGAGAAAGAATTCTACTTTCTTCTAAGATTTAAAAGTCCATAATCAATATTTTATCCCTGTAACATCAATCAATATACATCTTGAATCAAATATTCATCTTTGCACTACAGACCAAAGATATTCATTTGTATCACCAGTTGGTCATGTTCATCTCAACACCTGTTCATCTTTGCACTACGAGCCAAAGATATTCATTAGATAATCATTCATCTTTGCACTACAGACCAAAGATATTCACTAATATCATCATTTAGGATTGAGAATGATGAAAAATATTATAAAGAAAACGAATCCAGTGAAACAAAAGGACAAATATTAGGGATTCGTATTATAGTTTTATCCAAGTTCAATAATACTCCATAATAACAAATTTTAAAGCAAAATTCAAAATAAAGAACAAAACATGGATACAATCAAAGATAGTAACCATAATAGACAACTTGGACAAAAGAAGAAAATTTCATTTTTCAGTGAATAGTGTCGTATTCGTGAATAGTGCTGTATACGTGAATAGTGCCATATACGTGAATAGTAATCCCTGACACAAAAAGTTCCAAATTTGATAAAAAGTTCAGACCAATATTTCGGCTATAATGATATTGAAGAAATAATATCATTTACGAAGAAAATAACACCCTTACTTCAAAATAACCGTACTTCTGACTGAATTTCAGATATAGTGCTGACAGAAACTTGCACTGAATAACAACTCTCAAAGTATTTAAATACTCACAAAAATATGCTCGATAATCTAGAGAGAAAGAAAACTTGTTTCTGGTGTGATTTTCAATTCTAACCTAAGCGTCTATTTATAGGAAAATGCTAGAACGCCATAGGAGACTAAAATAATAAAATATTATTATTTCATTTTTCTCTGCGCATGCCAAACTTTTGAAATCAGTAGCCAACCATCTTTGAACCAAATTTTGCAGCCCACGTGTTTTTTTAACAAAAGTGGGTCCCACCCATAATTTAATAAAAATCTTTTTATTTTCCGAAATTTCAGTAATTCATAGAAAATAGCTCGTTTATCAGAAAAATATGAATTGTATCTCCATTCCACATGAAATCGAATTCTTTACAACTTTGTAGAAGAAAGGTTTTCCAAATTCCAGACAGAAAATATCCGATATCCATAAACGGATGATTTTTAATACTTCCAATCCGACAAAATACTGATAAAACACCTAAACATTAATTCTTTCATTTATAACCACATAAATAAATCCATCATTTATATTCGCTTCAAATAAATATTTCCTTATCATATAAATCAATAATTAATTATTCACAAATAATATTACAGAACCACAATAATGATAACCAGGCAGTTCCCAAGAAAGAGGGGGCTTTCCGATAAGGATTTCTCCTTACTGGCGCGCAATTAGGTGACCAAACCTCTCCTTGACAGAACTTTCTAGACATTGCCAATAATGCTATCTAATAATATTATTCCAAATAATATGAATTATTGATCTGATAATGGAGATGCATGCTGTGCAGTGACAATTATTGAACAGTAATAATATAAAATATCAACGCAACAATTATTGAATCAATAAAATAAAATATTGAACAGTAATTACTGTAACAATTATTGAGTAGTGCCTTCTTACGTAAGAATCAATAATTCAACAATACTGTGCAATACCGTGTGCTACTGTGCAACCACGTATATTACTGTATTTTAACCACCAGGTATTCCAACAGTATTAACGGTAACCATTACGCTGTTATTTGTAAAAACTCAAAATTGTCGTTTTCTTCATCCGACCATTATCCGTTATGGGGCCCACAAATGGCTACGCCGTCGTACGAATATTCCCCGACAGAAAGAATATTCCACGACCAAACGAATATTCCCCGACAACAATGAATATTTTATAACCACTTGCTTATTTTGCAAAATTTGCACATTTCACCCATAACCAAAGTATTATATCAAATTAATACCTTATAATTCACACATAATAAATAGAGGAAATTCAATTTTATTTATAATAAGTTGGGGTCTTACAACCTTCCCTCCTTATGAAATTTCGTCCTCGAAATTGAATTACGTACCTGGTGTTTCGAAAAGGTGAGGATACCTCACTTTCATTTCTGATTCCAACTCCCAGGTCATTTCTTCAATAGCATGGTTTCTCCAAAAAAACCTTAACTTGTGGTATAACCTTCGTGCATAGGACATGCTCTTTCTTATCCAAGATCTTAACAGGTACCTCCTCGTACGTTAAATCTTCGGCTATCTCATCTGGTTCTAACTCCATAATGTGGTTCGGGTCTTTAACATAATTAGGAAACATAGATATGTGAAAAACATTATGAACACGAGACATACTTGGAGGTAATGCGAGTCTATATGCCACATTTTCTATTCGGTCAAGAATCTCAAATAGACCAACAATTCGTGGATTGAGCTTCCACCTCTTCCCAAATCTTGTAACTCCATTCCCTGGTGCAACACGTAATAATACATGATCCCCAATATTAAATTCTACGTCCTTTCGATGAAGATCCGCATAACTCTTTTGTCGATCCTGTGTCGTTTGTATACGTTGTTGAATCGTTTGGATCTTTTCTGTAGTCATTCGTACCAACTCTGGTCCCAACAATGTTGCTTCACCCACCTCGTCCCAACATACTGGAGAGCGACACATTCGTCCATTGTTGGGTAATTTTTAGTTACGCACAACACGCAAGTATACGTGGTCAACAAGTAATAAAGAGTAACTAAGTATCGTTCCCACGGAGAATTAACTAACAAAGTTCACCAAGCATTAACCCATAACCATCTCTGTCTTATTTAAATGAATGATATTATATTTTGTATTTAAACTATGAAATTAAATAAACCTAACTATCTCTAGAGTGAGACTAGATAATGAAGACCTGAGATTACAATTTCCCTTATTGCATCATTTAAATCAACACACTTCTAGTTAAACCAAATTAATTATAACGGATTATTAGTCGAGAACACGAAAGTGAAATATAGCCATCTCTTGATGTACTATACTCATATCACATATAATCCACAATTGATAGAATACACATGAACACCCACATTCCCTAAACCACTATATGTCTATGTGATTTACAAATAATTAGGGTTTGAACCCAAGTCCTCAATTGACTATGAGTGGTGCTTCGGTATATGTCTATCCTAAGCACGAATCATATATTCCATCACCATGTAGAACATACAAACACAAGCTATCAAGATCAAATCTAAACCCATGATTCGTCTTTCAAGTTCATATGGGTTATCACAGTAATTGATGGCCAATCAACTAAGCAAATAAGCGCGAATCTTAATAGAAAATCTCATAACAATTAATAAGACTAACAATGAAGTATGTCAAAATAAACTAGGTAATAGATTCCATTGCAATCCCAAAATAAAGTTGAACTCATAGTTGAATTAGAATCCATGATCCACAATTGAATATAAATTGAAAGATACAATAGAAGTAAAGAGAGTTAGGGATCAAGAATAGCAAATCTGAGTTTTTTCTCTTGTTTCACTTCTGAACCTTCAAGGATCTTCAATTGCTTCAATCCCCAAATCTTAGTTATTCTAGGGTTCTAATCTAATCTAAAAAGAAAGAGAAGAAAATAAATAATGATAGCTTTAGCCCCAAGGGGTGGAATCTCCTTTTACAACTAATATACATCTAATATATATAAGCCCTGGTTGAACCCCCTTCTCAGTTACGCTTCAAATAAAATAAAGTCAGCAACTTCAGTCAACGTCACGCGCGGGCGCGCTCTCCTACAATGTGTCTCTCACGCGGGCGCGAGACTTACAGTAAGTCAGGATGTCCAGCCGGTCTATCGCGCGGGTGCGCGCCCTCAGGCCTAATATGTTGCGCGGCCGCGCGGATCACAGTCTGTAGATTTTGGTTCTGATTCTACAATATTGATGATGCTATCGCTTTGTCCTGCTGCTCATTCCTTCAATTCTTGGTCTCCTTGATCCATTATACCTTAATGCCATACATATCCCCGCTTGTGCCTCGCCTTCACGCATTCATTAGCCTCGTACCCTCTAATACCACCAAATTAGGTCGATTTCTGCACTTATTCACCAAAAGGAGTTTTAAGTAAATGCAATGCAAACTATCATGAAATGTAACTAAAACACAATAAAATGTATTTGAGATGGGCATAGTTTGCGTGAATTGGTATTCAATAAGTAGGTATAAATACCACTTATCAAATAACCCCCAAACTTGAACTATTGCTTGCCCTCAAGCAATGCAATATAATGCAATCTACATGCTATGCAAATGAATCCCACATTCTCAGCCAAATATGAATTCCAATAAGATATACCTCAGAGAAATATCAAAATCCAAGAACAAAGCATCAACTAAGCTCAAGGCGTAATGACATACAATCAGATAATCCTAACCTGCTGTAAATATGTTGTGTGTGTGTGCTTTGTTCACAGATAAGCTTGACAAAGATGAAGATACCATGCTACATTGTTTAAGACAGAAAATTGAAGTTTAGATCAAGAACTACATATACTAATGAGACATCGATCAACTACTCCAACACATCAATACAAATTAAGGTTCAACAATAGGTTTATTATACTTTATTTTTACTCAAGAGGGCGATTTTCTCACTTTCCCGCGGTGTTTATTGATTTTTTTTATTTATATATTTCCCATGACTGTGCAATGTCTCATTCCATTAGGCTAACAGTGCTACCCCTTAGCGAGCTTTCAACCAACGACTCCCAGACCATTAAGACCTTAGGGCGCTAGGTGTAGAGACAATCCCCTCGGGCGTACTTACTCAAGTAACTAAGGCACCGAAATAAGACTAGCCTAAATAACTATTTGATTTTTTTTATTTTTTATTTATATATAAAGCAAGCATACCCATGCATTCCCGAAACATGAGTTTAAGTGTCTTCATAGTCATTACTCACTTCCTACACAATTCTATCATTAAAAACAACATTTTCCTCTCAGCAAACAAGCATGCTAATGTTAACCAACAAGCAAATAGCAACATTGTAGTGCTACCTGGTAGCATCTAAACAACAAGCATGAATTATATCCTGTATAAAATTATAACTAAGCTCAATATATCTACTAAATTCAAAAATCTATCAAATTTCTATGTCATCATTGGCCAAATTAGAATTCAACTAACTCAAAGCCTGGGATTATGCAATGTTATGCAACTAAACACATACTAACTAAAAGTGAAATAATACTCCCCTAAGTGGCAATGTCATCTCCGTTCTCCTCCTTATGATCCGATGGTATATCAGGCGATGGCTAAGTTTGAGATATTCTATAGTTGGAGACTGAGTGTGGGCTTTTAACTGTCTGAATGCTTGAGTCAGAAATTCTAAAAATTTAACATTTTTTTCTGTGAATGAGCTATGGCACGGCCGCGCGGTGTTTGGCTTGTAGTTGGGCGTAGCCGCGCGACCCTGTACTCTGGAAGCTTCAATTTGGTTTGACTTTTGTTTGATCCTGAATGCTTATAGCAATTGGATTGAACCTGAGAGGAGAAACAATAAAACTATTATTAAGATTTACCACTATCTAACATCTACTAAATATGGAAATGTAAATAAGAATTAAATAAGGAGGGAGAAAGATTGGATGGGGTGCCTCCCATCTAGCACTCGGTTTATAGTCCGTTAGCTGGACTCTTTTCTTGACACCGCTATCCAATTCCTCTACGATAAGCTAGGAACCCTCTATCCATTAGAACCACTATGTGTTTTGGTGGATTCCCCATCATGCGTGTCTGTGAATTGAAGCAACCTAGCGTATTTAATGTCCATGATGCCCCTAGTTCTATTGCATAGCCAGGTGCTCCTTCCGTTGTGTTTGTGAATAGATTTTTGCATTGAGGCCTTACAGATACAACATGATTCTCTTCTTCTATTATCTCTTCCTCAGCCCGCCATGGTTTATTAGATTGGCCTCATAATCGCATAAATTCTTGCTTTGGATGTGGCTACCAAGGGGACATGGGTGTGCAAATTTCACTGAATTTTTCAACTCTATCTGAGAAGGCACTTGGGGTATTATAGAAGTCAGCTCATGATCTTCATTTTCCATACCTCCAGTTGTCTCCTCAATGTCCACTCCTTTCAGTTCATTCAGTGGCATGTACACTTCTGGCTCTCCATCAGTTTCATCATCCATGTCATAGCACCAATTGTTTGGAGGGCGATTGTTCAAGGCTTCGATTATTTGATCCATATGATTCTGAAGATTTCGAATTGACCTATCTTGCTCAATCATTTCTCCTCAGTTGATGCTACAAATTTGAACCATAAATCCTCCAATCTTGAATTGTCTTCTTATTGCATTGGAGGTGGATATGAGAAATCCGATGGATGTGTTGGACTTGGAACGTAGTGTTGGTCATGATAGTTATAACCCCATTCATAATCTGGGTGATACCCCCAACCTTGTTGATAATCAGGATAAACATCATTGTTGAAGTAATCACCCCCAAACTGCACTTGTCCAACCTTGATGTTGCACTGATAACTCGGATGCTGGCCAGCACAGTATTCACATGTAACTGCTATCTCTCAAGTGCGTTGGGCTGCAAGAATATCCAACCTCTCCGAAAGTGTTGCAATTTGTGCTGACAATGTAGAAAATACATTGAGTCCCTCAATGCTTATATCCCTTGGTTGAGTCCTATTTGCATAAGGCCATTGATAAGCAAAGTCACCCATGGTACCTGAAAAGAGAGAAATATAAGAAGATAATTAAAAAAACAAAAAAATTGTTTAAATTAAGACTAATTTGATTGAAATTAATGTTGGCAAAAATTTATTAAGCTAATTCCCCGGCAACGGCGCCAAAAACTTGTTGGGTAATTTTTAGTTACGCACAACACGCAAGTATACGTGATCAACAAGTAATAAAGAGTAAGTAAAGTATCGTTCCCACGGAGAATTAACTAACAAAGTTCACCAAGCATTAACCCATAACCATCTCAGTCTTATTTAAACGAATGATATTATATTTTGTATTTAAACTATGAAATTAAATAAACCTAACTATCTCTAGAGTGAGACTAGATAATGAAGACCTGAGATTACAATTTCCCTCTATTGCATCATTTAAATCAACACACTTCTAGTTAAACTAAATTAATTATAACGGATTGTTAGTCGAGAACACGAAAGTGAAATATAGCCATCTCTTGATGTACTATACTCATATCACATATAATCCACAATTGATAGAATACACATGAACACCCACATTAACTAAACCATTATGTCTATGTATTAGGGTTTGAACCCAAGTCCTCAATTGACTACGAGTGGTGCTTCGGTATATGTCTATCCTAAGCACGAATCATATATTCCATCACCATGTAGAACATACAAACACAAGCTATCAAGATCAAATCTAAACCCATGCTTCGTCTTTCAAGTTCATATGGGTTATCACAATAATTGATGGCCAATCAGCTAAGCAAATAAACTCGAATATTAATAGACAATCTCATAACAATTAATAAGACTAACAATGAAGTATGTCAAAATAAACTAGGCAATAGATTCCATTGCAATCCCAAAATAGAGTTTAATTCATAGTTGAATTAGAATCCATGATCCACAATTGAATATACATTAAAAGATACAATAGAAGTAAAGAGAGTTAGGGATCAAGAATAGCAAATCTGAGTTTTTTCTCTTGTTTCACTTCTGAACCTTCAAGGATTTTCAATTGCTTCAATCCCCAAATCTTAGTTATTCTAGGGTTCTAATCTAATCTAAAAAGAAAGAGAAGAAAAGAAATAATGATAGCTTTAGCCCCCAAGGGGTGGAATCTCCTTTTACAACTGATATATGTCTAATATATATAAGCCCTAGTTGAACCCTCTTCTCAGTTACGCTTCAAATAAAATAAAGTCAGTAACTTCAGTCAATGTCGCGCGCTCCTCCTATGTGTCTCTCGCGCGGGTGCGAGACTTATAGTAAGTCAGGATGTCCAGCTGGCCTATCGCGCAGGGTGCGCGCCCTCAGGCCTAATATGCCGCGCGATCGCGTGGATCATAGTCTGTAGATTCTGGTTTTGATTCTGCAATATTGCTGCTGCTGTCGCTTTGTCCGGCTACTCATTCCTTCCATGCTTGGTTTCCTTGCATCATTATACCTTCATGCCATACATATCCCCGCTTGTGCCTCGCCTTCACGCATTCATTAGCCTCGTACCCTCTAATACCACCAAATTAGGTCGATTTCTGCACTTATTCACCAAAAAGAGTTTTAAGTAAATGCAATGCAAACTATCATGAAATGCAACTAAAACACAATAAAATGTACTTGAGATGGGCATAGTTTGCGTGAATTGGTATTCAATAAGTAGGTATAAATACCACTTATCAAATAACCCCCAAACTTGAACTATTGCTTGCCCTCAAGCAATGCAATATAATGCAATCTACATGCTATGCAAATGAATCCCACATTCTCAGCCAAATATGAATTCCAATAAGATATACCTTAGAGAAATATCAAAATCCATGAATAAAGCATCAACTAAGCTCAAGGCGTAATGACATACAATCAGATAATCCTAACCTGCTGTACTATGTTGTGTGTTTGTGTGATTTGTTCACAGATAAGCTTGACAAAGATGAAGATACCATGCTACATTGCTTAAGACAGAAAATTGAAGTTTAGATCAAGAACTACATATACTAATGAGACATTGATCAACTACTCCAACACATCAATACAAATTAAGGTTCAATAATGGGTTTATTCTGCTTTATTTTTACTCACGTGGGCGATTTTCGCACTTTCCCGTGGTGTTTATTGATTTTTTTATATATATATTTCCCATAACTGTGCAATGTCTCATTCCATTAGGCTAACAGTGCTACCCCTTAGCGAGCTTTCAACCAACGACTCCCAGACCATTAAGACCTTAGGGCGCTAGGTGTAGAGAGACAATCCCCTCGGGCGTACTTACTCAAGTAACAAAGGCACAGAAACAAGACTAGCCACAGTAATTATTCGAATTTTTTTATTTTTTTTATATATAAAGCAAGCATACCCATGCGTTCCCGAAACTTGAGTTTAAGTGTCTTCATAGTCATTACTCACTTCCTACACAATTCTATCATTAAAAACAACATTTTCCTCTCAGCAAACAAGCATGCTAATCTTAACCAACAAGCAAATAGCAACATTATCGTGCTACCTGATAGCATCTAAACAGCAAGCATGAATTATATCCTGTATAAAATTATAACTAAGCTCAAGATATCTACTAAATTCAAAAATCTATCAAATTTCTATGTCATCATTGGCCAAATTAGAATTCAACTAACTCAAAGCCTGGGATTATGCAATGTTATGCAACTAAACACATATTAACTAAATAAGATAAAAAAAAACTAAAAAAAATTCATACTAAAATACCCCTACTATGCAACTTAAACATGCAATCAAACTATATGCAACTAACTAATCACTACAACCCAATACCCCCAAACTTAAAACAAACAATGCCCTTTGTGTTAAGAACATTGCACTCGTACCCGCATATGATTAGCTCCATGTCCGTAGCTTGAGCAGCTTTAACTTCTTGCTTCTGGAATAGCACCTTCTTGCACTTTCTTCTTCATACGCATCAGCTCCATGGCCGTAGCTTGAGCAACTTTAACTTTATCGATTAAAGTCGGCACTACTCGTATATTTGATATCATCACGTGGGTTCTTGGAGCCTTTATCTCTATCTCCATCCTTTATAAATCATACAAAATGGACATTTGTGTTAACAACATTGCACTCGTACCCGCATATGATCTTCTACTCAATGCGTCAGCTACCACATTTGCTTTTTCAGGATGATATTGAATGGTATGATCGTAATCTTTCAACAACTCGAGCCAACGTCGTTGCCGCATATTGAGTTCCTTTTGGGTGAAGAAATATTTGAGGCTTTTATGATATGTATAGATCTCCACTTTCTCCCCATACAGGTAGTGTCTCCAGATCTTCAACGCAAAAACAACTGCTGCCAACTCAAGATCATGAGTACGATAATTCCTCTCATATTCTTTAAGTTGTCGCGAGGCATAGGCTATGACTTTCCCATGTTGAATGAGAACACATCCTAACCCATTGCCTGAAGCATCGCTGTAGATAACAAATCCATCCGAACCAGATGGTATTGTCAAAACAGGTGCCGAAATGAGTCTTCTCTTGAGTTCTTGAAAACTCTTCTCACAATCCTCGCTCCAATCGAATTTTATATCTTTACGAGCCTGTTGAGTTAACGGAGTAGCAATTCGAGAAAATCATTCTATGAATCTCCGATAATAACTAGCTATGCCCAGAAAGCTACGTATTTCGGTCACCGACTTTGGTTGCTTCCAACTTTGTATGGCTTCAATCTTCGCCGGGTCGACAGATACTCCATGTTTTGACACCACGTGCCCAAGGAATGCTACTTCCTTAAGCCAGAACTCGCATTTCTTTACCTTGGCATATAGCTTGTTATCACGAAGCCTTTGCAGTACCAACTTCAAATGGTGCTCATGATCTTCACGGCTTTTGGAATAGATGATGATGTCATCAATAAAGACAACAACGAACTGATCCAAATATTCTTTGAACACACAATTCATCATATCCATGAAAGCAGCAGAAGCATTAGTCAATCCAAAAGACATGACTAAGAATTCATAATGCCCGTACCGAGTTCTGAAGGCAGTCTTTGGAATATCCTCAGTTTTAATCTTCAGCTGATGATATCTAGAACGAAGATCGATCTTTGAAAAGAATTTTGCTCTTTGCAACTGGTCAAACAAGTCGTCAATTCGAGGTAGCGGATACCTATTCTTGATAGTGTCATGGTTTAATTCTCGGTAGTCAATACAAAGTCGCATAATCCCGTCTTTCTTCTTTACAAATAACACAGGAGCACCCCAAGGAGATGTACTAGGACGAATGAAACTGATGTCCAATAACTCCTGTAGTTAAACCTTTAACTCCTGAAGTTCAATAGGAGCCATTCGATATGGGGTTTTAGAAATGGGCTTTGTACCAGGTTCAAGGTCAATAAAGAATTCAACTTCACGTTCTGGGGGTAGACCGGGAAGTTTTTCAGGAAATACGTCAGGAAATTCACTAACAACATAAATTTTATTCAAATCTGACGTGTTTTTGTTCAAGTCCGTGACATGGGCTAAGAAAGCTTGGCATCCGTTTTTCAATAAACGAATAGCTTTATGGCTTGATATGACAGTGATTGACTTTAATGGTTTGGTTGTTTGAATTCGCATAATAGGTTGGTTAGGATTATGAAAACTAACAACCTTACGAAAATAATCAATTTTAGCATGATGCGTGGTTAACCAATCAATTCCTAAAATCACATCAAATGTAAGAATTTTCAACGAAATAAGGTCGGTAGGTAATGTGATGGTACCGATTTGAATCATGCAAGATTTATAAATAGTAGATGTAATGAAAATTTCTCCTAACGGAGTCTCAATAGATAAGTCAAGGTCTAATTTCTCCAGAGTCAAGTTTAAACGTTGAAAGCGGGAGATATAAAAGAATGGGTAGAACCGGTATCTAGTAAGGTATAAACTTCGCAAGAGTTTATGATAAGCTGAACCGTGATCACCTCGTTTGGGTTCCTCGTATTTTGTGCAGTCATAACAAACGCCCTTCTAGGAACCACCGACTTTGACTTGTTCGGGATAGCCTTTGGAGTCACCATCCCCGTTTAACTTGGTTTCGCAACTAGACAATCTCTAGCTATATGACCTTCCTTTCCACAGTTATAACACACCTTGGATTGTTGTGGGCAGTTTGGACTGATGTGTCCCTCCTTCCCGCATTTGTAACAAACGACCGGTGCTCGTTCCCCTCCCTTAAAGATAGTTGATGTTTGTGATGACGTCTTCACGTTATTATTGTTGTACTATCTCCTCTTAAAATCTACCTCCTGACTCGCTCCTTCTATTATCACGACCACGATTACCACCAGAGTGGTTACCGCTTTTGTCCAAATGCTTTCCTTCCCTCTGGTTTTCATTGCTTCGATGACCTCTGCCACCGGTATGACCCTGGTTGTGATCCCTCTGTTGTACATACTCATTATCTCGCTCTAATAATTGAGCCCTATTTACAACATCTGAATATAAAGAAAATTTATGAGATATAAGATATTACCGAATCTCGGGCTTTAGACCTCTCAGAAACAACCTCGTCATTCGTTCCTCATTTTCGACCAAATAAGGTGCAAACCTGGATAACTCTGCAAACTTCGCCTCGTACTGGGACACCGTCATGTTATTTTGTTCCAGTCTGATAAACTCCACCTCCTTCATATGACGAATACTTTCAGGAAAGTACTTGTAATTAAATAGTTTCTGAAACGTTTCCCAAGACATGCTGAGTGCGGCCGGCTGGGTACGCTTCATAGACTCCCACCAGTAGTCTGCCTCACCGCGGAACATAAAGGTGGCGAATGGAACCTTCTGTTCCTCCGTGCATCCCAAGACATCGAATATCTTGGTAATTTGATTGGCCCATGTTTCCGCCTTGATCGGATCCGACTTTCCAATAAATTTTGGTGGTCCCAACTCCTTGAACTGCTTGGCTGTGACAAGCCGCGCATTACTATCATTTCCACCCGTATCCTATGCACGGGTCTCCCTCGTCTGGTTTTGCATGAACTGTAAAAAGCTTCTAAACATCCCATCATTCATCATTTATTCGGTAGTGTTGTTTACAGTAGGAATATTGCTTTTCTGTTGCACGTTCCCTTGGGTGGTGATCAAAGGTGTCTCCACGGTCTGATTTACTCCATTATTAACGTTCTCAGCTGCCATTCTTAAATACTGCCATAAAACAAGGGTTAATAGTCATGTCATATATTATCCCTATACTCTGACCGACCAAATAAATACCAAATAAACTTAGTCCGGTCATACTAGCAAAGGAATTTCCCGTCTCTCCCCTCCTAGTTCTTGTCTCACATCTCAGCCAGGGATCATATCCCTAAGCTTTGATAACAACTGTGACGCCCCCAAAATAGGTATACATCACCCATTCTGAGTCGCCAAATACATGGTACAAAAATAAATACAACTTCAGTAATACAATTGCCGTACAAAATACGACAACACATATACTATGAGTTTGAATACAATATTGTCTACTAGAGAGTATACAAACTCAAAAGGAGTTCTCATTACAATTATTGGTACACTATTTTACAAAAAAAAAATAGTGAGGACTGCTAAACAATTATCTTGAATCCTCACTCCATACCCCGGCTAGTTCCTGCTAAATTCTCTCCTCCTAAGAAGAACAATGGAACAAAAAGGAAAAGGGTGAGCTTAACTAGCCCAGTAAAGAATATTATGACTAAGATAATATACAACAAATTATCATTAGTGTTTAATAGGGAGAATATGATAAAATATAATAGACAACAAGTTTTAGATCAACAACTGCAGCGGAACAACAATCCATTAGAAGAGTCAAGTAGAGAAAGAATTCTACTTTCTTCTAAGATTTAAAAGTCCATAATCAATATTTTATCCCTGTAACATCACTTAATATACATCTTGAATCAAATATTCATCTTTGCACTACAGACCAAAGATATTCATTTGTATCACCAATTGGTCATGTTCATCTCAACACCTGTTCATCTTTGCACTACGTGCCAAGGATATTCATTAGATAATCATTCATCTTTGCACTACAGGCCAAAGATATTCACTAATATCATCATTTAGGACTGAGGATGATGAAAAACATTTTAACGAAAATGAATCCAGTGAAACAAAAGGACAAATATTAGAGATTCATATTACAGTTTTATCCAAGTTCAATAATACTCCATAATAACAAATTTTGAAACAGAATTCAAAAATAAAGATCAAAACATGGATACAATTAAAGATAGTAACCATAATAGACAACTTGGATAAAAGAAGAAAATTTCATTTTTCGGTGAATAGTGTCGTATACGTGAATAGTGTCGTATACGTGAATAGTATCGTATACGTGAATAGTAACCCCGACACAAAAAGTTCCAAATTTGATAAAAAGTTCAGACCAATATTTCGGCATAATAATATTGAAGAAATAATATCATTTACGAAGAAAATAGCATCCCTTACCTCAAAATAACCGTACTTCTGACTGAATTTCGGATATAGTGCTGACAAAAACTTGCACTAAATAACAACTCTCAAAGTATCTAAATACTCACAAAAACTGTAAGACCCCAACTTTTATGAATAAAGATGAATTTTCTATAAATATCATTTTTGAATATTATGGAATGAATTTGATATAATGTTATAATTGTGGGTAATATTTATAAATTTTGTAAAGTACGCAAGTTGTTATATAATAATCGATTGGTCGGGGAATATTCATTTTAACAGGGAATATTCATACAATGACACAATCATTGGTGGACCCCACAACGGAATTATTGTCAGATTGAGAAAACGACAAAAAAACTTTATGAAAATAACGGTGGAAGTTTTACCGTTAACTGTTGAAACACCCGGTGTTAAAAGTACAATAATACGCGTAGTTGCACACTAACACATGATATTGATTATTGATGCTTACGTGAGAAGTCACTCAGTTTTATTCAATTATTGTCAATATTTTATATATTATTAAATCAATAATTGAGACGACGAAATTATTAATATTATTATTTGCAATATTAACGATGTCTAGAAGTTCTGTCAAAGAGAGGTTCGGTCACCTAATTGCGCGTCAATAGGGAGAAATCCTTATTGGAAAGCTCCCTCTTTCCTGGGAACGACCTGGTCGATTAATATTGTGAGTTATAATAATGATGATAAATGCTGTTAAAAATATTGAAAGAATTTTTATGGAGTAGTTGTTGTAATTTTGTGTATTATTTGGATCCCCACTTACCCATTATTAAAATAGTTAGGAGAAAGTACTTCAGTTTATATATATATATATATATATATATATATATATATATATATATATATATATATATATATATATTTGAATTATGGGGGGGGGGGGAGTGACGTTGGTGGAGGGAAGTACCTTTATTTTGTATATAGATATATATGATAGTGGATTTTGGTGGATAAAAACACTTTTATTTTATTTATATATATATATATATATATAATAGTGGATTCTGGTGGAATCAAAAGTCATCAAGTTGTAAGAGTTTGTCGGGGTGGGATCAAATAATTCAATCAAGCATGTGCTTATATATATATTATTTTATTTTTATTTTACTTGATGTTTGTAATCAAATTTTTGCGCATAACATCAGTGGCTGCTACAATTTCGTCCGTGAAATTACCATCCGGTGCACCCGTGTTAAAACAGTACCCCTTCAATTCTTCTATAAATAGGATGCTTAGTTAGAATTGAAAACACACCAGAAATTTAGAGAAATTCTCTTCTATAATCTTGAGCGTATTTCTTTAGAGTTTTAAGAAGCTTTGAGCTTAGTGCAACTTTTCTTTAAAAAATATTCTCGCCCTACCAGTCGGAATACTCTTCTTTTATGGTAAATGGTATTATTTCTTTTGTATTCATGAAGAGAACTTCTGTTATTCCATTATTTATTATTCTGTTAGAATATCCTGTCTGTGCATTTTATGCCGGACCTAATTCCGTCTTTATTATTCTGTTGGAACATCCTGTCAGTGCGTATTACGCCTGACCTGGTTCCGTTATTTAGTATTCCGTTGGAATAACCTGTATATGCAAAGTACCGCATGTATGGTGATTTCTGTTGTTATTCCATTCTTTATTATTCTGTTGGAACATCCTGTCGGTGCGAATTTCGCCTGACCTGGTTCCGTTACTATGCTAAGTACCGCATGTATGGTGTAAGACCCCAAATAATTAATAAATGAAATTTAATTTCCCTAATTATTTTTTTTTTGAATAGTAAGGGTTGATTTGATTAATGTGGACAGTTATGGGTAAAATACGCAAAATAAGCAAGTGGTTATAAAATATTCATTGTTGTCGGGGAATATTCGTTTGGTCGTGGAATATTCGTACTGTTGGGGAATATTCGTACGACGGCGCAGCCATGTGTGGACCCCATAACTAAAAGCGATTGGATGAAGAAAACGACAAATATATGTTATTTAAAAATAACGGCGTAGTTGTTACCGTTAATACTGTTAAAATACTCGGTGGTTAAAACACAGTAGCACACGGTATTGCACCAATTATTGATTCTTACGTAAGAAGGCACTACTCAATAATAGTTACAGTAATTACTATTCAGTATTTTATTTTATTGATTCAATAATTGCTGCGTTGATATTTTATATTGTTGTTGTTTCAATAATTGTCATTACACAATATTTTTCATTATCGAAGCAATTATTCATATTATCTGAATAATATTATTAGATAACATTATTGGCAATGTCTAGAAAGTTCTGTCTAAGGAGAGGTTTGGTCACCTAATTGCGCGCCAGTAAGGATAAATTCTTATCGGAAAGCCCCCTCTTTCCTAGGAACTGCCTGGTTGTCAATATTGTGATTCTGTAATATTATTTGTGAATAATTAATTATTGATTCATATGATGAGGAAAATATTGATTTTATGTGGATATAGATGGAGAAAATTTTTAATATGACAATTGTTGAAAATTGAAATTTTATCTTTTTCTGATAAAATAATTCATTATTATATTTTAATAATATAATAATGGTGATATTTTTTACAACAAATGTGGAATATATGAGTATACGAGGAGAAAGAGTATTTTTGTTGCAATAAATATTTAAAACATGTTAAACATGTCGGTGGACCCCATTTATTGATTGAAATTTGATTATAGCCTGTAAAATAGTCCGTTTATGGATTTCGGTCAATTTCTGTTTGGAATTTTGAAAATTTTCCTTCTACAAAGTTGTAGAGAATTGAATTTCCTATAAAAAGTCATGAGATTTGATTTTTCTGATAAAATGACTATTTATTATAAATTATTGAAGTTCTGAAGCTCCGAAATAATTGATTTTTGGAAGTTTAAAATATTTTAAATATGAAAAACGTTTTTTGTGGGTCTTGCATGTGTTGGAATTTGCTGAATTCAGATCCTTACAAGTGTGCGTTGGAAAAATATATATATATATATATATATATATTATTAATTTATTAAATTTTCTACTTTGGTGTTCTAAGTATTTTCCTATAAATAGGGTGCTTAGGTTAGAATTGAAAATCATACCAGAAACTGAAGTTTTCTCTCTCTATATCATCGAGCGTATTCTTGTGAGTATTTTGAGTATACTTTGAGTATTACTATACGGTGCAAGTTCAAGTCATAGCCTATATCTGGTGTTTCGGCTAGAAGTAATGATCTTCCGAGGTAAGGGATATTATTTTTTTAAAATGATATTATTTCTTCTAATATCATTATGCCGAAGTATTGATCTGAACTTTTAATCAAATTTGAAACTTTTGTGTCGGAGTTACTATTCACGTATACGATACTATTCACGTATACGGCACTATTCACGAATACGACACTATTCATCAAAAAATGAAAATTTTTCCTTTTCGTTTAAAATATCTATTGTGGATACTAGCTTTGATTGTATCCATGTATTGATCATTCTTGAATTTTACACCACTATGATTATTTTTGAGGTATTTTTGGACATGGTTAAAACAAAGTACGAATCCTTAATCCTTAATCCTTGTCATTTTGTTTCACTGGATTCGTTTCTTTAAAAATATTTTTCATCATCCTCAGTCTTAAATGATGATATTATTGAATATCTTTGGCCTGTAGTGCAAAGATGAATGATTTCTGATGAATATCTTTGGCCTGTAGTGCGACGATGAACAGGTGTTTAGATGAACATGACCAACTGATGAATATCTTTGGCCTGTAGTGCAAAGATGAATATTTGATTCCATATATATATTGATTGATGTTACAGGGATAAAAGATAGACGATGAACTTTTAAATTCATACATAGAAGATAGTAGTTTGCATTCTCTACTTAACTTTTCTAATGAATTATTATTTCCGCTGCGAATATTGATTTAAAACTTGTTTTCTATTGTATTCTATTAGATTTTTTTCCCTGTTGAAGACTAATGATAATTTGTTGTATATTATCTTAGTCATAATATTTTTTACTGGGCTAGTTGAGCTCACCCTTTTCCTTTTTGTTCCATTTTTCTTCTCAGGAGGCGAAAATGTAGCGAGTACGAGTCGGGGTATGGAATGATAGTTATAGAGAGAGTTGTTTAGTAGTTCTCACCATTTTTGTAAAATAATGTATCAATAAATATTAAGAGGATTTATTTGGATATAGATATTGTCTAGAAGATAATATTTGTATTCAAACTCACAGTTTTACTATTGTAATAATAAAGTTGTAGTTGTTTCTGTACCATGTATTGACAACTCAGAATGGGTAATGTATACCTATTTTGGGGGCGTCACATATGGTGATTTCTTTTGTTATTCCATTCTCTATTATACTCAGTTGGTTTAAGTTTTGACTTCTATACTCCATGAAATTAGTGGAATATCCTTGATATTTGTGCTTCATCCAGTATCTTTTCATGAAAATATTCTTCTGAGCATTCTTGAATTTTACTCTACAAAGAAGTATCATGTTGACAATTTGGACATTATTAGTTCCTGGATAAATTAATTCTTGAACTTATTTTATTGAATTCTTATATCATTGTCATCATCCTCATGTTTATATTATGTTGAAAGTCATCTGTGGCCTGTAGTGCATAGATGGACTTGGTATGATTATGACCAGGGATTATTCGGTGTAATCATGACCGTAATGTTACAAAGGAGGTGGAAAAAATCCTCATTGACCCATAGTGCATTGATGGACAGTTGTTGGCATGATCATGATCTTTGATGAATACACGAATATCCTTGGCTGTGGTGCATGGATAATTTGTGGTTGTGATACTAATGAATATCCTTGGCCGTAGTGCATGTATGATGTGGATTATTTATTAAGATGAGTCTCAGCGATAAAAGTCATGAAAAACCTTTTAAATCATAGAAGATAGTAGATTTTATTCTCTACTTGGCTCTTCTAATGGATTACTTGTTCCGCTGCAGTTAAACTTGATGTTTGTTATATTTTATCAATTTAACACTGTTGAAGGCTAATGATAATTTATTCTGTATTATCTTAGTCATAATATTTCTTACTGGGCTACACTACAAGAAATCACATATTTTATGACGAATTTTTTGCCACGCACAAAATTTTGTCATAATTTGTTAATTAATAATTACGAAATTCATAATCGTCACTAAAACTTTTGCTTTTGTGACGACCTTTAATTTTGTTACTATTAATCATTTATATCGTCACTAATTTACACATTTGATGACGATTAACAAAATTTCGTCACAAGTTATTTTGGAGGTAGAATTTCGTACCAAAATTTTAGGAGGGAAATCTTTTAGTGACATTTTGTAATAATTGATGACAATATTTATTGTCACACAATATTTCTTTCGATGACAACATAATAGTTTGTCATTAATTATTTGTAAAATTTAGTGACATTGTACTTTCATCACTAATGTTCACATTTAGTGACGCCAAATACAAATTCATCACAATTTTTTTTGGAGGCAAATTTCTTCTGAAAAATTTTGGAGTGAAGTTTTTTAAGACGAAAAAAATAATAATTTATGACAATTTGTATTGTTATAAATACCAATTTTATATGACGAGATAATAGTTTGTCACTAATAAATAAGTGGATAAGTTACAAAAATGGTTCGTCATAAATTCTTATATTTAGTGACAAAGTACGTAATATCGTCACAAATTTATTTGGAGGCAAAAATTTTCTGAAAATTTTGGAGGGAAATTTTTTAAAGACGAAAAAATAATAATTTATGACAATTTGTATTGTCATAAATACCAATTTTATATGACAAGATAATAGTGCGTCACTAATTAGATGCGTGGGTAAGTGACAAAATTGGTTCGTAATAAATTCTTATATTTAATGACAAAGTACGTAATATCGTCACAATTTGATTTGGAGACAAAAAAATTTAAGAAATTTTGGAGGCAAATTTTGTAAAGACAAAAAATTAATAAATTATAACAATTTTTATTATCACAAATACCAATGTTATATGACGAGATAATAGTGCGTCACTTAGATGAGTGGATAAGTGACAACATTGGTTCGTCATAAATTCTTATATTTAGTGACAAAGTATGCACTGACGTCACATTTTTATATGGAGACAAAAATTTTTCCGAACAAACTTGTATCCAAGCGACGTCACCGGTCTTCCTTTTATCATTGGCAGCCTCCATTTAGTCAAGAACCTCCATTATCAATTTTCAATAATCCCAATTTGAAGGCAGAAAGTATTTAACATTTTAGGTATGTTTCTAGATTTTGATTTGAATTGATTATTAGTTGTTCTAATTGAACAACTACGATTTTGAAATGATTTTATGTCATTGTTGTTAATGGTTTGCTATTGTTGTTGATGATCTTGTACAATTTTGATAATCTAAATCACTATTTGGTTTAAATTTTTGACGAAGCAACTTCATAGATTTGATTAGTAAGTGTAGTGAATCGACATCATAGAATGGTTCTGCTTTCTTGAAAAAAATGAGAGTAGTGATTTCGCGTATCAGAAGACTTAAATTCATAAGGCTGCTCTATAAGTTATGTATGCATTTATAGTGTTGACAAAAGATAATGTAATAGTCCAAATGTTCAGTATATATTAAAATAAGAATTTACTAAAATATTTTTTTAATATATACTGTATTGAATATGTGATATAGAATAAGTGACTATGTGTGGTATAATGCGTATGTGTGATAAATATATATATGAATATATTTTTATTGCATGATTTGTTAAGAACTAAATCTTTCGCAAAAGAGACGATCAATTAAGAATAATTTTTAATATAAAATTCTAATATTAATTTTTAGAAATTTTTATTTAAGAAAGGGGTATTAAAATAATTTTAATATAGAATTATTGTAATTTAAAGCATTACTATGGAAAATATAATTTTCATACAAAGATGTGAGTAATACATTTTTTTGAATATTATGTATAATATAATAAACAATCTATATATTATTTGAATATTGTACGTATGGAAGATAATAATTCATATAATGTGATATGAGTTGTTAAGTTAAAATAAAAATTTAACCATGAAAGTTAAATAGGAAATTATTTAGAATTAAATAAAACAAAACTTAAAGATTAGGAAATAAATTAAATTAAAATCAAATGAAGCCCTATTTTTTTAAACAGTCAAACATGGCCTAAGATTTGGTTTAATCATTCCTCCCCAGCCCAACCGTGCACATCTCTCACTGTGTCCTTTTCTATCCCAACTCTCTTTGCTATCCATCAGTTACACGCAAACAAAGGTTTAAAAAACCAATTCAATTTCATTCTCTATTTCGTATCTATTTGATCTTTAACAAAAACAAAACTTGGGTTTTGTTTGTTTTTCATCATCGAATCTATGGTTAAGACACGAGGAGGACACACCTTCATTACAGGCCGAGAGACAATTCGTCGAGAGAGGGAATCATCCATGGCACCAAGGGAGAAGCGTCGTCTCAACAGAAATCTTCAAAAGCTTCCATCCGATTTGGGGGCTTCTTTAAAATAGATGAAGAGAAAAGGTCAGCCATCAAAGGGTAAAAACCGCATCATAGTGAGAATCTCTGATTCTACTCCTTAAGGGCCGATGAGGTAACTAACTTCTCTTCTCCTTGTTTGATTATCCTATTTAGCTGATTACTTTTGTTACTAAATTTGCGTTTACTTTTTTTCTACAGCATCGGCCTACAACACGAGTCTACAAGACAAATTTGTCGAGTTTGTGGGGATGAGATTGGCAAGACAAATTTGTCGAGTTTGTGGGGATGAGATTGGCGTTAAGGAAAATAGAGAGTTATTTGTAGCTTGTTATAAGTGTGGATTCCTAGTTTGTCGGCCTTGTTATGAGTATGAAAGAAGTGAAGGCCACCAATACTGTCCTCAGTGCAACACTCGCTATAAATGCCACAGAGGTCTTGTATCTTTGTGTGTATTGGCATTTATATTTCTGATTTCTTGCATGCCAACTGCTGAGGTTTGTTTTTTCTACAGGTTGTCCAAGAGTTGCAGGAAACGATGAAGACGACTATGATGCAGATGATTTTGTCAATGAATTTCAGATCAAAAATCACCAAGATATCTCAAATGATCACCAACATGTCAATAATCCTTTGGTAACTTTAGTGTATTAATTAGCTATCCAGTATAATGATATCTACATATATTAAAATTCAAGCAATAAAAAGACTCAAAGTTAAGGTGCTGAATTTGCAGGAAAATGGGGAGTAGAATCATCAGCAGCAATGACATCATCCCAATGGCCTTGCTTTTTTCTTCCATTGCAGGAAGTGGTAAAAGAACTACTCTTTTGTTTTGACTACATTCGATTCATTATAAATTGTTTTCTATATATGATTATACTGAATAATGGATGCATTGGGGGTTATATATGTATATATATAGTTGTTGGTAAGGATTTTAATGGTGAGAAAGAGACTTACACTAATGCTGAATGGAAAGAAAGAGTAGATAAATGGAAAACCATGCAAGAAAAGAGATGTCTTGTTAGCAAAGGAGATGATGGAGATAATGATAAGGGGATGAAGATGACTATCTGTAAGATTCTGTTTTATTTCATTTATTTGTTTGATTACTTGTTATTCACATTCCAAATCTTTAACAATGTAACTACTATACAGCATGGTTGAAGCTCGACAACCATTCTTGCCAGCTGTGATCTGGATTTGTGTTTGATTCCGGAGTCACCATTCTATCTTGAAGGAGAAGGTGGACTTTTTGAGTATGTGGAAAAACGACTTAAAGAAGATGGACACATGGTTATCGTTATAGCTGAAAGAGTGGGTCATGAGCTTCTTTCAAAGAGCTTTGAATCCGCAAATGAGCCAGATGATTCAGGGAATGGATGATACTTTAGATTCTATTTTCTATTTTGGTTAAATATGATGAAAAATGGAAATTTAGTTATTCTATTATTGGTGTTTTTTTTATCATTACAATCATTTTGGTTAAATATTGTTGTTGTAATTTTTTTTTATTTCTAGATCTATAATTTTATATTTAGTTTTTTTATTTATTCACAACAACTAATTTTGTCACTATTATTAACATCTTTCTGTGACGAGATGCATGACCACCATAAGTATTCAACTAGTGTCATTGAAAAATGTGTCCCAAAAAATAAATCTTTGGTGACAAAATATTTTGTAAAATTATTTAAAATATGAAATGACAATGAAATAATTGTCATGTTAAATATATTATTAGGTGACGAATTGTTCTGTCGTCATTTATTTTTTTTATTTTTGGTGACGATAAACACAATAACATGACGAAAGAATAATCATAAATATGACAATATTGTCGTTAGGGGAGCTCAAAATTTTCGGTTTTTTTGGTTTTTTACCGGTACCGGCGGTATTGGTTTTTTCGGTACCAATTTTTTTCGGTACCGGTTTTTCGGTATTTTAACACTTTTCGGTACCGGTAGCGGTAATGACTTTTTTGAATTCGGTAAAAACCGAAATACCGAAAATACCAATTTTTTTTTTAATTTTGCCGGAATGCGCTGCGGGACATGGATTAATCCTGCATTTCAGCTGCACAAAAATCATTTGGATGAATGCGTTCTATGAGCAAAGTGATGCTAGCCCGTGAAACTTGGTTGGACTAATACATAAGACTTGGGAAATCTATGCCAAAGACTAGTCCAACGAGAAGAATATTTTAGAATAGATTTGTAGTTAGCATATTAGTATCCATATTGATATTGACTTAGGAATTTAGTAGGTTTACTATTTACATGGATGTTGATTCAATCTTATTTAAGAGACGTGTAAAGGCAAGTAAAATGATTTGAAGAAAATAATCAATTCTTAATATGCAGTATGAATTTTACATTCAAGATATCGTCACAAACTCGCAGTAATGAGCGAGGAAGTTTCATGTTGCTTTAGGCTATCTGCAACATGAGCAACTACTCCAGCTCCAGCATTATGAAACCATTCATTCTTGACCTGCATTACAGATTTACAGTACCAATAACTCATAAATATTAATTTATATATATATATATATATTAATATTGTTTTGTTGTTTTATTTTATATATTAATTATTAGTAATAGTTAATGATTTCTTAGTTTTTTAAAAAATTATTAATAATATAAAAAAAGTATTTAATTATTATTAATAATTAAATATATTACCATGCGGTATAACCGAAAACTGAACCGAAAAAATCGGTACCGATTTTGTATCGAACCGGTACCGAAACCGGTAATTCGGCACCAGTTTCGGTTCTTGATTTTCCGGTAATTTTGGATCGGTACCTGGTTCGATATTTTTCGGTACCGGTTCGATTTTTTACCGATGAGCACTCCTAATTGTCGTCATTAAAATTAGATGATTTAAATAGAGTAACATATTTTCGTCACTAAAACAATATCATTTAATGACGAAAAATGATTTTTGTCATTTAATGCACCAAGTTTTGATGACAAAACATAATATAGAGTGACGAAAGTTTCATTCAAATAGTGACACTATTAACGTCACTAAAAGTAATTAATTATAGTGACAATGATGTAGATCGTCACCATAAGTTAAAACATTTAGTTGAAGCTCACCCCTTTACTTTCACTTGTTCTCTTCAAGAAATGAGAACGTAGCAGGGACTAGTCGGGGAACAGAGTGATGGTCCAGATAATAGCATTAGTAGTCCTCACTATTCTATGAAATAGTGGGATAATAAATGTAATGAGGACCCTATTGAGTTGTATATTGTTTAGATGACAATATTTGTATTCAAACTCACAACATATGTTTAGTCGTATTTTATACGACTGTTGTATAATTAAGCTGTATTTGAATTTTTGTACCATGTATTTGACGACTCAGAATAGGTGATGTATAACGATTTTGAGGGCGTCACAAAAATACGCTTGATAATCTAGAGAGAAAGAAAACTTGTTTCTTGTGTTATTTTCAATTCTAACATAAGCGTCTATTTATAGGAAAATACTAGAACACCATAGGAGACTAAAATAATAAAATATTATTATTTTATTTATCTCTACATATGCCAAACTTTTGAAATCAGTAGCCAGCCATCTTTGAACCAAATTTGCAGCCCACATGTTTTTTTAACAAAAGTGGGTCCCACCCATAATTTAATAAAAATTATTTTATTTTCCGAAACTTCAGTAATTCATAGAAAATAGCACGTTTATCAGAAAAATATGAATTTTATGTCCATTCCACACGAAATCAAATTCTCTACAACTTTGCAGAAGAAAGTTTTTCCAAATTCCAGACAGAAAATATCCAAAATCCACAAATGGATGATTTTTAATACTTCCAATCCGACAAAATACAGATAAAACACCTCAACATTAATTCCTTCATTTATAACCACATAAATAAATCTATCATTTATATTCGCATCAAATAAATATTTCCTTATCATATAAATTAATAATTAATTATTCACAAATAATATTACAGAATCACAATAATGACAACCAGGCAGTTCCCAAGAAAGAGAGGGTTTTCCGATAAGGAATTTCTCCTTACTGGCGCGCAATTAGGTGACCAAACCTCTCCTTGACAGAACTTTCTAGACATTGCCAATAATGCTATCTAATAATATTATTCCAAATAATATGAATTATTGATCTGATAATGGAGATGTTGTGCAGTGACAATTATTGAACAATAATAATATAAAATATCAACGCAACAATTATTGAATCAATAAAATAAAATATTGAACAGTAATTACTGTAACAATTATTGAGTAGTGTCTTCTTACGTAAGAATCAATAATTCAAAAATACTGTGCAATACCGTGTGCTATTGTGCAACCACACGTATTACTGTATTTTAACCACCAGGTATTCCAACAGTATTAACGGTAACCATTACGACGTTATTTGTAAAAACTCAAATATGTCGTTTTCTTCATCCGACCGTTATCTGTTATGGGGGCCACAAATGGCTGCGCCATCGTACGAATATTCCCCGACAGAAAAATATTCTACGACCAAACGAATATTCCCCGACAACAATGAATATTTTATAACCACTTGCTTATTTTGCTAAAATTTTCACATTTCACCTATAACCAAAGTATTATATCAAATTAATACCTTATAATTCACACATAATAAATAGAGGAAAATTCAATTTTATTTATAATAAGTTGGGGTCTTACACTATATGTATATATTTATATTTATATAAATGTCGAAACTTGAATTTGTTGCCCTTAATATCTCGGGCAAGAATTAGTTGTCATGATTTTTTTGATGCTGAGATTAATCTAGAGTAGACTTGGCAAAAGAGGCCCAGGCTCGCGGGTCAGGCTTTGGGTTGCAGTTTTTTAGCCCAGTAAAATTCGGGTCTATTTGGCCCAGCCTGTTTGAGCCAAACCCAAGAAAACAACATAAAATAGGTACAAAATTGGTCTCGGCACACGGGCCGGACTTTGGGCTGCAGATTTTTGGCCCAGCAAAAACCGAGCCTTTTTGGCCCGGCCCACCACCCACCCGGTCCGTCTGGGTCGGGCCTGCCAGTTTTCCAGGTCTAATCTTGAGGCAAAGAACTTTTGAGATACAATTAAGGTTGGCAATCATGCATCCTTGCGGGATCATGCAAAATAAATGATTTTTATTCGCCATCATCTTCATGAAAGAAAAAAATCATTGATGAAGACATGTTAGATAAAATATTTATTACATTTCAGACCTCGAATATGCTCCTACAACAGCAATATCGAGAGAGTAAGTTTACAAAATATTCCCTAAAATAATAAAGGAAATTATGTTCCCTGAAGTGATATCTAGTGGTGTCTGAACAAAATAATGAGTTTTTGCTGAAAAATTATCAATCTCGCACGACCGGTTCTACTCCATTCCATGAAGTGAATGAAACCTCATTTGATAAACATAAAGGAAATTATATTCGTGGTCGTGGGTGTAATCATTGGTAACGTACCTGTCGTACTCCTAAACATTTGGTAGATTTGTACCAAGCCTCCATAAAAGAAAAGAAAAAGGATATTGAAACAAACTTTGTTGATCATAATGATCTTGAAGGTCCCATGAATGATCATAATGATCTTAAAGATCCCATGAATTATCTTGAATTTTCAAATGGAGTTGGTATGACACATTTTAATGCCTCTGATTTCCTTGAGGATGTTGATGGAAATGTTCATACCAATTAATTATTTTTATTTTATTATATTATGGCATTGTAATAAGTAATTGTATTGTTTATATTTTGCATATATGAAGATGCATGGGTCAGAAACTCATCAAACTTAATTAAAGGCTCTAAAAGAGCGATTATTCAACAAACTTAATTAAAGCCTCTAGAAGAGAGATTATTCATTGAACTTAATTGATGTCTCTGGAAGAGCGATTATAATGTTGCTAAAGGGCACAATACTTCGTATTCTTCTGAAACAAACAAAAATTTGCTTAGCTTTAAAAATATATGTTATAATGGTTATTATATTAAAACCTATATGAAGGTAATGAAGAATTTCTTTATATTAATTCAATATTATTGGGACAGAAGCTCATATTAGAAAAACTGTCTATTTTCTCCTCTGAGTTATATTATACTAAAATGAGAACAGTTGAAACAAATGTTACAATACACCAGAAGTGTTCAGATCTAAAGGTTTTTATATTTGGCATGATCTTCTCGGTCATCCAGGATCAATAATGATACGTCCAATTATTGAAAACTCCCATAGACATTTCTTAAAGAACCAGAAGATTCATTTACCTAATGATTATCCTCATAATGCATGTTATCAAAGTAAATTAACCGTCAAACCATCACATTTAAATATTATTATTGAGTGGTCATATTTCTTAGAAAGAATTCAAGGTGATACATTTGGACCAATACACCCACCTTGTGGTCCATTCAAGTATTTTATTGTTTTAATTGATGCATTAACCAGATGGTCACATGTATATTTACTTTTAACTATAATTATTTTCCATGCTTCTTGCTCAAATAATTAGGTCGAGAGCATAATTTCTTGATTATCCAATTAAGAAATATTGTTTAGATAATGCTTGTAACACCCCAGTATTTTTAAAATAATTAAATAATAAATTTTGCATTAATTTTTTTTTATATAAAGGTGGGATTATGTGTAAAGAAAAGTATATGTATTTATGTGATAAATAAAACTTATTTATTATATGAATAATTATAAATAAATTCTTTTAAGAATTATTGATCATTATATGTTATATTCTTTTTATAAATTAATTTTGTAATAAAAATATTTATTATTTATTTTCCATAAAAATATGATTATTATATATATGATATGATTATAAGGATTATATTGATTTGTATTTTATTATATTAGTTAAGTTAATTATTTTAACTTAATTAATAATGGTATATATGAAGGTTATGTCGGATATGGATTCAAAACCCTAATTCTGGATTTTGAATAAGGAATGAGAATATTAATATAATATTAATTATATTTCAGTAATATAAACATGCTTGATATGTGTGTAATGTTAATGTGTGGAACAGTTTTAGTAAAGCAGTGCAAACCCTAGCATTACTGTGACACCCCCAAAATTAGGTATACATCACCCATCTTGGGTCGCCAGATACATGGTACAGAATTCAAATATAACTTACTAATACAACTGTCGTGTACAATACGACAAAACATAAACTATGAGTTTGAATACAAATATTGTCTACTAGAGATTATACAAACTCAAAAGGAGTCCTCCTTACAATTATTATCACACTATTTCACAGAATAGTGAGGACTACTAATGCTATCCTCTGGACCATCGCTCCGTTCCCCTACTCGTCCCAGCTATATTCTCATTTCCTAAAGAGAACAGTGAAAGAAAGGGTGAGCTACAACTAGCCCAGTAAGAAATATTATGACTAAGATAATGCAGAATAAATTATCATTAGTCTCCAACAATGTTAAACTGATAAAATATAATAGACATCAAGTTTAACTGCAGCGGAACAAGCAATCCATTAAAAGAGTCAAGTAGAAAATAAAATCTACTATCTTTTATGATTTAAAACGTTTTTCATCACTGTTATCGCTGAGACTCAGCTTAATAAATATTCCACATCATCGAATCACCCTGCACTACAGCCAAGGATATTCTTTAGTATCACGACCACAATTATCCATGCACTACGGTCCAAGAATATTTGTGTATTCATTTATGATTATGATCACGCCAACAACTGTCCATCAATGCACTACGGGCCAATGAGAACTTTTACCACATCATTTGTAACATTACGATCATGATTACACCGAATAATCACTAGGTCATAATCATACCAAGTCCATCTATACACTACAGGCCACAGATGACTTTCAAAAAAAATATAAATATGAGGATGATGACAATGATATAAGAATTCGATAAAACAAGTACAATAATTAATTTATCCTAGGAACTAATAATGTCCAAATTGTCAACATGATACTGCTTTGTAGATTAAATTTCAAGAATGATCAGAAGAATATTTCCATGAAAAGATACTGGATGAAGCGCAAATATCAAGGATATTCTACTACATTTATGGAGTATAGAAGTCAAAACTTTAACCAACTGAGTATAATAAAGAATGGAATAACAAAATAAATCACCATGCATGCGGTACTTTCGCATAAACAAGTTATTCCAACAGAAAAATAATAACAGAACCAGGTCAGACAAAATTTGCACCGACAGGATGTTCCAACAGAATAATAAAGACGTAACTAGGTCCGGTGTAAAACACACAGACATGATGTTTCAACAGAATAATAATAAAGACGGAACCAGGTCCGGTGTAAAACACACATATAGGACGTTCCAACAGAATAATAATGAGACGGAACCAGGTCCGGTATAAAACACACAGACAAGATGTTCCAACAGAATAATAATAAAGACGGAACCAGGTCCGGTGTAAAACACACAGACAAGATGTTCCAATAGAATAATAGAAGAATGTCACCAAGTATAGGGTAGACCGCGTATACAGGTTATTCCAACAAAATAATAAGCAATGGAATAACAACAGTTCTCTTCATGAATAAGAAAGAATAACACCCCTTACCGTAAAAGAACTGAATATAAGAGTAGTTAAGTAGCAGAAATCTTTTCTTCTTTCTCTCTATAATTTTCTCTCTCTAGAGTTTCAGTGAATTCGTAAGAAATAATGAAGGAATGAGCTTCTATTTATAGGAGAATGGAAGTATACTGTTTATGAACGAATTATTTCTTCAACCAAATACAATAAAGTCAATCAACTAACCAATAAAATCACAACAAAAATTAAAATATAATACATATATATAAACACATGTTTTCAACTTATATATATCAATATTATATATACACCACTTAATTTTTCTCCCCCATAACTAACATCAATCCCCCACCCACCCAATAATCAAATTCACTACAATCTTACACATCACTATCACACTACCATTTTCCACCATTTTCTACTCACACACACATCACACACCTATTACTTTCACATATCATTTTCTCCCACCATATACTCAATACGTATATATACTTCCATACATATACTCTTCTATTTCCAAATCATTTTTCCAACACATATGGGCCCCACCTTTAAATAATTTTCTACCGATTATTTTGAAAAATGGGTAAATAGGAATCCATAAAATAAACAAAACTTTATAAAAATCACCTTAATAATTTTAACAACATTTATCATCTTTATTATAATTCACAATATTAATCGACCATGTCGTTCCCAGAAAAGAGGGGGCTTTCCAATAAGGATTTTTTTCCTATTGGCGCGCAATTAGGTGACCAAACCTCTCCTTGACAGAACTTCTAGACATCGTTAATATTGCAAATAATAATATTAATAACTTTGTCGTCTCAATTATTGATTTTAACAATATATAAAATATCAACAATAATTGAATCAAATAACGTGATATACTATGCAATAATTACTATAGCAATAATTGAACAAAATTGAATGACTTCTCACGTAAGCATCAATAATCAATACCGTGTGCTACTATGCAACCACGCGTATTACTGTACTTTTACTACCGAGTAGTTCAACAGTATCAACGGTAAAACTTCTGCCGTTATTTTCATAAAATTTTTTTTATCGTTTTCTCAATCCGACATAATTTTGTTGTGGGGTCCACCAATGATTGCGCCGTTGTACGAATATTCCCTGCTAAAACGAATATTCCCCGACCAATCGAATATAATATAACCACTTGAATACTTTGCAGAATTTATAAATACTACCCACAACTATAACATTATATCAAATTTATTCCATAATATTTAAAAATGATAATTATTGAAAATTCATCTTTATTTATAAAAGTTGGGGTCTTACAATTACTGATAAACTATAGTACATGGGTCAATTATGACTATAAGATTTGTTAAGTTATTGTGTAATGTAATTTATGGAATATATTATATTTAATGTTAATTAGGTAAACCCTAATTAATATCTAGAAACCCTAATTATTAAATTTGAACCCTAATTGCTAAGTTATAAACCCTAGGTATTAATTTAGCAAGGTTGATAGTAATTAATATATTATAAAGCCTAATTTATAAATCCTAGGTAATTAGTAAACCTAATTTAATTAGAGAAGCCTAATTCACATTTTTAGAAACTAAGATTCTCATTTTAGCCCTAATCTCAAAATCCTAGAACTTGGACTTTTGGAGCTCTAGGGTTAAACCCTAATGGGTGAGAGGAAATATCAACATTGCCACTAAAAGTAAAAATCAAATGACCAAACTACCCTTTTTATTATTTTAATAAGGTTGAGTGTAGATCTAGACCTAGTAGGTGGTTGGTGACCAACTGTAGTTAGCCATGTGGTCCAGTAATAGCCTTTAATCAATCAAAGGACTGATCACATGCTCAACCATAAGCATCACACCATGCTATATATAGATTGAGAGAGAAAATTCTACTAACTTGCTCATTTTTTCACCAACACTCAACCAAGCCTATCTCTCTCTAACCCATGAAATTCTTGAGCATTTCAGTCCCCAAGACCAGCCCCACTAACAACCACAACAAACTCAGTAGCCAAGAATCAGAATTTGATCATAAAAAGGTAAAGCCCTAAACCTAAATTTCAATTTTTGATTTCATGTTAGATGTTATGTTTAAATGTTTAAAGTTATGTTAGAAGGTGCCATTTAGTGATCTGGGTTGTTATAACTCAGATCCATAACACTCAGATGCTCGAAATTGATGATTTTAGAAATCTGGAAATTTTAATTTTTGTTGTCTGACAGTGAATGTCAAGCCTTGTAGATCCGTGTTCGTTTATTGTTTTAGTGATTTAAAGGTTTGAAGTTGTAGTCTGTAATGTTGTTAGTAATCTGCAAGTCGGTTCATGATCATTGCATGTGTAGATCAAAAGTTATTCACGGTCAAAGTTCGTTGACCGAACATGAACTAAGTTTTCTGGGTAACCTAAAAAACTGAAGAACGTGTTCTGGCCGTGACTTTGACCGACCTTAATTTGGTTTCTGGAACTTTGTTAGGATGAATACTGGTATCTAGATTATATTATGTCACGAGTACTATAAGTTTAAAGCATGTTCGAACCTTATAAAGCCTCAGATCGATCGTAGTAATTGGTCATACCTCGTTGACCGTTAAGCTTAACTTTCTGGGTAACCCAGAAAGTTTAGGCAGTGGTCTGACAACTTGTTCAATTGTTTAGATCTGTCAGTAGGTTGTCGTTTTGATTATGTTGTTGTAACTAGCTTGTAGTATATTATATGAACTTCAATATTATGCTTTTAGATAACTAAAACATCAAATATAGTTAACACAGTGGCCTGGTCAAAGTAGGCCAGATGATTACGACTTGTGTTTTCTGGGTAACCCAGAAAACTAAAGTCTGTGATCTCTAACATGGTTTGACCGACATGGATCTTGATAGTGTATTGTTGTTATACGTATATTATGTAATAGGTTTGTACCTCTACACGTTAGCTACACATTGAAACTCCTAAATCACATAAACATTAACGGGCAACATGTAGTGGAAGCCCAAAGTAGGCTAGTCGATCTGTTTTTCATTTCTGGGTAACCCTAGAAAATGAAGAATAACTTTGACAACTACTTTGAAGGCTTAGATCTTTTAATTGTGATGCATTTTGTTCATGATTGTTGTTGGGTCTTGTAGTAGTACACTAGTACTACACGATCAAAGTATTAGCTTGCCCAGAATCACAATGTATCAATGTTTAGTGATCGGTCAAAGTACGACCCTTGAGCACTGCCTTGTCAGTGTTCTTGAGCTCAAGAACACCAACAACGACATACAGTGTCGCTGACGGTTCTTATTATTTTTATTTTCAAATTTCCAAAAAATGATTTTTAAATAGAAATAAATTCTAAAAATCATTTAAAAATAGTAAATAAATTCTGAAAATTATAAAATCAGTTTTAAAAATTATTTTAAGTCATAAACATTAACTTTTATTAATTTGGCATATTTTCAATAAATATTACTCCCTCCATCCCAAATTAATTGCTCAGTTTTGACTTTTTAAAGTCAAATTGACCATTTTTAAAACTAATTTTTTTTTACTATTTTTGCTAAAATATAGGTGAAGAGAATATAACCAAAAGAAAGTATATACAATTTATTACTACTCTCAATTTTTATAATTTTAGAAATATATTTATATATGCTTAATTATTAATTCTAAAAATTATCAATTTGACTTAAAAAAGTCAAAATTGAGCAATTAATTTGAGACGGAGGGAGTAGTAATTATTTGAATATTATTTATTTGATAAATGCACTAAATAAATTAACTAAAAATGATTTATTATATTAAAAATCATTTTAAATGATAATAAGGTATTTAATAATATTTTAAGTTATAAAATGTAACTTTTAATATTTTAAAGTAAATTTCATTAATTACTTAATATTAATGATATTAGATTTATTTAATAGTTATATTAAATAAATTAGTTTAAAAATAATTTTAATATTATAAAAATTATTTTAAATGAAAATAAAGAGTTTAAAGATATTCTAAGTTATAAAACATAACTTTTAATATTTTGAGATAAATTTCATTAATTATTTAATATTAATGATATTAGATTTATTTAATAATAAAATTAAATAAATAGTTTTAAAATATTTTTATTGATTTAAAAATTATTTAAAAAGGATATAAATGGTTTAAAAATGAACGTGAAGTTTTTGGAACTGTAGTCTGAACACCTAAAGATGTAATATCCGTTGGATATAAATGGATATTTGTACATAAATTGTAATAACCGTGAATTTGATAAATAATATTAATAATAAAAATAAAAATATTTAAATATTTATGTTGAATACATACATACATATATGTGTATATATATATATATATTTATGTGTGTCTTGAAATGTGGTAATTTAATCTAAATTGAATTAAATATGTGATAGTCGAGAAATATGATGGAAATGATAATGAATCTTAATTAAGATTATGTAGTATGCCTAGTGCGGCATAACAATGTGTTAATTTCCAGAGGCACAATAGTTATCTAGAAGAGGGGGGTTGAATAGATATTTTAATTTTTTTTTTACAAAATACTTGTTAGTTTTGATAACGATTTAATCACAGCGGAATTGAGATTTGTTTGTTTTCCCTTTAAGATATAACGAGTTAATAGGAGTTAAGCAGTTAGGGCAAGAATATAAGAGACACAGAGATTTTAAGTGGTTTAGAGTAATTAAAGCTCCTAGTCCACTCTTCTACTCCTCGAGTAGGAAATCCACTAAGGATATCTTTACAATCTTTGAATCTCACAGATTCCTTCAAAACCACCAAACTTGGAACTTCTTAGTTCACTTTTAAACTCTTCAAGTCCAGCAGACTTGGTACTTCTCAGTTCACTTAGAACTCTTCAAGTCATTCTGACTTGGAACTTCTTACTTCACTTGATAATGGTTGAGTTCTTGAATGGTGCTACTCAGTTGTCGTTAAGCTTGTGTTTGAAAGAACTGAGTAGCTGAACAAGCTTTCTTTTTCAGATCGTAGAGTTGAGCGTTGAGTGTTCTTCAGCGTTTTTGTTCAGTGATTGCTTCTTCTTCTCATCTGTATATGTTTTGCATATATGATGCCTTTGAAATGTATCCGTTTGAAGACATCCGTTGAAGCATTAAATGCTTTTGACATTTCTGAGCTATGATGGAGACTTTTTGCATAACTTCTGATTAGCAGTTTGACCTATTGACACAAAAAACTGCTATCTCACCTAACACCTAAAAAAGTGTTTTCTACTGACCCATAGTACTTTCCTTAGCTTCTTCAATACGTCTCTTTGTTATATACTAAGGATGACTGTTGTGTTATTGGGACTCCCGATGACTTCAACGTTTATAATCCATTCCACATTTGTTGTGATTTATTCTTAAACAAGTGAGCAAGGCTCGATGCTTCTGATTATAGACAGATGATGCTCTACTATCATGATCATGGTGTCCTGCCACATTAGTGCTTGATCCGGTACTGATAGAAGAGAACACTACGATTTTTCTTCAGCACTGGCACACTACGATCTTTAACTTACAGACTATATGATTCCAAGAGCACTCTACGATTCTTGAGTTTGACTCGGCATGCGTTTGGACCACTCTACGATTTTAGGAGAGGCCCTCTAAAGCAGACAGACTATGATTCTCGATGCTCTATGATTCTGCCTTGGCCTCGATAGACTACATTTTTATTGAAGCCTATCTATTACATTTCAAGATATAGATCAACTTAACAACTTTGATCTTTTCATCTATACATTCATTTATAGAATGATAAACATTAAAAGCTTAGATTAACCTAAAAAGTTTGATCTACCACTAAGTCCTTGTACATGTATTCTTTGAATGACTTTATATATAATCATGAATATTTACTTTAAATATCAAATTTAAGTATGCAATCTCTCAAAAATCTCCCCTATTTGATGTTGACATAACCAAGGAGATTTGTGTCATGATTATCAATTTCTAGATTCAGTTGCTTAGAAAGTAAATATGACTTGGTGTTTCAGTGAGCAACTGAAATCTCTAGAGAATAAGCATGAATTTATTGATGTTTTAAAGACAGATATTACAATTTAGCTTAGTTACATCAATAAGAAATGAGTTTCAACTTATCTCTATTTCTTCTGCCTTTTGTTCCTTGGAGGATTGGCATATTCTGCAGCTCTCCTTCTCTTGCTGGCTTCGTCTCTCCATGCAATATCTTCCAGCTCGCTTTGACTTAGCCGTTCTCCATGATCGTGTGTGTTCATGAATGCAGGATCTCTAATTGGCAAGTTTAGGCCAGTTGTGGTTATTCCTTGTGAGCTAGGAGATGGCTCTTGACTCCTCATCGGTTGTGCCATGATAATTTGCCTCTGCATTTGCCTTTCTCTTATTCCTCTTTAATCTCCCCCTTTATGTTAGCATCAAGGGTTCGAATGTCTTCAGATAGTCGAGTCATGCCTTGTTCGAGCTCGTGGAGCTGATTCTTGGAGTGAACAATGTCTGCATGGTTTTCTTGGATCAAAGAATCAGTTCGAGATTCTCTCTTTTGTAGAATGGCCAAGACAGTTTTTGTTTATTACATTTGGCCTATGGAAAATGCTTGGAATTCTTTCATTGAAGTTCGTAGACTCGTGAGACTTTCCATCATAAGATTATTTTGGGATTTCCTGAGTATTCTGCAAAATAAGAACTGCTTCCATGTGTTTCTTGGCAACCAGAAAGTGAATTTGATCCCTTTCATTGATACTTTGAATCATTTCCTTTATGATCTACCTAATCTTATTTGTAAGCTCAGTACTTAGGTTGCTTAGGAGGGTGTTGGCAACATCAATCAAATGAGTCATCCTCACATGAACAAGGTCTGAGTGAACTTCAAGATCTTGTTGTATATCCTTGGTCACCTTCTGAGATGCTTTAGATAACTCCATTTTGGTAGGAAGATCTGATATGAGCTCAAGGAGTTGTTGATTATTTGGAGGAGAGGCTCTAGTATATTGATCTTGCATATTGTAGAGAGCAAGATCAAGATTGAAATAGTTATTTGTTTATGAGGAAGGGATATCTGATGTAAAAGCAGGTGTATGAGGTTGAGTCTCAGGAGGAGGTGACTGTACGATTTGAGCAGGTGACTTTACGATTGGATTTGGATCAATAACCGTCGGGACACTACAAGAAAAATCTCTAACAGCGACCGAAAGTATCTGCGACTGCATATTTTGGTCGCTAATAACATTAACTGCGATCGGTAATAGCGACCGTACTGTATTTTTGTCGCTATTAGTATTCGCAATTGCTTGCGGTCTCTAATAGTAAGGACTCGGTCGGTAAAGGTATTTTCCCTCCTAAAATTTGGCACAAAATTAGCCCGACAATCCTAATAGCGACTGGATCTTAGTAGCGATCGCATACGGTCGCTATATATGCCACGTGTTTAAATAGTAGCGACCGCATTCGGTCACAAAATGCGGTCGTTGATTCTATTTAATCTAACTCGAACCAGACATTCAGACAGAATAGAAAACGAAGGAAAGAAGAACGAAGAGGGAGAAGACGGCAGGGATAAGAAGGTAGAGAGAAGAGGAAGAAGAACGAACCAGGTAGTGCTCGCATTTCCTCGATTCAGGTACGTTAATATATCTCTCTATTGTGCATTTTTTGCTAAAAGGGTTTTCAATTTTCATCTCAATATGGGAATTTACTTGGGAAAATCTGTCAATTGTGCTCATGCTTCTTCTAATCACTTCTCCGGTAGGTTAATCCTCCATCTTAATTTCTGATATAATCATTATTATTTGGAATCTATGCTGAGTTAATTTGGTAGTCAAACTTATTATTGTCTGTTTATTTGGTAGTCAAAAATGAAATGGACATAAATTGGTGTAGATATTTGGGTATTTCGTCCTCAAAAGATTTAGATGTGAAACTGAAACTTAACTAAAGACAAACATTTCTTGTAGTTTCGTAAGCAAAATGGGAATGAGAATGGAAATGGTAATGGGAATGAGAATGGTACAAAATTGTTAGTTTTTGGAACAATTGACATACATTTTGCTTAGCTTAATTATTTCGTCTGAGCCTGTATGTACCCGATACATAATTAGCTTTTAAAGTGACTGGTGATTTTTTCATGTATATGTATATGTATATATATAGGAATTAAGGAGTACTACTTTTTTTTATATAGGAGTAATTGGTTTGATGAAACATTAAATGAAGACAAAACTACCACCACTTGAATGATCAAGACATAGAAAGAAAATGAAATTTGGCTCCCTCACCCGCACCCTTAATATTATACTACTAATCATTTATTTAAATGTTTTACTCTATTTAATTCCATATTAATGTGAATTCACCTACATCGCCTTAAAGGATCAAAAACAATTCTTGGTACTAGGAAAAAGGCCAACAACAATCTCAACTTGCAGAGAATATGTTAATTTACAATTGACTCACTAGAAAAATAGGAGAATAAACAAAATAAATATAAAAGGACCCCCAAGACTAAATGGAAATAAACATAATCTTGAATATTAGGGCTTAACCCAAAACCTTGGTTGCAATATATGATCATACTTATACCAATACAATAATATGAACATGAGTATGACATAAAACATAACTAGGAATTAAGTTTATCCATAATTCAATCAAGAAGAAGGTTCAAAGAAATTTATCCTTAATTCACAGTCGAGAAGATCAAGATTCCTGTAATTTCAAACAAATAAGTAATCAATTTCAGTCCTTCTCTTGTAGAAACTAGAGTGTCTCCTAGCCGAAAATAACTTGACTCGCCTTCTTTCTACAAGAAATCAATTTCAGTCCTTCTCTTGGTTGTTATCTCTTGGCATACACGGATATCATGAATAAAAATATGTATGCTATAAGTATGACTTATCTTAGAATAGAAAGAAAATGAAAAGTGCAAACACAAACACAAGCACTATAACTTCAATCACACGATTAATGTTCATAAAAATAATGAGTTATTTCCAAAATATTCATACTTATCTAAATCTTCATATATAAGTCAAATGGTCATATATGCATTCGTATTCACATTTGTGCTATACTTCCTTGGTGTTTAATATATGTGATGTTATATTAATTGCTTATACATTCTTGTAGCTCTTATATGCCTACAAATGGTCAAGTATGTAATATTTTGGTCTGTTTTGGGTATCAAATGACTTTATAGGACTAATAGTCCCACATTAAGGGACTAATAGTATGTCTTCTTCTGCAATCTTGATATACACAACGTTATAGTTTCTAGAACACATTACAAAATCCATTGGTTGTTCTTCAAACTTGACCATCAAGATATTTTCTTCACCTAATGTCATATCCTATGTAGACTAGTTTTTGTTGTGTTCAGATATGGACACTGGAATATATAAAGGTAATGAGTATATGTGATGTTATGTTAATTGCTTATACATTCTTGTTGCTCTTATATGCTTACAAATGGTCAAGTATGCATGCCCTCGTGCATGTGGATAGTCCATATTATAGAGGAGACTCTGCCGATATTATTTCGTTGGTCGGGTAATTTAGACTTGTCCCAATGCATATGCAGACCATGCATGATGCAATGATTCATATTCTACACCTAGAAATCTATTGTCTTTAGGTTGGTGTCAGTTAAAATATGTAGGATGACATAAGACCATACCTCATTCTAATTTAAGATCCACAACAATATACCATGCCTTTGGGTAGTTGATCTCAAGCTGTGTAAATTTGTTTTGGCATGTATCCTTGTTCAATTTTGAATAATCATATATGATGCACACTCATGTTATATATGTGCATATACATCTATATGTATTTATAAGCATCATAAATGACATTGAGTTGAATTATAAATCTCTAACAAGGGACCACAATAATTCATGTCAACATAGGTATCGTGGTATCATGGACCATTATTCAGACCGTAGTTGGATGAGACGACGAAAGTCAAGTGCCCAGATAGGTGCTACAATAGAATTTAGAGCTAGTTGCCAAGTATTTCTAGATTATGCATATAGTCACCCGGAATGTGTTAATGGTCAGAACAAGATAAGATGTCCTTGTTTGAAGTGTAAGAATGTAAATTATATGGACAGAGACATAATAAACTATCATTTACTTGTTTCTGGGTTCATGAACAATTACGAAGAATGTTGGTGGGCACATGGGCAGAGAAGAGATAGTGACAACGCACAAGTACACAATCCAGGCAGCAGTACCCATCGTATGAATGACATGGTTCATGATATTGCATGGTCGGATTTTGATTGGGAACAAGGCAAAGAGCAACCTATGAATTCTAATGCCAAAGCATTCTTTAAGTTGTTAGACGAGGGTAGCGAACCGTTGTGGCATGGTTGCACGAAACACACTACATTGTCTGCAGGGGTGATATTACTTAACATCAAGGCTGATCACAACATGATCTATGAGTGTTTTGAGTCACTCTTGAGGGCCATTAAGAGTATGTTGCCTGTCGGTGAAAATTTGTCTGATAACTACTACTATTGTAAAAAAATGGTGAAGAAGTTGGGTCTTGGATATCAAAAGATCGATGTATGTCCGAACGATTGCATGTTGTTTTATAAGGAAAATGAACAGAAGACAAAGTGCACGTTTTGCAGTCATGATCGATTTAGGCCTAATAAAGAGGGTGTGACTACAAAAAAGACGAATATACCTTTTAAGATTTTAAGGTATTTTCCAATTACACCTCGGCTCAAAAGATTGTACATGTCTTCAAGAACAGCTGAACATATGACTTGGCATGCGAAATCTCCAACCAAAGATGGAGAACTGAACCATCCCGCAGATGGGAAGGCTTGGACACATCCCGGGTTTGCATTGGAACCTAGAAATGTGGGGCTTGTATTGTACACTGATGGTTTCATCCCATTCGGCCACTCAGATATTTCGTACTCCCGCTGGCCTTTGATTGTTACTCCGTATAACTTGCCTCCTTGGATGTGTATGAAATAGCCATACTTGTTTCTTTCACTCGTAATTCCTGGTCCCAAGAGTCCTGGAAAGAACCTAAATGTTTACTTGAGACCTCTTATAGACGAGTTGAAGGTATTGTGGGAGAATGGTGTGACGCCCCCAAGATAGGTCCATTCCATCCAACCCATTCTGAGTCGCCAAATACATGGTACAGAAAACAACTACAACTTTATCTCAATAATTGTCGTGCAAAATACAACAACACATATGCTGTGAGTTTGGATACAAATATATATCAACTGTGACTCATGTCCCAACTGTGGACAACACCTCATAATGATACCTTACATAAAGGTATAGTCGAAAACTGTTTTAAAAATTAGAATCTTTGGGAAGTGCTCAAGGAAACCTTCGTACATGGGAGGCCATACGTCTAGGTTATTATAGATATTATATGGCCACAGAATTATCCTTGGTTGACCCAATAGACCCCAAAGAAAAACTAGAAGATTACTATCATATTCTTCCCAATGGTGAGTCTTCTCTTGACATATCATTATCTCCATTGTCTCTAATTGAGAGTTATATTTCAAATAGACTCCAAGATCATATAGATAGTGCTGGTAAATATACTCAGCAAGTGAATGAGCACAACCCTGTCTTATGATGACTCGAGGTTGTATGTTATTAAACATCTTGTATAATAGTGACAAAACACCCTTCCAAAGTTGAATTCACCTCACCCTCAACATCTATAGACCACCGTTCTATTCCCCTGTTATTCCCCGCTTGTCCCAGCTACACTTTTATTACCTGAAAGGAATTATGAAGCAAAAGGGTGAGCACAACTAGCTCAGTTAAGAATATCATGACTAAAGATAATTAAATTATCAATAGCCTTCATCAATAATAAATCAGAGATTTAGAACATATGGTAGATGATAAAAAAAAAATTCAACCATAGTTGAAGCGGAACGAGCAATCCATTAGAAGAGTCAAATAGACTATAAAGTCTATTATCTTTTCCATGTTAAAAGTCCACCAACAATGTTTTATCCCTATAACATCAATCAACAATTCCTGTCCACAATCACATATATAACTCATAATCGTAATTGTTGTTCTAAATTCCTTTTCTCATCCAGGACAAAGATAATTTTTATCACCTGAAACTTCAAAGATCATGGTTATACCAAATCACAGTTCATGTTCATAATCATACTAATAAATTCATCTTTGCACTACGGCCAAAGATATACATCAATAAGTCATCTTTGCACTACAGGCCAAAGATATTCATCAACAAGTCATCTTTGCACTACAGGCCAAAGATATTTATATTTCAAAGAAATACATAATCATTTCAGAATTTATATAAACCATAATTATAACCATATATGTTGATCAATTCACCTTTGCACTTAAGCTAAATATATTCAATTATAAATTCAATGGTCATGATCATACCAGTCAACAATTCAACTTTGCACTACTAGTCAAAGAAAACCTATAGTCACGATCATACCAATAATCTATCCATCTTTACACTCAAGTTAAAGAGAAATATCATCATTAGGGTTATAAGAATGTTAAATATGATAATAAAAACAAAATTATCAAAACATGGATTCAATCAATAATAACCATAATAAACATCTTGGATAAAAAGAAAAATTACATTTTTCGGTGAATAATATCGTATTCGTGAATAGTGCCGTATACGTGAATAGTAACCCCGACACAAAGAGATAAACTTTCACAATAAAATCCATATCAATAATTATAACACCTTAATCCAAATGTTATAAATCACTTAATAATATCAAAATCTTAATATTATTAATATTACAACAATATTTAATAATTTTTTAAACTTATAAATAATTTATTTAAATTGTTTACACTTTACTAATTAATGCATTTAATCATCATAAAATGCCAAACTCATAAGATTTCATCACCAATAACCAAAACCCTCATCAAAAATCTGCATATACCTCATATATGATTCTCAAGCCATAAAATCATATTTTCCAATTTTCTTACTTCACATAACATATTTAATTCATTTACTCATAACCAGAATATTTTCATGAAAAATACTAAATCAGTTCCAAAAATATTTCTTTTCTGGGATTTAGCATAATATAGTCCTATATTGAACATATATTTTTCTCAGAATTTTTAAAAGTTATTTACTATTTTTCACATGGCCAAAATCACCGAATATTTAAACATTTATCATAAATTGTACTTTTATCCAATAATTCCGAAATTCACAGGGTATACTGATATTATATAGATGTACTCCCAATAAAAATTTCATCAATTTTGGAGTTAACCACAAGGAGTTATAAGCAGTTACTTTTAAAAATAGTCTTTTCTCATAAAATCCATAACTCCTAATCTATACATCCAAAAATCGTCAATTTTGGACACAATCTACAAAACTCATCAAAATATCATTTCAAATTTTTCCAGAATTTTTGAAGGTTCAGAAGAATTTCGAAATTATAACCCTTAAAATCCCTTATTATCCCTTACCTCAAAAGAACAGTACTTTTGACTGGAATAACGCTGAACGAACTTGCACCGTATAGCAATACTCAAAGTATACTCAAAATACTCACAAGAATACGCTCGATAATATAGAGAGAGAAAACTTCAGTTTTTGGTGTGATTTTCAATTCTAACCTAAGCACCTATTTATAGGAAATTGCTTAGAACACCAAAGTAGAAAATTTAATATAATATTAATATATATAAAATTTTTCCTACGCACACACAATTTACCCAACATCAGCCACCAACCAGCCCACTACACAAGACTAACAACAAAAAAACGTTTTTCATATTTTAAATATTTTAAACTTCCAAAAATCAATTATTTCGGAGCTTCAGAACTTCAATAATTCATAATAAATAGCCCTTTTATTCGAAAATTCGAATCTCACGAGTTTTTATAGGAAATTCAATTCTCTACAACTTTACAGAAGAAAGTTTTTCCAAATTCCAAACAGAAATTGACAGAAATCAATAAACGGGTGATTTTACAGGCTATAATGAAATTTCAGTCAAGAAATGGGGTCCACCGACATGTTTAACATGTTTTAAACATTTTTGGTAACAAAATACTCCTCCTCCACATATACTCATATATCCCACATTCATCGTAAAAATATCATCATTATTATATTATTAAAATATAATAATATATTTAAATAAATTATTTTATCAGAAAAAGATAAAATATTAATTTTCAACAATTGTCACATTAAATTTTTTTTCCATCTATATCCACATAAAATCAATATTTTTCTTATCATATAAATCAATAATTACTTATTCATAAATAATATTACAGAATCACAATACTGACAACCAGGCAGTTCCCAGGAAAGAGTGGGCTTTCCAATAAGAATTTCTCCTTACTGGCGCGCAATTAGGTGACCAAACCTCTCCTTAGACAGAACTTTCTATACATTGCCAATAATGTTATCTAATAATATTATTAAGATAATATGAATTATTTCTCCGATAATAGAAAATACTGTGTAATGACAATTATTGAAACAACAGCAATATAAAATATCAACGCAGCAATTATTGAGTCAATAAAATACTGAACAGTATTACTGTAACCATTATTGAGTAGTGCCTTCTTACGTAAGAATCAATAATTGGTGCAATACCGTGTGCTACTGTGTTTTAACCACCGAGTATTTTAACAGTATTAACGGTAACAACTACGCCGTTATTTTTAAACAACTTATATTTGTCGTTTTCTTCATCCAATCGCTTTTCGTTATGGGGCCCACACAAGGCTGCGCCGTCGTACGGATATTCCCGACAAAAAGAATATTCTACGACCAAACGAATATTCTCCGACAACAATGAATATTTTATAGCCACTTGAGTATTTTGTAAAATTTGCATAATTCACCCATAACTTTAAACTTTCTATCAATTTAACCATTTACTGAATTGTAATTATAAGAAAAATTGAATACTTTTATTTCATAAAATTCGGGGTCTTACAAATGGAGTACAGACTTGGGATGTTTCCATGAAAACAAATTTTAACCTTAGGGCAGCGGTTATGTGAACTATAAGTGACTTTCCTGCTTATGGTATGTTATCTGGATGGAGTACACATGGGAAGTTGGCTTGTCCATATTGTATGGATCATACAAAGTCTTTCAATCTATCAAATGGTCGAAAGCCATGCTGGTTTGATTGTCATACAAGGGCACGTACGGGGGTCATATTAATTTGTTCAAGTGTCGTTGGTTAATTTGATCCATAGGTCTGCGTATTCCAACGAACCTTTTGTGTTACCAACTCAAACAGTACAAGTATACTACATTCCTAGTCCTGTTAGGAAAAGGGATAGACCGCCTATAGATTGGCAAGTTGTAATTCATACTCCCGCGCACAGTCGTGTCTTAGTAATAGACGGGAATTTCTACCAATAGGAGATGCTTCATAGACCTCTTATAATAAATATAGAGGACAACAATGAATTAATCCAGTTAGAGGGTGGAGATAAACCTGATGAATTGGATCCCGAGACAGTTATTGTGCCAAATGACATTGATACTGAGGAAGAGTTATTGACTGACACTGGCACAGAATCTGAAGAAGAAGATGGTTAGGAATCTTCGATACTTGTAAAAAATGATTCTGACTTAGACAACGATTTTCATTAAAATGTATGTTTAGTTTTAATTGTATTACAATGAATTACATATAGGAATGTTCTCTATATCCTTAACATGTTTATGTATCTTTCATTTATAGTTGTCATAGTTAACTATTTTGCAGTCATGTTTATGTACATTTCATTTATAGTAATCGTAGTTAACTATTTCATACAATTAATTGTCATTATTGTTCTTTTCTATAAAATGTATGTTTAGTTTTAATTGTATTACATATAATTATATATATATATATATATATATATATATATATGTTCTCTATATCCTTGCCATATTTATGTACCTTTCATTTATAACTCATACTAACATCCTAAATTTTTTATTTATAAATGTCTTCTGAACCAGTAGCACGAAAGCGCGGGTTGGGTCGGGGCCCTAATCATGTGCCGAAGGCCCCGGCTAATCTTAATGATCGCATTCTCATACAAATCCGTCCTCCTCCAGAAAGCACGTAAATTAAACATTGTGTATATATAACAATTTAATATTTCCATTGTTATAAATATATTTTAATGTGAATTGTTGTATATTGTAGTGATTTTCAAGATAGTAAAATTATGAAGTGCATTTCACAATTATGCTTACAGAACTGGCCTACGTCAATTATTACATGGGCGATCACACCTCTCGCCCATAAGGATGCTGTTTGGGCTGAATTTCAGGTCTATTTTTTTATCACTTTGATAGATAATACATAGTTAATCAAATAATATTGTTTAGTAATGTTGGATTATCGTAATATAACAATTTTAATATTATTATTGTTGTTTTATTTGCAGAAGCGGTATAGATGGGACGATGCACAACCTTCAGTTATTTAGACACTGTTTTGGCAGAAGTGCGCCGTCCGAACTAAAGATAATCTGAACAAGGAACGACAGAAAACCCTGCATAATGCTGAGATTGACCATCCAGGACAAGGTGAACAATATATGTATGAGCATAGCCCCTGGTGGTGCGCACAACCTATATGGGTACAGATGTGTGACCAGTGGACAGTTGAGGGCTGGGTCAAGAGGCGTAAGACTGCCGCCTCAAACAACTCCTCAGGTGTATCTGAAGGCGAAAATACAAAAGGCACGTATTGGGGCGATAATATATCATAGCTGCAGCATATTGCTACCAGGGTACGTATGTTATGTTTACAGTCATGTTTTGTAGCTAAAATATCATATTTTTATATATTAATATGAGAAAATGAACTGTAGGAGTCTCAGTCTCAAGGTCAACCTATCAATTGGTTGGATGTGTATGTGGCCACCCGCGATGGTCTGCCTAAGGCTGTTCAGATAGCGGTAATGTGACACCCCCAAATCTGGGTACTTCAATTTCCTCGGGATTTGGTGTTCACTGTCTAAACATCATGTATCAATCTACCCATAATAAATGAAAAACCATAAATAGATATAAATAAATCATCTCCTTATGGAGTTACAACATATAAAAATAAATACATCAATCCCAGGTCATACAAACCTTAAATCTCAAATGCGGAAACATAAACAAATATTAAGTCTTACACAATTTAAACATAAGTCTGAAACATAACATAACAAATAAACAACAAGTCTTCATCACTTGTTAACTTTGCCCTTGCCTTTACTAGTAGAAGGCTCGCTGGACCTTTCGTTCTTAACTGCAATGTTATTATTACGCAAGAGTGAGCACAATTGCCCACCAGTATAATAATATAACAATAAAATAATAACATACGAATGAATCAATGACTTCTGAAATAAGAAAACTTGGCTTTTGAATCAATAATGAATAAAAATAATTAAAAGAACTTCTGAGGGTCATAAGACCTTGAACTACATCCTAGGTTGTCAAATGTTTATACTTGAAGCCTTTAACAGTCATAAGACTATGAACTCTTCTTCTCGTACTTAGGGGGATCAACCTTTAGTACCACATTGTGCACAATATCTTAACGCTAAAGCATTATTAATCCCCTATAACAGGGTTGTTCATCTCAGTTTGACATTAGAGTCCGCACCAAAGAAAGTTTGGTTTGGATAAGCTCAACAATGGTTCTGAAATTCAAAACGTTCATCAACTATGGACTAGTCGAATCAATAAGGGTTCGCTAGTCTTACAAAGTTCAACAATAATTTATATTCAATTTGAATAATAAAGTTTAAGATGTATACAATCGAATAAGTATTGTATAACAGGAATCATGCTTTTATAGAATGATAACATCTAATATGAAATCTTGACTTGAACAATAATAAACAAGATAGATTAAGGAACTTGCTTTATGTAAAAAAACAAGGTTTAGGAACTTGCCTCGTGCGTAGGCTAAACGATTACTACTTCCGTCCACCACAAATCCTACACACATACCATATGTAATCATGACATTCAATAGTTATATTTTCACTTAATTATTTAATATAAACTCCACTTTATTTAACAAATCATTACCTTTCTAATTTAATTACTTAATTAAATTAGAATATTTTCATTCTCTTACTATTATTACACTCAAATAAATTATTTCATAATAATTTCAATCGAATATTTATTTTATTCCATAAATATTTCAACTAAAATATTTATTTTATTTGATAAATATTTTAATAATAATTTCCATCAAATATTTATTTTATTCCATAAATATCTCAATTAAAATATTTACTTTATTTTATAAATATTTTAATAATAATTTTCATCGAATATTTATTTTATTCCATAAATATCTTAATTAAAATATTTACTATATTTTATAAATATTTTAATAATAATTTCATCGAATATTTATTTTATTCCATAAATATCTCAATTAAAATATTTATTTTATTTTATAAATATTTTAATAATAATTTTCATCGAATATTTTTTTTTTAATTTTTTTTTATTTTTTCCCGCCGGGGCGGGGTAATTTAGTTTGGTAACGCCCGTCAGGGGCGGGGTTACCCAGACTCAATTTCTGCAGTTCGCGAACATAATAAGGCCAAATTAGGCCAAAAATCTCTCATAAGTAAAATTATATGTTCTGTGAAGAACACATAATATGGCCATAACTTCCAATTAGTTTATTTTTACATGAATTTAGACATACCCAAATACTGTAATACACATATAACTACTACTCAACCCTTCTAGCATGATTTTAACATGTTAAAATACACAATTTTGCAGAATCAAAACATATAATTTACTGTTCTTGATTTTCTTGAAAGTTTTCAACACAAAACATGAAAATCAACATTAAAGGTTCATTATAACACTGAATCAGTTCATTTGGAGTTTAATTCCTTCGTTTTAACATGCATAATTATATACAAGTGTAAATTTATGATACCACTTATGATTATCGTGTTAAATTTGGTATGTAAGGCCATATGGCCATATTTTCATACTCTGTAATTTTTTGAGGAAACAATCTATGACATATATTTTTATGAAACTGATGTTATGGTTCATACAACATACATCTTACCACATATATAACACATAATCACTACCCTTTTCCAATTATAGAAGTTTTAACAAAACTTAAAGCCATTTTTATGAAAACTCTAATGACGTAAAAAAAACTGGGTTGAAGAGATTACCCTCAAGCAATCCTTCTGATTCTTCAATATCACAAATCCCTCTAACTCTCTCTGAATTCTCTGACTCTCAGGTTTTTGTTTCTAAATAATATACGTAATAATGAAAACTGATGAATGCGCACTTTTTATAACCAATAACGTTGAGGTCAGTTAACCCCTACGTGGTTAACTGCTCTCAACTTATCTTAAGGCCTTGTTTGGCCACTCTTAAAAACTCAAAACCATTTAATTTCATTAATCCTTTATACTATAGTTTAATAAGGTCACACCCAATTACACAATAATCAAATATCTTGTTTAATTTAATTTAAATAAAATATACTAATTTCTCATTAATTCACAGTCATAAAATTAAATTTCTCATTTATTAATTATGTCAAATAATTAATTCTCTAATTAATTATTAAATTAATTAAAATAACATCATACTTCTTAAATATTTAATTTAATTCAATAAGCTCACATAATTACATACTTTGAATAATAAAAATTCTCCACATTAATTTAATAAATATAACACATAAATTAATCAATTCGTCCTGTTACATTCTCCCCCCTTACAAAGACTCTGTCCCCAGAATCGCTTACACATTAATTAATTAAATAAATGAGGGTAATTCTTCATCATATGGTGTTCGAGTTCCCACGTTACTTCTTCAGCGTTGTGGTTCCTCCAAATTACTTTAACAGAAGGTATTACTTTATTTCTGAGAACTTGTTCTTTTCTGTCGACAATCTGAACATGAATTTCTTCATAGGATAAGTCTTTCTCAAAATGAAGGGGTTCATATTCAATCACGTGCTTGTAATCGGGTTTGTAGGGTCGTAAAACTGAAACATGGAAAACGTTGTGGACATTCTCCAGTGTTGAAGGTAAGGCTACCTCTTACGCAACTTCTCTGATTCTTCGCAGTACTTCGAAGGGTCCAATGAATCTTGGGCTTAATTTCCCTTTCTTTCCGAACCTAATCTTTCCCTTCCAGGGAGAGACTTTCAAAAACACATAACTACCCAGTTCAAACTCAACATTTTTACGGTGTGGATCAGTCTATTTCTTCTGCCTATCTTGAGCTACTACCAGTCTTGTTTGAATCACTTTAACTATCTCTGTTGTCTGTTGTACTAGTTCAGGACCTAATAATTATCTCTCGCCAACTTCATCCCAGTATAACGGAGTTCTGCACTTTCTGCCGTATAACGCTTCGTAAGGAGGCATTCCAATACTAGCGTGGTAACTGTTGTTATAGCCAAAATCTACAAGCGGTAGGTGATCATCCCAATTTACTTTAAAGTCCATTATACAAGCTCTTAACATATCTTCTAATGTCTGAATCGTTCTTTCACTTTGCCCATCTGTCTGAGGGTGATATGCCGTACTCATTTGCAACTGCGTACCCATGCATTCCTGTAGACTTTTTAAGAAGTTCGATGTAAAGCGCGGATCCCTATCAGAAACAATTGACACCGAAACTCCGCGACTCGAAATAATCTCTTTTACATATAATTTTTCCAACTGGTCTAAGGTAAATTTGATTCTGATCGGAAGGAAATATGCAGATTTTATCAGTCGATCAATGATAACCCATATTGCGTCATAGTCTTTCTGAGTTGTCGGAAGGCCAACCACGAAATCCATCGTAATATGTTCCCATTTCCATTCTAGGATCTCTAACGGTTGTAGCAACCCACTCAGCCTCTGATATTTTTCTTTCACTTTCTGACATGTCAGACACTTGGCAACACACTCTGCAACATCTCGTTTCAAATTTGGTCACCAGAAATGTTGTCGAAGATCTTGGTATATTTTGGTGCTACCAGGGTGAATCGAATATCGTGAGCTATGAACCTCGCTCAAAATATCTTCCTTAATCTTTGGTACTGGCGGTACCCAAATTTTGCTTTCAAATCTCGGTATTTCTTCCTTGTCCACCTTAAATCTCAATTCAGTTTCTTCGGATATCTTCTTTTTCACCTTTTTACATTCTTCATCCTGAAGTTGAGCCTCCTTAACTCTATCCAGTAAGGTTGTACCAGATTACATCTAGAACAGCTTCTCCTCAATTTCCATAGGCACTTCCAGTTCTAACTTCTCTATGACTGAAATTAGCTCCTTCTGAGCGGTCAACATCATCAATTTCTCCCGACCCTTTCTACTTAAGGCGTCGACAGCCACATTTACCTTACCCGGATGGTATAAAATTTCACAATCATAGTCCTTAATTAACTCCAGCCACCTTCTTTTGCGTATATTCAAATCCTTCTGTGTAAAAAATATATTTCAGACTCTTGTAATCTCTATATATTTCACACTTCTCCCCGTAGAGATAGTGCCTCCAGATTTTCAAAGCAAAAACCACTGTAGCTAAATCCAAGTCATGGGTCGGATACCCCTTCTCATAATCCTTCAACTGTCGTGATGCATATGCAATGACTCTGCCGTTTTGCATAAGCACATAGCTAAGTCCTTTATGCGACATATCACTATAAACAACAAAATTTCCTGTATCATCCGAAAGAGATAACACAGGTGCTGTACTCAACCTTTTCTTTAGTTCCTGAAAGCTTTCCTCACACTTCTCCGTCCAAACAAATTTCACAGCTTTTCGAGTACAATTCGTTAACGGAGTTACGATCTTAGAAAAGCCTTGAATGAATCTTCTGTAATACCCTGCCAATCCCAGACAACTTCATACTTCCGACGACGTTCTCGGCTGATCCCAGTTTATCACGGCTTCGACTTTGGATGGATCTACCGAAATTTCGTCTTTATCAATCACATGTCCAAGAAATTGTACCTGCTCAATCCAAAATTCTTATTTCGAAAACTTGGCATACAACTTCTCCCTTCTCAACGCCTCTAACGTTACCTTTAAATGTTCTTCATGTTCTTCCTTAGTTTTTGAATATACCAAAATATCATCTATAAATACCACTACAAATTTGTCCAAAAACGGCTTGAACACTCCATTCATTAAGCCCATAAATGCTGCAGGAGCATTCGTTAGACCAAATGACATTATCATAAATTTGTAGTGACAATATCATGTTCTGAACGCTATCTTCGGTACATCCTGTGGCCTCACCTTCAGTTGTTGATAACCACTCCTCAAGTCTATCTTGGAAAGGTATCTCGTTCCCTTCAATTGATCAAACAGGTCGTCGATCCTCGGTAATAAAAATCTATTCTTAATCATGACCTTATTTAGTTCTCTGTAGTCAATGCAGAGTCGCATCGTCCCGTCCTTCTTCTTCACAAATAACACTAGCGTTCCCCATGGTGATATGCTCGGTTTAATGTACTTCTTGTCCAGTAATTCTTGTAGTTGTACCATCAATTCTTTCATTTCTACCAGTGCCATTCGGTACGATGCCTTCGATATTGGAGCCATTCCTAATGCCAAATCGATCACAAATTCAACCTCTCTATCTGGCGGAAGTCCTCGCAAATCGTCTGGAAATACATCTGCGAAGTCCCTCACTATTGGTATCTCCTTTACTTTCGGATTCTCTTTACGACTGTCGACTATGTAAGCTAGATATCCTACACAGCCTTGTCTTAACAACTTCTTGGCATGCATCATCGTTAGATAACTCGCTTGTCTAGGCGACTTGCTACCATAAAACACAACCTTTGACGAAGTCATGAGTTTAATACGCTTCTTCTGGAAATCAATTACGGCTCTGGGATTGAATAACCAGTCCATACCCAAAATAACATCAAATTCTCCAAGTCGAATAGGGATAAGATCTACGTTCATGATATTACCCTTAATATCCACTCTATAGTTCTTATGTATGTACTTAACAAGGATTATTTCTCTATTCGCAATTTCTATGTTCATGGGGTGTTCTAACTCATCCTTAGGCAATTCTAAGTTCTTAGCAAAGTCATCGGATATAAATGAACAAGTAGCATCCGAATCAAATAATACATAAACATTAACTTTATTGATCGGAATGATACCTGACACCACATCACAAGACTGCACAACATCCTGCACTGTCATGTTGAATGTCCTGGCGGTCGGTTGGTTAGTTGCGGTTGGTCCCGTGATAGTTAAAGCACTTCCACCGTTGTTTCCCATGTTCCCTCCTGATCCTGCCCCTCCAGATCCCTTCTTGGGACATTCCCTTGCCTGATGGTCCTTTGAGCCGTAAGTGAAGTAGGCTCCCTTCTTTAGGTTAGGACAGTTAGGTGTTATGTGGCCCTCCTGACCACAATTGTAGCACACCCGCTTTCCCTTCATACAAACTCCCAGGTGAGCTTTCCCGCAGATCAGGCACACTTCGATCCTCTTCTTCTGACCTCCTTGCTGATTTCCAGTTGACGAGTTGTCAGTCCACCTCTTTTTCTTATTGATACTTCCTCCCGTGTTGCTACCACTGACTTTGTTATTTCCCTCATTTTCACTCTTCTTCTTTTTCTTCTGATCCTGATTGTACTTGGTCACCGCATCGCTCCCACCTTCAGCGAGGATGGCCTTTTCCAGTACTCTAGCAAAAGTGTTTACTGAAACATTGATACTTTGCTATATACCCAGGGCTTCAGTCCTAGTTCAAACCTTCTTGCTTTTCTCTCATCCGTGTGTACTTGATATGGGGCGAACCTATCCAACTCATTGAATTTTGCCGCATAATCTGGTACGGACATATTTCCCTGTTTCAACTCCAGAAACTGGACCTCCATTTGGTTCTGCGAGCTGGTCGGAAAATACATCTCGAAAAACATCTCCGTGAACCTCTCCCAGGTAATCACACCTTCACCTCCCCAGACCTTATTTGTTTGCCACCAATAACTGGCTTCGGATTTCAGCATGAACGTCGCGTAGGTGGTTTTCTGGTCTTCTTTGACTCTGGTGACATCAAAAAAATTTTCCATCTCCATAACCTACGTTTGAGCCTCGATCGGGTCCATGCCGTGTTCGGTGGAGCTTGAGGTGGATTATTCATCGCTCCAGCTAATAAGTTCACTAATTGTTGAACGGGGTCAGCATTGGCGTTGTTGTTGTTGTTGTTATTCGTTGACCCTTCCTGGGCTGGTCGACGATTTGGTCATCTTCTCGACGGCATGTTTCTGATAAGAATATACGCTTATTAGGTCTTTATTCAATCCTCTAAATATTTAAGGATTAACTAAAACATTTAAACATAATCACTTAACACATTATCTCAATAAACCCTGATATATTTATTCAAATCAAAAGTTTTAACACTAAGCGATAGTATCACTGCTATTTACATCAACTATCCCGAGATAAAGAATCTACAGGATTTAAAACATAAAAATATTTCTTTATTTATAAACACATTGGAATTTACATCTAACACGAGATAAGTTTTTCACATAATTAAACAAATCATATCACTGCCTTTTAAGGCGCTGGATAGCCTTGCTACGTTCCTCTTCCATGATGCGGGACATCTTCCGACGATCTAGCATATACGATGGTAGTCCTTCGAACTGAATTGGGTACCTCATAACTTGATCCTCGGCCTCATCCATTGCATTTTGAAGTGTAGAGTACGTCTCTCCAAGCTTAGCCTTCTTCGCACGACAATCTGTTTGTCGATTTGGCAATCAATGAATACGTTCAAGTATACACGGTCAACAAGTAATAAAGTGATAAGAAAAGTATCGTTCCCACGAGGAATTATTTAATAAAAATTACCAAGTACTAACTCTTAACCAAATCAATTTTATTTAAACAACTGCAAATTGTGATTTTTATAATTAAGAAAACTAAATTAACTAATTAAACTGAATTACTTTATAAATGAATTCAAATAAATAAAGGTTAAGACATCAATATCCCCAATTATGAACTATAAATCAATTATCTAATTGTCCCAATTATTATGTCTACTGAATTATTAACAGGAATTCTCAAATACCAAAAGTTCTTTTCCAAGTGATCAATTGACTTCTATTTAATCCAGATTAATCGTGTTATATTCCTATGCAAAACAATTGAATTAAACTTCTTCAATTCCAATTCCTTATGTGTTACATTTTGTGAACAAATATTTCCATTCAATTCATAAACCTAATTATTAACCATGAAAATAACTAAGTCACATGTTATCATGCCCAGTTCTAACCCTAGAATTCCTCTTTCAATTCCTTCTAGACTAACAAGGTAATTACTGATCAAATAATTAGGCAATAAGCACAAGACAAGATAAACAATTCACTTTGACACAAATAATTGGAATAAATCAAATAACTAATTTATAGACATAAAAGGTTCAATTGAAATCTTAATAAAAGAGTTAGTTCATAATTAATGAATTAAAACCAAGAATCCACAACTGAATAGACATTAAACGATAAAAGTATGATAAGAGAAGAGAATAGAATCTGTTGTCATCAAATCTGATGTTCCCCTCTTGCTCGTGCTCTTGATCTTTAATGATCTCCAAGTTGCTTCAATCTCCAAAACCAATAAGAACTAGGGTTAATGTCTAATCTATTGGAGTGTATCTCTAATCTAATCTATGTAATCTCACTCTATTTTATGCCTTACATCATGTATTTATAGGTTACAAGTCCAATTTTTAGCTTAGGAACAAACCTAATCCAATTTAGAGTCAGAAAAGTGTCAAAATTCGCCCCAAAACGCGTCCAAGCCTGACCAATGACTTCCCCAGTGCCCCGGCGCTGGGCACAGCGCTGCGACACTGCCTTCCAGCGCCCCGGCACTGCAAATAGGCTTGGTTTGGGCGCCCCGACGCTGGCCACTTTTTTGACATTTTCCGCTCCGACGTTCTTTGGGAAAATGTCCATAACCTCTTCGTCCGAACAACGATTTTGATGATTCAAAATGTTCCAGAAAGAGGAGACGTAGATCTACAACTTTCATTCTTTGAGGTTTTAGAAATAAAGTCAGGAGAAATACTCAAATTGGCTCTGAAATGACTGCTGTATAAATGGCAAGCCAAAAACGCGAATCTAGCCACCCCGAACGTCGATCCAAGTAACTTTTATCCCAATTCCTACAAAACAACGTAAAACATACATGAATAGACACAAACACTTAAAAACATCCAAAAGTTTAAGCTCAAATGCACTCAATTTATGGGTATAAAAGTCACTCATCAAATACCCCCAAACTTAAGCCTTTGCTTGTCCTCAAGCAAAAATACAAAATAACTAAAAATAAACAAACTAACTCAACTACATGAATGCATATGTATGATCTACTTCCTAATATACCTACGAATCCAGTAATAAATTAGTATGATATATAGCAACAGGCCTCAAAGATACCAATGATACTCAAATAATATATCCAATCAAGTCAAAGTCCATAACTCTAACCAATTAGTCAATCCAAACCTGTCATCACCCATGTTGTGTGTGTGTGTTTGTTAACCATTCTAACCAACCACGATTTAAGATAATCACATAACAAACTTCTTAGAAGAAAAATTTCAGTTCTAATTCAATTACTTTTGTGAACATGACAACTCTAGTTAAAACTAAGCAATTACTAAGTCTAAGGGTAAATACAAGATTTATCTATACTTTTATTCAACCACGAGGGCATTTTTGCTCTTTCTCGTGTTTTTTTTTAATTTTTTTCTCATGGCTGTGCAATGTCTTATTCTCTTAGGCTTTTCAGTGTTACCTTAACGAGCTTTTGACCAATGACTCTCAAGCCATTAAGACCTTAGGGCGCTAGGTGTAAAGACAATCCCTTTGGGCTTACTTACTCAAGTAACAAAGGCCACAAAACTAGACAATCATGCCAAGGTGTTTATTCTTTTTTTCTGGATTTTTTATTCTTTTTTTTCTTTTCATCATTTCTTTTCTTTTTTCTTTTTTTTTTCATTATCTTTTTTCTATATATATATCTCATAGATTCCCCCAAACTCAAGCTTTTACGTCATTCCAACCTTTACCGCCAGTTCACTAATTTCCTTAAATTTTAACCAAGATTTTCTCTTAGAAACAAATTATGAAACACTTGAACCAAATGGATTAAAACAGTTAAACTTTAAGTGCTAACCGGTTACATAAGTTTCAGACAGGCTCAGATTATCATCATAATTAAAATTAGAACTCATCATCAATTATCAACACTGTTCAAGTTAACATGCAAAACCAATCTTATCATAGGCCGAGCTAACACCACACCAACCTATCACACAGATTCATGCAAAAAAATAAATAAATGCAATTATACTACATGAACACATACTAATGCAACACATATATTAATATGCAAATAACTACCATGTATTATATGCAACCTAAAAAAACACAATGCTAACATAAAAAAAATTGAACTACCATGTAGATAACTAACTATATGCAATACGACACTACAATGCCCCCAAGGGCAACAAGCTGTCAAGAGCAAATGTGAAGCTATGCATATCAATGCCTAAACTCAGTATATTAAAGATAAATGACTGTTACGAAACTGACAGTAAAAAGGTACGGTTCCTCACTATTATAAATATGTACATCATGAATGCACCTCCTTATGAACTATAACAGTATTCTGTCAAGGAGTCATAATCCACCTAAAAAGGTGAAGAGAAAAAGTACCCTGAGGGTGGAAACTCAAATGCTTATAAACCTTCTCTCCATCCAAGTTTTAGGTTGAAGATGACATCTTGAAGGAAATCTGAAATGGGTCATAAGAGCATCACAGGCCAAATTAATTCTATGTGAAGTAATCTTTGGTGGTGGGTTAGTATGTATATACAAACCTATGTTCTAAGTGTTTGACAACTCACAGAGTATGATCAGTTCTACAAGAGTATCTTGATGATTTGTAGAAACTGATCACCTCCATGATTCAACTAGATACACCTAAATCGTAGAGTTGATTCTCACTCTGTGAACACTTAAATCTTGTGAACATAACCATGCAAATGATGAAACCATCAAAGAAAAAGAGTGTGTTTTTAAAATAACGAATCTTACACACACTCACCATCATGCATCTCAAAATGTATTATCTAAAACTAGTTGCATGCATGAATATGACTGTGGTGATAAATGTGGTGATAATCCAAATATGAAGGAACAGGGGTTAAGAAAACTAACCTAGCAGGACCCATTTAATTGTGGGTACCAAAAATAGAAATGTATTTAACTTGCAGGTACTTGGTCTGTCTAACCACACTAAGGAATGCTGAAGCAGAAGACCTCAGTCAAGAAGACTCAACCAGCAGAAGGCTAAGGACTGTTCAGAAATGATTCTGATAAAATTCCTATATGTCCAAGCCTATCCTTGAAGACCCGTTGAGCTAACCTGAATGAAGCTCACATGGTTGCTAGTCTGTATATGGAAGCAGGCCATGCAACCAAAGATGAAAAGGGCCTTAAGTGCTCAAATCAGGCAAAACGTGCTATATCAGAAGAATTCTCAAAGAAGCTCACATCAGAGGATCATCGAGCATCAGTAAAGAGGAACTCAGTACGGGAGCAGAACTTCACACACACAAGACTGTCAAAGGAGACTACGTTCGTAGTGCTGTCAAATGATCGTAGAGTGATCAGTCCTGAAAATATCCATGCCTATGATACATGAAGATCTAAGTGATAATGGTGATTTCAGTCAGAAGGAGATATGCAAGGCTACCTTTAAATGAACCTAAACTAAAGGGAATCACATATATCTGGGAAGACAACATCAACCATGGGGAGTAGTGATCTGTTTAGGAACAACAATACTGAGATATACTATGAAGCAGCGTACCAGCTACAGAGTCCCAAAACTTTGTGGTTGATGAACCAAATGAAGATCTATAGTCAGTAGGAACGTCTCAAAACGTACTACTGATAACCTATCAGCCACCCAACCCAACATCGTGGAGTGTCTGCGATCAAACATCTGATCGTAGTGTAAGAGCAAGAGGACGCCACGATTACAGCAAGTGCAATTGTCTAAAGTTGGTAGAGGACCTCCCCACCAGAAAAGGTCAAATGAGATATCAGTGTAAATCACTTCTAAAGTATTTCATCTGGAAAGCACCTCAGGGACAAACCTGAACCTTAGCTCACTCTAAGAGGTTGTCCCTTCCTGAGCTACCTTGACCCAGAAGGAATGCTAAGTAAAGTTCATCTCAAGGACCAAGTCAGTCAACGATCGTAGAATCGAAGTTAAAGAACCCCACGATCATAGTGCAACCTCAGCAATCATAGAAGCAGACTCGACGATCGCAGTCCTACCAAAGGATACTCCAGCACATAAGGAGCTCGAAAGGACTGGACAATTGCTCAATCATTCAGATTATGAGGAGATAAGTTCAGATATATCAGTGGTCAAGCTATGAAGTTTCAGAATGAGGATTAATGTCAAAACCACCCACTGCAATATCTCACGATAGTTGATCATTGAGTCAACAGAGGAAAACATAGAGTCCATAGCTGCCCTAGCATGCTACTCTATGAGCCAAAAAAGGTCAACGATCAATCCACGTCAATTAAACGTCTACTCTCCTAAAGAAAATATCTAACTAAAAAGACATGGGGAGTTATAACTCATTACTGGACTTCGTGCAACCAATGGTTGGTTAACACATCACTGATTATACAGAGTTAGAAGGAACTGTCAATAAGACAAATTCGAAATCTGCAAACAATTATCAGAAACCATCGAACCTTTCTCCCTCCAATTTTTAAACCCTAGAATCCTCTCAAAAGCCAAAATCTATTAATCCTCAAGAGTCTTGCCTAAATCATAATCAGCCATCTCTCAAAAACCCCTTTGAATCAAATATCCATATTCCTCGAACTACTCAAATGGAAAACTGGCGAGTAATCATTGGCATTCAGCTCGGAACCAAGACGTTTGAAAAATCCGAAAAGAAGTTCAGAGACATTTGTTGGGTAAAATCTAATTACGCACAACACGCAAGTATACGTGGTCAACAAGTAATAAAGTGATAAGTTGAGTATCGTTCCCACAGAGAATTATTTAATAAAAATCACCAAGTACTAACCCGTAACCAACTCAATCTTATTTAAACGAATGAATTTCAATTTATAAGTAAACTAATTATAATTACCACTAGTTAAATTAAGATTATAGAGATTTAAGATCACAACTTCACTTATTGCTGCATTTAGGTTAACACACTTCTCATCAATTATTCTCTATCTCGAATTGTTAATCAAGAACACGAAAGTAGTATTAACCACCTCTCAATGCACTAATACCATATTAACGTCAATCCATAATTAAGATAGAAATCTGTTAAACACCTTAATCAACTAACCTACTATATCTCTATGTGAAATACAATTGAAGAAAGTTTAAGAATAAGTTCTCTATCCGATTACATGCAATGTCAAGCATATCTCTACCTTAACATTCATCAAGATTAAGCTATTCACAAAATCATGAACACATGTTATCATGATATGATCTAAATCAATACTTCATCTCTCGAGTTCATATAGATTATCACGGTAATAGATGGCCAACCAATTAAACAATTTAGTCCAAATCATAATAGACAATCCTCACAATAGAACTTAATAATTGATAGGGAAACATATTAAAATAAACTACACAATAAAATCAATTGTAATCTCAAACAAAGAATTAGTTCATGATTATTGAATTAAAACTAAGAATCCATAATTGAATAATCATTAAAAGACAAAGATAGAAGAAGATAAGAAGATAGAATCTATTGTCTGTAGATTTGATGCTCCCTCCTTACTCCTCTTTTGAATCTTCAATGGTCTCCAAATTGCTTCATTCTCCAAATCTGACAAGAACTAGTGTTTTTGATCTAATTTACTCTAATCGAATCCTCTATCTAGTCTCTCTTCTCTCCTAATCTTTGTGATTTTCCTCCTTTTATAAGTCTCTTTACATGTCTTTAAGTCCTTTTGGAAGTCCTCTTAGAAGTCCTTGAGTCAATCAGATCGAAACAATCCTTCCCAGACTCAAATTGGACCAAAATTCGCATTTTCGGGCAGTTTTTGGGCATACCCCCTCCCCGACGGGGGTCTAGGGTTGTTTTGGGCCCGCCCCAGTGGTCTAGGGGACTGCTTTGTGCCTTGCATGCCAATCCCGGAGGTGGTTTTGTGAAGGAAATTTTTCGCTATTATATCCTTTGGGAAAATGGCCATAACGTTTGGTCCAGGAAGAGTTACAAGGCCTTCCACCTATCAAATCAAAGATATCGACGAGATCTACAACTTTCATTTTTTAATATTTTAGAAATAACAGACAGATGAAGGTCGAAATTGGGCTGGAAGTGACTGCTACGTAAATGGCCACCCAAAACAGTGACGTTCGACGTCCGTTGGTACAAATATCTTAAAGAAAACGAATCCAGTGAGATAAAAGATCAAAGATTAGGGATTCATATTTTAGTTTATCCAAGTTCAAAAATACATTATAATAATCAATTGTGGAGCAAAATTCAAGAATGAAGATCAAAACATGGATACAATCAAAGATAGTAACCATAATAGACAACTTGGACAAAGAAGAGAAAATTTCATTTTTCCTGTGAATAGTGTCGCATTCGTGAGTAGTGTCGTATACGTGAATAGTAACCCCAACATGAAAAAGGTAAAAATTTCACAATAAAATTTATACCAATATTTCGGTATAATGATATTGAAAGAATAACATCATTATAAAGAAAATAACATCCCTTATCTCAAAAGAACAGTACTTTTGGCTGAAATATCAGGTATAAGGCTGAAGGAAACTTGCACTGAATAGCAACTCACAAAGTATCTAAATACTCACAAAATACGCTCGATAATATAGAGAGAGAAATCTTATGATTCTGGTGTGATTTTCAATTCTAACTAAGCACCCTATTTATAGGAAAATACTTAGAACACCATAGCAGACTAACCTACTACCTGATGGCTTTACCTGCTACTATTCACACCCACTATTTTTAAAATAAAATTTCAGCACATTTTTTCACCAACCAAAAGTGGTGCCCACCCATGTTTTTAATAAAAAAATATTTATTTCCAAAACTTCAATAATTCATAATAAATAGCCCTTTTATCATAAAAATACTAATTTTATGTCTATTCCATAGAAAATTAAATTCTCTACAACTTTGTAGAAGAAAGTTTTTCCAAATTCCAAACAGAAAAATGCCCGAAATCCACATACGGACGATTTTTAATACATTCATTCCGACAAAATACTGATAAAATACCTCAACATTAATTTCATCATTTATAACCGCAATAAATATATCCATCATTTATATCCACATAAAATAAATATTTTCTTATCATATAAATTAATAATTAATTATTCACAAATAATATTACAGAATCACAATAATGACAACCAGGTCGTTCCAAAGAAAGAGGGGGCTTTCCGATAAGTATTTCTCCTTATTGGCGTGCAATTAGGTGACCAAACCCCTTTCCTAGACAGAACTTCCTTAGACATTGCCAATAATGTTATCTAACAAAATTATTCAAATAATAAGAATTATTGACCTAATAATGGAGATATTGTGCAATGATAATTATTGGAACAACAATAATATAAAATATCAATGTAGCAATTATTGAATCAATAAAATAAAATATTGACTGTAACAATTATTGGATAGTGCCTTCTTACGTGAGAATCAATAATTCAAAAATACTATGAAATACTGTGTGCTACTGTGCAACCACGCGTATTACTGTAATTTAATCACTGGGTATTCCCACAGTGTTAACGGTAACAACTATGTCGTTATTTATAAAAACTCAAACTTGTCATTACCTTCATCCGACCATTTTTTGTTATGGGGCTCACAAATGGCTGCGTCGTCGTACGAATATTCCCCGACAGCAAGAATATTCTACGACCAAACGAATATTTCCCGACAATAATGAATATTTTATAACCACTTGCTTATTTTGCAAAATTTGCACATTTCACCCATAACCAAAGCATTATATCAAATTAACACCTTATTATTCACAATAATAAATAGAGAAAATTCGATTTTATTTATAAAAAATTGGGGTCTTACATCTCACCTTAGGAATATTATGATTTATTTAGCTAGGGGATTTACATTTGACCATCGGAAGAGTCTTATGTATTCATAGAATTCTCGGTTAACCATTCTAGTGATTTGTTATATAGTTAGGAGAGTTAGGAGATTATACGAAGCATTAGGGGAGTTGTAATCTTAGCTTGTCATATTTGATACAACTCTTTGCTCACCATTTACTGTTTTAATCATATTGCTTTAAACAAACCATCTTTAATCAACTGTTTGGATAAGATCAAATTGATACAATTTTAGTATTTGAATATTTTTAATGTTATTTCCTTGTGGGTTCGACTTATTACCGTATTACTTGTTTGACCAAGTATACTTGCGCGTGTTTTATTGATCGTTAAAACGACCAACAGCCACGCCACTCTCAGGTCATAATGTTGTGTGGTCACGCCGCATGCCAATTTTGACTTACTATTTTAAATTGTAATCTAAACCTTTGAAGCATGTTTATATCGATATCCTAAGTTATAAAACAGAGTTGAAGTGATGTTTTAAGTGTTCAATTGTGTAGTGAATGAAAACTTAGCAATTACTACAAGGTTTCTAAATAAAGATTTCAATGTTGATTATGCATCTATGTGTTTTAATTGTGTATCGAATACATAGTTGGACAAGTGTGTGATAAATAGATATGAATGTTGACATATATGTCAAGTATGTATGACTAATGTATACCTATACATAGTTAAATAGGATAATATAGTTCCTTGAAGTGACGTAAGCTATAGAACTGTAATCTACGCGAAAGGCAAGTTCCCTAACTTACACAACCTTAGATATTGTGCAAGTTTCTAATTATTGTTATATCAACTATATGTTTGAGCAAATATACTTATTGATTATATAATCATTCTATGGGATAATTCATGTGCTATCTAAATTCTTGGAAATTATTATTCATACTATGAAGCTTAATTTTAATAATTCATCCGATGAATTCATAATTGTTTCTAAATGCCTTGAGAAAGATGTCTAAGCCATTTGATTAGGCTAGATCGATATCAATGAGTTAGAAAACTATCCAAACCAATTGTTTTGGTGCAAACTCTTATAATCTACTGAGATAAACAACCATCATAGAAAGGGATATATATATATATATATATATATATATATGTTGGGAAACCACACACGCGTGAACAATATGTCTAAATATTATGCATAATGTAGGGTACTTTGGTCTAATTACCTATTGTACTTGTTTATATTGAATTGTCAGTGTAATATTGTTAATTCTAACAGGAGTTCTTTGTCCATAGTGACTACTCAATGTTAACTATTTTTTAACTTTAAAGTGTTGAAAACTTTGAATTCCGTTAATAATCTTTCGTTCCATAGCTACTATTATTTCAATTCAAAAGACAGATTTGGAACTGTTGATACTTCTTTGATTACAACATTATTCTTTAATTCCTGAGCTAACATTTATCGTTATACCCTTAAGATGATGAACTTTATATTATGCATGTTCACCCTTTTTGTTATATTACTTGCTGGGCAAACTTGTTGCTCATTATTGTTTTCTTTAAATATTTCAGTTAAGGCAAAACAGGGCGGTACCTCAGGAAAGGATAATGGCAAGGACAAGGCTATGAAGTAACTTTGTTCTTTCATGCTAAAGTTTATTATTATGTCGTAATAAGACTTAATTAGTACTCCCTCCGTCCAGGATAAAAGTTCTGGTGGACTTTTCACGCATATTAAGAAGAAGAATAAAATGACAAAATTGTTCATAATAATGTCATTAAATATGGAGAGAGAATTTGAATAAGAAAAGTATGAGATATTTAATGATACGTGCATAATAGAAAAAAATGTGTAAAAGTTTTGTTATTAAAGGACATAGCCGGTCCTGGGTTTTCTAAGGCCCGAGGCAAAAAAATTCAAGTGTGCCCCTTTATACAAATTAAATTAAAAAATAAATAAATTATCAACTAATTTTTTTATTAAAATTATAAGAATTTACAAAAGATAAGGAAGAACACTTCAAAATGTCATCGAAGTAAAGAATCATCACATGTACCTACAAAATAAAAATATCAATGAAATCGGTAAAACTAATGAAATACCCATTGTAGTTGACAAGTTTTACTAATTACACAATTGAACTTTTAATTTTTCAAATTATCCCACTAAACTAATTATTATTTTGAAATTAGGTTATTCCGTTAAAAAATAAAATCGAACGTTAATTTTTTATCTACAAAACTAATAAATTACCCACTATAGTTGACACGTTTTACTGATTACACAATTGAACTTTTAATTTTTCAAATTACCCCATTAAACTAATTAAAAAATTATTATTTTAAATATTTTAAAAAAAAATTATTATTTTTAGTAAAAAATATTAGAAACTTTAATTTTTTTTCTCCATAAAATGAGTAAAGTTTTATAAAATATAGATTTAAAAAAAGTAAAGTTTTATGAAACGTTACTGATTTTAAAAAAAAAACTCTTTTTTCCTTTTGGAAAATAAAGTTTATTTTTTTGAATCTATATTTTATAAAATTTTACTCATTTTTTTTTAAAATATGAAGAATTTTCCAATTTTTTTCTTGAAAATAATATTTATTTATAAAAATTATTAATTTCTTTTTTGAAAAATTGAATCAATTTTTTTATTTATCATTTACTATTTTTTTAATTTTAATTTCTATTTTTAGTTTTATTAAAAAAAATTAATATTAAGAATGAGTCATTCTGTTAAAAAATTAAGTAGACATTAATTTAATTTAAAATCACTTTAACTTGTTTGAATCTATATTTTATGAAACTCTACTCATTTTATGAAGAAAAAAAATTTCTAATATTTTTTACTTAAAATAATAATTAATTTTAAAAATATTTACAATAATTATTTTTAATTAGTTTGATGGGATAATTTAAAAAATTAAAAGTTCAATGGTGTAATCAGTAAAATGTGCCAACTACAGTGGGTAATTCATTAGTTTTGTAGATAAAAAATTAACGTCCATTTATTTTTTTTTTAACGAAATGACCCAATTTCAAAATAATACTCCCTCCGTCCCATAGTTATAGACTGATTTTTCATTTTGGAATGTCCCAATATATAGGCTACTTATTATTTATAAAATTTAGTTGGTTCATTGTTTTACTTTTATGCCCTTATAATAAATATTCAACCACTACTCTTTTTTTGAAAAAATAATATTCAATGTCATTATTTTTATCACCATATTTAATGTTGTTGTATTTTCAATAAAACTTGAGAGTTCCAATGTAATAAGACTTCATATTTGGTTAAAGTTCTATGGTCAATCAATTAAGTTGAGAGTTCCAATTAGATAAGTAAGGAGTAATTAACTTATTCATTAATTCCATATTGAGGGGTATATGTGAAAAATTTTTATTAAAAATTGCCATCAACTAATTTTCTTAAACTATGTGCCCAAAAAAATCAGCCTATAACTATGGGACGGATGGAGTAATTAATTTAGTGGTGTAATTTGAAAACCTAAATGTTCAATGATATAATCAGTAAAACCTACTAACTCACAAAATATCACTTAAAATGTCTTCTTGTTGCACTTTTAGATGTAAAATCATCAATTATATTATCATATTTAATATTTTCTAACATATCTTTTTTAATGCATAATATCGTTAATCTTTTTATTATTTTATTTTTTTTATACACATAAATACATAAATTTATAAAAAAAAATTGGGCCCCCTCAACTATGGACCTTGGGCGGTTGCCCTTGCCCAGGGCCGACTCTGTTAAAGAAAAGTGGACATTTAACATGGGACTACCCAAAATAGTAAAAAAGATTTTTATCCTTGGACGGATGGAGTATTGTTTATCGAAAACTGTGATGCTACATACTACAAAAAAAAATATCTAATTTCTTTTACCGCCAATACATAAAATAACATAATTTATAAATAAATACACTGGTTATTATATACTCCATCAATTCCTAAAAGATTGTCGTTTTAGAAAATAATTTTTGTTCCAAAAATATTATGGTTTTGAGTTTATCAATACACATTAGCTATTTTTTTTTCCTACTTTACCCTTATTTAAAGCTTTCTCCTATTTAAAATTTTATTCCCTTCCCAATAATTCTTATTCAATTCAATGCTATAATTCAAGTAATAATTGGTTGAATAAGAAGTAATTGGTTGAATTGAATAAGAAACATTGGGAAGAAAATAATTGATTGAGACAATTAATAAGGGTAGTATAATATTTTCTCTAGGTATAAATTATATATTCCTTAATCTGTGTGTATTATCCTTAAACGATAATTTTTTAAGAACAGATGGAGTATTTGTTTATTTGAAAGCTCTTGTGAGAATCCAAATTATCCAATTTAGTTAAGAGAAAAAAGAGAAATAAATGGGAGGGAAAGTTCTTATTTAGAAGATACTATATAAGATCATAATTATATTTAATTAATCCCTTTGACACTTTAGATGATAATACAAAGATTAAAAAATATAATTAATACTTATTTGATTAATCAAATTGAGATGAATTTAGTAGAGTTTTTTAAGAGGCCTCAATGATCATAGATCGAACCAATTCAATTTTTTAGTTTTAAAATTATTAAAATAAATAAAAAGAAAAAAAATTAATATTTAATTTAAAAATAATAAACTAAGTTATTAACATTTTTAAATATTTTTATTTTGATATATTATCAAATATACAGGAGTGATATAAAAGTTATAATACATCATTAAAATATCATAAATAAAATAATTATATATCATAGAATATTTTTTGTTTGATGACATGTCACGTGTATATAATATCAGTAACTCAAATTAAAGTATTTTTTAAATCTACAAACAATAAGATTTAAATGAACAAATTTTATTATTTGAAGGAAAAATAAAAAAAGACTGAAAAGTGTTTATTCGAAAAATCTGCGATTATAACCTCTAATCTTCCTAAGCAAACATGGCTTATAATTTATATTTAGGAGTTGAGTGGGGGAGTTGATAGCACCAGAATTCCGCACCATGTCCAATCCCTCCCAATCTCTAGACCCAGAACCAGACCTATCAGCAGAAGAAATCTTGCAATTCCAAAACCCTATTTATGCCCATGATGAAGACCAACAAAAATCTCAACCTCAATCCCTACAAACCCTAATTACCACGAAAACCCAAGATCATCAAATCCCAGAAAAATCAGACACAAATCTGGAAGACCCACAAATTCTGGAGCAAGAAGAACAAGAATCTTCAGGTATGTTTGTGTCTCTTCGCCCCTCATTTGCCACCAACACTACTTACTGTAAAAACCTTTTAAATAGGCGTGGTCGCATGAAGCAACAAGCAATCGAGAAAAAAGTTCAAAATTTGCTTAAAAATTTAAACTTAATCCCGTTTGTACCCGCCAAAATTCTTGATTTTCCCAAGCACGAGAAGCTGTTGAGGCGTCTCGGGTTGTGGGATTTTGTCCACATTGATTTTGGTAAGTCAATTAGAGCTGATCTTGTTGCCCAGTTAATTGTGAGTTTTGATCTTACCAAGAAGTGTGGTTATGTGAATGGGTATAGAATTGCTGTTAATCGGGCTGTTTTGGCGCGGGCTTTGAAGCTGCCCTTGCGGGGAAAGAAGGAGAAGGGTTGTGGTAATGCGGTGGAGGCACTTGTTGTGGATTTGGATTGGGAGCATTCCTCGGAGGAATGTGTTTCGTTTGTAGAGGATTTTGTGTCAGGTTGGGTTCTTTTGCATGGGGAGGCGTGGATGATGTTGAGTGAGGCGGGGAATTGGATGCGGTTGATTAAAAGTGGGCATCCTGAGAAGGTGGATTGGGCTAGTTTGTTTTGGCATATGGTGGAGAGTGAGTTGAAGCAAGGGGTTCAATTGAGGTCAGGTTATTATGTGTCGCATTTGCAATGCTTGATAAAGTCGCAGCGCGAGGAGTTGTTGAGGGAAGAGCCCCCGAAGGTGGAGATGGAAGTGAAGGAAGATGAAGAGTTGTTGAGGGAAGAGGCTGGGAAGGTGGAGTTGGAGGCGGTGGAAGTGAAGGAAGCTGAGGAGGTGGTGGAAGTGAAGGAAGCTGAGGAGGTGGTGGAAGTGAAGGAAGCTGAGGAGGCGGTGGAAGTGAAGGAAAACGAGGAGGTTGTGGAAATGAAGGAAAACGAGGAGGTGGTGCAAGTGAAGGAAAACGAGGAATTGTTGAGGGAAGAACTTCGAAAGGTGGAGGAAGTAATGGTAGATAAGGAGTTGTTGAGGGAAGAGGTCGGTAAGGTGCAGTTGGAGGTGGATGAAGTGAAGAAAGATGAGGATGGTGATCTGAATGAGTCATCTAGGGGGGAACACAATGTTGCGTTGGAAGAACCCACTATTGAATTAAATATAGGACCCCAAGATATAGTTGAGAAGGAAGAGATGAAGGTTGATGACATGATGGATGTTGAGGAATGCAAGGTTGACAAACAGGGGAATTTGTGTTTGGCTGAAAAGAGAAATGTTAACAAACATTTCTTGCAGCCTTGTATTTTAGGAGAAGGTAGGGGTTTGGATAGTAATGAGGAGAGGAATCAGGATGTTGAACAGGTTGAGGTGGAAGAAAATGAGGTAGAAGAAGAGGGGGAAGGTAGGGGTTCGGATAGTGATGAGAGGAAAGAGGAAGTTGAACAGGTGGTGGTGGAAGAAGAGGAGGAGCAGGTTGAGGTGGCGGAAGATGAAGTGGAGGAGGTGGAATATGAAGTGGAATATGAAGTGGAAGTGGAGGAGGTGGAAATGGATGATGAAGTGGAGGAGGTGGAAATGGCAGATGAAGTGGAGGAGGTGGAAGTAGATGAAGAGGGGGAGCAGGCGGAGGGGGAAGAAAATGAGGAAGAAGAAGATGGAATAGGATGTAATATTTCACCAAATTATGGCTCACTAGAGGGAGCTGATTTGACAGGAGATCTACTCCAGGGATTTGGAACAAGCCAATCACCTTTAAACTTGCAGGGACAACAACTTCATGAGCACTCATCAATGGAGCTTTTTGTATCAAATGCAGAAACACATTTGATTATGGGTGGTCCTATCTATGGTAGTGGTCATAAGAGAGTGATGGACTATGAGCAGGATACTTCTCATCTTAATGGTAGCAATAAGAGGATGCGGGCAACTGCTGAATGGGATCACAAATCATCTGATTTTGGGTTTTGTATGGGACAAGTAGAGCAATTGATGGAAAAAGCTAAGATCATTTATGAGGAAAAGGAACAGGCTTTTCAGGAACTAAATATGAATCAGCAGTATTTACTTCGTGAGCTGCAACAAAGAGATCATCTGATTAAAAATTTGCAAAAGAGCAAGAATGAAGAGCTACAGAAAAAGGAAGTACTGATATTCCGGCTTGAGCGTGAGCTTTGTCTAATGGGAACTCTCTTGGATGGCTACAGGAAGGCCTTAAAAGAAACTAACAAGGCATTCTTTGAATACAGACAGCGTAGTCAGCTTCCTGAAGAACCTATCTACAAGGATGCTGGTCCAGGAGGTCTCGTATCGAGTATCACAGAACTAGAGAAACAACGCCTGAATCAAGAGAGAAAAGATAGGTTGAACCGTTTGAAGATTGAACAACATGCTAATCAAGCATTTGAAGGGTATGTTGGCAAGTTTGAAGTACTTCTTCACAAGGTCCAAATGTTGGATACTAATAGATTGACCTCTATTAAGAATGAGGTGCAACTGCTCAAGGGCTTGTCTGCGGCAAAACGCAAAGCTTCAGAAACCGCAGGCTGTGTGACAGGTAATTGACAGTGCTGCTTGTGGAATCTTCCTTCTTGATCCATGCATGAAGGAAACTGGTAAATTGTTTTTGGATTCTGCATAGAAGCATTGTGTTATTTTGTGCTTTCTGGTAGTATGCTTTTGATGCAACAGGTTCTTACTCCTGCTTCTGTTATGGTAGATAAGTTATGGGAGATAAATGGTAGTATATAACTTTTAGGATCTTGAAGATGGGTAAATTAACTGATCATTTTGCTGGTTCTACTGTAGAAATATTTAAACTGTCCCAACTCTACTTTTAGGAATCTTGAAGATGGAGGTATTCACTGATGTATTTTGCTGCTGCAAGATTTGAAGTACAGTTACTTTTAAATTGTTTTTGCTGCAAATCCTTTGTTTTATAGTATGTTTAATGACTTTTTAAATGTATTATTTGTTTTTCAAGTATAGTTATTTTACTTGAAAATTGGAATATATATATATATATATATATATATATATATAGAGTCCGGATCCAGTCCGGGATCCCGGACTCTACTAAAATACGGACCTTTTTTTTTTTTTTTTTTTTTGCTTTTTTTTTTTGAAACAACTAAAAAAAAAAAAAATTATGGAATTGAAATTTTTTCATAATACAGTGTTTTGGGCGTGATTTGGATGCCTATAACGAAATATGTCTGTACAGTCTGGGCAGACTGTACATACATTGGTTGGTGTAGGTATTAAAAATACGCCCAAAACATTGTATTATGGAAAAATTTCAGTTCCATAATTTTTTTTTTTAGCTGTTCTACAAAAAAAAAAAAAAAAAAAATTAAGGGTCCGGATTTGATCAGGTCCGGGAGTCCGGACCTGATCAATTCTGATATATATATATATATATATATATATATACACACACACACAACAGATCAGGTCCAGGAGTCCGGACCTGATAAAAAACGGACCCCAAATTTTTTTTTTTGTAGAACAACTAAAAAAAATAAAAAATTATGGAACTGAAATTTTTTCATAATACAATATTTTGGGTGTGTTTTTAATACATATACCAACCAATGTATGTACAGTCTGCCCAAACTGTACAAAAATATTTTGGTATAGGCATCAAAATCACGCCCAAAACACTGTATTATGTAAAAATTCTATTTCCATAATTTTTATTTTTAGTTTTTTCAAAAAAAAAGCAAAAAAAAAAAAGTCCGTATTTTAATAGAGTCCGGGATCCCGGACTGGATCCGGACTATATATATATATATATATATATATATATATATATATATATATAGAGAGAGAGAGAGAGAGAGAGAGAGGCCGGTTCAGGAACGGACTGGTCCGTTAATGGACGAGCCTTTAGTGACGGACTGTCCGTCGCTAAAGCCCATAACAGGCAATGTTATGGGCTTTAGCGACGGACAGTCCGTCGCTAAAGACTGGTCCATTAACGGACTAGTCCGTTGGAGAGCGGTTGCATATATATATATATATATATATATATATATATATATATATATATATATATAGAGAGAGAGAGAGAGAGAGAGAGAGAGAGAGAGAGAGAGAGAGAGAGGGGATCCCGTCCGGACGCCCGGACTGGAATAAAATACGGACCAAAAATTTTTTTTGTCTTTTTTTTAAACTTAAAAAAAAATTAATATTTTATGGAACTGAAATTTTTTCATAATACAATGTTTTGGGCTTGATTTGGATACTTATACCAAAAAATGTGTGTACAGTCTGTACAGACATATTTTATTTTACGTATCCAAATCATACTTAAAACACTGTATTATGAAAAAATTTCAATTCCATAAAATATTAATTATTTTTTTATTTTTAAAAAAACAAAAAAAGCAAAAAAAAAGTTCGAACGGGACTAAAATTCGGGCGTCCGGACCGGAATCGGACTATATATATATATATATATATATATATATATATATATATATATATATATATATACACGGTAAGGATCAAGAGCATATTCCTTAAATAGCATACCGCCTTAAATAACATACTTTTATCAAAACGACGTCGTTTTGATGGGACGCGGTGGCATTTTTGTAAATACAATGTCACCGCGTATTTACAAAAATGCCACCGTGTCCCATGAAAACGACGTCGTTTTGATAAAAGTATGCTATTTAAGACGATATCCTATTTAATGAGTATGCTTTTGATCCTCACTATATATATATATATATATATATATATATATATATATATATAAAACAGAGCGGAGAGAGAAAATACATAAATGTCACATCAAAATACACGTCAGCAGCTCTCTCTCTTGTCCTCCTTATTCAAATTTCGAACCCACACACACAGATAAGTATTAATGATTGTAAGTTTTGTAGATAAGTTTAGAATTTTCCGGATATCTATTTTTAAAGGAAATTCTGCCGAAATTTAGTGAAATTAGTACCGACTAGCTCGATGTTTTGGTGGTTAGATATGTATTGTTGATTGAGTATGTATGTCTTTAAATAATGTAATATTTTTTAAATTTTAATTTAATTTTTCGTTACACCGTGCCTTCAGGCACGGGTTATCACTAGTATATATATATATAAAGAAAAGTAAAATAGTACTTATAAAATGTTAGTTTTTTCGTCCTAATTCACTTGTTATATCCCCATTTGAAATATGAACACCGGAACCGGACTCTCTCTCTCTCTCTATATATATATATATAAAGAAAAGTAAAATAGTACTTATAAAATGTTACTTTTTTCGTCCTAATTCACTTGTTATATCCCCAGTTGAAATATGAACACATTTTATCTTTAAAAGCTGTCCTAATTAACTTATGTTCCTGTCTTTCTGTTTTCAAGTGACACTAACCTAGAACTAGGTAAATTTCATTTGAAATATGAATCCATAATGTTAGGGATATACTAGCAATTAAATATTTTTGAATTATTTTTAATTACTAAGAAAAATTTAAATTGTTTGTTTAGTTAAAACCGGTTAAGTGGTCCAACCCGGATCGAAATGTAGACCGATTTCAGTTTTTATCGGTCCAACTGACTGTCCGTTTTTAAAACCATGCCTTTTCTTATTTATATGAATCGGTCAGTTCGTTTGAATCGGTCGGTTCGTTTGAATTTAGTTTAACAAATTTAGTTTTCAATTTTGAGTTTCGCTACATAATCAAGGGTTTGTGATCTCAGAACCAAAACAAATTGCAATAAATTTGCCAATCAATGAGTCATTCCATTCCTACCTTTATTACTCCAATCCAAACGTAGGGTAAGGATTTGATTGAATGAACAAAATAATTAACCTTTAATTCTCCTCGAGTAAAATAATAAGTTCAGGGACAGAGAAAGTAGAATAATTGAATATCCTATAGTTTACAAGCATATCTCAACAAGATCTTTCACTTTATAGACTACACAATTAACTAGGGACAACTAACCATAGGTGGGATTTCACAAACAGAGATTAACAGCTCTGCATAAAAATTTCCAATCTTTTGCATTTGTTATTCCTCCACCACATATCTATTTCTTCTGGCACCAAAAGCGAGTCTCTGCAATAAAAGCACAAAACAGAAGGATTAGCATTCTGTTGGGTTTCTATATCAAGGTAGATACAAAAATTGGGAATATAATTATTTAATGTTTAAGTAAACACAGCCATTAAAAGAAAGAAGGGGGAGAAGGAAATCTTTCACTTCTTAACTGAGAATATCTTGGAGTAAGCTTTGATTCCAGTTAGGAAACGAATGTAAGTTGACTTTGTTGTTCCATTTGCAGGGATGGATCTAATGCTTGGGACAAGATACTTCGCAACCTGCAAAGAGAGAAATTTAAAGAAATTAAAGCTTTAAACTGTAACTAATTTATTACTACCTCCGTCCTTGAAAAACTGGCTTAGTTTGATTTTTTTTGGTCAAATTGACCAATTTTTGAATTAAGAATTAAGCATATTTATTTATATTTTCAAACTCACGAAAATTGGAGGTAGTGGTAAATTCGATATAGTTTCTTATGGTTATAATTCTTCCATCTGTATTGTTAAGAAAATAGTATAAATTGCGACTCCAAAATTGATCAATTTGACTGAAAAAGTCGATCCAAGTCATATCCCAGTACAGGTTGCCAATTTTTGGCCAACCTGAGGGCGTATATGTTGCATTTGCCTGTATTTACATAAAAATTTTGTATCCCTTTTCCTTTCCTTGCATGTCTCGAAATCTTGTCACCTTAAATTTTTAACTTACACAAACATTACCACATAGCCTTGTTTTGGACAAGAGCTTTATGTTGGAGTCCATGACAGGGAATTTTTTGAACTTGGTACAACCTTTACACCGATATGACAATCTCATTTCTTTCTCAGAACTGTGTCACGAAACATCCTTGGGTTGTCTACCATTGGAAAAAGTTTTTTTTATTTGATGAATGAAAAATTAACAGGAAGCCTTGCAGATAATGCTAAAAGCATGGTTATATCATTTCTTCCCACTTCATTTGTATTGGATGCACATCATGATATCTAGTACGCGATACATAAACAGTTCAACAGTAATTCCTGTCACGGACTAAGAAGGTTTTAAAAAAAATTATCATGGATGAATATAACATATTATATCGTGGATGATTAAATGAGTAATTTTGGATGGAAGACCAATGGATACTGATGAAAGTAATCTCAAAATACATGATTGCCAGAATTAAAATAGAGTTTGTGTCACTTCCCGTAAATGAACAAAATCTTACCACTTCTGCTGGTTCTGCCAAAACATTAATGAAAAACTTGGCCTGCAATATGGTGATATGTTTAAATTTACTAGTTAGAAATTTATAGAAGAGAGAATAAGAAATGTACTATTACACGTCGTACCTGCTTTGTGTTAGCACCAGACATGAGGAGGTCAGTTGTGACCATTCCTGGCTGCAAAGCAGAAAGATAAGGAAATCTGAAAACTGTAACCGGCATAGACAAGAACAAAGAGCACAACACAATCCAGAAAGGTCTAATATGACACGACTTTGTAGCACAGTACCACATCTGGCAAGTTCATCAGTATCAAGTTCATAAATCATCAATCTCATCAGGGATGGAGCTGGGCTTAGACTGCAGGGGGCCATGGCCCCCCCAAGATTTTAAATTTTTTTAAGTACTAAAGCCCACCCACTTGAATTGTGAGATTAAATTTGTGCTTTGTGGGCCTTGTGGCAATTCATTTCATTTCCGTCCCTTAGAACTGCCCCTTAGAATAATTCATTTCATTTCATTATCTCCACTATTGTTTTGCTTTTGCCCTAACATTCGCCATTCCATTCCCGCCCCCAGTCCATCCGCCATTTCGTACCTGCCTCCCAGGTTTCTAGCTTGAAAATGAAAGTAGTCAAGTAGAGATTTTTTACTTTATTCAATCTCTATCTTCAAGTCTTCATCTACTTTTTATAGGTACTAATTTCTCTCTTCTTTCTCTAATTAATTTGTGTATATCAGTATATATATATATATATATATATATATATATATATATATATATATATATATATATATATATATATATATATATATATATATATTATGTATGTGCAGAAACAAATTGAGGTTTAAAATTGTTGATACGAGGAGTTATCAATTCGATCCATGTTTGTTTCTGTGTTATAATTTGTCATTGCGTATTTGCGTTGTTAGATTTGCTTTTATTGAGATTTATATGTACTCCCAAGTCCCAAATAATGCTAGGAATTAGGATTGGTGGAGAAAATGACTGTTTCGTAAATACAGAGGAATTGTGGACCTGTGGTTAGAAGAAATAATGCTAGGAATTAGGATTGGTGGAAATTATTTCTGGAGTTGGGACTTGGGAAGCTCAATGGCATAACCCTTCATCTTGAAAAGTCTGAAGGCTGGAAGTTTGATTTTGGCCTAATGGGCTAATGGCCTTTTTATATATACTCGAAAGTGATGTCAAGAAGTATCACAGAAAGATGCTACAAACTTTTTCTTATTTGATTACAAATTTATGAAAATTTTATTATTAAAAAGTTCAATAAGTGGTCAAATAATATTGATGAACTCATTCTGGTAGTGTAGTTAATTGAATTTTTTGTTTTTTGTTTTAGAATTATGGGAAAATAAAATACTATTGATTCATTTTTCAAGGGAAAGTAATCAAATCATGTTGACACATCTCTGCTTACTCCTAAGCCTAATGTTCAAACATCTCTGCATATCCCTGAACAAGAACAAGCGTTCTCTAAAATCACCAAGAATTGAAGATAAAGAATGAGATATTAATTATTCGGAGCGTGATCCTGGAAAACGTATCGAAATATGTAAATGTCCAAGTGATCTACTTGATGAAGTTCGACGAGCTTACATCAATTACGGTCCATATCAATTGCATTCTTCCCGAGTACCCTTTTTCTGGATCTTAAAAGCATCCTCGCCGCTTTCAATCATCATGGTTCAAGGTATTTCCATCTTAGTTAGAGTATTCCCCTTCAAAGGATGCCAGCATTTTGTCTACCTTGCTATCTCTTTAACAAAGAAGGTGCACAACATGGGCAAAGTAGTTTTTCAAAGGATGGATTTAATAGTTGAAAGAAAGTAAGGGATGTGAAGAATTGTGCATTTTTGAATCATGTGGGAAAAGATCCAAATTCATTACATAAAATTGCTCAAAAATCATGTGATGATCTAATGAATCAATTACAACATATTCAAAAAGTTATTGAGAAACAAACTTCTGAACAACGTGCAAACAATCGGTTGCGACTTAAAGCCTCAATTGATTCAGTTTGCTATCTTACATTCCAAGGTATGACTTTAAGAGGTCATGATGAAAGTAAAAGTTCCATCAATCGTGGTAATTTTCTTGAAATTAATAAGCCTTTTTTGCTGAGTATAATGAAAATGTTGCAAATGTTGTGTTAGAAAGGGCTCCTCAAAATGCCTCATATATGTCACCCCAAGTCCAGAAAGAGATTTTATTTGTTTACTCAATGAAAATCAGAAAGGCAATTTGTGAGAAAATCGGTGATGCAAAATTTTGTATTCTTGTTAATGAAGCTCGAGACCCGTCAAAAAGGGAGCAAATGGCTATTGTTATTAGATTTGTTGACAAAGATGGTTTTATTCGAAAGCGCTTTTACATGTATCAGATACGAAGGCGTTAACTCTAAAGAACGAGATATTTTCTACTCTTTCCCGTTATGATCTTGACTTTCATAATATTCGAGGTCAAGGATACGACAGAGCAAGTAATATGTGAGGTGAATGGAAATGGTTACAAACTCTAGTTGCTAATGAATGTCTGTATGCATAATATGTCCATTGTTTTGCTCATCGTTTGCAATTGGCATTAGTTGCAACATCTAGAGAAGTTACTTTTATACATCAATTTTTTTCAAAATTGAGTTTTATTGTAAATATTGTGGGCGGGGCGCTTCTTGTAAACGTAACAATGAATTGAAAGCTGCTCAATCTTCTGATATTGCTCATTTGATTTCCATTGAAGAGCTTGAGACTGGGACAGGAATGAATCATATTGGTACTTTACAAAGGGCTGGAGTTACACGATGGAGTTCTCACTTAAGGTCTCTTTCTAGCTTGATAAAGATGTTTAGTGCAACTTGTCAGGTTTTATTGAACATCATCGATGATGGAATTTGGGATCAACGTGGAGATGCTGATTCGGCTTACACTTCTTTGACTTCTTTCGAGTTTGTGTTCATCTTGCATCTTATGAAAGCAATTATGGAAATCACTGATATGCTTTCTCAAGCTTTGTAGCGAAAGTCTCAAGATATTTTAAATGTTATGCACCTTGTGAAAACCACAAAGAAACTTATTGATGATGGATGTGATACTTTCATAGTGAAGGTGAAGTCTTTTTGTGAACGACATACAATAGATGTCCCAGATTTAGATGCTTTATATGTTGAGAGAAGAGGTCGAGCTCGACATCAACAAGATAAATTTACAGTGATTGAGCATTATCGGATTGATATATTTGCAGCTATAATAGACTCTCAGTTGTAAGAGCTAAACAATAGGTTTAGTGAGCATACGGTGAAGTTACTTGTTCTATGCTCTACATTGAATCCTCAAAATAGGCATACGTCTTTTAGTATTGATGATATTTGTAAGCTTGTGGATCAATTTTACCCCCAAAGACTTCACAGAGCATGCGAAAGAGGACTTAAGGATACAATTGTAACATTACGAGTTTGATGTATTCCAACATCAAGAATTTCAAAAGTTGTCCACTATTTCTGATCTCTGTCAATGGTTGGTGAAAACTAGAAAGTCAACAATCTATCCACTAATCGATTGACTGATCAAACTTGTTCTAACTCTTCCAGTTTCTACCGCAACTACAGAACGTGCATTTTCAACTACGAGTCATGTCAAATCTGAACTTCGAAACAAGATGAAGGATGAATATCTTACAAATTCTCTTATTGTCTACAGTTGAAAAAGAAATTGCGAAACAGTTCAGTACAGAATTAATCATAGATGGATTTTGTGATTTGAAAGAACGTCGGGTGCAATTCTGACAAAGCTTTGATATGTTCTAAAAGACTTTTTGCTATGTTTTGTTGTCTTTGTCAAAGTAAATTCTATTCCTACATTATTTTCGTTTTAGTAAAAATATGTTTTGTAATGGTGGACGAATATATTTTATGTTGTTAAAAAAAATTTTGGACCCCCCAAGATCAAATCCTGGCTTCGTCCCTGAATCTCAGTGTCTGCGTGCGCACGTGTGCTTATGATGTGCACTAACATCATTGTGAAGCTGTTTGTAGACGTGTACGTATCTACATGGTGTCCAGGATTTCATCTCAACACAAGTCATATCTGATTCATCAAAATAAGTTATGGGATTCAGGGAGATGTACCCAGAAAAGACACCTATCCCATTTTTAGGCCAATTCCCCCCTCGTACTACCAAAAAATGAGATTCTCGCTGAATCCGAAAAAGAAGTGCATCGTCCTAAATTATGTTGTATTTTCAGATTTGAAACGATACGGGAAGCCCTACATTCATTTCCTAACAATTTTCCAGTAAACAACAAAAGTTCAACCTAGGATCATCCAATTGCAAATCAAATAGAATTTAACTGGAACGAAAAAATTAGAAAGACTCTAAACAAATCTTTAGTTTTACCCCAAAATCCACATTCTGAAAATTTGATAATTAAAAATATATTTGACCATAAGAAATTTATCTCAGCAAAGCCTTTTTATCCCAAATTAATTGGGGTAGGCTGAAAATGAATCCCGCATAAAACTGAAGGATAGGAAATCAAGAGTAAAGAAAATAAAAACATAATTAAAATAATAATAATAACAATAATAAGGAGAGACACTAAAAAAACTAACAGTAATTATAGAAAACACAAGAAAAAAGGGATTAACTGATATGAAGAATAGTAATAATATTAATATAAAAAAATAATAATGAGAAAGTATGAACATCAAAGAGTGTTACAGGCTACTTGTTCTCTGACATGTGAATTACTCTCCTCCACTCCTTCCTATCCAAGGCCAAGGTCTCCATAATATTCCTCTCCTACTTGTCTCTTTGTACATCTTTCTCCCAAGTCAGTCTTGATCTCCCATCCGTCTTCTTCATCTTCCTCCTGATAAGTATACCTCTACTCACAGGTGCATATACAGGACGACGAAGCTGGATATGACCAAACCATCTCAATCGATGTATCCCCCTTACAATCTCCTCCACCTCCTCCCAAAAATGATTATTGTCGGATACTGATACCTGATTTGGGGGGTGGACATGCTAAGAACATTGATCACCATGTCCCCAAGGACCCCAACGACAATCTTCATGGCTCACACATAACAATATCACCTTTTCTAATAACATCAACCACCCACCTTTCAACCTATGAGTTAGAGAACCTATATTCTAACTACCCAAGCGAATCCCAATCATTAAGTAAGCTTCATTGCCCCCAGAACTCGATCATTTAAGTGTGAGAACCCTTGTTTATTTTTCATCACATCCAGGTTCTGATGTGGAACGTCATTATGGGGGTGACGACACAAGACTAGCTTCTTTGCTTCTCTCACCTGCTTATTAAAGTGTGAAGACCCTCGCTCAATTTTCACCACATTCGGGTGCCGATGTGGCACATCACTATGAGAATGACAACTCAACCCTTGCTCATTTTTCACTGCACCCAGATTCCGATGCGCATTGCTAAAAAAGATAAGCTCCGACAAAATATCATTACAAATAGCTAGTTTTTTTATAGTCGGCTTGCAACACCTGACGCAAACCCTCATCCTTTATGGCTGGGGACATGCTATGAAAAAGCATACCCGGCCAAAATAGAAAGCAGAAACTTCTATTGCTTGAGACACTATTCTCAAACTAAGTTGTGGCCATCAGTCAGAATATATTTCATTACAAGAGAAAGAAACAACTTCTATCAGTGATAATGCATCACAAACCATGTTGCATAGGACACAGTTATTAGAATTTTGAGGAATATAGAAAAATATTCAAAACTGCAGAGCATATTCAAAACGTAAATGGTCAATAATCAAAAGTTAAAAATAATTCAAACGTATAAATGAAACATAACATACCGACAGGTTATGTACAATGACATTTTTCACTTCTTGCATCCGCAGTTCAGCCTGTAGAGAAACTTGACAAATTATGTATCACATAAATGTACAAATTTGTACAGGCATACATGTACCTAAAACATAAGTGTAAAACAGAGCTGCACAATAGTCTAAAACCTACAGCAGTTATCAGCCCTTGGGCTTGCACAATGACAAGAGAACAGTAATACAGGAAACAGAAATGATGAAATTGATGAGAATGACTCAGCTGCTTTAGCTAATTATCTGAGACATTTTTAAATTTTAAATTGACATGATTCATTTAAGTTTTGAAAAATAATAACTCTTATAACTAGTAGTACTTTTTAGGTAGTTTATGATATTCATAATTGGATTGATATAAACTACATAAATTCATGTCAATTTTGAGTTTGAAATTGACTTTTGAAAAGTTAATATTGATCTTATAATTTGGAAAGGAAGTAGTATTATACAAATTTGTAAATGAGCAGTACAAGTCTCCCAAGTTCATCCCTTTGGTATGTACTCCACATTGATATCATGTTCTATAACATTCATATTACCACTCTAAAGGGGTGTAGGGGCTTGAACATGACATGACCCTACTGAAGGCACTTCAGCTACATAGCAGCATCTATTGCCTGCTATTATAACAACCACTAAGCTCCAGAAGGGGCCAGAACAAGAAACTACTTCCCCCACGTGAATCTAGAAATATCCACCTTTTGAGTTCAACTTCAACCCTTTTTACAGTATCTTTTTTTTAACCTTCTCATGAAAAAGAGTATTACTGATACTAGTCTTACAATTTGGAATATTGAGACGGTGAACTATATGCAGACCCAACCTTTGGTATTATTTGCACATAGTAACTCCAATCAGTTTCAACCACATGTTATTATGTTTACTTGTCCAAAGATTTACCATCACACACATCTATGACCCTAGAGCTTCCTCAAAAATATTTTCAGGTAAATTCTATCATACTCAACATTAAAAGATTAAGAAAATATAATAATAATAGAAGAAGCATCAACCTCAAATCCTGAACCAAAGCTCCAAAGGATTGACAATTGTATATATTAAAACTTCTTTTTGCTTCATTCTTCATTGTTATGTCCTTCATTGAGGTGTTTCATGCTTCATTCTAGCTACATCCACATTCTATGAGTTAAAGAATCAGTGCACATAATGTGGCTTAGTTTACTTTTAAAATATAATCAAATCATAGTAATATATTTTTAGTTCCATAAATGGCTATAAGACTGAGGGCCTTAATCCACATATTATGAGGTCATTAAGTGTCGATGAAGCGATTCAAGTTTGTATGAATTATATTTGATAAATTTAGTTTTAAGATCAGGGATTTGGTTTGGTTCTTAGTTCTTGGTAGGCACAAACTAATCGCAAATGATTTGCACCAGATACACAGGCTCCATATGATCTTGTCCCTGGATATATCTATCTTGTACATTTGGAGTAGTGAGACTCTCTCCCTTGTTTCTTTTCTTCGTTGTTCAGTAAATTGGGACATATGGTGTTCTATGTTCAAGCTTTGATGATGTTTAGGTGTATCCTGTATCTCTGGAGTTTGGAGAATTTATTTCTCACCAAATTTCAAGATTTTGGGAGGTCCAAGAAGGGAAAGATCTTGTAGCACTGTGGGTGTTTTGCAGTTCTTTGGGGTTAATAGCTTAGGGCTGGAGAGGAGTCTGATTTGTCATGAGAAATCTATCCCTGTGAAGATCAGAAATAGAAACCCCTGGGAAGGCCTCGAAAGCAAAAGCCCTGAAATAGCTAAATATCTCGCTCTAATCTTCGTTGAGGGCCTTGGTATCTCAACAGTCTGCACCTAAACTTGCAATTAAAGATTAAGCACTATAAATAACAAGTACCAACTTACAGAATATTTCAAGACATGTAACAAGTAATGGTTTCAACCTGTCATGAGATCTATCCCACTTAAGAAAAATTCTTCACCGTAGGTGACCAGCTGAATTGTACAGATACAGAACACATAATTCTTTATTTTTTAACAAGTCATATCTTGCTTCTATTTTTAAAGTACTAGATAATGAAACCAGTATAGGTATGAAAAAAGTATGTGCCGTTAGAATTTATTATAATAATCCAGAACCCTGCCATTATTCTCAGAAAATCTAAAGTTGAAAAGGAAAAAGGTTATCAAGGCCATTCGAAGTAATAAATAGCATATAATCTCAAAATGGAAGTTCAGCATTTACCTGTAATGATTTTGTTAAATGCATCACACTGCGCTTAGTTGCTCCATATGCGGCAAATCTAAAGATTATGAGATCATTTGGGAAATAAATTCCATTGGAAGTAAAACAAGTAAAGGCATTTCATAACACTTATGCAAATGTTTGTAAATTGATAGGGAGGAGAGAGAGAGAGAGAGAGAGAGAGAGAGAAGCTAAAGTGCTGCTGATTATGAACTTGTAATCATGATAAACAGGAAAAAGCTGTAAGAAATTTTATATAATAAACCTGTAACTTAATAGACATCAGTAGGATTGATGCATAAGTGAATGACAAACAACAGGCCTGTTAACTTGAGGACCAGCTGGTTACCTTGAAAATGGAACCAGAAGGGCTCTTTGCAGGCCAGACTCAATCGAGCAGGCCACCAGTGGGAGATTCGATTGAGTACTGACAAACACACGCACATATAGACTCTAACAGGGTCAATTAACCTTTACATCCTGTTACAAGTGATTATCCCATGTTATCTACTAGACCATAACAGTATAACACTCTAAACCACGGTAAACTCTCCTCTTTCAAGATACCTCTAAAAACCTCCATACCATACAATTTACTTCAAATTCTAAGATACCTGAAAGGATGCAGGGCACACCTGAACCACCACACTTACATGTGCCAACTTATTTCAGTAATGATAAATCAGCAGTTCAACATGTATTTACTTGAGAAGAGAAAGTACTGTCGGTAACTGCGTGAAATTAGTTAGATCTGAAAAGTACAGAGCTTGCATCAAAAGAAGTGTCACTGTAAGTAGATAGCAGCTGCAACAGTGACCACACGAAGATGGCAATAGAGGTTCTGGAAAAGGTAACAGGATGATTTTAGTGATGGAAGATAACCAGAAATACGACTCAGGTGCCAAAGAGTGAGGTGGAAAAATGTTAGCAGGGAAATTATGCCTCGGGATATTACTAAAAGAGAAAGTCGGAGAGAGTACTGTTAGCAGGATGCATCACGAGAGTGCTTAAAGGGAGGAGAGTCAAAGAGAGATAAAACGCACCAGACAAGTAAATGACAATCTTCAGTAAAGATAAAAAAAGGTCAAATGAATTAATTCTGACAACTTCTTTATTTCAGTGAGCAACACTCTTCTTTATGGTTTAGACAACACAATAGAAGATCAATGCCCTTAGAGCAGTAAATTTTCTTCGAAAGAGATCATCAAAGGAATATAGCATATTCACCACACATACTCTTTTCTCAGTCATTGTGAATTCCCTTGTATGCTTTACCAGATTTTTGTCTGGCAATCTGTCCAACATAATAGTTTAAGATCCAATATCCTTCAACTGAAAGGATGAACAGAAACGTCACACACCTGGGTGTTGGTCTTCCATCTGAACCAGCTCCATCAATATTGAATATATGACCTCCCCGAGGTTGGTTTAGCATCATGTTTATCGCCTATATAGCAAACAGATTAGCGAAAGGTATGATAAATGCCACCTAAAAACCTAGAAAAGACAATTCACCTCTCGACAGCATATCATCAAACCGAGGGTGTTTGTAGTGACAACTTCTCTGCATAGCATTCACAAAATTGAGCCATAGAACAAACCAAATATTACAACTAATTAGTCACTATAGAATGAAAGCACATAGAATGCTTACAGAAGATCTTCATCTGAAGCTTCTGCCAGTGGTTTGTAACTATATGCGTTTGATCCTGCATTATTAATCTGCATCACTCTCAAGATTGTGTAAGAAAGTTGCAAACGGGAATTTCAATATACCACTCATTCAATAGTTGACATGAAACGGAATGTAAAAATTTACTATTAGAACTGATAAACATATAAACAAAAACAAACATCTGCTAAATTCAAGAGGAATCAACTTTAAGGTGTAACATTATGGCCCATCTGCTATCAGATGAAATGGCAGTGCCTAGGGGTGGACCAACATAGGACCGAACAAGGTCAGTTGCCCTCACTGAGTTTTTTTTTTAAAAGAAATATTTTGTTTAAAGATGTAACTGAGAAGTGTTTTTCAAATTTAGGCCCATAGCATAATACTATAATACTTACCAGCTAAGAGGTCAATATGTAATTTTCAGAAACATGTTAAAATAAAAAGTGCTAAAGTGATCACATTCAACGATATTAAGACCTTCATTGGAAGATCATAATATCCTAGACTTTTCTTTTACTTTTGACTTATTATTATCCATAATTGCTCATTACTTATGTACTTCATTTGCGTATCCAGCCAAAAATTTGAAGATTTATTACACTTGCATATTAAAACTTAAAAGGTAAATTAGTATAACTCTCTCATTTTCTCTTTGTCGCTAAGTTTATATATATAACAGATTAATAGAAAACGAAAATATGTATAAACATTAAAGTATAAAATACTATGCAAATATTGCTACACAAACACAAACAAATATAACTAATAAACTAATTAACGCAACTAAAATTGATATAATGATTGGAAATTTACATTCTCAACCTTAGGTTTTTTTATTTGCTTATATAATAAATTACTAATTTTAATACTATTTGGTAGTGCCTCTTATTGTATCAAATCAATTACCATGTACATGTCATAGCCTCTAAAGTTATAGGTAGTCTTTACATATGTTGTATGCATATATAAATGTCTTATTTTATAAACTCCCTTTAAATGTCCACAAAATGTTATTTTTTGGTTTCCTACGTTCATCTATTGGTTAATTTTCGGGTCTTGGCTTTTTTTTACTTCTTTTTTTTGGTAAAAGAAGAATATTTTATTGATTAGAAGAGAAAATTACAATGCATGACAAGGACAAGAAGTCCTCTCAAAAGAAATTAAAGAAAACAAAAGGAGAAAAACTTAAATTATGAAGCACCGCCCGCCAATCTCTTTATTGATCGGAAAAGAAATTCCTCCAAAAGCTCCCACTGTATGAGCCCAAAGAGAAGCAAAGAAAGATATTCTATCTCAAAGTAACTCAATATTTGTAGTTCAATCGCAAAAAATTCTAGCATTCCTTTCAATCTAAATTCCCCACAAAATAGCAAAACAAGCATATCTCCAAAAAGTTCTCCTATCACTCGTATGACCAAAATCCTGAATTTTCATAATAAAAGATCCATCACTGAATATGGATATATCCAACTTTCACCTATCACACTAAACAAACAACACCACAACCGCCAAGCCACCAAATAGTGAAGAAATAAATGAGAATAAGACTCACTCTCCTTCAAACACATTACACACATCTGGGGATAAGGATTTGTAAGGCTGACGCCTCTAACGCATGTTATTAGTGTTAAGCCGACCAAGAGATAAGAACCACATAAAAGCCTTATTTTTTAGGGAATTTTTACTTTCCAAATATAAGAGGCTAGAGTAAAATAATGTACTGAATGATAACCAAAAAGTAAGTGAAAAAAGAACGAGCGAGAAGATTCCCAAAGAATCAAAACACCAAACACACCTATCCAAGGATTGAGAAAAAGAATCCGAGTTAAGTTGAATAAATAAAGAGAATTCCTCCGTCTTCCTATCATTTAAATTACAGAAAAAAAAATAAAATCTCAAGAAATTGAATCTCTCTCCCAAGTATAGAATTTAGAAATGGAGAATTATGCTCAGATGAGAGGTAAAAATATTATAGTCCATTGAAATTTTCAGGTCTTGTTAAAGATTGGCTCTTCATTCGAGGTTTAAACTTAATTCTTCATTGAATAGTTATGTTTGACTATTGCTGGTGAGCCATTATTAGTTTATTAAATTTATGAAGGATGCGACTTAATTCTGTTGTTGAATCAAAATCACTTGCTTTATACTCCCTCCTCCAATGACCAATCCAAATATAGGGTCAAGTTTTCGAAGTCAATTTGAAATATTTTCAAATTCAAAATTGATATAAATTCGCAAACTATCTAAAAACTACTAATTACAAGATTTACTGTTATCAAAAGTTAAATGAATCAAATCAATTTTGAATTTGAAAATATATCAAATTGACTTTTAAAAGTCAAAATTGATCTTATATTTCGGGAATGGAAGGAGTATCTTTTTAATAGAATGCTTTTTATTGTGATATTATTCAGTATCAAAACAAAATATTAATTTTATCAACTATTGATTGTATTTTATTAATAATTAACTAATACCCCCAATAAAAAAAATAATCCTAATTCCACCACTGTCAGTTCAATGCCATGCTTAATGACAAGTAACTTAATAGGTTCAGAGATTCTATGCCAATTTGAGTACAATTTAAGTAAGATCAGACTGGAAATTTAATGCCATCATATTTTGTATCCCAATAAATAAAGTTTAATTTCATCTAATTATATTTGGAGCAGCAGTAAAATGAATTTATGCTCCTGCTGAGTGGATGTGAAAGTGTAGGTCCCAATATTAGGTCTTATAGACCGTGGCTAGATGCAATGCCCCTTTTACCATAAAGAAGGAGCACATGTAGGATCCAGCAGCTAAAATAGTTTGATGGAGAATTTGCACGGTAAAGACCTCTTGAGCAAATACTACAAAAATACCTCATCATATAACTTCAAACATATTTTGTCATTATAATTTTCCATACAGACATCCTCACCTGTTCGGAGCTCACTTGGTATGTAAGTTGGCGAGTTCTTATTTTCAGGTGTAGCAAGACTTATTGGGTTGCACATTTTGGTATCGTATATGTCGCTATTTTCTTTAATTTTACTTCATACTTATTAAAAAGGAATAAAAATAAAAAGAAATGGCTGAAGGTAAATATTCCCTATGTTCCAAATATATGATCAATATTGACGTTTTAAAAGTTAATTTGAGACATTTTAATTTGAAATTGACATGATTTATTTTGGTTTTGAAAACAATAAATCTTGTAATTAGTAGTCTTTTTAAATAGTTTATAATATTCCTAATTGTGTTGAATATAATTAAATGGATTTATATCATATTTGATTTTAAAAATGTTTTAAGTTGACTTTTCAAAAGTCAATATTGACCTCTTATATTCTTAAATTGAGAGAGTACAAATCATAGAAGATACTTGCAACTACGTATCACATATACAACTTAAAAGAAAAATAAATACAGAGACAAAAGGATAACAAATCAAGTACCCATATATCAATGTACTTCAGGTTTTGTTGTGCAAATTTAACTAGATTCTTCACATCATTCCCATCTCGAACATCACATTTGGTACCCTGTAGATGAAGTAGCTTGTTAGAACTAGAAATATGAAGTATAGCAGCCAGAGCCGAAGGAAATAAAAAGGAAAATAAGAATAGGAAGAAGTTTATCTTTCAACAACAAATACGAAGTCATGAAGCAGGTACCCACACATGCTGCTTCCCAAATTCTCCTCTTAAGCTCTGAATAGCAGAATCCACCCTTTCAGCTGTAGAAAATTTCATTAAAAGATATGTTGGATTATATTTCTATTGTAAGATAAAAGTAATTCTTCAAGGATTATGGGATAATTAGGAAATTCTAGTGAGGCATGTAATTTAGTTCTGGTCAGAGCTAAAAGATCCACAAAATAACTATGCAAGTTGAAAATCACTCGTAGAATAAAAAACTACAGGAAGGATCAGGCATATGGAACACCTCAAAAAAAAAGACATATATATATATATATATATATAGATACACTGCATGTGTGATAGATAAAGATACTTTAGAAGCCATAGTTTGGAACTGCTTTTCCTTGGCACCCTAGCTACCCAATAGATGTTGTCGGCTCTAAGGAAGTTTCCTAAGATCTGTCTAGATTATTTTTCTTATCAACCTTTCCTTCATAAGACCAGCTCTTAAACTTCATTTAAAATGTATCTGGAAAGATTTTCAGGTCTGCTTTTTCAACTAAAACTATTTGCCATTGTCTCACTCTCGCAGACAGTAACCTTCTTCTGCCTATGTAGATGAACAGCTTGTCCATTTGAACTATATCAGTGAAAGCATCATATATACCTTAAGAGTGTGTCTAGTTATTCCCTCCAGATATAAACATATAGCATACGGTGGTCTACCATTCTAGCCCGCTCGACTATATTCCTCGAGCACCTCATCAACAACCAAGCCAATTCACCACTTAAACAACAATACCCACAACTGAGAAGAGAGGTTAAAAAGAAACCAATTCACCACTTAAACGACAACACCCACAACTGAGAAGAGAGTAAAAAAACAGCAAGAAGCCGCATATTGTTTAATTTGTTTTACTATCTGATTTGTAGTCTATTTAGTCATACCTACAAACACCACTTATATACACACGCAGCTTGTTAAAAATAACAAATAAAACTTATAAAACTTGTAGATATACGAAAAAGAGGACATTTGAGAGGCGTTGGACAGAAACTTGTAGATATTCAATCTTTACATAAATCTAAAACTGAGATACCATACACACCCATAGCTGAAGAAAAAGTACAACGATAATTGTTTCTGCGTTTCATTCGTATCAAATCCAGTATTTTAAAAATCCCCGCCTAGGTCCGATTAATCCCCGCCTAGGCGCTAGGTGGTCCTCTACCGTCATGATTTGGCTAGGCACCTAGCCCCCTCCTAGGCAGAATCAGACCTCTACTTTGAAGCTCTAAAATACTTAAATGAATTTGTTCAGCCATAAAAGTTTTTTTTTTTTTGGAAAATATTTCATGTAAAATTTAAAATAATAACATATACTATATGTTTTGTATAGTATATCGAGTATAAACAATAGAAAAATAAATAAATGGGATCGCTTAGGAAAACGCCTAGCCGCGGCCTAGGCGCGATTTTTAGAACACTGATCAAATCCCCCACAAAAATGAGAAAAGCACACTTCCAAAGCACCTTGACATCCTTACTCTTCCTAAATCCCTCAACGAGGATATAATATGCATATTAGAGAGCATCGCCACTAAATTTGGCCTTTCATGAAGAAAATCTACTGCATTGTCTCTATTATTATCAAGTCTATTATTCTTATCAAGTATGTTCTTTGTCAGACTCGACCAAAGAAACCACAAAGGGGTTTACACTTTACTAAGGGAATTTTGTACATCTTCTAACTCCCATAATGAACATTTAAACTTTCACCCTCTCTACATCCAATACCATGCATTCCTTTCATGTGATTCCCAATCCTGGAATGACACTGAAAAAATTGCCAGAAGGAACATCTGTCTTTCCAATCCCAATATTTCATCAACCTCTGTGCCATTTACTTGCTTCCTCAAGCACCACATTCAACCCTATTGTAAGAAGAGTAGGTTGAAAGGTTTTTTTGAAATGTCATTTACCGGATTATCACCTTCTGCTTCCTCAGTTACCTGGGCTTGGGCTTATCATCCTTTCCTCCTATAACCCTGGTACCACTATTATCAGCAGGTATCACAATCCACCAAGAGTCCAAGAGTCCAATACACTATTTTTTTTCCTGCAGTTTCCTCTTTACACAACAACTCAACAACGTACTTTCTCCTAAACTACATGTGGTAGGTTGAAAATAAGTCCATGTATGCAGGAAGAATAAAAGTAAAAAGGCAAAGAAGAAAAATAAAAACAAAAAACAAATAAAGGTTAGAAATATATTACCTTCCGTTCCAAATTATAAGATCATTATTGACTTTTGAAAGTATATTTGAGACATTTTAAAACTCAAATTAAGATGATTCATTAAAAATTATAAAACAATAAATCTTACAATGAGTAAATACTTTTTAGATAATTTACAATATTCATCATTGTATTAACAAATTAAAGGAATCCATGACAATTTTGAGTTTGAAAATATTTTAAGTTGACCTCTAATAATGATCTTATATTTGGAACTTAGAGAGCATAAAATAAAACATAAAGAATAGAAAATAGATTAAAACAAATAAAACAACAAACTCCAAGAAACATACATACATATTAATGCAAATCCTAGTGCTAATTAAAGATATTCATAACTCTCAGCAGAAATAACATGAATAGTATGTATCAATTTTACAAAATGTTTAAATAAGATAAACTATCAATAAAACCTCAATAAACCAAGTAACTTATGATACTGATTGCCAGTATCATGAAAAGACAAAATAAAAATTATGGAAGAATGAATCCAACATTAGCACATGCAATTTCCTTGCCTGATCTTGAGCAAATTACGACATTATCACCTTCTTCTAGAAATTCTTTAGCTAGTGCATATCCTATTCCTGAAAAGAAACAAAGAAACTGACAAAAGAAAGCCCCATCCAAAAATTAACCTGAATATAAGAGATACTATATGCATTAAGCTGAACATATAGATAACATATATATATATATGGAGAGAAAGAATAGAAATATCACAATGCATTAGTTCACATACACATTTTACACTAAAAAAACTGTTTCATATAACTTGTTAGAAGATATTCCAAGATTGTGGTTTCCATAACCAGTGCGTACACATTACTCTAATTTAGGAATTACCATAATTGTAATTAGGATACTTGTGTACATATATATCAGCCTATGTAATAGAGAAATATTATTCAATGAAATAATCTATTCAGTTTATCATGTTTTATCATGGTATCAAAGCTTGATCCTTTATCACAAGTTGTGTCCTCTTCTTTTCTTCCTTTTTCCACTGTCGTTCATAGTTTCTATTAGAAAACTAGTTGAACAATTGTATATAGAGGAATTGAGATCATAATTGGAGTACTTGTTGCTGGGCGATCAGATCAGGAAAGCCGCACATGCCCTCACGCACCTCTCCACTCACCTGTCGACGATGACACGCGCCATCATTGGCCAGCGCGTGAGCCTTTTTTCGACGACCTTTTCCGACGCGGCTTCTTCCAAGATAGACTCCTCTTGCTATCTACAGTGGACTCAAGGTGTTTGGTTGAGTTTTTTTCACAAACCTTTGTTAACAGTGCTTGTTTTTTGGCGACTAGAGTCACTGTTAAGAACTGAGTTGGTTAAGAGTGATTTTTTTGTGCTTTGTCTGCCTATCCTGTGTTTTGGAGTGTTGTACAATCCCTTGATATCATTTGGAAAGTTTATTCTCCTTGGTATAGATTGTATCTCCGTGTTAATACTAATTTATGGCGAAACAAAGTGGTGCTAGCAGTGAACAAGGCTTGTTCAGGAGTCATACTCTTAATTCAGCATCGACACTCGACCCTTTTAAACTGGATGGAACCAACTATTTAGCATGGTCTCAAGCATGTCGCATGTCAATTGAGGTCAATCGTATGCTACACTTCATCAATGGAATAACCACTATGCCTGAGAAACCGGGTCTGACCCAAGAAGAATGGAAATCTGATAATTCCGTGGTGAAAATGTGGATTTTTAATTCCATGTAACCTAATATGCAGAATACTTGCATATTCTTAGACACTGCCTATGAGCTTTGGGAGGCTATCTCTCAAACTTTCTCTGTTTCTGGAGATATGTCTAAGACGTGAGCTAATTCAAGGGGAGAGGATTGTGGCTCAGTATTTTGCAGAAATTAATGCTCTTTGGTAGGAGCTTGATCATTACTAGGTTTTTTCTTCTAAATGTCTGGAAGATGCAACTGCTTATCAAAAGTTTGTTAGTGAGGATAGAGTTGTGGATTTCTTGGCAGGTTTGAATATAGAATTTGATCAAGTTCGAGCACAGTTGATTGGTCAGACATCTTTTCCATCACTGCGAGAGGCTCATGCTAGAGTCCAACAAGAGGAAAGTAGGCGTCGGGTGATGGTTCTAAATTTTGTTAGCCGATTAACCATGGTTGCTTCGTATCCTAAGTTTGGCTCCACCATTTAGTCTCTTGTTGAGAAGGAATCCCGCAAATGTGATTACTGTGGGGGAAAAATCATACTAAGGATTGTTGTTTTAAGCTTCATGGACGTCCTAAGGGACGAGGAGGTCGGTTTAGTAGTGGTCGTGGACGTGGATCTCAAGCGCGACTACTACAACACTTCATGTTGATGCATCCAGTGCTTTAGACACTATCACTGCACTTACTCATGAGGAAATCTTAGCTTTTCGGAAATTCTATTCTAAATCTACTTGTGCTTTTAATGTTTCATTAATTTGCCCTGTTTGGATCATTGACACAGGTGCTTCTGAGCATATGACTGGATCCTCCACCGTCTTTACTTCATACACGCATTGTTCTGAAAAAGACAAGGTTCGCGTAGCTGATGGTTCCCTCTCCTCTATCTCTGGGAGAGGCTCAGCATTCCAGAAACTCTATTCCAAATCTCTTTCTTCTCATTATGTACAATCAGGTATACACTCTTGTGCTCTTAATGTCTCATCAACTTGCCCTAGTTGAATTATTAACACGGGTGCTTCCGAGCATATGACTAGGTCCTCCAATCTCATTACCTCATACACGCCTTGTTTTAGAAAAGACAAAATTTGAGTAGTTGATGGTTCTATTTCTCCTATCTCCGAAAGTGGTTCAGTAGTTTGTACTCTATTAATATTATCATTTGTTCTTCATATTCCTCATTTACCACAAACTTATTATTTATCAAACGTCTTACCGAATCCTTACATTACCCAGTCACCTTTTTCCCAGCTCATTTTTTTTTCAGGACTTGGTGTGGTCTATATTATTTGGATGTTCCCACGTCTAACATGCCTTTGATTACATATGAGACTGCTACTTAGGCTCTTCAATCTATTTCTGAATCTAACATGACTTCTCTTCATCAACGGCATCGACATCAGTACTAGTACTAGGGTCTTTATTTCCCTCTTTAGTTAAGTAGTGTCACAAAAGTCAGTTTTTGTGTGAACCGTGTGAATTAGGTAAACACAAACGTTCTATTTATTTTGCTATTAACAGTCGACATACTTAACCTAAAGGCTAATAGAGAGATGACTCAAATCATGTTTGAGAACTTCAATGTGTCGGCCATGTATGTTGCTATCTAGGTTGTGTTGTCTCTTTATGCTAGTGGTCGTACAACATGTATTGTTTTGGATTCTGGTGATGGTGTTAGTCACACGGTTCCAATTTATGAAGGCTATGCCCTTCCCCATGCAATCCTTTGGTTGGACCTTGTTGGTCGTGATCTTACAGATAGCTTAATGAAGACCCTCACTGAGAAAGGGTATATGTTTACCACAATTGCACTGAGAAAGGGTATATGTTTACCACAATTGTTGAGCGGAAAATTGTCCGCGACATGAAGGAGAAACTTGCCTATGTTGCTCTTGATTATGAGCAAAAGTTGGAGATTGTCAAAAAGCAGCTCTGCTATTGAGAAAAGTTATGAGCTTCCAGATGGGCAGGTGATCACCATTGGAGCTAAGAGGTTCCACTGCCCAGAAGTCCTATTCCAACCATCATTGATTGGAATGGAATCTGCTAGAATTCACGAAACTTAAAATTCCATTATGAAATGTGACGTGGATATCAAGAATGCTTAGTGGTGGATCGACCATGTTCCCTGGTATTGTTGATCGTATGAGCAAAGAAATCACTGCACCTGCTCCCAGTAGCATGAAAATAAAAGTGAAGTATTAATGAAGAAATACAAAATCAGTTTCTCTCTTTCAACAACACCCATTGTATGGGCCTGCTAAAAAAATCCAAAAAAGGTTATAGAGAACGCAAAAGCATAACAGTTTTACAAAAACAAATTGAGGTTTAATGTCCAAAATCCTTTAGCTTTATATATATATATATTTATATATATATATATATATATATTTTTATTTTGAATTTGACCTAACAAATGTAGGTTTAATGTCCAAAAACTAGTAATCTAGTATGAAACAGGTGATTTAATGATCACTTTAAGTTGCTTATTGTTTTCCCTTCTAGATAAAAAAAAGAAAGTTTGTTAGAAGGATAAAGAGATTACAAGCAAAGGGCTGAAGAGGAGTCTAAACACCCTATAACAAATGGAAATAAAAGGAAAATGCTAAAAAGACAGCACCTCTTCAATCTCTACAAAGATTTAGACACAGAAATACGATTGAAGCCAAAGCGAAGCAAGAAAAATAATCCTCTCTTGCAGCAAATCAAATGATAGAGAACTGTCTGTGAAAAGCTAAGCATCACACTCATCCCAAATCCTCCAAAGCACTTAAAAGGGTGCACACTTGCATAGCATATTTCCTCCCCAAAAATCTTTGAATCAAGTAAGTAACAAATCCTTCACATATGCGGTACATTACCCACTCCACAGTCCACACACCAAATATAGAGTTCGACAAACCCCACAGAACAATATATTCAAGTAGCTTAGTCCACTAACTAAACCTTACATTTATCACGGTACTTATGTTTATTAAAATTTAATCTATAAATGAAGACACTACCATAATTAGTGCATCGTTTTGATGCATCAAATCTATTATGTTGTTGCATGAGAATTAACTTTGATGTTATGAACTCAAAAAGTAACTATATAAATATATGAAATTAACCAAGTAAGAATCCACTAGAAAAATAAATAAATAAAACTCTTTCAAACATAAATTGTATTCTCTACCTTGTCGACCACACTCATCACATGTCACACAACAAGTCTCTTTTATCACATTAAGTCAACCCATCAATAGATGTCATCCACAAATCTTATAAGAAGTATAACAAGAAGTCTCTTTTACCACATTAAGCCAACCCATTAATAGACGTCTCTTTTAAATTAATATTTCGTTGTGCAAATCAAGTAAAATTAACTTGCTTAACTACTTGGTAACTAATCTTTAAAATGAAATTTTAAAGAATCTATTCAACCCCCCTTATAGATTCTTCCGAGTGCTTTTGGGAATTACAAGTGGCATCAGAGTTGTGTTCTCTTGAACTAAAACTTTACAGCTTCAGAAGATCCATGACACTAAACAAAACCAATTTTGAGCTTTGTGGTGGAAACAAGTCACAATTGTGCAACAAAGATAAGTTTGCTAATTGGAATGTTCGTATACAGACATATATGGATGCAATTGATGATGAACTATTCGATGATGTGCTTAATGGTCCACACGTACCAACAAAGCTTGCTCCAACTCTAAAGGACCCAAACAAAGTAGCAATCAAGCAAAGTCTGAAGAACATCCTATTCATGAATCTTGAATATGAGTTGTTCGAAATGTAGTCAACTACAAGAATGCAAAAGAAGTTTAGGAAGCTCTCTTAATTATGCATGAAGGCATTGAGGAAGTAAGGGGGAACAAGCAATAATTACTCACTCAACAGTATAAAATGTTATCTCACATTCCTGGAATAGATATCATTGGTACCTATGAAAGGTTCAATGTTTTGCTCAACTCACTTGGAGTATTTGGAAAAGTTTATCCCAACAAAGATTTGAATATCAAGTTCATGAGAGTCTTGACAAGCAAGTGGACGCAAAAACCACTACCATTTGAGAATCAAAGAACTTACATGAGATGACGGAGTGTTGAAACAACAGCCGAGACAAGAAAGAAAGATAAGGGTGTAGCCCTTAAAGCTATAGAGATCTCCTCCAAAACCCACATGGATCTGGCTTTTCTAGCCAGAAAACTGAGAAAGTTTATAAGAAAAGGAAGAAGTTGCAACAACAATAGAAGATTCAACAACAACAACATCAACAATAAAAGAGACTCCTCCAAAGACCTATGCTACAACTGTAAGAAGCCATACCATTACATTGCTGACTGCAACACGCCTTTTAAGAGAGGAGTTCAAGAAGTATACGAAGAAGGAATTCTCAAAGAAGGACCCACAAGTCTTACAAGAAGTATAACAAGTCTCTTTTTACCACATCAAGCCAACCCATCAATAGATGTGGCATATAAAATCTTAACATAAAACCATCTCTTTACTTGAAACTTGCCAAGCAATTTTTCTTCTTCAGTTTTTATTATAGTTTCGTTTTATATTTTATTAAGTTTTTGATATAGATTTTTTTAAATTTTCAAAACTATGTCATGGAAGCTATTTTTCTCTAGATAACTACTTTCAAAAGTATGTTTGTTCGAGTCGAGATGTTTAATTTCAATATATTTTATAAAGACTGACAAAAACACTTGCATTGCATGTGTCATACATTAATTTCAAAACCAAAGAAAAAAAACTACAATTTTCCTGTAATAACCAAAATTTTTGTTAATAAGTAAATATTAATTGATTTTATTTTATAAAATTATAATTTAATTGAAAAATGTAAGTTACTAATTTTTCTTTCTTTCTTATTTCGTTTGGAAAGTTAAATTCTTCTAATAGATAATTAAATAATTAATTTAATTAAAATTGAAGAGTCCATTATTGTTTTGGTAACTCGTATATTGTTTCCTTGTTATATTTAAAGAGTGGAGGTATAACCCTAATCCTATTTTAATTTGATTAGTTGAATTCCCAAGTAGAATACTTATACACATTGCAGTCCATTAGAAAATTCATAAGAAAAAGTTATTTGACGTCATCTTCATGCCTGAAATTGCTGAAAACCGCAACTTGTCCAAATTCCCGTCACTATTTTCAGTCCTAATTTTGAAAATTCGTAACTCAGTCATATTAACTCTGAATTGAGTGATTCATGAGCCTGTTTCATATATCTTTTCGAGAGCTACAATTTTGGTGAAGACATAAAGAGATTTTAAAGACTTTAGAAGACCCAAAAGTCAGATTATTTACTGTTGCGTATTGAAGAAAGACGAACAAGGAATGTAAATATTATTTTATATTTTGATTTTAAGTTTAATTATGAGTGTTTTTAAATAAAATATAGACATGAAATTAGATACCATGATAATCGGAAAGAGAAGATGAATTTATACAAAGGAATATAATTGGCTTAAATGTAAACGTTAAAATCTGAAAATCTATTGCGATATTTTAAGGTATATTGCATGAGTTATATCTCTTAATCCGACCGTTGGATCGTTATAATGTTTGGATATGTTACACATATAAGCTGAGAATATGTTCACAAATTTGTTATGAATTTTAAGAAGTGGTTGGTCTAGGATTTATCAAGCAGATTTTCTAATATTTAAAAATGTATAACTTAATGATTTGAAATCCGATTTGGATGATTCTTGAGGCTAAATTGGAGTATTTGAAGTCTAGTTTTTGTTAAAATTAATTAATTTGATAAATAAGTTTTAGCTAATGGTGGTAAGACCAGAATAGTGAACTGACGTCTTAAAAATAATTTGTCATATTAGGGTTTTAAGATTTCTTAAGTTTTGTTATTGACTTTTTAAGTTTTGGAGTATTAATAGTGATCTAAGGCGATAATTAAAGGCATCTTAAATGGATTACGAATTATTTTGGAATTATTATTTATTAGTTTGGATTATATTTAATTCGAGAAGAATATATTTAGGGGGTGAATAACATTTTGTATTTGATATCGTTGACATTTGAGGACAAGATTTTGTAAAGTGTGTTATAACTGATTTTGAGTATCATGTACAGATTCCGTACTCCACTCTTTTGATTCTTGTTGTATTCTATATATCTCGTGATATCTCGTCATTCGTTACTTTTTTCTTATAATTCTGTTAGCACTCTTGAATAGAAATTTGATTTTTGATATCTTAACTTTATTCTATAATTTGAACTCCTTTGTTTCTATTACAATTTGTAGATTCCATAGTTTTTCAGCGATACTCTCATCATGTTGATTTGTTTGTTTTGCTAATCGCTCAGGATTTGGTCCTCGCTTAATTGTTTCGTTTCTAATCAAATCCTTATTTTGCTTTGGTTTGGTCTAGATATTCCAAACTTCATATTTTGTAATCTTTTGGATTTGCTCTTCATGCATAGAATTTTATTGATCTTTGTAGAGCGGAACATGTTGTTACCTTCTTTTGGAGATATTGTGTTTATGATTTAATTTGGTTCATGTTTAGAAACATTTTGTTGGTATTATATCGCATGTGTTGTGACATCATATCTTTGCAGAATATGCGATATGGTATACCTGAGCTATAATCACCTGGGGACACCATAAGCATGTCCTCTTAGCACCGAGGCATATGACACCTTCTGTGGCAGTGTGATCAGTCAACGGCGTATCCGTTTTGTGATCCGATGGGAGTTGGCCATATGGTGATTTTGTTGTGGGAGGCCTATGGGTCGACCCTAGTTTTTTGTTATGATCTGTTTTGCAGATTGGTGATGCAAGTGCCAAACACACCTTCCGATTTTGCATGCATCTAGATTGCGTAGTCCGATGTGTGATTGTATGTGTGGTATTATTTGACTTGCCTATGTGGCATGATATATTTCTATTTTGTTCTGAACTCGGTATGAAATAACATCCAACCCTTTTGATTAAACCTATCATTTTGTTGTGTTAGTCTTTTTCGTTTCAGTTCGATTTAATTAATTGAGTTAGTTATTTCAATTAATTATTTTTTTACTCTATATCCGTACTGGCCATTTGGTTCATGCTGTATTTTTCTTCCTGCAGGTTTGCAAGGGCGATTTAGGGTTTCGTGTGAAGAGAGTTACATTTGACCGAATAGATTTATTTGATTTTAGGTTTTGATTATTGTGTACATTTTTAAATTTTGGAGAATTCTTTTTAATTCAACATTGATAGAATATCAACTATTAAATATTTTGAAGTTATTGGTGCTCTGTTTACTTATTTTGAGGTTTGTTGTGTTTTACACGTGACCTCCCTTTCTTATTCGGGAAGGAGGTGTTACAATTCCAAACTATACACTCCTGCTCCACACTATAAGATCAATTCTGACATTTGTAGTCAATTTGAGATATTCTCAACTACAACTTTCTAAAAAGTACTACTAATTTCAAATTCATCTATCTAATGGCACTACTAATTACAAGATTTATTGTTTTCAAAATTTAAATGAATTAATATCAACTTTGAATTTGAAATGTTTCACATGCACTTCAAAAAGTCAAAATTGGTCTAATTATATATAGTTTCAAAGAATTTACAACCAACTTTAATGTAAATGGATATTCTTTTAACATTATGTGTACTACTATTAAAACCTATACGGCTATACCATCTTTTTTTACACTGTTTCTGAGTTTTTATATCAAAATATTATTTCACCTTTATATTAGTTTTGTTATGTTTATAATGTAAAGATACAAAAGGTATTATAAAAAATTTACTTAGTTTATTTAGTTTTCCAACCATTTTTGGACAAAGAAGTGACCGAGTTTTCCTTCCAATTTTTTTTTCTCTATTCATTAAAAAACTTAAGTTTTCTATCTATTTATTTTCTTTTCCGTCCTTTTTAAAACTCAGTAACATTGTTAATTTTTTTTCCTTTTCTTTCTTTTATTTTGCCTCTAACTTTTTGAGTTCCAAAAAAAATCCCAATTCCAGGACAGATAAAATGTAAGGAACTAGACTAAAACAAAGCTTATAATCAAGAAAAATCAATCATCTCTCAATTTTAACTCTAGGATGATAAATTGAGTATAAATAGCTAAACACAAACCGAATGAGACCAACCTTTTGTAGAGCCAGTGATCAAAACGTTGTAAGGAGGAACCATTGGCTGTGATGAAGAAGCTTTGGCCGTAAAAACCCGAGAATGTGAAGAATTCGCACCAGGTTCTAAATTGAGGGGTTTATGGCGGGAACCAGCGGTAGAGAAACCGTAACGGTCGAATTTAACGGTTGATTGAGGGAGGGAAGAGGGGAATCGAGGAGGGTAGAGGTATGGGGAGGTTGTAGTAGCAGCGGTGGTGCTAGTGGCTATTGCCATTTGGGAAGAGTGGATTATAGAGCGGGTATGGTAGAGATAGAAGGTGCAAAAATAGGATAGACTAACAAAGAATTCTTGCTGTTAGAACCATTTTTTTGGTAGTTTACTTTTTGCCTTTTTGGATTATTTGTTTCTTGTCTGTACATAGGCTTGGTAGTAATGTTGTGGCAAAAGATTATTATAAAGAATTAAATATAAAATAATGCGTCGAATTATAAATAATTGATGTTTTAATGGTTAAACTCAATTGCTATTATACTCATCATTTTATATCCTTTTTTATATTCATTTTTTTGTCATTAAGATATTATTGCGAGAGTAATACTATTGACATAAATGTACTTGGCCCCCTTCATTACAAATTCTTTCAAATTCCATCAAATATATCATATTTTAGATAGTTCAATTGAAATTAATATCGGTCAATTAATTTATAATATTGAGTAATATAATTATTTTTAAAATAAAAATAGTTTGACATTTTTTCACTATTTAATGAGTATGTGAATTTTTCATCAAATTTTTAATAGTTAAAAACTCTTTTAAGCTTTTGACGGATAAAATATTTTTAATAATTATAATTTTTAATAGTAATTTATCTTAATATCATAAATTATCTATGAACATGATCTTATTAATTTTCTCATTATTAACTAAATTAATACGATTGCATGGGGGTGGGGGTGGGGGTGGGGGTGGGGGTGGGGGGTGGAGATATAATTGAGAGAAATCAAATCCGACATAAACTATGCATCAAATATTATGCACAAATAACATGACGAGATAAGTATTACTTCCTCCATTCTTATATGTAAGTCGTTTTAGACTTTTTTTTATTCCTAATTATTTATCGTTTGTGGTTATCTAGGAGAATTGATTACTATTTTTTCCAAATTACCCCTTATTACTCCACCTAATCTTTTGATCCATATTTATGAGATAAGTGAGGTGAGTGGTATTATAGATAATTGATATTATAGTTAATGTTTTTCAATCATTTCCTTAATTCTTGTGCACATGTCTAAAATAACCTATATTAAGGAACAGATGGAGTACTATTGAATTGGAATGTGTAAAGTTGGTAATGAAAAGGTTATTTGAAATGTGTAAAGGCTGGATGTGTAAAGGCCGTAGATAGAGGTGTTCATCGGTAAAAAATCGAACCGAACCGGCCCAAACCGAATACCGATAGTAACCAATTTCATGAATCGATGGTTTTTATCGAAAATTAATTTAATTATTATTTTTATTATTATTGTTATTATTAATAGTATTATTAGTTTTATTAATATTATTATTATAATCATTATATTATTATTATAATTAAAAAAATTGAAAATCGGTATATGCCGGTCTGGTTCGATAAAAATGAACCATAAAACGTCGAACCGAAATCGGTACCCAAAAATCGATATATACCAGTTTTTTTGTACCGAACCGGATCGGTTCTTTTTTATATCGAACCGACCGATTCGGTCCGATCCGAAAAATCAAAAAAATCGGTTGTTTTGAACACCCCTAGTTGTAGGGGGAGATGTATATCAATAATTGTACACATTATTAAAAACTTATCTCATGAACTCTGCAGGCATTCTAAGGTCTTGTATATATGTGGGATTGTTTTACTGTTATTGTACAAATAGAATAGATATTAAAATAGTTGTGGATGAACACTTGAATATAAGAGTTTATTAATATATATTTCCTATTTCCTTTTTACTTTATTTTATCTATAAGCTCACAACACATTAGCTGTGACGCCCCCAAAATTAGGTATACGTCACCCATCTTGGGTCGCCACTTACATGGTACAAAATTCAAATACAACTTAATAATACAACTGTCGTGTACAATTCGACAAAACATAAACTGTGAGTTTGAATACAAATATTGTATGCTAGAGATTATACAAACTCAAAAGGAGTCCTTATTACAATTATTATTACACTATTTCACAGAATAGTGAGAACTACTAATGTTATCATCTGGCCCGTCACTCCGTTCCCCGACTAGTCCCTGCTACGTTCTATTTTCTGAAGAGAACAATAAAAGTAAAAGGGTGAGCTCAACTAGCACAGTAGAAAATATTATGACTAAGATAATGCAGAATATATTATCGTTAGCCTTCAATAGTGTTAAACTGATACAATATAACAACCATCAAGTTTAACTGCAGCGGAACAAACAATCCATTAAAAGAGTCAAGTAGAGAATAAAATCTACTATCTTTTATGATTTAGAAGGTTTTTCATCACTTTTATCGCTGGGACTCAGCTTAATAAATAATCCACATCATCGAATCACCCTTGCACTACGGCCAAAGATATTCTTTAGTATCACAACCACAATTATCCATGCACTACGGGCCAAGAATATTTGTGTATTCATTAATGGTCATGATCATGCCAACAACTGTTCATCAATGCACTACGGGCCAATGAGGACTTTTACCACATCATTTGTAACATTACGGTCATGATTACACCGAATAATCCTTGGTCATAATCATACCAAGTTCATCTATGCACTATAGGCCACAGATGACTTTCAACAAAATATAAACATGAGGATGATGACAATGATATAAGAATTCAATAAAAAAAAAGTTCAAGAATTATTTTATCCAGGAACTAATAATGTCCAAATTGTCAACATGATACTGCTTTGTAGAGTAAAATTCAAGAATGCTCAGAAGAATATTTCCACGAAAAGATACTGGATGAAGCACAAATATCAAGGATATTCCACTAATTTCAGGGAGTATAGAAGTCAAAACTTTAACCAACTGAGTATAATAAGAAATGGAATAACAAAAGAAATCACCAGACATGCGATAGACCGCACAGGCAGGTTATTCCAATAGAATAATAAATAACGGAATCAGGCCCGGCGTAAAACGCACAGACAGGTTATTCCAACAGAATAATAAAGACGGAATCAGGTCCGGCATAAAACGCACAGACAGGATATTCAAATGGAATAATAAAGACGGAATCAGGTCCGGCGTAAAATGCACAGACAGGATATTCCAACAGAATAATAAAGACGGAATCAGGTCCGGCGTAAAACGCACAGACAGGATATTCCAACAGAATAATAAAGAATGGAACAACAGAAGAATTTCACCAAGTATAGGGTAGCCCGCGTATACAGGTTATTCCGACAGAATAATAAAGAATGAAATAACATAAGTTCTCTTCATAGATAAGAAAGAAATAATACTCCCTACCTTGGAAAAACTGGATACTGGAATAGTGAGTAGCAGATTTCTCTTCTTCTTTCTCTCTATAACTTCTCTCTATAATAATCGCTCTAAATCTTTTGTAAATTGGTGAGAAATGAAGGAAGAATGAGCTTCTATTTATAGGAAAATATATTTTCGATAATTGCACGTTTTGCGGCTCGAAAATTATAGTACAATACCTCAAACTTTTCTTTCATTTTTAATTTAGTCCTGCAAGTATTATCAATCTTGCACCAACTCCCCTAATAGTAAATAATGTGAATCAATAGTTCAATTATGTGAATCAATAGTATAATCATGTGAAAAAATACGAAATAAGAGTATAGTACCTCCATCTATACCTTAATTTTTAACTTAGTCATGCAAGTATTATCAATCTTGCACCAACTCCCCTAATAGTAAATAATGTGATTCAATAGTACACATATGCGAACAAATAGTTATATAAGCATGTGAATTAGTAGCAATTAATTTCTCATTTATCCGATAAATTACCCGATTTATCAATATAACCCCTAGACATCAATTATCATCGGAATAAATGTCGATTTTCACTAACACAAATAATTCCAACATAATGAAACTATTTTTATCAAAAATATAAATTTTGAAATTTCGAAGTTTGACTTTTCTCGAAAAAGTCAACTGTTGACTTTTTGACCAAATAGTGAATCCCAAATTTTGTGTTTATAGACTATTTTTACTAATTTCGTCGTTCCGGACTCAAATATCACGTATGCGTCTCCAAATTCAACTCTGAAAAACATTCATCATTAATATTATAACTTATAATATTTATCAACCAGGTCGTTCTCAGGAAAGAGTGGGCTTTCCAATAAGGATTTCTCCCTATTGGTGCGCAATTAGGTGACCAAACCTCTCCTTGACAGAACTTCTAGACATTGTAAATATTGCAGTTTATAATATGAATAACTTTGTCGTCTCAAGTATTGATTTAATAAAAAAACATTTTATGCAGATGATACTGACCATAATTGAATCCATAATATGATAGATATGATGCAGCAATTACTATAGCAATAATTGAGTATAACTGAATGACTTCTCATGTAAGCATCAATAATCAATACCGTGTGCTACTATGCAACCACGCGTATTACTGTACTTTTAACACCGAGTGTTTCAACAGTTAACGGTAAAACTTCCGCCGTTATTTTCATAAAGTATTTTTGTCGTTTTCTCAATTCGACAATAATTTCGTTGTGGGGGTCCACCAATTATTGTGCCGTTGTACGAATATTCCCTGTTAAAACGAATATTTCCCGACCAATCGAATATTATATAACAACTTGCGTACTTTGCAAAATTTGTAAATATTATTCACAACTATAACATTATTACAAATCCACACCATAATATTCAAAAATATATTTCGAGAAAATTTAATCTTTATTCAAAAAGTTGGGGTCTTACAACCTCCCCTTTTTATGAAATTTCGTCCTCGAAATTAGGGTGCGTACCTGGTATGTCGAAGAGGTGAGGATACCATGATTTCATTTCAGATTCTAATTCCTAAGTCATTTCCTCAACATCGTGGTTTCTCCACAAAACTTTGACTTGAGGTATAACCTTGGAGCGTAGAATATGTTCCTTCTTATCCAAGATTTTAACAGGAACCTCTTCATAAGTTAAATCTTCCTCTATTTCGTTCAGTTCTAACTCAATAATGTGGTTCGGGTCTTTCACATATTTACGTAACATGGATATATGAAAAACGTTATGAACACGAGACATATTTGGCGGTAACGCAAGTCTATAGACCATAGTGCCTACTCGATCGAGGATTAAAAATGGGCCAATGAATCGAGGATTGAGCTTTCCTCTTTTTCTAAATCTTGTAACTCCTTTCCATGGAGCAACACGTAACAACACATGATCTCCAATATCGAATTCTACGTCCTTTCGATGAAGATCAGCATAACTCTTTTGTCGATCTTGTGAGGTTTTTATACGTTGTCGGATCATTTGAACCTTTTTCGTAGTCATACGTACCAACTCTGATCCCAACAACGTTGCTTCACCCACCTCATCCCAGCATACTGGAGAACGACACTTTCTTCCATACAACGCCTCGAATGGAGCCATGCCAATACTTGCTTAATAACTGTTGTTATAGGAAAACTCCACCAATGGTAAGAACTTGTCCCAACTTCCCTTGAAGTCAAGGACACAGAGTCTTAATAGATCTTCAAGAGTTTGAATCGCCCTCTTCGACTTCCCGTCCGTCTGAGGATGATATGCCGAGCTAAATCGTAAATCTGTGCCCATAGCTTTTTGCAAACTAACCCAAAATCTTGAAGTGAATCTTGGGTCTCGATCAGAAACTATGGATACTGGCATACCATGCAATCTTATAACCTCGTTTATGTACATACAAGCAAGACGTTCAAGTGTTTAAGTTTCTCGTATCGGTAAAAAATGAGCAGACTTGGTCAATCTATCAACAATGACTCAAATCGCATTTATGCCTTGAGAAACTTTGGGAAGACCAGTAACGAAATCCATGGTAATGTGCTCCCACTTCCATTTTTGAATTTCAAGTGGTTACAATGGACCTTTTGGTATTTGATGCTCCGCCTTGACTCGATGACAAGTTAAACACCTTGAGATAAACTCTGCTATCTCTCTCTTCATATTGCACCACCAAAATGTATGTCGAAGATCACGATACATTTTGGTACTCCCAGGATGAATTGCAAACGGTGTGTTGTGTGCCTCCATCATGATTTTATACTTTAAATCAGGGTCGTTAGGAACACAAAGTCTGGAGTTGACTCGAAGTATTCCTTCCTCATCGATTCTTGCTTCCGGCATAACACCTTCTTGCACTTTCTTCTTCATATGCATTAGCTCCAAGTCTGTAGCTTGAGCAGCTTTAACTTTATCGATTAAAGTCGGTTCTACTCGTATATTCTCCATCATCATATGGGTCCCTGGAGTCTTTAACTCTATCTCCATCCTTTGCAAGTCACACAAAATGCGCTTTTGTGTTGTGAATATTGCACTCGTACCCGCATATGATCTTCTACGTAATGCGTCAGCTACCACGTCCGCTTTTCTAGGATGGTATTGGATGGTATGATCATAATCTTTCAATAGTTCAAGCCAACATCGTTGTTGCATGTTGAATTCCTTTTGAGTGAAGAAATATTTGAGGCTTTTATGATCCGTAAAGATCTCCACTTTCTCTCCATACAAGTAATGCCTCCAAATTTTAAGTGCGAAGACAACAACTGTCAACTCTAGATCATGAGTAGAATAATTTCTCTCATATTCTTTGAGTTGTCTTGAGGCATAGGCTATGACTTTCCCATGTTGCATGAGAACACATCCTAACCCTTTGCCCGAAGTATCACTGTAGATGACAAATCCCTCTGAACCAGATGGTATTGTTCAGAACATGTGCTGAAATGAGTCTCCTTTTGAGTTCTTGAAAACTCTTCTCACATTCCTCGCTCCAACCGAACTTTATATCTTTTCGAGTCAGCTGAGTTAGTGGAGTAGCGATTCGAGAAAATCCTTCCACGAATCTCCGATAATAACCAGCTAAACCGAGAAAGCTACGTACTTCGGTTACTGATTTGGGTTGCTCCCAGCTTTGAATAGCTTCAATCTTTGCCGGGTCAACGGATATTCCATGACTTGATACTACGTGCCCAAGGAATGCTACTTCCTCATTCCAGAACTCGCATTTCTTTAACTTGGCATAAAGCTTATATTCACGAAGCTTTTAGAGTATCAGCCTCAAGTGTTGCTCATGATCTTCACGACTTTTGGAATAAATAAGGATGTCATCAATAAAGACGACCACAAAGTGATCCAAATATTCCTTGAATACTCGGTTCATCATATCCATGAAGGCAATAGGAGCATTAGTCAATCCAAAAGACATGACTAAGAATTCATAATGCCCGTACCAAGTTTTGAAGGCAGTCTTTGGAATATCCTCAGTTTTAACCTTCAACTGATGATATCCAGAACGAAGATCGATCTTTGAAAAAAATTGTGCTCCTTGTAACTGATCAAACAGGTCATCAATACGTGGAAATGGGTACCTATTTTTGATGGTGACATGATTCAACTCCCGATAATCAATACAAAGTCGCATACTCCCATCTTTCTTCTTCACGAATAGAACCGGAGCACCCCAAGGAGACGTACTAGGACGAATGAAACCAATGTCTAACAATTCCTGCAATTGGGTCTTTAACTCCTGAAGTTCAATAGGATCCATTCGATATGGGGCTTTGGAAATGGGTTTTGTACCGGGTTCAAGGTCGATACAAAATTCAACTTCACGCTCTGGGGGTAGGCCAGGAAGTTCTTCAGGGAATACGTCAGGAAATTTATTAACAATAGAAATAACCTTCAAATTTGACGTATTTTTGTTTAAATTTGTGACATGAGCTAAGAAAGCTTGACATCCGTTTTCAATAAACGAATAGCTTTATGGCTTGAGATGACCATGATTGATTTTAATGGTTTGGTCACTTGAATTCGCATAATAGATTTATTAGGAATATGAAAGCTAACAACCTTACGAAAACAATCAATTTTAGCATGATGAGTAGTTAACCAATCAATCCCTAGAATCACGTCAAATGCAAGTATTTTTAAGGAGATAAGATCGACAGGTAACGTGCGGTTACCGATTTGAATCAAATAAGACTTATAAACAGTGGATGTAATGAAGGTTTCTCTTAATGGAGTTTCAATAGATAAGTCAAAGTCTAATTTCTCCGGAGTCAAATTTAATCGTTGAGCGCAAGTAGGGGAAATAAAAGAATGGGTAGAACCGGTATCAAATAAGGTATAGACTTCGCTAGAGTTTATGATAAGCTTACCCGTGATGACCTCGTTTGGGTTCCTTGCTTTTTGGGAGGTCACAACAAACGCTCTCCCTTGTATTACCGGCTTTGACTTTTTTAGGACGGCCTTTGGTGCCTCCATCCTAGCTGAACTTGTCTTCGATGAACAATAAAATCGGGCTAGGTGACCTTCTATTCCACAATTATAACACGCTTTGGATGGCATCGCGAAGTTTGGACTGATATGTCCCTCCCCTCCGCATTTGAAGCATATGATAGGTGGTCGTTCTCCTTCCTTAACCACGGTTGCTGGTGCTGACGTCTTTCCATCATTGTTGAATCTCCTTTTCTTGAAATGTCCATTTTTACTGTCTTGGCCATGATTACCACCGAAGTGGTTACCATTTTTGGCATGTTGATTCCCTCCACGCTTGTTGTCACCGTTTCTATGACTGTTACCACTGGTATTTTCATGTTGTCGGCTGCTTTCCCTTGGTTGCGTTATCTCGTTATCGCGCTTCAATAACTGAGCCCTATTTACAACATCTGAGTACAAACACAGTTTATGAGAAATAAGATATTGACGTATCTCCGGTTTCAAACCTCTTAAAAATATTCGTGTCATTCGCTCCTCATTATCGACCAAATGGGATGCAAACAGGGATAACTCTGCAAATTTAGTCTCGTATTGTGACACGGTTATATTGTTTTGTTCCAACTTGATAAATTCCACCTCTTTCATGTGACAAATACTTTCGGGAAAGTACTTGTCGTTGAATAGCTCTTGGAACTTCTCCCAAGACATCTTGAGTGCTTCAGGCTGGGTACGTTTTACAGATTCCCACCAGTAATCTGCCTCTTCACGCAACATGAAGGTGGAGAAGGGAACCTTTTACTCCTCGGAGCATCCCAAGACATCAAATATCTTGGTGATCTACTTTATCCATGCTTCCGCCTTAAGTTGTTTAGGCTCTCCAATAAGCTAAGGTGGTCCCAGCTCCTTGAACTGTTTAGTGGTGACCGCCCGAGAGTTTCCTGTGTTTACACCTGTATTTTGAACAGGAGCCACTCTCGCCTGATGTTGCATGAATTGCATGAAGCCTCGGAACATTCCATCGTTCATCATTTGGTTAGTGTTGTTGTTTACATGAGGATTGTCGCCTTCCTGATGCACGTTGTCTTGATTATTGATCTGTGGAGACTAAACGGTCTCCTGTGCTCCATTGATGTTCTCAACATTCTCGGATGCCATTTTCAAACACTGTCACAAAACAAGGGTTAATTAACATGCAACATATTATCACTATACTCTGACCGACCAATCAAATACCAAATAAACTTAGGTAGGTCATACTAGCGAAGGAATTCTCCGTCTCTCCCCTCCTAGTTCTAGTCTCACATCTTAGCCAGGGATCATATCCCTAAGCTTTGATACCAACTGTGATGCCCCCAAAATTAGGTATACGTCACCCATCTTGGGTCGCCACATACATGGTACAAAATTCAAATACAACTTAATAATACAACTGTTGTGTACAATTCGACAAAACATAAACTGTGAGTTTGAATACAAATATTATATACTAGAGATTATACAAACTCAAAAGGAGTCCTTATTACAATTATTATTACACTATTTCACAGAATAGTGAGGACTACTAATGCTATCATCTGGTCTGTCACTCCATTCCCCGACTAGTCCCTGTTACGTTCTCATTTCCTGAAGAGAACAATAAAAGAAAAAGGGTGAGCTCAACTAGCCCAGTAGAAAATATTATGACTAAGATAATGCAAAATATATTATCGGTAGCCTTCAACAGTGTTAAACTGATATAATATAACAACCATCAAGTTTAACTGCAGCGGAACAAGCAATCCATTAAAAGAGTCAAGTAGAGAATACAATCTACTATCTTTTATGATTTAGAAGGTTTTTCATCACTTTTATCGCTGGGACTCAGCTTAATAAATAATCCACATCATCGAATCACCCCTGCACTACGGCCAAGGATATTCTTTAGCGTCACGACCACAATTATCCATGTACTACGGGCCAAGAATATTTGTGTATTCATTAATGGTCATGATCATTCCAACAACTGTCCATCAATGCACTACGGGCCAATGATGACTTTTACCACATCATTTGTAACATTACGATCATGATTACACCGAATAATCCCTGGTCATAATCATACCAAGTCCATCTATGCACTATAGGCCACAAATGACTTTCAACAAAATATAAACATGAGGATGATGACAATGATATAAGAATTCAATAAAATAAGTTCAAGAATTATTTTATCCAGGAACTAATAATGTCCAAATTGTCAACATGATACTGCTTTGTAGAGTAAAATTCAAGAATGCTCAGAAGAATATTTCCACGAAAAGATACTGGATGAAGCGCAAATATCAAGGATATTCCACTAATTTCATGGAGTATAGAAGTCAAAACTTTAACCAACTAAGTATAATAAGGAATGAAATAACAAAAGAAATCATCAGGCATGCGATAGACCGCACATGCAGGTTATTCCAATAGAATAATAAGTAACGGAATCAGGTCCGGCGTAAAACGCACAGAAAGGTTATTCCAACAGAATAATAAAGACGAAATCAGGTCCGGCGTAAAACGCACTGACAGGATATTCCAACAGAATAATAAAGACAGAATCAGGTCCGGCGTAAAACGCACAGACATGAAATTCCAATAGAATAATAAAGAATGGAACAACAGAAGAATTTCACCAAGTATAGGGTAGCCCGCGTATACAGGTTATTCCAACAGAATAATAAAGAATGGAATAACAGAAGTTCTCTTCATAGATAAGAAAGAAATAATACTCCCTCCCTTGGAAAAATTGGATACTGGAATAGTGAGTAGCAGATTTCTCTTCTTCTTTCTCTCTATAACTTCTCTCTATAATAATCGCTCTAAAGCTTTTGTGAATTGGTGAGAAATGAAGGAAGAATGAGCTTCTATTTATAGGAAAATATAGTTTCGATAATTGCACGTTTTGGGGCTTGAAAATTACAGTACAATACCTCCAACTTTTCTTTCATTTTTAATTTAGTCCTGCAAGTATTATAAATCTTGCACCAACTCCCCTAATAGTAAATAATGTGAATCAATAGTTCAATCATGTGAATCAATAGTATAATCATGTGAAAAATACGAATTACAGTATAGTACCTCAATCTATACCTCAATTTTTAACTTAGTCATGCAAGTATTATCAATCTTGCACTAACTCCCCTAATACTAAATAATGTGATTCAATAGTACACATATGCGAATAAATAGTTATATAAGCATGTGAATTAGTAGCAATTAATTGCTCATTTATCCGATAAATTACCCGATTTATCAATATAACCCCTAGACATCAATTATCATCAGAATAAATGTCGATTTTCACTAACACAAACAATTCCAACATAATGAAACTATTTTTATGAAAAATATAAATTTTGAAATTTCAAAGTTTGACTTTTCCCGAAAAAGTCAACTGTTGACTTTTTGACCAAATAGTAAATCTCGGAAAATTTTGTGTTTATAGACTATTTTTACTAATTTCGTCGTTTCGGACTATAATATCACGTCCGCGTCTCCAAATTCTACTCCGAACAACATTAATCATTAATATTATAACTCATAATATTTATCAACCAAGTCGTTCCCAGGAAAGAGGGGGCTTTCCAATTAGGATTTCTCCCTATTGGCGCGCAATTAGGTGACTAAACCTCTCCTTGACAGAACTTCTAGACATTGTAAAAAAACATTTTATGCAGATGATACTGACCATAATTGAATCCATAATATGATAGATATGATGCAGCAATTACTGTAGCAATAATTAAGTATAACTGAGTGACTTCTCACGTAAGCATCAATAATCAATACCGTGTGCTACTATGCAACCATGCGTATTACTGTACTTTTAACACCGGGTGTTTCAACAGTTAATGGTAAAACTTCCACCGTTATTTTCATAAAGTATTTTTATCGTTTTCTCAATCCGACAATAATTTCGTTGTGGGGGTCCACCAATGATTGTGCCGTTGTACGAATATTCCCTGTTAAAATGAATATTTCCCGACCAATCGAATATTATATAACAATTTGCGTACTTTGCAAAATTTGTAAATATTACCCACAACTATAACATTATATCAAATCCATACCATAATATTCAAAAATATATTTCGAGAAAATTTAATATTTATTCAAAAAGTTGGGGTCTTACAACCTCCCCTTCTTATTAAATTTCGTCCTCGAAAATAGGGTGCATACCTGGTATGTCGAAGAGGTGAGGATACCATGATTTCATTTCAGGTTCTAATTCTCAAGTCATTTTCCTCAACATCGTGGTTTCTCCACAAAACTTTAACTTGAGGTATAACCTTGGAGCGTAGAATATGTTCCTTCTTATCCAAGATTTTAACAGGAACCTCTTCATACGTTAAATCTTCCTCTATTTCGTCCGGTTCTAACTCAATGATGTGGTTCGGGTTTTTCACATATTTACGTAACATGGATATGTGAAAAATGTTATGAACACGAGACATACTTGGCGGTAACGCAAGTCTATAGGCCACAGTTCCTACTCGATCGAGGATTAAAAATGGGCCAATGAATCGAGGATTGAGCTTTCCTCTTTTTCCAAATCTTGTAACTCCTTTCCATGGAGCAACACGTAACAACACATGATCTCTGATATCAAATTCTACGTACTTTTGATGAAGATCAGCATAACTCTTTTGTCGATCTTGTGAGATTTTTATACGTTGTCGGATCATTTGAACCTTTTTCGTAGTCATACGTACCAACTCTGGTCCCAACAACGTTGCTTCACCCACCTCATCCCAGCATACTGGAGAACGACACTTTCTTCCATACAACGCCTCGAATGGAGCCATGCCAATACTTGCTTGATAACTGTTGTTGTAGGAAAACTCCACCAATGGTAAAAACTTGTCCCAACTTCCCTTGAAGTCAAGGACACAGAGTATTAATAGATCTTCAAGAGTTTGAATCATCTTCTCCGACTGCCCGTCCGTTTGAGGATGATATGCCGAGCTAAATCGTAAATCCGTGCCCATAGATTTTTGCAAACTAACACAAAATCTTGAAGTGAATCTTGGGTCTCGATCAGAAACTATGGATACTGGCATACCATGCAATCTTACAACCTCGTTAATGTACATACGAGCAAGACGTTCAAGTGTTTAAGTTTCTCGTATCGGTAAGAAATGAGCAGACTTAGTCAATCTATCAACAATAACCCAAATCGCATCAATGCCTTGAGAAACTTTGGGAAGACCGGTAACGAAATCCATGGTAATGTGCTCCCACTTCCATTTTGGAATTTCAAGTGGTTGCAATGGACCTTTTGGTACTTGATGCTCCGCCTTGACTCGTTGACAACTTAAACACCTTGAGATAAACTCTGCTATCTCTCTCTTCATATTGCACCACCAAAACTCGTTGGCCAGTGTAGAATGAAATTAGAAAGGAGTTTCTAATTTGCATTATATGGTGTTGTGTATTTAAGAGTCGAAAAACATATAATTAAATAAATTAAGACTTGATAGTAATTTAATGTCTTATATTTAATTAGGACATTGTATGGTAGAAGGATTGAATTGTACGGTAACTATTTACTCAAAGGTTCTTTTATGATTAATGTCGAAATCTATATTATCTGGAAAGTCGTTGATCGCTGGGGAGGCTTATCCCTATTGTAGAATAAATATTATTTATTTAAATAAATTAATAATTTAATTTATTTATTTAAATAAGATTAGAATTGTTCTAATTGATTTATTCACAACCGGATTAATATGGAGAACCTAAAGGGTCACACCATAAAAGAAAGAATAATTATTTAAGAAGTTAATGACATAATCGTAATAATAAGTTAAGTATATTTAATTTAATCTATGGTGATAGAATAAATTAAATAGCTTAATATTTATTATTTAATAGTTTGGAAATATTAAATATAAATTAATAAGAGGAGTCTTATTCTTAATTATTATTATATAAGATTATGAGGCTAATTAATTAAAAGAGTTTAATTAATTATTCCTAATAAGATTGGGAGCCTAATTAATTAAAGAAATTTAATTAATTAAAATAAAATACATTTCCTTAATTATTAAGGAGGGTTACCCACATTTATAAATAAGAGGAGTCTTATTATGAGTGTTGAGGGTTGTTGAATTTTTCACAACAGACGTGATTCCAATTGTTGGAGAGTACGCTCATTTTCAATGAGAGATAGAAAAACTAGGGTTTTGCCAAACACCCATCTTCTTAAATTTTTCTTCTTCCTTGGTGGATCATATGACGCCCCCAAATTCAGACACTCGTATCTCGAATTTAGTTCAACACGTGCTAATTCTAACATCACACTAAAATCATCAACAACAGAAATAATAGAATAATTTACATTGATATAATATAAATATTCGCGTCCTAAGGTTTCGTAACCATTACTACAACAGTCCAGTGATTAAACTTAAACTAATTAATCATCCTTAATACATCATAATACGCATAGAAATAATAATACTACTATTCTCAAAGAACTAAGCTACTATGTAGCCTTGCCCTTCCCCTTGTCCTTTCCCGAGGTACCGCCTTGCTCTGCCTTAACTGTAATATTTTTACGGAAGCAAGAATGAGCAACTAGTTTGCCCATCAAGTAGTATAACAAAGAGAATGAACAGTTATAGCATTTGAATCTTCAAGGGTATTACAGTAAATGGTAGTTCAAGGATATCAAGAAATATCAAAAGTGTTTGATAAATGTCACTAAAGATTGAAGGATATCAATAATATTTCAAGGTTTAATTATTTCGAGGTTCAATAGGAATGAACACTGAGCAGTCATTAAAGACTATGAACTCTTACTATAATTAACATTATTATACTGCAATCCAAGGTAAAGGAGTACAACAGGTGATCAGCCTAAGGTACCCTACATTATGCATAACATTTAATCATACTTGTGTGCGCACGTCGGTCCCCCGACAATATAGAATTTCCCCTTTTTAACAGGGTTGTTCATCTCAGTAGATTTTAAGAGTCTGCACCAAGTCAATTGGTTTGGATAGCTTTCTAACATATGATAACAGTCTAACCGAATCGAAGGTTTAGACAACTTTTATAATGCACTTTAAGAACAATAAGTCTAATGCTCGCAATAATGTCAAAGTAATTGATTTTCGAATAGTAATAGTCATTTGCTCAATATAAGTATGTTAATAATTCGGATTCATACAATATACAATGTAGAGAATTTAGATAACTTGTATTCGATATGTGAATCAATGGAAGTTAGAGAACATGTACAAAATTCAAAGTTGTGAGAGTTAGGAGACTTGCCTTTAGCGTTGATTACCACTTAAAGCGTAATATCACTTCAATGAACTACGTTATCCTATATATGTATGTATATGTATTCATTAGTCATATATACTTGATATCCATTTTCACATACTTTCATCACACATATCTAAATCCATGTAGGCTACACACATTCAAACTCATAGATGCGTAACTCACATTGATTTTACCTTTAAAGTCTTTTGTACCATATGCTCATCCTTTGTATTTTCAAAATACCTCTTACCTTACGTATTTTTAAGTTGTTTCACATATTAAAGAACCTTTAAGCTAGTTTGACCCTTTATTAAAGTTACTCATACATTTCCCTCTTTCCAAGTTAAAAGAGTTCATTACATCAATCAACTAGCCATAGTATTCATTATACCACATAATATTTCCAAACAACTTCTTTCTACACATGCTTGCATAATTTATAATAGTGTTTAACTAGATGCATGAACATGTCAAATATCTCTAGAGGCATACACATCCTATTCTAATTGTTCCCAAGTTCACAATATAATTCATAGAGTTTGTCATCTCAATTGGTTTTCAATCTCTAAGATGTCATGACTATCAATCTATACATGCAAGGTATGTTGATTTCACATTTCATATGTATTTACGAGACTAACTAAGCTATAAACATATGCTCAATGGGTTAGATTCAAAAAGGCGTAAGGTTTTATAAACATGTTTTTCATCTTTTAACTTTTCATTTAAAAAGGTTAGGATTCAATCCCAAACCTACTAAACACCTTGTAAAATACATTGATATATGTATAAGGAGTATGTATGTTCTTGAAATTAAGTGGAGTGTAAGACTTTTTGAATCAAATAAGCAAATAAAAAATCTTTTGCTGTTATAGCAACCCCCGCCGGGGCGGGCAGGTCCCCTGCTAAAACGCGAGCAGGTATCCCCTGTTCGCCCTTGTTCGAATTTTTGTGGAATTTTTAACCCAATTCTCATCCAAGCAACAAGGTAATGATGTATAATTGCTATAAACTTACTACTTAACACTCCTAGCATTCTTCTAACATTCCTACACATACAAACAATTAATTTCAAGGTTCAATTCAAGGTTTTTGCCATTTTTTTCAAAGTTTACACATATAGCAATTTTCTTTCTTACGAATTCGTTACTTGATCATTTTACTTCGTTTAACTTTCATTGAATTCGTTGCTAACCATATTAACAATATCTAGCATCAATTGATACATTCTAGCAAGTTTCAACTATAAACATTTTAACTCAAACAAGTGTATTTCTAAGAACTTTGCAAGGCTTGAGTGTATGAACATTTAGAGGAGTTTACCTTTTCTGAAGTTGTATTGCTTCTTCTAGCTTCAATTTGAAAATAATGTAAACTCACAATGTTCACACTCCTACTAGAAATCTCAAAGAAATTAGTAACATGCTTATGAATGAGATGGGCTTTATTTATAGGCAAGCTTGTGACCAATTTGGTTTTGTGCAATGAATCAAACCATTGGAATAGAGAAGAAGCTAATGGTTATAAAGGATTTGGTAGAAGAGTACTAATTAGCCCACTCCCTTCTCCATGATTTGCTAGCTATGGGGTTGGTATTGAGGGACTAGGCCAATGGCCTATAACGTGAAGAAAAGATGGAGTGACTCTCATTTTGGGACACCAGCAAATTCTCAGCACTTTAGTAGAACACTTAGGTCCATTTTTCCCTTTGTTCACACTTGAGCATACAAATACACCCACTCATATACTACACATAAAATCATATACTCCATGTACATTGATTTATTTCAAATAATATTTATCCTAGACTAGGATATAATTTAATTGTGTACCAATGCTATTTATTATTAATTTATTTAATCAAAGTTACTTTCTCTCATAGGTTTAAAATACCCATTCAATTATTCCCACACACATCAATATGTCACATAAGACTTTTTATATAACTTGGTCAATTACCTAAGTCAAGCTTACTTTTATCACATAGCTTTATATAATAATTATTTTCATTTCAATGTCACACCTCACTTTATATTAAATGAAAAACCTTATTATATATGATTTTTCTTCACACACTATTATCCATGATAATTAACGAATAACAAATAAATCAACCTCATTATGAAATTATTTACTTATTAGTAATACTAATTAATTCCAACATTAGTTAAATTAGTATTTTCTCAATTCATCATCTTGCCACACTAGGCATAACTCCACAAGTTTAAACTAAGCTTCTCATTACTTTTGCTTCATTGTTTAATTATCACCAGCTTAATCAATTAAAAAGCTCATCACAACACATGTCAATACTATATATATATATATATATATATATATATATATATATATATATATATATATATATATATATATTCAAACACATCTTTATTCTTCATATTATAATTTATTAAAATTCGTGGGTATTACAGATCACCTCTAGAGGCCAAACACTTGGGTGGCTAACGTTGATCAAAGGAAGGAACCAAACCCGGTTGATTCAAGTTGAACGCGAAAAGGATATAGAGGTGAACTTGTACCTGAGGAAGCTTGAATCTTCAAGGGTATGATTCTTATTCTTTATCTTTTCGTTTAATTAATAATTGTGTATAAAGGATAATCCGGGTATATGGTTTGTAAAAATAATAATTTAAACTCCGATTTTCCATGCTTCCGCTTAATTTGTGCAATTTGATTACGTTCATGAATATTACAAACCTAACAGTGGTATCAGAGCCAAACCTTTTTGCGAATTATTAACTGTTCAAATTTGATATGTATATTGATATGTATTTAGAACAATTTAATTGGACATAATTTGTTGTATAAAATTTATTTAAAAATAATAAAAAAATTATGAATGCCGTTAATTTATTATTATTTTTTGTTGAATTCGTTGCTTGTCATTTGATTCACGATAACATATATATGATTCATAAAGGGCAAAAAGCACTTTTTTACCACTGTGGTTATAGTGTTTTAACTAATTAGTCACTGTTCTTTTAATTTATTCAATTAGCCCACTATACTATTTAAAAATATTAAATTAACCCATTTCGTCCAATTTTACAGACAGACGTTAAAAAATATCCTACGTGGCAGTTCAAAAGTAAAATAAAAATAAAAGAAATGACATGCAAATGCTGATGTGGCTCATCTTCTTCCTCAGTCGGGTCAACCCGACCCGTACACATTCTAAAAGGGTAAAATGTTGGTGTTCCCACACAGATCTCAATTGCATCCCCAATTTCTATCTCTGGTTTCTTTCTCTGAAAAAATTGAGCTTAAATGGCTTCACCAACCCCGCTCACACCGACCGGCGCCGATTCAATTTTGTTTATTTATTTATTTCCTTTTTGAATGACATCTGAACTGGGTTTGTTCTGAATTAAGTTTTGGGTTGTCTGCAAAATAATAGGCGGCTTGAGCAGGTTTGCTTGACAGGTATAGATCTGCCACCATTAATGGGTCCTCTAGATGATTTAGCGGGGCAACTTTTGTTCATCTGGGAAACGGTCAAAACGCCATTGATAGTTCCGATTCTTCGAGTTTTGGTTGTATTGTGCTTGATGGTGTCACTGATGTTGTTCTGCGAGAGGGTTTATATGAGCGTTTGTCGGGTGAGTGTCAATTGGGCAAATCTCTGGCCGATTGGGGGGATTTCTCCTCCTGTTCTTCTTATCATCGTTGAATGTAGGGGTGAGCATGGTGCGGTTTGGTGCGGTTTGAAGTCCAAACCGCACCCGAAACCGCTTAGGTGCTGTTTGAAAAATTCAAAACCGCACCCGAAATCGCTTGTGATTGGTGCGGTTCGGTTTTAAAGTGTGCGGTGCGGTTTTAATTGGTGCGGTTTCGGTTCCAAAACCAATTGAAACAACAAAAAAGTTTAAGCCTTCAATAAAATTTAACATAAAACTTACATCGAGCAATTAACTTAGTGACAAAGTCGACAATGAGAATTATATCAAGCATGCTTTAAAACTAAAATATGCGCTATATAAAACAACGGAGACTATTCGATAACAAGCAAGATTGTTTATCTAGTTCCCCAAAAATTAAAAGTATATACTGAAGATAGAATAAAATATATTGCAGGAAGGACTAAAAATAATCTATTAGACTATTACAATTATAGCATTGACATTAACCAATGCATCAAGTGCTCGAGCCCCTCAACTATAAGCCCCTCCAATAACGCATCAAACAAATTCAAAATTCCAAAACCCAATTGCTTAATTTTTGACTCTATAACCTCTAACATCTTCTTTCAATTGGTGAAAAAAATGACAATGCAAGACTGGAGTTTTCTTTGAGCGTGTTCAAGTGAAAAGTAACTTTAGAATTTACTAGAGATAATACATACATACACACACATGGTGCGGTTTCAGTTTTATGCGGTTTGGTTTTGGCTAGTAACCAAATCGGAACCGTAAATTTGGTTATTCAACCCACCTAAAACCGCCACATACGCCGGAACCGTTGGTGCGGTTTTAATTGGTGCGGTTCGTGTGGTTTTTGGTGCGGTTTCGGTTCCAATTTGGTTACTTCCTCAGCCCTAGTTGAATGCAGTGAGGAAGAAGATGAACAGTAAATGCAAGATGAACAATAAGGTTATTTATTCATTTTGAAGGAGAAAGAAAATAGGAAATGAAACATAAATGTGTTTTTATTTTTAAAAAAGAAAATGAAACAATATTTTTTTTTATATAATTTTATAAGTATTTCAAAACATAAAAATATTTTTATTTTTATTTTTAAAATAAAACATACATATTATAAATATTATAATATTAATTTTTATTAATATTATACATATTATAAATATTTAGATAAGAAAAAGAAAGAAAAATAAAATATAAAAAAAATTGTTTTTAAAAATTTTATAAGTATTTTAAAACATAAAAGTATTTTTATTTTTAAAATAAAACATACATATTATAATATGAATTTTTATTAATATTATACATATTATAAATATTTAGGTAAAGAAAAAGAAAGAAAAATAAAATATAAAAAAATTTATTTAAAAAAAAATTATAAGTATTTTAAAACATAAAAGTATTTTTATTTTTATTTTTATAATAAAACATACATATTATAAATATTATAATATTAATTTTTATTAATATTATAAATATTATAAATATTTAGGTAAAGAAAAAGAAAGAAAAATAAAATATAAAAAAAATTTATAAGTATTTTAAAACATAAAAGTATTTTTATTTTTATTTTTAAAATAAAACATACATATTATAAATATTATAATATTAATTTTATTAATATTATACATATTATAAATATTTTGGTAAAGAAAAAGATAGAAAATAAAATATACAAAAAATTTATAAGTTTTTTAAAACATAAAATTATTTTTATTTTTAAAATAAAACATACATATTATAAATGTTATAATATTAATTTTTATTAATATTATACATATTATAAATATTTAGGCAAAGAAAAAGATAGAAAATAAAACATAAAAATATTTTTAAAACCACAGTGGGCCAATTGCATTTTTTTAAAGTGCAGTGGCTCAATAGTATTAAGAATTTGGCTGACTAGGTTGCCACGTAGGAAATAATGATTTTTTAATTATTTTTTTCAATGCCACGTGTGCAATTTTTTAACGTCCGTCCAATTTTTTGGACGGAACGGGTTGATTGAATATTTTTAGAAAGTACAGTGGGCTAATTGAATATTTTAAAAGCACAGTGACTAATTGCTTAAAACACTACAACCACAGTGGTAAAAAGTGCTTTTCGCCATTCATAAAGTTATAGGATTCTTGATTTCTTATATATATATATATATATATATATATATATATTTCGTGATTCGTGTACCTTGATAATACATGTCCCAAGATCAGGATTATCAACAAGTGAATCACATATTTATATATAAAGACGCACGGATTATATATATATATATATATATATATATATATATATATATATATATATTATTTTATAATTAAAATAAAAAGTTTATTTTAATCTTAAAATAAAAAGGTTTATTTTAATTTTAAAATTAGATTTCATGCTAACTAATTAGAGTTGGAATTGAATTCCATGATAAGTAATTGGAGTTGAAATTAGATTCCATATTTTCTAAAATAAATGAGTTTATTTGTACATAGGAAAGTGAATCCATTTTTCCTTAAATAAAGGAGTTTATTTAGATATGGAATAAGATTTCATATTATTCAAAATAAAAGAGTTTATTTGTGAATTGGAAAGAGAATCCGTGTTTTCTTTAATAAATGAGTTTTTTTACTTGGAATTGGATTCCATAATTGATTAAAATAAAGGAGTTTATTTTGATTAAAGAATTTGATTAAAATAAAATAGTTTATTTTATTTAAAATTGGATAAATTAAAATAAAAGAGTTTATTTTGATTTAAATTTCGATTAAAATAAAGGAGTTTATTTTGATTCAAAATTAGATTTTATGCTAACTAAATTTGCCCATTAAATGATATCAATATATATATTGAATGTTTATTATTAACGAGATGAATGTTATTTATTGATGCATATATAGATGTGTATGATAATAAATGAGATTGATTATGGACTATTGACCAATGTGATTAGATTTTATTTTAGTTGAATGCATGAATGTATGAGATTTATTAAATGGGGTATGCGCACCTCGTCTTCTCTAATTTTTTCTTAATGTAAATTCTATCTCCCTCCTATGTACTTTCCTTGACTGCTGATCAAGGTTTCTATTTATTTTAAATAGTTTTGTAATACGAATAGTTAGAATTAATTTTGAAGAATTAAAGATCAAGGAACAATGAGCGCTTAAAGAGACGTTTGTAATGGAGCCCAGGTTTAAATGTAATAGTTATATTTAAATATTAATTCTTGCACCCCTAAGGTTTGACCTTTTGGTTCACTTGGTGGCTCTAGTGAACCAAATTAGAATAAAAGTCCATAATCAATCTAGGTAGAATATAGTATTCTATATGTGCATGCTTATACTATATATATATATATATATACGTGTGTGTGTGTGCATGCGCGCTAAACAAGATGAGAAAAATTAATAACAACCCCCTCAATTTTTTCATTATATGAAGTTGTAACGTTCAAAGATATTTAGAATATCGAACGTCGCCTTCTAGCATGATAGAAACAATAGAGTATTGAATATTTAATATGAGTTTGTTGTGCACACACAATGCAAGTATTCAATATTTAAGATGTTATTTTTATTACATATGATGTTTATAAGGAATTGAACATTACTGCTTTGTTGTGCACACACAAGGGCTGTAGTTTTCTCTTCATTTATATGGAAATGTTGGGTCTGACTTAACTTAAATCATTTTAGTTCGGATGTGCACACACTTAACCATTATGATTTAAGAGGCAAAATACAAGGAGTTACATAGTTGATATAATTGACAAGAGTTGTCTACCTATTTATTTATATATAGTTTGTTGTACACATACAAGGTTATATACATTTGAAATGGGATCCTTATTCTCACTAGCAAATCTTTAATTAGATTTTGCCGAACTATATAAGTGAAGGTAATATAGTTTGATGAAAATAGTGGGAGATACCAATTTAAAACAAGACCTAATTTATTTTGATAATTAATAAAAGAATGTATGCTAAAATATTGTTAAGAACAAATTCATTTACAAAATATTACAATTATTATCATTGCGAAACATATTAAATCTTAATTAACTGGACTGAATTACTTGGATTGGTTAAGGAATTTGAGAATAGTTCTCATGGCTGAAAAGTTATCTTATGTCCTTAATACAACTATCCGTGCAATGGTTGCAGACAATGCCTCTAAGGAAAAGATTGCTACTTTTAGAAAGTGACAAGATGATGCACAGTTGGCTCAATGCATCATGCTCGCATCCATGAGTAACGAGCTTCAGCGTCAACATGAAACTATGGATTCTCCTACTATATTCCTGCACATCAAGTAGTTGATGGTGAGGAAAATAGGACTAATAGATATCAGATATCTAAGGAGCTCTTGTGATTTAGAATGACCAACGACACTACAGTACAGACACAAGTCCTTAACATTATCAATTTGATTGATTATATAAGACAACGGGTTTTGTTATGGATGGAAATTTGAACCAAGATTTGATCTTTCACTCACTTCCGGACTCCTTTCACAATTGTTGTGAATTTTTCATATGAACAAGCTAGATATCAGCCTCACTGATTTGCTTAACATGTTGAAAAATGTTGAGAGTCACTTTCCAACCAAGAAAGACCATGTCTTACTGGTAGGGGTCAAAAGATCTTCTAAAAGGAAGAACGATTCAAAGAAGGTAAATAGAAAGGCAAAAACAAAGGATAATTAGAACAAAACTGATACGGCTAGCAAAGGAGTTTGCTTCCACTGCAATAAGCCTGGACACTGGAAAAGAAACTACGAGAAGTATCTTGTAGAGGCTAACCAGAAGAAGCTTAATGAAGTTTCGGTTACAAATACAATTTTTTTCATGATTTAAAATAAATTTTTTCCTAAAGTCAAGGTTCTACTTAGGTATTGGATACCGACTTTGGTTATCATAAATATAGATTTATGAAGGGACTAAACAGAAATAGAAAGCTAAACAAAGATAAGTAATCCTATGTGTGCGAAATGAAGCAAAGGTTGCTGCATTAGCCATAAAAACTTATAGTTTTGCATTGCCTACGGGCAAATCTATTAAGTCCATAAGTTGTTATTGTATTCCAGTTCTCGTTAAAAATATTATTTCCATTTTGTTGTTGGACAATGAAATCTTTGGTATTGTATTTGAGAACAATTGTTGTTCTATTTATAATAATAATATTTTTTATATAACTAGAATATTACTTAATGAATTTTGTATACTTGACTTACATGAAAATAATTTTGCAAATTGAAAAAACTAGTATAAGAAAAGGATATGATCATTCAAAGAGTTGAATGTGTGTATTTGGTGAAATACAAGTGTGAATTATTTGAAAGGCTCAAAGAATTCAGAAGTAAAACAAATTGGCAAAGTATTAAGATTCTTTAATTAGATCAAAGAATAAATACTTGTGCAATAAGCTTCTAGATCATCTCAAATAGTTTTCTCATAATGGACGCCTCCTGATATGCAATAATTGATGTATCTGAAAGGAAAAATCGTACCTTGTTGGACATGGTATAGTCCATAATGATTTTACCGGCATTCTAGTATCCTTCTGGGGTCATGCCCTAGAAATGGCTGCATATCTACGGAAAAGATAACCTCAAAATGACCCCAAGACTCTATAAGAGTTATGGACATGGAGGATTCCTAATCTTAAGTATGTTAAGATAAGGGGTTGTCCAGCTTATGTGAAAAAGGTTTCAAAGGATAATCTTGGGGCAAGATTTGATAAGTATAGATTTGTGGAACATCCTAAAGTAAGTTTAAGGTATATGTTCTATAATCCTACTTAGCAAAAGGTGTTTGTTGCGAAACATGCTACCTTCTAAGATAAAGATTTTTATCATTGAAGGGGCTAGTGGGAGGATAATAGAATCTTGAAGAGTTCAAGAACCAAAAAATACTATAAGTCAAATAAGATGAACTTGTAGATAGAACTATTGTACCACAACTGAATCGTAAATATGGAATAATACCGAAAATACCTGGGAGGTATGGATTCATCATGGATGATGATGATGAGGTACATATCATAGAAGATGATGATCCAGTTACATACGATGAGGTAAGAGTTGTAGACACTCAGAGAAATGGATTGAATCAAGTTTCTCAAATATGGAACATTCATTTTGATGAGACAATCAAAAGAGTTTGATTTTATCGAAAATAAGAATGAACTTAGTGTGTAAAAAAGGGTCAGTGGGAGCGTCATGATATTCCTAGTATTATATGTTGATATGCTACGGATAAGGAATAACATACCAATGCTATAATCAGTAAAGATAAAGTTGTCTAAACATTCCTTCATGAATGATTTGGGAAGAGTATCTTAATTGGGATAAAATCTATATAGATAGATTCAAGAGGATGCTCGACTTAACCCAAGGAACATATATTCATTTGATGCTAAATTTGTTTAGCATGGCAAACTCCAAGAGATGTCTCATGTTGATGAGCCTTGGAGTGTATCTCTCTTAATAGTCCCCATAGACTCCTGAAAAGAGAGATCGCATGAGTGACAATCATATATACAATGAAATATACGAGACCTGATATTGATCAGTCATATTCTGGAGAAGATCACTGTAAGACAGTGAAAAACATCTTAAAGTACTTAACCGGAACTAAGTATGTGGTTAAAATTTATGGTGAGTCTAAATTAAAAATAGAGGGCTTAACAGACTCAAGTTTTTCAGACAGACCAAGACGACATAAAATCCACTTTAAGGTAAAGCGTTACCTTGAACGGTGGTACAGTGAATTGGAAATATTTCAAACAGCAAAGAGTTGTTGGTTTAGTGATAAAGACAAGGTATATAGTTATAAATGAAGCTGCAAGTTGATTCTTTAGATGAAAAGTTCATTACAGAACTAGGAATAGTTCTTAAGACTCATATTGGATCTAAACATGTGTTGTGGCACTTTCATTTAATTATAGGAATCATTGAAAAATGGGAAATCACTATAGTGATAGTGGACTCTCAAGAATAACATTATGTATCCATTAACTAAAGATTAACCAACAGCAGGATAATCGTCACTTAGAGAAGAAGGGTATGAGATACCATGGCGATTGGCTTTAGTGCAAGTGGTAGACTGAAAGTAGTATGCACACAAGCCAATCATGTTTGATGATAAAGCATATACTTTGTAACAATCTTATTCATTTATTAATAAAAAGTATTAATTTATTAAAGGCTTTTAATTATCTACATGATGTTGCTTTATAATATGTGATAAACCCATAGTTTTAAGCAATGCTTTTAGAATAATGATGATGATCATTCTAATAAGATCTAAATTCTTAGAAAGCTTAAAACTAAAATAGTTCCCAATTGTTGGATTAATTAGTGAATCCGGATAGATTGGTACATACGTTGCTTGCTCATTGAATGAGGATGATTGATCTCATGATCATTTGTGTGGAGACACTAGAGCAAGTATGTAGGTGCTTATTAGAGAATAAATTCATTGAACGTGACTCACTAAGGAATACCTAATGAAGTTTTACTTTTCTGTCAATAGGAATTCTTGTAGTGATAATAGTACAAGTGATCCTTGGACTTGAGATCATCATAGTATCTTGTGTATGATGAGTTATACTTTGACTTATTCCTTAAGACCCTTAGGGTATATCAAAGGGTATGCTTGGGTATAATAAGTTGTACATGGAGATAATGTATGATCAATAAAGAATCTACCGCTTCTAGTAAAAGAAGAGAAATGTCATATGTGATTCGATAAATGACAACTCAGTAGTCCTTGGCCAAGGCAGAATGAAATTATAAAAGAGTTTCTAATTTGCATTATATGGTGTTGTGCATTTAAGATTCGAAATACATATAATTAAATAAATTAAGACTTGACAGTAATTTCATGTTTTATATTTAATTGGGACATTGTATGGTAAAAGGATTGAATTGTACGGTAACTATTTACTCAAAAGTTCTTTTATGATTAATGTCGAAATCTATATTATTTAAAAAGTCGTTGATCGCTAATGAGGCTTATCCCTATTGTAGAATAAATATTATTTATTTAAATAAATTAATAGTTTAATTTATTTATTTAAATAAGATTAGAATTGTTCTAATTGATTTATTCACAACCTGTTCAATATGGAGAACCTAAAAGGGTCACACCATAAAAGGAAGAATAATTATTTAAGAAGTTAATGACATAATCGTAATAATAATTTAAGTATATTTAATTTAATCAATGGTGATAGAATAAATTAAATAGCTTAATATTTATTATTTAATATTTTGGAAATATTAAATATAAATTAATAAGAGGAGTCTTATTATTATTATTATTACTATTATTATTATTATTTAATTCCTAAAGGAGTTTAGGAATTAATTAATAAAAGTACTCTCATATATCCTAATAAGATTAGGAGGCTAATTAATTAAAAGAGTTTAATTAATTATTTCTAATAAGATTGGGAGCCTAATTAATTAGAGAAATTTAATTAATTAAAATAAAACACATTTCCTTAATTGTTAAGGAGGGTTGCCCACATCTATAAATAAGAGGAGTCTTATTATGGGTGTTGTGGATTGTTGACTTTTTAACAACAGACGTGATTCCAATTGTTGGAGAGTACGCTCCTTTTCTATGAGAGATAGAAAAACTAGAGGTTTGCCAAACACCCATCTTCTTGAATTTTTCTTCTTCCTTGGTGGATCACCTCTAGAGGCCAAACACTTGGGTGGCTAACGTTGATCAAAGAAAGGAACCAAACTCGGTTGATTCAAGTTGAACGCGAAAAGGATATGGAGGTGAACTTGTACCCGAGGAAGCTCGAATCTTCAAGGGTATGATTCTTATTTTTTATCTTTTCGTTTAATTAATAATTGTGCATAAAGGATGATCCAGGTATATGGTTTGTAAAAAAAATATTAAACTCTGATTTTCCATGTTTTCCGCTTAATTTGTGCACTTTGATTGCGTTCATGAATATTACAAACCTAACAAACTTTTCAAAACTGTTATATGCTTGTATGTGGATGTTGCATTTACATTTATGATGAATGTGTACAAATTCATATATTTACTGCGCTCAATGCTTTACACTATATCTGCTTTTGATATTAGTGTTTCACACATGTCATCATTTTCATAAATGGAGAGACACGTTGTATGTGAATGTATGTTGTGTGGTTCCTCCACCAGGAGTGTGACACCCCCAAATCCAGGTACTTCATTCCCCTAGAATTTGGTGCTCACTATCAAAATAATTACGTCTAACTACCCATAATAAATGATAAAACATTAATTAATTTAAACAATAATCTCTCCCATTAAAGGGTTACATCATCTCATAAACAATCCCAAGTAATCTAACCTTAATTTATTACATAAGTTTGCGAAAAACATCATAAAAGAAAACAAGTTTTATAACATCATGCATTTAAATAAATTCTAAATAAATCTTCAACACTTGGACATCTTGCCCTTTCCTTTGCTAGTAGATGGCTCATCGACTCTTTCAGCTTTAGCTGCAGTGTTAATTGTAAGAGTGAGCAAACAATTGCTCACTGATATAAAGAGTAGTAATAATAACAACATAAGAATGAAAAATGAATACTGAACAATAATGAACTTGTTCTACGAATCAAAAATAGAAAACAAGTTCAAACTTTAACATCTGAGGGTCTTAAGTCCACGAACTATGTCTTCGGTATTTAGGTATTACTACCCCAATCTTAACAGTCAATTAGACTATAAAGACCCTTCTTAACGTATTTAGGGGGATCAGCCCTTTGTACCATGTATTGTGCACAAACATCTAAACGTTACACGTACAAAATCCCCTATATTAGGGTTGTTCGTCTCAGTTTGAATTTAGAATTTCGACACTAAAGAAAGTTTAGTTTGGAACTAGCTTATTAGTGTTTCTAGAATTTTAGAACACTATTCAATTATAAATTAATGAAATCAATAAAAGTTTACTTATTACTTGAAGGTTTAATATAAGAATATAGAATTGAACAAGGTTATCAAAGTCAAAGACCGAATAACAACAATGTACAGTTGAATAACCATGGAATACATGCAAAGTGCTATATTCAAAAGAGTTAAAACAATCTCATTTGAATCGATGTACTAGAATAATATATGCTTTGAATAATAATATCACGATTTAGAAAAGTAAAACTCGCTCGAGATAATGATAAGTAAACCTTGCTGAATAATTAAGTAGCATAGGTTAGGGATACTTGCTCAATAAAAGATTAGGATAAGATACTTGCCTTGTATGGAAGCTACATAAGTACAATAATGTTCTTCAATTACCCTACACATCATTGGAATCGAAATAACAATTAGTTGTATGAATATTAGCTTTAGGTTTAATCCCTCATTTAGGTTATAACCTTAACTTAACATCTAACCATGTTGATTAACACCATTAACGAATCTGAAATTACATTGTAAAATGACATAGACCTCATCATTTACCTTTAACTTTCATAATATCACTTTTTGCTTCATTACATAACTTAATTAACAAACACTTACAAATCTTCACACTTTGGTATTACAACACATTACAATCTGTTATTATAGTCCACATTATGTTTTAACATCATTAATATGCTTGCTAAACTAGATTAAGTTCATTAATCATGCTCTACAAATAGGCAGCAGTCACTGCCTAGGCTTAGGGCACGGCGCAGCTGCGCTGTCCACCGGCGCAGCTGTAGATTTGCAGACAGCCTACGGTGCAGCTGTGCTGTTTCTGCCTGTGGTAACGGCGCAGCTGCGCCACGCACAAACAGATACTCGCAGCAGTAGTTCCGCTATACAGTGGACACCCAATTCAACCCAAAACCATAGAAATTCACAAACCAAAACATCTAATACTCTGTAATAACATAGTTAAGCATGTTATACACCATTTTAACCACATAAACATCACATAAACACGAATTTGAAGAATCAAAACCCCAAATTTCCAAATTTCCCCAATTTTGACACTTTTAGCGAATTCGATCGCCACGGATTCGTTTCTCAACCAATTTACATGATTCAAACTACGCCGCTTTCATTTCTTAACATACTAACATAATCCAACATCAATTTTTAGATTCTCATACATATTAAACATGAAATTTTGTACTTTATTAAGCCATTTTTCATAAATATACACTGTTATTTACTTTTCTCCCTACAAACTCAAATTTCATGTATTCTAATCATCAAATAGCACTCACATAAGTTGATTAACAGATTATAAACCCTTCATACATGTATATATAACAATCCAACATAACTACCAATAGAAATTTCAACAATACAAGTTAAGATTAGAGTATGTTATACCTTGATTTAGCAAACTCTTCTCTCAAAATCACCGTGTTTACTTTCTTCTCCAAAACCTCTGCAATTCTTCTTACCAAGCTCTCTCTCAAATCTCTGTGTTTCTCTCTTGTAGTTCTATTATCTAGCCTTAGGGAAATATAATACTTAGAATAACTGATGCTCCCCACGATCATCAGTTAAAACAAATAATATGTCTATCAGTTATGTTAGGCCAAGAGCCACAAGGCTACGTCTGGCTACACACAAATCCCAGACTAGTTTATTTTTATAATATTATATTATATAGTTACTTTTGTCACACTTGATTTTAGTTCATTTAAATGACTTTAGCTTAATTAATTTAAATAACTTATAATGGTAATTATAATAATTTTTATTATAATTATATTTATGAATAATAAATAATTATATATCTAGTTTAAATTAATAAATTAGACTTAAACATAACTTTATTTAATTTACTTATTTTCTTAAATATTAAACAATTCATTTACTTTAATTATTTTCATTAAATTAAATCCTCAAATAATAAAATTACTATTCATTAATTTAGTTAACATACATACTCAACTAAATTATTACATCACAATTCATCAAATATTTATTTTTCCCAATAAATAAATTATTTAAAATATTTATTTAATCAATAAATATTTAAATTAAATTATAATTTTCTCGATCGTTACAAGGAGGCTATCCTGTTAGTGTTTGATTATTGGACTCGTAGGGAGACTAATTCCACGAGGCTCAGGAAAGGCATCACCCAGATTCGCTCCAGTTGAAAGATCGGATTAACTTCCCGTCAAGAAGATTGCGATGATCTGGGAGCATTCATGCCAAAAAGCCACGAGAGTAAACCTAAGATAGGTCAGCCTCTGATAAACCTAATGCGAATGAAAGTCTTTTCATACTTTCCATTTTTAATTACTTGTAAAAATATTTACTTGTAATATCCTTTCATGTCAATCTCATTGTAATGAGAAATATGAAGAAATATGTGTACATGCATATTTAGATTAACATGTTATCCTGTATTACAAACAGCTAACATCCGTTTTGCAGGATAATATTCCTAAAACGGATACATTCCATAGCATGTAAACATTTACACATTCCCTAAGACTAAACTATGTAAGTCTTTTTGTAGGGAAGCAATTGATCCTATTTCCCGTTCAAAGTCCAAAAGGGCATTACGCCCACAGTCAGACATGGATAAAAGTGCCCAGCCTGATCTTACTCCTGTCTCTCTCGAGGAGTTCAAAAGATTAAGCTATCAAATTACAGAGTTGGCTGTTATGCTCAAGGAACTACACCAATCTACTCAAGGTCCACAAATACCCCTCCACACAGAATCCTCTACACATGAAGAAATTCGGGGCCAATAAATGCCTACTCAACTAGAGTCATCCACACCAAGGGGGCAGTCATGGTATTGGCAAAAAGATGGAAACCCAGATACCTAAACCTCATTCCAATAAAGAAATCACAAATCTTAAGGATGATCGAGAAACTGGGGATATAAGAAAGAAAGTCCAATAAATGGAGGAGACCATCCGGTCAATCAAAAGGACTGGAAAGTATGAGAATGTCACCTATTCAGATCTCTGCATATTCCCAAGGGCTCGATATCCTACCAAATTCAAAGTCCCAGAGTTTGAAAAGTACAATGGGGTAGGCGATCCCTATACGCACCTAAAAGTGTACATTGGCGAACTGGGGTCTTATGCTGAAGATGAAAGCCTCGGAATGAAATTTTTCCAAAAGAGTCTCACTAGAGAGACTAAAGCCTGATATGCCCGACTTGACAATGCCAAAATCCACAACTGGGAAGAATTGGCCCCACACCTTTCTAAATCAGTACAGTTTTCAGTCACAAATGGTACCAGATCGATACTAAATGACTAAAGTCAAAAAGCAAAGTACTGAATCTTTCCGAGAATATGCCTAAAGGTGGACACATCTAGCAGCGCAAGTCATTCCATCAATGACAAAAACTGAGATGGTAATGATGTTTATTGATATCCAAGAGGCTCCATACTACGAGAGGATCCTAGCAGGCATAGGAAAGCCATTATCAGAAATGATCAAACACGGCAAAATGGCAGAGATGGGCCTGAAGGCAGGCAAGATTAAAGACTTCACTACTTTGGAAGCAATCGCCAAGCATATAAAAATTGGCAAGTATGTGAGTGATCCCAAGGGTGTACCCGATAAAGGCATTGAATATGTATCCCTTGTTGTTTAGGGGCAAGCAAGGAGACCAACCTAAAGTTCCCCCATTTGAAAAATGCAAGACAATCTGCCATCTCCACAACAGGCTGCATTCAACCAATTCCTAGACAGGAAAAGAAAATTTGAGAGAACTAAAAATCGGGTGTTCACTCCACTAGGCGATTCCCTTAAAAATGTATTGGCGATATTAATGGATCACAAGAAAATTATCGAACTGGCTCCACCTCTGGAACCAGGGAGAAAAAGATACAATCTATGCCAAAGATGTGCTTACCACTCAGGGTCTTCAGGACACGTTACCCAAGATTGTCGGTCTTTAAAGCATAAAATTCAAAATCTGATCGAAAGTGGCAGTATTATAGTTCAACAACCTGACCAACAAAATGTCAACACCAACCTTCCGTTGCAGCATGATATGGAAGAAGTAAACATGATCGGGTCAGGAAGCGCTGAAATGTATCCAAATCGTAAGTAGATATGAAGGATTGAGGAATACCCCCAAAGGCACCGAACAAATGTTCTAAAGTGGGAAAACTCGGAGGAGGATATGATAGTAATACAAAAATTAGAGATGATCCAGAATCAAGTAAATCTGCTAGCTAAGCTGATAGTGCGCCAACATCAGGATACAAGGTAGTTTTTCACTCAACTATCAGAAGGCCAAGAAAAGGGGGATGATAAAATTTCTAAAAGATCTCGCCAACAAAAAAATTGCTCGGGGGAATGCGAATTCTCAAAGAAGAAAGATCAAACAACCTCCACAAGAGTCCAAAAATTCACCCCTCTAAGCAAATCCAATGAAGAAATGTTATACTTTCTAATAAGCGAAGGAAGGATTACTGAGTTGTTGCCTCCTATAAATCTCAAGATGGAGAGTTATGATTCCACCAACATATGTCTCTACCATTCTAACTCACTTGGGCATACAACTAAGGAATGCTGGTCTTTGCGACATAAAATCCAGGATCTCATTGAAAATGGTGAGCTGGAGATAGAATTTCTCATGACCAAAAAAGGCGAAAAAGAAATAAAAAGCTTAAGATATCCACTCGAGATAGACAGTTCAGAGGAGGTGAAGGCTATGAGCACTAATTCTGGCAGAAAACAAGGTGGACTAATCCCAATACAAGGAATGATAGAGGAGACAAGGGAATCCCCAAAGGAATTTCCTCCGCCAACATCAAACATTATGTTGTCCAAAGATAACAACCACGTTCCTGATTTTATCACCTTGGATGATGCGGAGGAAATCCTAATCCTTTTCAAGGAAGAAAAAGCTAAAAAAGAAAGTTCCTTGCAAGAAATGTGACAACAGTTCGAAGGAGATTTCATGGTTGAATCCTCTCAAGCCCAAGAAAAAGGTGAAGGAACAGATGAAGGAAAAGATGGGGAGGTTGTCGGGGAAGCCAACCCATTGAAGAATCAAGAGTTTATCCCTTCGTGTGACAGGTCCAGTATAAGCATCCCCGAGGGGTGTGCTAAATCAGGAAGCGATCAAGTTATGGCCATAAGTTAAGATATTCATAATCAAGAGGTAACCTCTATCGTGAGCCTCGAAGGCAACATAACCATTGACAACTGGAATATCGGGCCTCAGCTAACCAAGAAGATATAGATCCAAGGGATAAAGTTACGAGTTCTAGAAGATGTTGGGATGGTATCACTTTATTCGTATTATGTCTTTTATTTTCCATGCATATAAATAAAGAAAAAAAAAAGAAAGAAAAAAAGAGAAGAAAACAAAAAAGAAAAAAAAAGAAAAAGAAAAATCAGAAATCAAATCAATCGGGTTTCAGCTTATCAAGCCTGAACTACGAAAGACCTGATCTCCCCTCATCAATGGGAGTACGTAGACAACCATTTATGGTGCGGTCAAACCAAAAAAAAACTCCTCAAACAATCACTTCTCAAACCGTTTATCTTATCAAGCAGGAACTACGTCGACCTGATCTCCCACATACACAAGAGTACGTAGGCAGCCATCAGTGGTGCAGTCTGACCCTCAAAAGAAACATCCAAACCCAAACATCAATCCCAAGTCTACGCCCAAGAACAACCCTCCAAGTCAGCGACCCATGTCGAGAAGACCCAACAACACTCCAATGTCATTCCATCGAATCTGGTACAAATCCCAGAAGGGAAGAAACAACGATAAACTAAGACAACCAGTAACAAGGACCATTCAAAGAGTCGACACCCTCAATCACAAGTCTTCATCAAATCAGAAGAAAACCATCAATGCCGATTACGAGAACAAGTTAATAACAATGATTGAGGGCATCAAAGCCCAAATCCACTACATGTTCACCATCTGGTACAGAAATAAAAGCCTTTTGCGACCTCGGCGTCTTATCAGCTCATCTGTCAAAGTAACTATCCCAGACAACAAACAAGGCTGGGAAAATTTCAAAATTGGCGACAACCCGCGATATTGGAACTCGTACAACAAGACTGAGGCAATCTCAGGAACAACGACAGCTCAACACTAGGGCATTTATCAACCATCCCAAAGAGGAAAATACGCCAGTCAGCATCATCAGTATGGTACATCACCATCAGAGCTTCCCTCACATCATCTAATTGGCGATTCAGATATTACTCAAATTGTAACTTCATCAATAAAGAGAGTTTATCATATGAACCCTCGACATTAACATGCGAAAGGACTGGGGCATTGTCCACTTCCAAGAAATGGAAGGAGCTTAAGGCGGGATCAAGCCTCTCAACAAAAGAAAGGGGAGAAATCCTGAAAGAAATCATGGCGACTTTAGTTTGCCCCTACAAAAGAAGGGGAAAAGTCTCAAAAAAGTCATTAACTCAAAAGCAGAAGCCCAATGACAAAAGGTCTAGCGAATGAAATCCCCATCATCAAATGTGCCAACCAGCGTCAAATTCTCACAAGTCGAGACCTCTACACCGAAGTTCAAATCTGGGCAGCGAAAGAACAAGCTACACCCTCCAGGGATGTTAGCGGCATTCAGGTCATCAGTTCAGCTGGGTTGCAAATTAAACACTCAAGGAAATGGGGCACAAGTATCCAACAGCAAAAGGAGACTCCAAATCACCTCAAAAAGGGTGAGCGGAGGTATCGGAAGATCAGGTATTCAAAACCATCAGCATCAATTCAACGCAACATCAAGACAATTCAGCGATTAAAGCTTTGTATACCACCGTTCGAGTGGGAACCAAAAAAGTTTGGCGATGTCAACGTATTCAACTACTAGCAGGGTAGGATCCGTTGTCAAAATACCATAAGGGTAGGCACCATTGTAAACTACCAGCGTATACATCGGGAAGGTCCGGTGATTTTATAATGTCATCCCCAGTAAAGATGTAAATGCATCTCAATTTCTCTTCATCAAACAAGCATCGGCGACACCGACAAAAAGCTAAACCGTTGGAGTCAACACCAGCATAGTCATCGACAATGATCGGTAAAGGTAAAGCGATCTACGAAAAAAGTTTAAACATTCATCATAACATTCATTACATTGCGATTTACGATTTGCGAAATGCGATGTGCGAGTTATGAAGTGTGATTGGCCAAACACAAAAAGCGAAGGACGAAGTGCGAAATACGATTTGTGAAATACGATTTGCGAACTGTGATTTTTGAAAACATTTTAACATTCATCATAACATTCATTACATTGCGATTTGCATCATTGAAAACACCTTGTCATATTTCAAGTGTCTACTAAATCTTTATCATGTCCATTCCATTGCATTGCATGAACATGATAAAGAGGGGCATCTGTAGACACTCAAAATTTTCTTTTCCTATTACTAACTATACACAAAAGCAAAAACATTTTTTTCACACTCCAGAGGTAACCTTGGAGGACCACAACATTAATTCCAACCCCGGGAGAGTCGGTCCCAACCTCGGAGATAACCCCGGGAGATCAAGTCTAAATGCCCGGAGTCAACCCCGGGAGGTCAAGCCAACCTCAGAGATAACCTTGAGGGCATTCAGAGTCAACATCATGACAACCTCAGAGATAACCCTGAGAAAAGACTTATACAACTGCGCGAACACCGGAGATAACCCTGGGAGGGGTAAAATGGTCATTTTGCCAACTCAACTTCACTTCAAATCAAATACACTCATTTCAACTCAAATTGCTTCAAAAGAAGTCCCACAAGAAGCATATCTTAACTTCGGAGCGCAAACTACGCAAAACAGCTCACCGGATTGCCTAACGAAAACCCAGAAATGCTATTTTGGTCATGGACCCATCTTCCTGGAATCAAAAAGTGCAAATATTATTTCATTGTGTAGCTCTCGGAAAGAGCTTTCCAGAATGGTATGGCACAGTTCCATCGGACTCCCGGATTGAAAGTTATGAAGGTCCGAGCGAACAACGCGTTGTTCGAGTGTATGTACTTCGACACGGCGGGACCCATAGTGCCCTGGGCATCCCGGGCAGCTGCAGGTAGACCTGCAGCACCCCCTCTATATATAGAGGGCTTGGGGTGGCCTTATTTGCTAGAGAAATAGCGAGAAAACCCTGTCCAATTTGCTTTGTGCACACTATAAACTAAGTGTTTTCTTATTTCAAACACTTTTGAGCTTATATTATGTCGTATTTTTACCAGCGGGAGCCGAATGTTCATCCATTTAAAGTTATTGAAGTCTTCTTTGGCGGTCCACTGTAACCCTTCTTACACACTTTAAAGCCTTTCTCTTTATCTTTGCACACACTATTCTTCACGTTGAGAGTCGTGTTGCGTGTGTATGCCAGGACTTCGGTCCGTGGTTTCATTTCAGTTTGTATATATATATATATACTTATATATATTTTTATATATGGACCTTTTTCACTTGTTTTTTCAAACAAATCTAACGTAACATGAGAACACCAAAGAACAAGTAACGAAAAGGGACAAATAAAAATCCTGACGTCAACAAATAATATAAAATATCAACGTAGCAATTATTGAATCAATAAAATAAAATATTGAACAGTAATTACTGTAACAATTATTGAGTAGTGCCTTCTTACGTAAGAATCAATAATTCAAAAATACTGTGCAATATCGTGAGTGCAACCACACGTATTGCTGTATTTTAATCACCAGGTATTCCAACAGTGTTAACGGTAACAATTACGCCGTTATTTATAAAAATTCAAACTTGTCATTTTTTTCATCCGACCGTTTTTCGTTATAGGGCCCACAAATGGCTGCGCCATCGTACGAATATTTATCGACAACAAGAATATTCCACGACTAAACGAATATTTTTCGACAACAATGAATATTTTATAATCATTTGTTTATTTTGCAAAATTTACACATTTCACCCATAACCAAGGCATTATATCAAATTAACACCTTATTATTCAAAATAATAATTAGAGAAAATTCAATTTTATTTATAAAAAGTTAGGGTCTTACACCCGGACCCTAATGAATTTTGATTTTGCAGACCAATTAAACAGTGTCACATCACTAGGTCTATGTGCAAACTATTTCCCGGTTGAATTTGTGCAACCATTTAAAAATATCAAGTGACGACTCTTACAGTCAAATCGTCAACATATACATGTCGGACCTTTTCAAACTTATTTTTTTAAACAAATCTCACCTAACATGAGAACACCAAAAGACAAGAACAGAAGAGGGCAAATAAAAATCCCGACGTCGACAGATGTACCGCTCATTTTAAAATTTAATATCATTTTTTCAACTACTGCATTAATTGAATTGAAGAAATTGATGAGACATAAAATATTAAAATATCAAATAATGCTATTTAAATTGTCACGTAGGTCAACAAACTTAATTTTTTTTTTCTACTACCGTCAGAGATGCTCATTGACATAAAAAATTACAAAGATAAATGAATATACTTTAACTTAATATTAAGAACTCTTATTCACTGCAACAAAAGTGTAACATAAATTAAACTATTAAAATTTAATAATATGAATTATGTCATTATAATTCAGATTATGACTTTAATTTGATTTTGAACATGTAGAAAAATTGATGGAAGAATAAAAGAAATATACAAAAAAATAAAGCAAAAATTGATTGCGAAGAAATAACAGAGATAAATATATTGTAAATAAAATATAACGACTCAAAAATGTAAAAATTAAAAGAAACGGCAAACAATCATTGAAATTCATTATAGTAACGATACTTTTGTTATGAATAATAATTCATTATAGTAATTCATTATAGTATTATATAAATAATTTTTTTTAAAAAAATATTTGTATTAAAATTTTGAAACAAATTTAGTTAATTAATAATTTAAAGATATACTCTATTAAGAGAATTGTTAAATTCATAATAGTTTTTGTTATTTTTATAATAAAAATATCGTTGTAGATATATATAACGATACTTTTATTATGAGAATAACATTTTATATTATGAATTTAATAATTTTCATCTATTAATTTTCAATCTTTTTAAAAGAAAATTATATATGTCCTATCTAGTCCGTGCACGATGGTGAAAAAAGCCCTTAAAAATTGTATATGCTTTTGCCGCACATGATTAAACCCTAGTTGCACTCAAACCCTAGCTAAAGAGCTCTCCCCTACCACCTGCCTTGTCTTTCCCCTCTCTCTTCTCCATTCAAACCCTAGAGAGAGCTCATTCTTCCATTGGTTTGTTCATCTTCTTTCTAGATCTGAACTCAAAAAGCCGCAACAATGTCGATGTCGAAGAGTTCCAAGATGCTCCAATACATCAATTACCGGATGCGGGTCACGATCCCAGACGGCCGGCAACTCGTCGGAAAGTTCATGGCCTTCGACCGCCACATGAACCTGGTCATCGGCGACTGCGAGGAATTCCGCAAGCTTCCCCCCGCCAAAGGCGCCGCCAAGTCCGATGAGCCACGCGAAGACCGCCGGACGCTCGGCCTTGTTCTCCTCCGGGGCGAAGAGGTGATTTCCATGACTGTTGAGGGCCCACCGCCTCCGGATGAGTCCCGTGCCAAGGCCGCGGCGGCGGCTTCTTTGGCTGGTCCGGGTCTCGGCAGGGCTACTGGCCGCGGTGTTCCTACTGCTCCGTTGATTCAAGCTCAGCCCGGTCTAGCCGGTCCTGTTCGCGGTATTGGGGGTCCTGCACCTGGGATGATGCAGCCGCAGATCTCACGTCCGCCTGTGCCAAATCTCTCTGCTCCGCCCATGCAATATTCACAGCAGGCTCCGCCTCCGGTTATTCGCCCGCCTGGTATGTTTGGTCCACCTCAAATGCGGGGCCCGCCTCCTCAGATGCCGCCGCAGTTTGCTCAGAGGCCCGGTGGGCCACCTGGTCCATTCCCTATGCCACCGCCTCAGTTTGGACAGAGGCCAATGGTTCCCCCACCGCAGATGATGAGAGGACCCCCACCTCGGCCTGGGATGGTGCCCCCACCACCAGGTGGAGTTCCAGTTTATGGACCACCTCGTATGCAGCCTCCACCCCCTAATCCTCAGCAGCAGAATCAGCAGCAGCAGTGATTTGGTATGTTTTTTGTAATTTAAAATAGTGATGTTTTGTCAATTATTAATAGGAGTCAGTCCCTGCTTTCCACAAAAAGAGCCCCATCTAGCTTTGATCCTAAAATTCAAATTCAAGTAAATTTGTTTCAATTTTTGAAATAACAACTATTTTAAAGTAGTTTACAATATTAATTAGGAAATTGTCCACACGAAAAGTGTCGCCAGCTACCACTTTCATACAGAAATATCATTTTGTGTTGTGGATATATCGGTTTCCTATTAATTATTGTATTATTCAAATCAATATACACATCAGTTTTGAATTTTAGGATTCCCCAAATCGTGTGGGGGGGGGGGAGTATTTTGGTAGTTGATGAATTATTTGGGAAAAATCATACAGTGTTTTAATTTTGAAGTTTTATCTTCAACAATGCTTTTGAAATGAGAATCATGCAAGCCCTACAAGTTGAACATTATTGTATTAAAATTAGTTCCCTGATCCTTGTTATTAATATATTCTAGTATATGCTGAAATTGTTTGAACACTAGTGGAATATGCAGTGATTTGGTATGCTGTTTTGAGTGTGACTTATAAGGTTATATAATACTAGTCCTTTACTATATGTTTCAGAATGAACATTATTCAAGGCCCGGAATGAGTGTTGTTAATGCTATATTGAAAAATCTGAACACTTTTTTTCTGTTATTATTATTAGTATTAATTTATTTTTTGTTGCTTTATTCTTCCAGCAATTAGATATTTGTCCAGTGGATTTCTGAAATTTATAATTTTTTAAACGTTTAAAGTATGCCGTTTCTGTTCATATTTATTCTTTTTAATTAAACACTGGTTTATTAATACGATTATCTGAGATGAATGTGGTTGCTTTAACATTTTGTGTATTTGACTGGTAATAGTATTCGACTGTTTGACCAGACCAATTAATGTAAATCAGGTTTTGCTTTTGATATTATATTAATTTGTTTTCCGTAACCAAACATGGGGAAGTATTTTTAGCCCATTTCCATCAAAAATAACTTTTGGAAATTGCTAACCCGAAATCTTTTTCCTTAAACAAAATGGAACTTCTGCAAAGAGATTTTTCCGGTATAAGATTGAAAAGAGAAGTTCACTTTTTAGGCTTACTATGGCTATAAGAGTGCTGAAATTGATGAAGTTAAATGCTGATAATGATACTTCTCTCTTTATTTAAGCTCTTTACAATATTGCTATAGAAACCATGAAAAGTACAATAATATAACGTATGCCCTAATTATTTAGGTGTTTAAGTTGTGCAGAATAAACAGCCCTTTTAATCTCTCGCCACTGCAACATTGAAATAAAGTAGTTTTTAAGCTTGCAGTGAAAGAAGCTGGCAGTAAAAGGAGCAGAGTTTATTGATTGTGGTTTGAACAGGGGGAGGAAAATATTAAAGTAGCACTTGTAACAGTCAAAGTCTAATAGAATAAACTCAGAATGAAAAGCAACAAGTTGCTTCCGTAAAAGAGGTAACTCTAAGGAGAAAAAAACCCAGAACAATAAAGCAATTAAACGAGGAAGCCAATATACCAAACTACTGAACAGAAATCTGCAGTTTCTCTTTATTTTGTGTTGGGGATTTTGTTTGGAAGGAAGATGGCTTTTTGGCGGAGTTGGAGGCTTGTAAAGAAATTTGATTAACCATAGGGCAGTTAAAAGAGTTCAAGAGGTGTTGAATGAAGCAAGATTCTATAACGTAGCCAGGTGCCCAAGGAACGTAGAGAGTGAAGGACTGCTTTGTGGTTCTGGTTGTTGTAGAGTCTAGAGCTGTGTCAATGAGGTGGGAAGACAAGGTTGTAGAATAAGTATAAAATTGCATTTTAATGAAAAAAATAGTTTTAATATAAAGTTGACCCTTCTCTTTTAGTATAGAGTATAGAAATATTGCTTTCAAAGCAAGACTCAGAGTGGGGAGCTATAACCATGTGAGGCTTAAGATTCTGTATAGAAAACCTTTTGTCACATTTGGCGTCAAAAGAAAGGATTAAAATGCACATGCTTGTTGTAAGAGGGAATGTATGCAACTCTTTGAGGTGGTAGCGAGTTCAGGTATGTATTGACGGTGTTTAAACTATGCTGAAATCTCTTATATTTTTTGATGTGATTTGGTTGAAAGTAATATACTAAATCCTTAAATATTCTAAGTTACAAAAAAGTTAGTGAACAAACTCATGAGCTGACAGTCGACATAAGCTTTTATGTGGCATGAACTATACCAAATACTATCTCAATTCCACTAAAAGAGTCTACTTTCCAAGTAAAACAGAAAAAAAGTTTTATTCTTATTGATAGAATTATAAATGAGATAATATCTTCAAGATTGTCATCATAATTTCATCATAATACTATTTCTACAATTATACTTCCCCCATTCCAAAAAAAGAGTCTCATTTGTAAAGTTTGCGGATATTAAGGATATATTTTTGTTCCATGTTTACCCCTAAAAGTATCGAGTTGTTAATTTAATAGTGTGGTATGAATTAGTGAAGGTATGTTGTCAAACACGAGAACATATTGTTGTTTTGTACTACTATCACTAAAAAGTGGAGGAACAAACAATTGGCAAATGGTACTTTTTTTTTTATTAATATAGGGACACATGCAAGAAATTAATACTTAATATTTACAAATCTTGTAAATGAGACTCTTTATGCGGAATGAAGTATATTTAGTGACCAATTTATATCATGATACATGCCGATTAAATGACTCTTGGTAGATTTCCTTGACTATTTCTGGTTAGATAGTTGACCTCTAATAGTGCATAAATACCTGTTAGATTGTTGACCGGTTGACCTCTTATACTTTAAGAAAATTTGTCAGACAGTTGATATACTTGCTTACAAATATTTGTTAGATAGATAATTGACGTTTATACTTGTTTTGTGCAGGCTATTTTTCAGGTGATGCTATGGAGCAATTCTACTGCCGTCCTATATTTTCTTTGGCTGCCTCAACATCTTAAACTGAATTTGCTAATGGTTTGTATTAGTGACTAGTTTTATTTTTTTTATTAGGCATCCATTTTGTGAAGTTCCTTTTAGCACAATATGACTCCGGACATATCTTTTGGCAGAAAAATTCTCCTCAACTGAATTTATATGCGGCCATACTTTTCTGATGTTAATGGTTGTGAGTATATATGGGGATTGCAGCAACATCCTCTCTCTTTCTCTCTCTATATATGTATGTCTCACTGTCTCTTTCTGAATCTCGTACAAAATAGCAGGCAATGTGCTTCAAAAAAGTGTTCATTATCGTCTGTTTTCTTGAGCTGGTGAAGAAAGTTTAGATATGAGATTATGAATTCCCAATATCATTTTTGTTGTTTGCCTGTGGGAGTTTTAGAAACAGCTAAAGGTTTTTGTCTGGTAATTTGATATGTTCTATTACGAAAAGTCTGTCTACTTTCTTCCTCTGCATCTCAGTGATCCATGCTGTAGTAGCACGTCAGGCCCATAACGGGTTTGATAGTTAGGTTTGGTTTGGAGCTTTTGGGGATTTTAGAGTGTAAACGTACATGAAATATTGTTCGTCTAAATTCAACCTTTTTAAACTCAAATGTGGTTCTTAACCCCCCAAATTCATCACACCGATATTTGTGCATAATGTGTTTGAGGTTTAAAAGTTCCCCAAAACCCGCCTAACACACAAGGTTACTGTGTTCTTCAATGTTTCATAAACAAAAACAAAAACTAGAAAAAGTTATGTCTTTGGTTGAGCTCTTCATGTTTACGTGGATGGGATCAACTTGCCAGATCCAACCATTACTATACCTACCTTGGGTTAAATGCTTTTTCAGTTATCGTACTATATGTCAAATTACAGAAGGATAACGGAACTTTTTTTTTTCTTACAGTCAACTCACTGACTCGATTTTACTAACAAAAAGTTAAAAAAACTGTTAAGTCAAGGTTGACGTGGCAGCTGAGTTGTCCAAAAAAAATTCTATTTGGCAGATAGTATGCGATGTGGCAATGATGATGTGGATTTGGAGGAAATTTTTTATGAAAAAATAGAATTTTTTTTTAAAATATAATATAGATTAAAAAAATTAGCCAAAAAAACAAGAAATTAAATAAAAAATATATTTAATAAAAATGTAGTTTTTTGCTTTTTTTTATCAATTATTTCTTCAAAAATTTTTTAATAAAAAAAAAACAATTTCTTTTAACAATTTTTTGCGTTTTTTTAATAAAAAAAAATGCATTTTCAGTTTATTAAAAAAAAGCACAGTTTTTTTTATAAAAATAAAATAAAAAACGCAAATTTTTTATAATAAAAAAAATGCAGTTTCTTTTAACAATTTTTTTGCGTTTTTTATTTTATTTTTATAAAATAACTGTGCTTTTTTATTTTTATTAAAAAAATATTTTTATTAAAAAATGTGTTTTATTTATTATTTTAATAAAAAATAATAATTATTATTTTTATTAAAAAAAAACAACGCTCTCTCTCTCTCATTTTCCGTCACAACAAAGCAGTTTGTTATTTTTTTAATAAAAATAATTATTTCTTAAATTTGATTAAATTAGATTATAAAGTTTAAATAAAGTATAATTTTATTTTCTCAATTATTTCTTAAATTTGATTAAATTAAATTATAGAAAATTGAGAAAATAAAGTTATACTTTATTTAAATAAAGTATAAATTTAAAATAATTGAGAAAATAAAATTATACTTTATTTTCTCAATTTTTTATAATTTAATTTAATCAAATTTAAGAAATAATTGAGAAAATAAAATTATCTCACTAATTAATAATTTTTTAATAAAAAAACACAATTTTTTTAATAAAAAAGTGCAGTTTGTTTTAATAAATCTTTTTTTTTAAACGGAGTTTTTTTTTTTAATTTTAAAATACTCAGTTTTTTATTTTTAAAAAACTCAACCGAACCAACAAATATTAGTTATAGCCTTATAGGAAGCGTGATAATCATTCTCATGGCATGTACTTTTAGTGCAATACAAATAATTAGTTTTTATTTAATTAAAAAAGTGTAGTTTTTTTAATAATTTTTTTATTAAAAAGAAATTAAAACTCAGTTTTTTTTAACAAAAATAAAAAAAAAGTATTTTTTTAAATAAAAATTTAAAAAAAACGCAGATTTTTTTAATAAAATAAATATTTTTTATTATTAAAAAAATTAAATATATTTTTTTATTTATTTTCTTGTTTTTTTGGCTAATTTTTAAAATTTATATTATACTTTAAAATATTTTTTTTCATTTTTTTCATAAAAAATTTCCTCCAAATCCACATCATCATTGCCACGTCGCATACTAACTGCCAAATAGGATTTTTTTGGACAACTCAGCTGCCACGTGTACTGTTCCGTTAAGTCAACCTTGACTTAACGATTTTTTAACTTTGTGTTAGTAAAATCGAGTACAGTGAGTTGACTGTAAGAAAAAAAAAATTCAGTTATCTATCTGTAAGTTGACATATAGTACGGTGACTGAAAAAACATTTAACCCTACCTACCTTTAATCCTTCAATTCTTGTTACTTGTTAGGTCTATTCAAAAAATTCGTTTTTTTTGGTTTTTTATCGAACCGGTTGATACCGAAATTGGCAGTATTGATTTTTTTGGTTTTTACACTTTTTGGTACCAGTAGCGATAAGAAACTTTTTGAATTCGGTGAAAATCGAAATATTGAAAAAATCAAAATTTAATAATATAATAATTAATAGTTAATGTTTTGTAGTTTTATATACTCCCTCCGTCCCATGATAAAAGTCCTTATTATTTTTTTGGGTAGTTCCATGTTAAATGTCAATTTTTCTTTAATAACCAAATTTTTACACATATTTTCCTATTATACCCGTAACATTAAATATCTCATATTTTTTATTCTAATTTTCTCTCCATATTTAATGACATTATTATGGGCAATTTTGTCATTTCATTCATCTTTTTAATATGCGTGAAAAGTCCACCAGAACTTTTATCCTGGGACGGAGGGAGTATTAAATAATTTTTTTATATATTAATAATTATTATATAATAGTAGTTTTATTAAATTTTTTATATATATTAATAATGTTTTGTAGTTTTATTTTATATATTAATTATTATTAATAGTTAATGATTTCTTAGTTTTAAAAAAATTGTTAATATATAAAAACAAATTATTTAATTATTATTAATAATTATATATATTACCATGCGGTATAATCGAAAATTGAACCGAAAAAATCGGTATCAATTTTGTACCGATTCCGATTCTTGTTTTTCCTGTAACTTCAGATCGATACCGGTTCAATATTTTTAATACCGGTTCGATTTTTTACTAATGAGCACCCCTACTGACTAGTCCTATTATTGACAAATTTATTTTAAATTGTTATTATACTTCCTAAGAAAAGAAGATAAAATGATAAAATTATTCATATTTAAATTCTTATTTAATTGTATAGTTTTTAAGACATGACTATTGATGGATCATAAATATTTCATAGAGAATATAGACATGAAAATTAATACTAAGGGTATTATAGATACATTATTATTTTAAAACTTCCAAGTATTGATGTTCATATATATATAAATAGTAGCATTGTAAAGAGAATGGAGGATATACAAAAATACAATGTGAATGCTATCTCTTTTCTCTAATTATATTTGTTCAATATTAATAATATTTTATAATACGTTATCAGTACGAATTGATCATCCCTTTTGTCTTGAAGGAGATAATCATATTTAGTTTGTTGTTAAGAAGCAAAAGTTACAATGACTATTCTTGCCAAACTTGAGTTCGTGACACTTGATATTACAGGTAAGAATTATTTGTCATGGATCCTTGATGCCAAAATTCATTTTGATGCCATGGGTATTGGAGACACCATTAAAGATGGTAATAAAACATCTAGCAAAAACAAGGCAAAGGCAAAGATATTCTTACGCCATCATCTCCAAGAGGAGTTGAAGTTAGAGCATCTTATAATAAAAGATCCTCTTATTCTTTGGAAAAATTTGAAAGAAAGATATGACCATCAAAAGACAGTTATTCTCCCAAAAGCTTGTTATGATTGGATATATATACGATTGCAGGATTTTAAATCAGTAGGTGAATATAATTCTGCAATGTTTAAAATCAGTTCTAAATTAAAATTATGTGGAGATAATATTACTGATGGATATATGTTAGATAAAACATTCTCTACTTTTCATGTCTCGAATGTCCTCCTGCAACAACAATATAGAGAGGTTTTCAGAAATACTCTGAACTGATTTCATGTCTCCTTGTGGCTAAACAAATAATGAACTTTTAATGAAAAATCATAAATCACGGCTGACTGCTTCAGCTCTATTCCCTGAAGTGAATGTTACAAGATATAATAATAATTATGGTCGTGGTCGTACTAGAGGTCGTGGTCATGGACGAGGACGATTTAATTACTGCAACGATGATGGTCGTAATTTGTCAAATTCTAACAAACCTTCAAAGAATGAGGAGAAAGAAGAAAAAAGGAAGAATATAAATAACAGAGATACCAAGAAAGAAGAAAATATCTGTTATCGGTGTGGAATGAAAGGACATTGGTCTCGTACATGTCGTACGGCCAAACATTTTATTGATTTATATCAGACCTTATTGAAAGGAAATGAGAAGAACATAGAAATAAAATTTTCTCACCTACATTAAGATAATGATGATATTTATTTTGATCCTTTGGATATGACGCACCTTGATGTTGCATATATTTTTGAGCAAAATAATGAACAAGTTGATATTTCTTGTAATGAAAATAATTAGTTTAGAATTATGTTAATCCTTTAAGTGTGTTTATTTTATGCTAATGTATTTTGTTTTCTCCTTTTCATGTTGGCTTATCTTATGTAAATGATTGTGTTATTAAATATATATAATATTATGTCTTATTATGAACTTATTGTATATTTATTTTTTTCATGAAAAAAATATAGATTTGCGCCTAATATCAGCGGTAGAGATATATGCTTAGCAGATAGTGCAACGACACATACCATTCTCAGACATAAGCAATATTTTTCAAATCTAAGAATGATAAAAGCTAAAGTGAATACAATATCAGGTTCAACAAACATGATTGAAGCCTCTGGAAGAGCCAATATAATGCTTCCTAGTGGAACAAAATTTATTATTGATAATGCTTTGTTTTTCACTAAATCAAGGAGGAATCTGCTAAGTTTTAAAGATATACGACTTAACGGGTATCATATTGAGACAACCAATTACAATGGTATGAAATATCTTTACATCGTATCAAATGTCTCTATTGGAAAACAAATATTGGAAATATTACCCGTTTTATCTTCAGGTTTGTACTACACAAGTATTAGTACAATTGAAGTCGATACAATAACGAATCAGAAGTTCAATGAACCAAATAATTTTATTATTTGGTATGACTGATTGGGCCATCCTGGATCAATTATGATGCGAAGAATTATCCATTAAAGAACTATAAGATTCTTTAATTTAAGGATTTCTCGCGTGCTGCTTGTTCTCAAGGCAAATTGGTCATTCGACCATCACCAGCTAAAGTTGGGATTGAATCCCCAAGGTTTCTAGAATGTATTCAAGGAGATATTTGTGGGTCTATTCACCCACCAAGTGGACCATTTAGATATTTTATGGTTTTAATAGATGTATCTACAAGATGGTCACATGTTTATTTATTATCAACTCGCAACCTGGCGTTTGCGAGATTACTTGTTCAAATTAATAGATTATGAGCACAATTTTCAGATCATATAATCAAGACTATTAGTCTTGACAATACTGTTGAATTCACATCCCAAACATTTAATGATTATTGCATGTCACTTGGGATAAAAATGAACATCTTGTTGCCCATGTTCATACTTAGAATGGTCTTGCCGAATTATTTGTTAAACGCCTCCAGTTAATTTCAAGACCATTGCTAATGAGAATAAAACTTCATGTCTCTGTTTGGGGGCACACTATTTTACATGCAGCATCACTTATTCGCATTAGGCCAACATCATATCACAAATTCTCCCCATTATAATTAGTTTTTGGTCATGGGCCCAATATTTCCCATCTAAGAATATTTGGTTGTGCGGTATATGTTCCAATTTATCCACCACAACGTATAAAGATGTGTTCTCAAAGGAGACTGAGAATATATATTAGGTTTGAGTCCCCATCGATAATTAAATATCTTGAACCCTTAACAGGTGATTCATTTACAACACGATTTGCCGACTGTCATTTTGATGAGACTATGTTCCCAAAATTAGGGGGAGAAACTACATAGTTGGATAAAGATATTACATGGAATGCATTGTCATTACTGAATTTTGATCATCGTACAAAACAATGTGAACAAGAAGTTCAAACGATACTTCGTTTGCAAGATATAGCAAATCAGCTACCGAATGCATTCATTGACTCAGAAGGAGTAACCAAATCTCATATACCAGTTGTAAATGCCCTAGCTCGGATTGAAGTCCCAATAGGACAATCTGCAAAATTTGTAGCAAATGAGGCTAAGGCACGCCAGAAGCGTGGTAGACCAATCGGTTCAAAAGACAAAAATTCTCAAAAAAGAAATAAATAAACAAGTTGGCATTATTGAGGAGGAAAATATTCATGAGGATATAGACACAACTAATCATAAAACCCTAGAAGAGGTCCAGGTACCTGAAAACAATAAAAATGAGGAGATCTCGATAAGTTATGTATCTACAAAGAAAAGATGGAACCGAAGTGAAATAGTTGTTGACAACATTTTTTCATATAATATATCTCTTGATATCATTAATGAAAACGAGGATTTTGAGTCTAATTCTGTCGAAGAATGTAGACACAAAAGTGATTGGCCAAAATGGAAAGAAGCAATCTAGACATAATTAAATTCACTTGCAAAACGTGAAGTTTTTGGACATGTAGTGCAAACACCTAAAGAAATAAAGCCAGTTGGATACAAATGGCTATTTGTGCGAAAAAGAAATGAGAAAAATGAAATTGTAAGATATAAGGCACGGCTTGTGGCACAAGGGTTTTCATAAAAACCTGGCATTGATTACAATGAAATATATTCTCCTTTGGAAGATGCAATTACATTGCGGTATCTTATTAATCTGACAACTCATGAAAAACTCAATATGTGTCTAATAGATGTTGTTACAGCCTATTTATATGGGTCAATTGATAATGATGTTTATATTAAAATTCCAGAAGGATTTAAAATGCCTGAAGCATATAATTCAAATCCCTGGGAAGTTTACTCAATCAAGTTGCAAAGGTCCCTATATGAGTTAAAGCAATCAGGACGAATGTGGTATAATCGTCTTAGTGAATATTTATTGAAGGAAGGGTATAATAATAACCCTATATGCCCATGTATTTTTATATAGAAGTCAGAATTTGGTTTTGCTATTATTGCTGTGTATGTTGACGATTTAAATATTATTGGAACTCATGGAGAGATACCAAAGACAATAAATTATTTAAAGAAAGAATTTGAGATGAAAGATTTGGGAAAAATAAAATTTTGTCTCGGCCTGCAAATCGAACATTTAGCAGATAAAATTCTCATTCATCAATCAACTTACACATAGAAGGTCCTTAAAAGATTTTATATGGATAAATCACATCCATTGAGTACCCCAATGGTTGTTCGATCACTTGATGTGAAAAAGGACCCTTTTAGACCTTGTGAGGATAATGAAGAATTACTTGGTCCTGAAGTACCATACCTTAGTGCAATTGGTGCACTAATATATCTTGTTAATAATACACGGGAATACATCGACGACCATCTGTGGGGCGGTTAAACCACACTTCATTGACTTAGACCATAGGGATGGAACTACTTGGTGTCCCCCCATAAATGGGAAAAATCGGCGACCATCTAAGCTGCGGTTGAATCCTCAAAGACAAACACCAATCCGTAGAGATGGAACCACCTGGTCTCCCCGATACAAAGGATACCGACGACCATCTGTGGTGCGGTCAACCTCAGAGAGGAAAGCCAAAATCCTTTCCACAACCACATTCAAGAAATTAGTCCCAAGAAACCAAAGATATGGGGAACATAAAGATCGACAATCCATTCTGAAATATTCTGAGACATCTCAATGTCCACCCATCAAGGAGGAGTTTAGAATGCATCAAGATCACAAGTCCTAGAGAACAGAAAACTATCAAGCATGTAACAAGGCATATCTAAAAAGGAAAGTGGATCAAAACATATTTCCTTGCCATATAATACTGTTTGATATATACAATGTGTCCTGTACATGACAAAAATGGCTAACCTAGTCTGTACAGGAAAATCAAAGCTAATCTACAAACCAGTGGATAAGCGAGTCATCAAGTCCAACATGACATTCCTCTTAGTAGATGGAGGTAAATCTATGAGCTTCTACCCCAGGGTGTCCACACGAGCCAGGAGATCTACGACCATCTGCATGGTGATACCGTGCTCATCAATAAATGCACTCATCTCTGCAAAAATGTCAACAGTATGAGATCTCAATGCAGTACTATCTGCAGTGGCAACATCTCGGGTAGCTAGAGCCTCATCACGCTCAACAACAGCTTCATCCCTAGATGATCGAGCCTCATCCCACTCAACAACGGTATCCCTGTGAGCTAGATCATCATCTCTCTCAACCAAAGCGACATCTCTATCAGAAATATCTGTCAACATCAAAGCCCTAACCTGATCCCTCTCAAACGTCATCAGATGTAAACTATGCTCTAAATACTCTGTAGAATGTGGAGCCACAACAGTAGGAATACTGTAGGAATCATCCAGAGCTATTGACGAACCAGTAAACAGTTCATCCTCGATGGGAGAATTAGGGTACTCCATAGGCTTCCCACTATCAGAATCAATACCCGGCTTTGAGGATATAACCCTATCCGATGTAATCTCTGCCTCCAACCATGCAGAATACTCTAGAGAGCGACCTGGATGGCTAGTCAAAAAGTCAGCCCTTTCTTGATGAGTCCAACAATCATAAATCCTGGACAAATCCTCTGCTGATAGAAGTCAAGATGAAAATCCCTGACCCACTGCCCCGTCAAAGGGATGAATATCCTGAAATTGGTCAAATTGTGCCATAACAGCAAGTTGATGATATGTGGTCACCCCTCTCAAACCGGCCAAGGGAAGATAGTCCATGCCAACTGCATGAGAGATAAAGTTATAGGGAGAGATGAGTCCTGAACATGACAAAATATCAAACGGGTCCTCGATCCCTAACAAGAAAGCCAACCATGATATTGCATCTGTACACTCAGCCGGCTGAAAGGAATATGACATGGCTATCTCGTGGGAAAAATAATACCCATGACGTCTGAAAGTGCCAATCAGTCTCAAGTGTGTCATAAATCACACGTACAACTAGACCGCACTGCCTATACAAACCCCCACTGAATGGGAATGGCAAAACATGGCCGACCTCAAGGTCTCTGCCAAAATCATCGGTACAATGGTATGTCCCTCCCGGAGAGCACAAACTACCACTATGACACCGATATCCAGATGGTCCATATACAACGACATGTACAAATAGGCCACTATGCACTTCAATAGTATGTCTACACGGGCGACATGCCAATCACCCTCAGAAATGACAAAGTCCACGGAGTATTGCAGATAGCTGTCCAACGACCCAAATTTGTTAATCAAAAAACTCATGGAAACCACATGCCCCAAGGAAATCTCGTCCAGGACAACTCTGCGCCTCAAGCCTGTCAAGGTCATAAACTGCCGGCTCATGTCACCGACAGCCATCCGAGTGTAAGGCCTATCCAATGGCAAGTCTGTAAGACGCTCATACTCCTCCAATTTAGGAGTCAACTCCTGGGTATCAAACCTTAATAAATGTCTATTTGGTACCCAATGCTCAAACATGCCCTCTATAAATTCTGGTGGAACCTGAAATGTCAAGAGGGTCATAGAGTGTTGCAACAACTGATCAACTGTCACCCAATCTAGGGAAGACAAACTGTCATACCACAATCTCAAAGAAGATGCCACCAACACAGGTGAGGTATGCTCAATTCAACTAACAGTAGATAAAGACATCTGTAGAGCTGTGTCATAAGACCATCCAGGGGTCAATGCTAAACTCATCTCTGGAAATGCATATCCATGACATAATACATGCATAATAAATGACAGATGGAAATATGATGTAGGAAATAGAAACAATATACATATATTCCTAAGTACATCATCATCTCTATGTACAACTGAAAAATACAGGGAAATGGGGCACAGTGATGAGTAAGATTTATACCTGCGAATCATAGCCTTTGTGGCTTAAGTTGTTGTATGTTTTCAGTTATTTAGTTAGCTTTTATTTATATTTTGTTGTTATTATGTCTAAATTCTATGATGCAAGGCTTTATAGATCTTTTCTGGCTTCCAGGAGCAGAATGAGCATTTTTACTGTATTGGCGCCGCAGCGCTAAGGATTACATGAAGATCCCGCGCCGCAGTGCCGCTCTACCCCAAACTCCCTGTTAATTGGTGCTTCTCAGCGCCATACTCGGTACCCCATCTCCATATTCGGTGTCTTATCGCCATGCCCCTGATGTCATCCTCGCGACGTAGCGCCGAGGCTTGTTTATGGAGTCGCGCCGTAGCGCGTCCATCGGTCTTTTTAACCCTACGTGGCGCCAAAATGCCACTTGCTACTTTAATGCTCGCGCCGCAACGCGAGCTCCGGTGTCCAGACAGTAAAGGGCTTTAAATGACCTAAAGAGAGGGGGGATTAGACACACTTAATACTGAGTTGCATGCGATAGAAAATCTCAGACAGACAGTATAGACTAGCTTGAATAGTTATTACAGTCTTAAATTCTTAGAAGAGAAAGAAGCTGTGCTTAAAAGGAGTAACATTTATTGCATCCGACAAAAGCTCAGTAGCTATGCAGTGAAGAGAAGATTTGGAGGAAGAACACTTCAAAATAGGGGTTTTCTTATTCCAAATATCCCATTTATTTGTGTATTACAGAAAATATGGAATGCATTGAAAATGTGTTTAGTACCATGGATATGAACTAATTCCATTTTTAGGATTGCAATGTAACCTTTTGTTTAGCTTAATTAACTTTCTCTCCTATTTTATATAATGAATCATTTTGGAATGGGTTGTTATATTTCTTACTTAATGAGTAATTGCTTGATAGAGAAATTGATATTGATAATAATAGAAATTGACAAATGGATGTTATTATCTATCTTTAAATACAACAACACCTGTTATGACTATGCCAATGGAATGTGTGCATAAACTGTTAGAGTTTATGCCCTAGAGGCCAATTATTTGATATAATTGCTTAACGTTTTGATATTATATTTGATTGAATAAATATATGATTTTATTATGGTTTTATTTACTGTGTAATATAATTGTTAACATAATAAAATTCCTTAGAATAGTGATACAAATTATATAGTTTCAAGTATTTGACTTGAACATGAGATTATATATTACCATTAGTATCAGTGTTCTTAAATGTCCCTAGTCGAGTATCATTGTTGATGGGACAACAATGATGCATTGAGACTAGTATGTGGATTGACTGATGACCAAATCTCATTGGTCATAAATATATGAGATATTAAGTCAATGCATAGGTACATGTTAGAGAACGATGTACTGGACAGACCCACCATGAGAATTCTATATGGAGCATTATGCGAAGTGTCATTAGCAATTCTCATAGTGACAATGATGTAATGGTCCTCCGACCTGAAATCGCTATATTACTACACGAGAATTTATGTACTTTGATATCATCAAATGTCACCTTTAATAGGGTGGACTATAAAGGTGATTATTGGGTTCATCATTAATCATGTGAGAAATATGAGTGATCTAGATGGAATTTAACCATCCTATATATTATGGGTGATATCCATAGGCCTCTTGATTGAGTAGGACTATGAAATGCATGACCATGCTCAAATAGTGATTTGTTTCATATAGTCTACTCATTGATCAAGAAAACTCAGATTAAATTATGAAGAGTATGACACATTCCATGACTCGAGTTTAATCTAGGATATTAAGGTTAAAAGGATTAAATTGCATTGAAACATTGGTCACAAAAGGTTGCATCGAATCATCGATCTTATTATTACTTGGGTATGTATATTAATTAAGTAAGACTTAATTAAGATATATATATATATATATATATATAGATTCGGATTTTATAAAATTAGATTTTGATTTTGATTAATTCCTTTTAACTACTATATATATGATATATATCAGCTACTTAGGGTAAGATATCAGAATTAAAAAACCCTAGCCGCTCTTAGAGAGAGACTAGAGAGAAAACAGTTTCAAAATCCATTCCTTTTGGTGGCTAGTACCGCAAATCCTTCTTATTGCAGAATCGTTCGACGGTTCGTGCGGCGTTCGTGTGGATACCGTAGAGGCGCAATCGGCTTGTATTGCGTTGGAGATTCGAGGTGCAATCGGTTTCAGATTCTCGTTTTTGTTTATATCTGGTATAATCTCTAAACCTCTGAATTAATTGATTTTCGCATGGATCCTGTTTTAGGGTTTCGGAAATTGCTTTAAAATTTTAATTTCCGCTGTGCGTTTCTGTGCCGAAGCCCTACATAAACTGCTAATAGGATAAACATATCTCTATTTGTTTTGTGCGGCCTTGAGACTTAGCTTAATGATCTTGGCCTAACTATTTTCACCAATAGACATATTGTGATTTATCTGGCTAGGGATGTGCATTTGACCTTCGATAGAAGCTTATGCGTATTTACTGTTCTCGGTTGACCATTCCTTGATTCGTTTGTAATTTGGAGAGTTAGGAGATTAGGCGATGCATTAGAGGAATTATAATCCTATCTTGACTTCCTAGCACAATTACTTCTCTTATTCTTACAGTTTTAATCATATAGCTTAACCAACCATCTTATTTTACTTGTTTAGATAAGGTAGTAAAGACTTTATCTTAGTATTTGTTTATCTCTTAAGAATTTGTCCTTGTGGGTTCGACACTCAACTTATCATATATTACTTATGGACCGCGTATGCTTGCGCGCGATTTAGCAATAGCGAAATCGACCAACAAATTTTTGGCGCTGTTGCCGGGGACTTAGTATTATTTGTTTATCAATATTAACACTAAGTCATTACAATCTTAATTTAAACTGATTTATCTGTTTAACTCTCTTTTCAGGTAGTCTTCATTGTTTATGCCACTTCGAAGGGGACGAAATATAATACCTCTCGATCTTGAGGTTGATAGAACATACAAACGACTGCGAAAAGAAAATTCTCGGGACAGACCTACTCCTATTAGAATGGCTGAGGAACTTCAGAAATATCTAAGGGAGTATGCTATGCCTCAAATCAACGATCTCTAGGCAAGCATTCTCAGGCCCGCAATCCAAGTAAATAACTTTGAGATAAATTCGGACACCATTATTCTATCAAGTGTTGATAAGGATTTACCAAACTAATATTGTTGTGGTTTTCAAAAGTAGATTGAATATGCTAAATTATTTTGTCGTCAAACGACATGCACGTGAGGTTGCTACAACTGAAACGTATACACGTTTAATGAATGTAGTGTTGATCAGCATAGAGTACTATAGGATGATCACCTAGACGTGCTCGTAAGCTATTCCGGACTTAAGAACTTAGTGTCGGGACGTCATTTTCAAAGTACTTATGAAATGCTTACGGTCTTGAACCAAAATTGATGTTTTACTGAATATTGTTGGTGTAAAACGTTTTGAATGAAAAGAAGTGTTATTTTGAATTATCGATAGTACTTCGTAACTACTGTTCAATTATTGAAGATATACGATTCCTATGTTTCAAGCATGCTATTGTTATTAGAATTGTTGTACTTGCTGAGCTAGTTAGGATCATTCTTGCTTGAACCATATGAATGTAGCTAAGACCGAACAGATCGATGGATCCGCCAAGGATAAAGGGAAGGCGAAGGCGAACCCGTAGATTACATATGTAATAGTATAGGTTTTGTAAGAATAATATTTGATATTATGACAAAGACAAATGTATTGGTTGTAAAGAACATGGGGAATGTAAATATTCTTATTATATATATAAGACATATCCGTTCTTTTGAGGTATTTCAATTGAATGTTTATGTGAACTGTAGCACCGTGTAGCACCATCTGTCGGGTTGGAAGATACCCGAATTTGGGGGCGTCACAATGATTCTCAGTTGAAGATCACTTATAGTATCATGTGCAGTATCCTTGCACATAATGCATTTTCTAGTAATCTCAGCTAGAAATTCAAATTCTTTAGGAAACTCCTTCTTCTTCATATCCTTCATATTTATGTTCCTCTTGTAACACATTAACCTCTTGCCTTCTTCAATGTCAACTTCGTCTAGGTTTATTAGACCTTGATTGGGAAACCCTAGACATTAATTGATGTCTGATGCCCTTATCTTCAGACTTGCTCCTTTGACCTTCGTGGATAGGAGCCTAGAATCTATTGATGCATTGGAGTAGAACTGCTTCACTAACTCTGTATAGACTGGAGTGTCGGCCTCCAAGCACTCAGAAAACCCATCTTTATTTACAAGCTCAAGTATGTCCTTGAACTTCTTTTCCGATCTTTCAAACTTCTTGAAGCAGAGTTGGATTCCGGTTATAACTCTCCATTCTTCCATTACGAGGGTTCAAAATATATGGGTGTTTGGTTTCAGACTTCTTATGAGAGATAGTTGAATGCGATTTGGGCGAATCTAGAGATTTGATGGATTTAGGCTTTGAAGAGGATTTTAGGGTTTAAAATAGAGATGGAGAGAGGTTCGGTAGTTTCTGATAACTGGTTTTGAATTTATCTTTATGACATTTCCTTCTGACTCTGCATAAGCTGTGATGTGTCAACCATTCATTGGTTACACGATGCCTAAAAAGAAACTGTAACTCCCCATAAACTTTTTAAATTGATGTCCCTTTCAAGAAAATAGGCGCTACTGACGTAGATTGACCGTTAACCTTTTTGGTTCATAGAGTAGCTCGGTGAGGTGGCTATGGACTCTACGTTTTCCTTTATTAACTCAACGATCTTTTTCTGAGAGATGCTGCAGTGGATGGTTTGACACTAATCCTCATCTTGAAACTGCATACCTTAACTAGTTATGTACTTTGTGAAGGTTTGGGCACTCGACTTCAGAGGTGAGTTTGCAGGACATCTTTCCAACCAGTATTCGAACTTATCTCCTCATGAGCTAGTGTATTCTCTAGGAAGACTGCGATCTTCGAGTCTACTTCTACGATTGTTGAGGTTGCACTACGATCGTCGAGTTCACTTCAAACTCTATTCTACGATCGTTGACTGTCGTGGTCTTTGAGATGAATTTATCTAAGCAATCCTTTTGGTTTAAGGTAGCTCAGGAAGGGACAACCTCTTAGAGTGAACTAATGGTCAGGTTTTTCCCTGAGGCGATTTCCAGATGAAAAACTTTAGAAGTGGTTAGTACTGATATCTCATTTGACTTTTTCTGCTGGGGAGTTCATCAACCAACTCTAGACATTTGCATTGGCTGTAATCGTGGTGTCCTCCTGCTTTTATACTACGATCATGTGTTTGATTGTAGGCGCTTCATGATTTTGAGTTGGGTGGCTGACAAGGTTATCAGTAGTACATTTTGAGACATTCATACTGACTATGGGTCTTTATTTGGTTCATCTGCCACAAAGTTTTGGGACTCTATAACTGGTATATTTCTTCGTAGTGTATTTCTGATACTTTCAGTGTTGTTGTTATTTAGCAAATCACTGCTCCCCCATAGTTGATACTGTTTTCTCAGTGAGGTGTGATTTCTTTTTTTTTTCATGTGCATTAGAAGGCAGCCTTGCATATCTCCTTCTGACTGGAATCATCACTATCAATTAAATCTCCTTATATCATAGAGATCAGTAGCCATTTGAGCTTCATTCATGTTAACTCATCAAGTCTTCAATGAAAGGCTTTGACAGATTCGAATTTTGTCAGAAACATTTCTGACATGTCATAAGTCTTCTGCTGGTTGAATCTTCTTAACTGAAGTCTTCTGCTTCATTCCTTAGTGTGGTCAGATAGACCAAGCACATGCAGGTTAGACATATTTCTATTTGTGGCACCCGCAGTTAAGTGGGTCCTGCCAGGTTAGCTTTCAAAATCCCTGTTCCTCATATATTTGAATAATCATCATATTGATCACCAGCAATCATATTCATGCATGTATCCAATTTAGATATGACATCTTAAGATGCATGATGATGAGTGTGTGTAAGATTAATCATTTTAATAAACTACTCTTTTTCTTTGATGGTTTCATCATTTACTTAGTTAAGTTCAAATGGTTTAAATGTTCACAGAGTAAGAATTAACTCTATCACTTATTTGTATCTAGTTGATTCATGGAGGTGATCAGTTTCTACGAATCTTCAAGATACTCTTATAGAACTGATCATACTCTATGCGTATCAAAGCCTTAGAACATAGGTTTGCACATATATACTAACCCATCAACAAAGATTATTCTACATAAGATTAATTTAAACCTTGATATGTTTATGACTTATTTCAGATTTCTTTCAAGATGTCATCTTTAACCTAAAACTTGGATGTAGAGAAAGTTTGTAAGCATTTGAATTTCCAACCTCAGTGTACTTTCTCTTTTCACCTTTTTAGGTAGAGCATGATTTCTTGAGAGAATAATGTTATAGTGCATAAGGAGGTGCAACATGATGTACACATTTATATTAGTGAGGAACCATATCTTTCTATTGTCAATTTCTTAACAATCATTTATCTTAGATATACTCAGGTTAGGCATTGCTGTGCATAGTTTTTTATTTGCTCCTGATAGCTTGTTGCTCCAATTGTCCTTCAATCAATCAGTCATGGTCTTGAAGATGTAAGCTAAGAGAATCTCGGCATCTTTAGTTCTTTGACATCCTTGAGTCCACAAGGTTTACACCCAGTTGCTGGTTGGCCAAATACATATTTGAGAAGTTCTTCTTCCTTCTATGGATAAACACTTCTTAGCATGTATGACATTTTCATCTTTCAGGCTAGTAGATGTTTGACTCTTTGTTGTTGATGTTTCTTGAGCTTCCTCGCCTGGTCTTTAGACTACAAGATTGACTGTGGACAAGGATTGGTGGTGAGCAAGTACATTGACCAAGCTCCTAATCTACTCTTCTACTTTCAACTAGCAGGATTTCCACTAGGGAAGGGCAGCACCCTGAATCACTAAGATTCCTTAAAGGCCAGTAGCCTTGGAACTTCAGTTCACTAAGAACTCTTCAAGCCCAGGAGGCTTGGAACTCCTCTAGTTCCCTAGGAACTCTTCAAGCCCAGCAGGCTTGGAACTTCATTTAGTCCCTCTGGATAAGGACCCCTCAGGCCCTGACTTCTTGTTGGTGTTGTTGTTGTTGTTGTTGTTGGTGCCTTGCTGCTAAGATGTCTTTAAGTTTGAACATCTTCTGTACTTAGTAGCTTGGCGCAGTCCTCTTGGCATTCTACTTTGAGTCTGGACTACATCTTCTTTGGTGCAGCAGATCTTCATTCTGTTCTGCTCATCTTTATCTATTGTCAGCTATGCACCATCACCATTTGGGTCTGCTAAGTTTTTGAGCTTTTGGTAGACTTCATCTGACACTTAACATTCCATGAATCCTTCTTAACCGGTTAGCAGACATAGTTCTGCACTTGTTCTGATTCAGCTTTAGGTTTATGGTGATTCATAGAGTGGCTCTTTGGATCTTCTTTATGCTCTGCCACTTTTCTGAATGCTATCTTCTTGTCCTTCTCGGCTCTCAGCTTAGCTGTCATCTTCAGTGGCATTCTCATCTTTATTGAGTGAATCTTTAGTTTGTTCAAGTCCTTCTTCAAAGCTGCTTCACTTCCACCTTTGTAGTCTCACTGTCACCGAGACTTGTTCTGTTAAGCTCTGGTGAAACTCGTAGAGTTAACAATAACATTCCAATAACTCAACGATTCTACAACTCCAGCAACTCTTGATCTTTAAAGCTCTTGTTGATTTATACTCCTTCACAACCTTCCCGTTGGAATGTAGCCATTGGAAGTAATTTGAATTGATTCGCAGATCTCGAGTTATTTGATGTAGACTACAGATGTGACATGACATCCCCTTTATGACTTTCTGACACTGCAGTCTACTGTTTCACCTACCCCATCAGAGATGTCACTTTGATGTCTCGGGTAGGTAGTTAACTTTATTTCCTCCTTCTAATTTCTAGATCAGAAGTTGTCCTTTTGCATCGATGCTCTCAATAAGCTCTATTCGAATATCAATCTTCAGATTGAACCGTTGCCAATGCTTCAATCTTCAGTTGACTGAACTCTATGATTTTGATGCAGCTGATCTAGGACCTGATCGCAGTGTCCTGTTAAATGTTTCTTATTGACAGGTTTAGACAACACTACGATCCTAAAGAGTGTTCATCGAATCTTCAATGTAGAACACCTCTTCTTTTTCTTGTGCAGTGCTTCAACACTCATGTTTGCTTTGACTGATCTCAAGAACTGATAGCTTGACTCTTTGTTCTGGTCTCTTCTGAATAGCAAGACACTTCAGATTTGTGGCATGCCTAGCTCGCTTTCTCCTTGTGATCTCCTGTGACGCCCCCAAATCCAGGTCTCTTCCAACCCAACATATGGTGCTCCACGGTGCTACAGTTCACACAAACATTCAATTGAAATGCCTCAAAAGAACGAATATGTCTTATATATATTCCAAAACAATACTACCATTCCCCAGGTTCTTTATAACTGTTACATTTGTTCTTGTCATAATATCAAATATTATCATTACAAATCTATACTATTACATAGGTAATCTACATGTTCGCTTTAGCCTTCACTTTATCCTTGGCGAATCCTTCAGTCCATTCGGTCTAAGCTGCATTCATATGGTTCAAACAAGGGTGAACATAACAAGCTCAGCAAGTACAACAATTTCATTTTAAAAGCATGCTTGAAACATAGGAATCATATATCTTCAATAATTGGATAGTAGTTACGAAGTACTATCAATAACTCAAAATAGCATTCCTTTTCCTTCAAAACATTTTATCATAACAATATTCAGTAAAACACCAATTCTGGTCCAAGACCATGAGTGTTTCATAATTTCTTTGAAAAGGACAACCCGACACGAAGTCCGTAAGTCCGACATAGCTTACGAGCACTTCTAGGTGACCAGCCTATAGTAGTCTATGTTGATCAACACTACATCCCTTAAACGTGTGTACGTTTAAGTTGTGGCAACCTCATGTGCCCATCGAATACTCGATGAAAAATACATTTGTTAATTCATATTCAGACTTACCTTGAATCCGTACCATCAATTGGAGTAGGATAGCGTTAGTAATTCTATATTGAAAGACTTGTAAATAAATCAATCAACTTATCAAGATTAGTCTAGCTGAGTTAAAACGACTCTTTCTTTAAAACCATACATGCATCTCATAACTTGAATAAATATGTTTCCTTTGAGTCTTTACGGTCTCTACAACACATAATCACATAACATACTACATTAGTTCATGAATGAACATACATGGTTCCTAAAGAATCTTACCCTTCTTCTCAATCTAATCATATATTAGATTTATTATTATTGGTTTCGGCTTACCGTCGTTCTTTTACATCGTTCTTACCAACTTCTTTCTCTTATATAACTTAATTGAAATTATTTCATTAGTACAACTTGGTTTGAGTTAATCATCCTTCCTCACAGCTTACTAACGTCCTTACGTTATTAATTGATACTTAATCGGCAGTTGGTTATGTACACTTATTGTACACCATTCCTGTTTACCTTCAATTAACTTTCTTTAACGCTAAGTGATCACACATGAGATTTAACTATGACTTAACAATGTTTTATTAAGTTCCTTAGTTCGTTACTAAATAATTTCCCTTCATCTTCTACTTGAAACCATACTTTTCTGTCTAGCTTTTAAGGCTGGCGTTACGGCGCCAGTGTTGCTTTGTTATGCCACGCTGCGGCGTCACCCATTAGGGCTTGAAAATCGGACTCGGCGTTGCGGCGCGAGTCCCTTTATTACTTTTCACGCTACGGCGCGAGTTTACAGGGGCTGAGGATCACTTTGGCACTGCGGCGCCGGTCATTTAGGCTTGGCGTCGCGCCGCGGCGCGGACTCCGTGCCAGAGATAAATTTGATAGATTTTTGACTTTGTGAGATTCCCGGCCTCGTAACTTCTTCGTTATAAGTCCAAATTGGCTCGTTCAAGAGCCTACGGTTCATAAATCACATACTCTATGTGTTTATGCAAGAATTTTATCTATTCGACTTCGTTTGCTAAAATGACATTGCCAATTATAGATCATAAGTAGGATAGAACTCTTCTTAATCCTTTAACTGACGTGATGCATACACAATGTGTTAGTTCCTAGTTGGCACAATAGTTATCTAGAAAGGGGGGGGGGTTTAATAGATATTTAAATTTTTTTTCATTTTAAACTTGTTCTTTGATAATGATTAAAACTTAGGGGAATAAATGTTTGTTTTAATCTTCTTTACCAATCAATGGAGTAATGAGGGTGAGGCAGTTATCACAGTTATAATAGATATAGTAGTTATGATATGAATGTAAATGACACAGTCGTTTTTAAGTGGTTCAGAGCACTTTAAGCTCCTAGTCCATCCGTTGTGGCATTAAATGCGTCTGAACTTTTTGTACTATGATGGAGACATTTCTGCACATCTTCTGAAATTGCATTCTGGCCCACTAACACAGCAGACTGCTTTCTCACCTACCACCTGAAAAGGTGTTTTATCCCTCTTATCCATGGTACTATCCTTAGCTTCTTCAATACGCTTCTTTGTTGCATACTAAGGATATTTCTTTACTCTGGGACTGACGAGTACTGCAGCGTCTAGAATCCATTACTCATATGTTGAAATCTATCTTTACACAAATCATGAGGCTCGACCTTTTCTGACATGAGACAGATGATGCTCTACGATTTGGATCATGATTCTATATGATTCAGATCGTAGTGACTTGTTGCCTTGGTGCTTGATCTGATGCTATCATGAAGAGAGCACTACGATTTCTCTTCAACCCTTGCACACTACGATCTTTACTTGCTTGTGTTGTTGACTCTACGTTCCCGAGAGCACACTACGATCGTTGACTTGTAAACTTCATGTTTCCTTCAGCACACTGCGATCGTGGAGTTGGCTCGACAAACGTTGGGACCACTCTACGATTTTTGAAGAGTCCCTTCAAGGCAGGCACACACTACGATCTGTTAAGCTCTACATTTCTGCCTGGACTTCTGCACTGTTGATCAGATGATACACTACAATTTCTTTGAACCCTATCTATTACATCTCAAGATCAACCTAATAGCTTTGATCTTTTCTATCTATACATTCTATTAAAGATTGATACACGTTAAGATCTTAGATCAACCTAATAACTTTGATCTATAACTAAGTCCTTGTACATATATTAATTGAAGGACCTTACAAATAATCATGAGCATAAACATTAAAACATCAAATCATAATATGCATTCTCCCAACAATCTCCCCCTATTTGATGTTGACATAACCAAGGAGATTTGTTGTCATGATTATTAGTGACTAGATGCATTTGTAGGAAATTTAAACATGACTTAGTATTTCAGTAAGCAGCTGAAATTTCTAGAGAATAAGCATGAATTTATTGATGATCAGAAGATATTATAATTCAGCATTACATCAATAAGAAATTTAAGTTTCAACTTATCTCTATTTTCTTGGCTTCTTTCGTGGAGGTGGGTTGGCGTACTCCTTAGCCCTTCTTTTTCTTTGAGCTTCCTCGTTTTTGGCTAACTCTTCCAGCTCCCTTAGACTTAGTATTTGATTCTCTTCATGCCTGTGCATGAATGCATGATCTCCAGTTGGAATTCTTATACGTACAGTAGACACATCTTGTGAGTTGGGAGTTGACTCCTAACGGCTTAATGGTATAGCCATTACGATTCATTGTTGATCAGATCGTTGAGTCTGACTGTGGAATTGTCTTGCAGGAGGGCTTCATGATGCTTGAGCTTGATATTGTCCTCTTCCCCTTTCTTGAGTTCCATGACCTCATCTGCCTCTTCCTTGTCCTCCCTAAACTCCTTTCCCTTTATTCTCCCCCTTTATGTCAGCATCAAGGGTTCGAATATCGGCAAACAGTCGATTAACACCTTGGATAAGCTCGTTCAGTTGGCTTTGTGTCTGAGCAATGTCCTCTCTATTTTCCTTGATCTGTTTTTCAGATCTTGCTTCTTTGTTTTGGAGAACTGAAATAATCATATCATTATGTTTTTCCAGATTGGCATAAGATTTCTGGAAGTCATAGACAGAGGCTTTTAAGTTGATGATATTCTCCAGCATCAGCGTATGTTGGTCGTCTTGATGTTTCTGCATTGCAAGAATAGCTTCTCTTTGCTTGGCAGCTATCTGGAAATGAATTTCATCTCTGTCCTTCATGCTTTTAAGAATTTCTTGGATAATCTCCCTCAACTTCTTTGTAAGCTCAGTATTCATAGTGCCAGGGAAATTATTTGTCGCTGTGATCATTTGATTCAGCCGGATATTGATGAGATCAGAGTGAGATTCCAAACTTGCTTCTATAGACTTGACCATTTTCTCAGAAGTTTCTTTAAAGTCATCCTTTGTAGGTAGGCTTAGGAGAGTATCATTGGTTTGAGGATTGGTGGTTGGAGGGGTTGTATGCTGAGGTTGATCTTGCAAGTTGTAAAAAACAAGGTCAAGACTAAAGTAGTCATTTGAGGAGGAGGATGGTATGTCTGATGGAGGGTCTTGGGTTTGGATGTCTGGGATAGGTGACTCTACAATTTCGATGTGAGACTCTACGATGTGGTTGGAGTCTGGAATCATAGAGGTGGTGATTTGTGGGAGCAAAGTAAAGTTGACTTCATTTGGTTCTTCAGTTACAGAATTTTGGGATTTTGCAACTGGAAATTGATTTACTGGATTGAGACTCATTTCCAACCATCGAGGGAATTCATTAAAATAGCTAAATGAAGATGATGGTAAGTGATTAACTCGAAATTTTGCAGGGATACATAGTACCTCAGGTTTATCTTTTGAGGAAGAGGTATTTGTAAGCAGCTTCTTGGCAAAGATGACTTTTCCTGGAAATCCATAAGCTAGAACTGAGATGGATGGATACTCTTTAAAGCTCCAGAACATGTGATCCCATGATTTCAGGATTTGAGCTTGATGGTATGCCATCATAGGTAGGTAGGAAAACTTGTGAGTGTACAGATAGCTCCTATATCCAACTTTCTCCACGCCAGTGATTACAAGCTCATCATCATCTTCTTCCTCTTCTATGTCTTCATTTGAGGATTTCATTATCTCAATGGGCTCTGGATGGTCTGGCACTAATTCATTTTTATCTTAGGCAAGAATCTCTTCTTATGCCATGGAGATATCATGAGGCTCCCCCTCAGCATGATTATCTTCTTGTAAGTTCAGAAAATCCCCCTCAGTTGTAACATTTTCTTGAGAGTTCAAAAACCCCCCCTCAGCTATAACATCTTCTTGAGCTGCAGACTTCTCCCCCTCAGCCGGTGTATTCTCTATCATGAGAATTTTAGGGGTCTCCCCCTCAGCTGGAGCACTGTCCTCTTTATTTGCTTGGGACAGTTCTTCTTTTGCAGCCACACTCTTGGCTTCCTTTTTCAGCACCTTTTCATTTTCAAGAATGTACTTCTTGACTAGCTTTCTCCTTGATTCGCTGGATTTATCCACAACTTCAGGATTCTCTTGAGTCTTAGCTTTGTCTTTCTGAACAACTATTATACTTGAAGCAACTACCTCTTTTTCTGCCACACTTGGTCTTGTCTCAGTGAGCAGTAGAGACTCTACGATAGAGGTGACTGATTGTCTTTTTGACTTATGTTCAACTTTGTTCTTCTTTAGGATCTGTGATATGGTGGCTTGATCCTCATCAGCTTCATCTTGCTATTGCTTCCTTCTCAGCAATCTCAGAGTCTCTATATCAGAGGACTCTATAGGAATATCAGCTGTAGATCCTTGAGGCTCTTTTATCTGTCTAGCTCTTAGCTTCCTCTTGCCCTTGTTTTTTCTGGAAAGGGCAGAGGGTTCTTCCATGTTGTTTTCTCCTTCTTGTTCTTCTTCCCTGACAGCAGACATGTTTCGAGGAATGCCTGCATTCTTAAGATCCCTAGTTCTTTCACTAGATTCTGTCATCATTCGAACATGCTCTGCTGGGTTTCTCTTCCAGTTTTCAAACAACTGCTGGGTCATTCTTCGATTTGGGTTTATGACTTCTCCCTCTTCATCCCCAATTTTGTCACCCAGTGCTGATTGCAGAATGATACTTATGAAACGCCCATATAGTATCTTTAGAGGGCTTTTTGTTTTCTTCGAGTTGAGGATCCACCTGCCGATCCACTCGAGTAATACAGCTCCACAGTTGAGTTGTATGCCATAAAACATGGCCGTCATGAGCTTAAGTTGAGCTTCATTCACCGAGTAATGACCTGAGCTTTTGCAGCATATGCATTTTCCAATAATGTCAGCTAAGAACTCATACCTTTGTGGGAACTCCTTCTTTTTGTATCCTTTTACAGAGGTGTTTTTCTTGTGATGCATTTTCCTTAGACTCTCTTGGAAGTTTATGCTGTCTAAGAATAGGTGCCCTTCATTCTTGAAACCTAGGGCCAGATTGAAGTCCTCTTCCCATAGTCTCATTTCTACTCCCTTTACTTGAGTAGTAATGGTGTTGTGTTCAAACATACCACTCTTATAGAACTCTTTCACTAGCTTGGGATAGATGACTGTATCGGTGCTCAACGCCTCTTCGAGACCCGCCTTTTTCAGTAAGGCCAGCGTCTTGTTAAATTTTGGTGGAACAGTCTTGAACTCATCGAAGTAGAGTCTGTAGCCTGAAACCACATTTGAAGCATCCATTGATTCTGTAGATGGAAGTGAGATACGACTGAGCTTTCTGCTGATTTAGGGTTTCGCTTTGAGAGAAAGAGAGGATGAGAGAGATAATCTTGTGAACTTCAGATTTCAAAAACATGATTTCAATTTATACTTGTAACTTCCCTCTCTCTATTTCACTTAGTGGGACAGGTGTCGATTTTTGCTTGGCTCTACAATTTTGACTGTGTAGGAATGTACTGATTTGCCCTTAGCCTTTTCAGAGCTGAGGTGTCTTTAGGAAGACTACGATCGTTGAGGTAGTCTTATGTTCGTTGAGTCTGATCAATATTCGTTGAGCCTGTACTACGATAGTTAAGTCTTTGCTACGATCGTTGAGGTAGTCTTCTTTTCAGCTCTACGATCATGAGCTTTCCTTGATCATGTCTATGATTTTGAGTTCAGCCTTTGTATCTGTCATGGTTAGCACAGTCTAGAGCATATATTTCATGGTTATAGATTTAGCATACCTAGCTCACTTAACTTATTAAATCTGGATTCATCTAGTGGTTTTGTAAAAACATCAGCAAGTTGATTTTCAATAGGGATATATTGTAAAGATATAGTTCTATTTTGCACATGATCCCTAATGAAGTGATACCTTATTTCTATATGCTTAGTTCTAGAGTTCATGACAGAATTATGAGTTATTGTTATGGCACTTGTGTTGTCACAGTGTATGGGAATAGATTTGAAGTCGAACCCATAGTCAGCTAGCTGATTTTTCATCCATAGGATCTGAGCACAGCAGCTGCCAGCCGCAATATATTCAGCTTTTGCAGTTGAGGTAGACACTGAGTTTTACTTTTTGCTAAACCAGGACACAAGTCTGTTTCCTAGAAGTTGACAAGTGCCACTAGTACTCTTCCTATCTATTTTGCATCCTGCAAAATCAGCATCTGTGTATCCTATTAGTTCAAATGAGGATTCCTTGGGGTACCATATCCCCAAGTAAGGTGTACCCTTGAGATACCTGAAGATCCTCTTTACAGCAGGAAAATGTGACCCTTTAGGGTTAGCTTGAAATCTAGCACGTATGCATATTGTAAACATTATGTCTGGTCTACTCGCAGTTAGGTATAAAAGAGAGCCTATCATACCTCTGTATTGAGTGATATCAATACTTTTACCTTTCTCATCCTTGTCAAGCTTGGTTGCAGGAGCAATTGGTGTTTTCATGGGAGAGACTGATTCCATGCCATACTTCTTTAGTAAGTCTTTGATGTACTTGGCTTGGTTTATGAAAATTCCTTCTCAGTCTGCTTTACTTGCAGTCCAAGGAAGAAGTTTAGCTCACCCATAATGCCCATTTCAAACTTGCTCTGCATTAGCTTAGAGAATCTCTTGCATAACTTTTCGTCAGTAGAACCAAAGATAATGTCATCAACATAGATTTGAACAGTCTGAACATCTTGATTAAATCGGAGCTTGTTTCATCCTTTGAAGTTAGGAAGAATACCCATGTGAATCTGGTGTAGTCGTCGACTACGACTAGAGAGTATTGATGAGTGAGTTTTATACACATGAATTGGATATATTCGGTCTTAATTTATTGTTGTTCTAAAGTCTTTTAGGATGTTTTTATGTGTTTGTGTCTATTCAAGCATGTTTTATATTGTTTTGTAGGATTTGGGACAAAAGTTGCTTGGATCGACGTTCGGGGTGACTAGATTCGCGTTTTTGGCTTGCCATTTACACAGCAGTCACTTCAGAGCCAATTTAAATATATCTCCAGACATTATTTCGAAAATCTTCAAGACTGAAAGTTGTAGATCTACTTCTCCTCTTTCCAGAACATCTTGAATCATCTAAATCGGAGTTCGGACGAAGAAGTTATGGCCGTTTTTCCAAAGGACGTCGGAGCAGAAAATGTTAGACTTTGTGGCAGCGCCGGGGCGCTCGTTTTAGGCTTGATACCAGCGCCGGGGCTCTGGGGGGCAGAATGCCAGCGCCGTGCCCAGCACTGGGGCACTGGGGAAGGGTCTGGTGCGGGCCTGGACGCGTTTTGGGCGAATTTTAACACCTTTTCGACTCCAAATAGGATTGGGTTTGTTCCTAAACTCAAAATTAGACTTGTAATCTATAAATACATGATGTAAGGCATAAAATAAGGGGGGATTACATAGCTTAGCTTGGAGATTACATAGCTTAGATTAGAGATACACTCCATTAGATTAGAACATAACCCTAGTTCTTATTAGTTTTGGAGATTGAAGCAACTTGGAGACCATTGAAGATCAAGAGCAAGAGCAAGAGGGGAGCATCAGATTTGCTGACAACAGATTCTATTCTCTTCTCGCATCTTACTTTTATCTTTTAATGTCTATTCAATTGTGGATTCTTGGTTTCCTTTCATTAATTATGAACTAACTTCTTTCCTTAAGATTTCAATTGAACTTTTTATGGCTATGAATTAGTTATTCATTATATTTCAATTATTTATGTTAAAGTGAGTTGTTTATCTTGTTTTGTGCTAATTGCTTAATTATTTGATCAGTAATTACTTTGTTACTCTAGAAGGAATTGGAAGAGGAATTCTAGGGTTAGAACTGGGCATGATATCATGTGACTTAGTTATTTGCAAAGTGAATAATTAGGTTTGTGAATTGAATGGAAATATCTGTTCACCGCATGTAACACATAAGGAATTGGGACTGGAAAGAGTTTAATTCAATTGTTTTGCATAGGAATATAGCAAGATTAATCTGGATTAAATAGAAGGCAATTGATCACTTGGAAAAGGACTTTTGGCATTTGAGAATTCCTGTTAACTATTCAGTAGGCATAATAATTGGGATAATTGGATAATTGATTTATAATTCATAATTGGGGATATTGAAGTCTTAATCTTTATTTATTTGAATTCATTTATAAAGTAACATAGTTTTAATTGATTAATTTAGTTTTCTTAATTAGAAAAAACACAATTTGAGATTGTTTAAATAAAATTAGTTTGGTTAAGACTTAGTACTTGGTGATTTTTATTAAATAATTCCTCGTGGGAACGATACTTTTCTTATCACTTTATTACTTGTTGGCCGTGTATACTTGCACGTATTCATTGATTGCGAAATCGATCAACAAGTTTTTGGCGCCGTTGCCGGGGAATTAATTTAATAATTATTTACCAATATTAATTTCAATCAAATTAGTCTTAATTTAAATATTTTTATTTTTATTTTTAATTCTCTTTCTATATTTCTCTCTTTTCAGGTACCATGGATGACTTTGTGTATCAATGGCCATACACGAACATGACTCAACCAAGGGGAACGAAGATTGAAAGACTCGAGAAATTTTCTGCATTGTCTGCACAGATTGAGACACTTTCAAGGATGTTTGAAGCTTTTGAAGCTCAGCGTCGTCAAAGTATGGCGGTTACTTGTGATTATTGTGCTGGAAATCATATGAGTCATCAATGCGCCATCAGTTTCGAGCCGGTACAATATAGTGGTGATTACCCCAATAATTATGTCTATCCCAACAACTATCATCAGGATTGGGGGTATCACCCAGATTTTTCATGGAGTAACAATCAAGATCAATTTTATGCTCCAAGTCCAACATACCCACATGATTTCTTGTGTCCACCTCCACTACAACAGGAAGAAGATTCAAATTGGGAGGAAGCCTTGGAAAAATTTATTAAAGCTTCTGAAAAAAGGAATGAGGAACAAGACAAGAAAATGAATCAAATAGAGCTGAATTTGCAAAGCCAAGGGGCGTTGATCAAGAATCTGGAAAATCAAGTGGAACAGATAGCACATGCGTTTAACAACCGTCCTCAATACACCTGGCCGTATGACATGGATTCCGAGACTGATTGTGAGCTCGACCCAAATCTACAACTGGATGAGCCACGAGATGAAAAAGAGGAGACAAGTGGGGATAATGACAACAAGGTCGGTGAAGAACTAATTGTGAGACCCAATGATGATGAGCCAATGTTATTTATGCCTCAAGTGCCTTCTCCTCCACAGTTCAAGAGTCCGGTTAGATTTGCAAAACCTTGTCCGATTGGTAGTCATGTCGTCGGCTAATACTTTCTGTGATATAAAAATAAGTACACCTTCGAAACTATGGTATGATGAGCTGGAGAAGATAAAAGAAGAAATTGTTGTGTCTGACAAGCCTCAATACCAGAATATATTCGCAGACACAATGGAGAAACCACCTAGATGTTGGACGTTCTTGAATGTGATCTTATCTAAAGAAAGCATGCTAGGTGACTTTAACACAATGGCTATCGTAAATGGGAACCTACCAAAAGCTATATTATTTCCGATGGATGGAGGGTTCCTCAACTTTCGAAGAGGAATTGGATAGCATTGACCAGACAAAGTCAGGACTGAGACTATAAAACAAGCGCTTATTGGGAGACAACCCAAGTTTAATTTTTATTTTTTAGTTTTAGTTTTTATTAAGTTTTATATTAGTAGTTTTGAATTTGCATTTATTTAGGATTTAATAAAATTGCTTCTATCATGGTTTTACAGGTTATTCAAGTCAAATTCAAGTGTGGTGCCCAATTTGTTCCATGTGCTTAGCCTATTCTCCAAACTTAGCGGACAAGGAGGAAGATTGCTATATTTTCAGGGAAGTCCTCTACTTTAATTTTTTTCTATTGTAGCCATTGAGGACAATGTCTAGTTTAAGTTTGGGGGCATTTTAGTGTCGTATTGCATATAGTTAGTTATTTACATTTAGTTTTTGCATTCAGTTTTTTGTTTAAAAAAAAAATTTAAAAATCGCAAAAATAGTAGTTAGTTTACTATGTTTGTTGCAGTTAGTTTATATTTGCATGATTCCAACTGTTAGATAGTAAAAGTCTATTTTGGCCAATGATGAGACTGGAATTAAGTAGATAAGTATAGTATTGAATATTCAGGCTTTGATGTGATTTCTTGTTATGAATTGAATCTTTTCCTGTTTGAAACTGGTATAATCAAGGTTAGCACGTTAATAACATCTATGTTGACTGATTAAGTTTAAATTGATACATAATGGATTTCTTAAGGATAATATTAGTGTGAAGGAATGAAAGACATGAATAGGCGGAGATGGCTAAATTTTGATAAAAACTTAAGTTTGGGGGGAAAATTTGAGGTATATAAGCTTTAAAAAAAACATGTTGAGTCTTGTGGTGGGTTGAGGAGAAACACTCCCCATAAACACAAGCGTGAGATGGAGCGTAAAACGCACTCACCAACCATCTATCAAAAAAAAAAGAGAAAAAGAAAAAAAAAATTACCGTGGCTAGTTTTGTTTCGGGGCCTTTGTTACTTGAGTAAGTACGCCCGAAGGGGTATCTTAAAACCTAGCGTCCTAAGGTCTTATATGGTCTGGGAGTCGTTGGTCGAAAGCTCGCTAAGGGGTGACACTGTTAGCCTAATGGAATAAGACATTGCACAGTCATGGTTAAAAAAAAACAATAAAACGGGAAAAGAGCAAAAAGCCCCCGTAATGAAAAGTAAAGCATAAGTATCCCTGATTGGACTCTTGAACTTGGTGGAAGTTTGACTTTAGTTGGATCTAGCTTGTTCGTGAATTTTGTGAGTTTTCACTGTATGATGCCTTCGAAGATATCTATTATGTCTTAAATTTGATTTTATATCAGTTAACATTGTTGTGGAGCACACACGCACTATATCAGTGATAACAGTCTAAGATTTGATGATTGATTGGGAAATTACTGATTTGTTTTAATATGATGTATTATCATGTTTACTTGATTTCTCTAAGGCCGGTTGAATAGACTTGTTTCTGTCATTACTGTTGGATTCGTATGCATATAGATTAGTTTCATTACATTGCATTGCATAACATTTTTGTGTTTTTGCTTGAGGACAAGCAAATGTTTAAGTTTGGGGGTATTTGATGAGTGAGTTTTATACACATGAATTGGATACATTCGGTCTTAATTTATTGTTGTTCTCAAGTCTTTTAGGATGTTTTTATGTGTTTGTGTCTATTCAAGCATGTTTTATATTGTTTTGTAGGATTTGGGACAAAAGTTCCTTGGATCGACGTTCGGGGTGGCTAGATTCGCGTTTTTGGCTTACCATTTACACAGCAGTCACTTCAGAGCCAATTTGACTATAGCTCCGGACATTATTTCGAAAATCTTCAAGAATGAAAGTTGTAGATCTACTTCTCCTCTTTCCAGAACATCTTGAATCATCTAAATCGGAGTTCGGACGAAGATGTTATGGCCGTTTTCCCAAAGGACGTTGGAGCAGAAAATGTTAGACTTTGTGACAGCGCCGGGGCGCTCGTTTTAGGCTTGATACCAGCGCCGGGGCGCTGTGGGGCAGAATGCCAGCGCTGGGGCGCTGGGGAAGGGTCTGGTGCGGGCCTGGACGCGTTTTGGGCGAATTTTGACACCTTTTCGACTCCAAATAGGATTGGGTTTGTTCCTAAACTCAAAATTAGACTTGTAATCTATAAATACATGATGTAAGGCATAAAATAAGGGGGGATTACATAGCTTAGCTTGGAGATTACATAGCTTAGATTAGAGATACACTCCATTAGATTAGAACATAACCCTAGTTCTTATTAGTTTTGGAGATTGAAGCAACTTGGAGACCATTGAAGATCAAGAGCAAGAGCAAGAGGGGAGCATCAGATTTGCTGACAACAGATTCTATTCTCTTCTCTCATCTTACTTTTATCTTTTAATGTCTATTCAATTGTGGATTCTTGGTTTCCATTCATTAATTATGAACTAACTTCTTTCCTTAAGATTTCAATTGAACTTTTTATGGCTATGAATTAGTTATTCATTATATTTCAATTATTTATGTTAAAGTGAGTTGTTTATCTTGTCTTGTGCTAATTGCTTAATTATTTGATCAGTAATTACTTTGTTACTCTAGAAGGAATTGGAAGAGGAATTCTAGGGTTAGAACTGGGCATGATATCATGTGACTTAGTTATTTGCAAAGTGAATAATTAGGTTTGTGAATTGAATGGAAATATCTGTTCACCGCATGTAACACATAAGGAATTGGGATTGGAAAGAGTTTAATTCAATTGTTTTGCATAGGAATATAGCAAGATTAATCTGGATTAAATAGAAGGCAATTGATCACTTGGAAAAGGACTTTTGGCATTTGAGAATTCCTGTTAACTATTCAGTAGGCATAATAATTGGGATAATTGGATAATTGATTTATAATTCATAATTGAGGATATTGAAGTCTTAATCTTTATTTATTTGAATTCATTTATAAAGTAACATAGTTTTAATTGGTTAATTTAGTTTTCTTAATTAGAAAAAACACAATTTGAGATTGTTTAAATAAAATTAGTTTGGTTAAGACTTAGTACTTGGTGATTTTTATTAAATAATTCCTCGTGGGAACGATACTTTTCTTATCACTTTATTACTTGTTGGCCGTGTATACTTGCACGTATTCATTGATTGCGAAATCGATCAACAAGTATCTTTTTCCTCCAAGACTGGTTGTTGGGATTGGCCCAAAGAGATCCAAGTGAAGCAACTGCAGTGGCTTGTTAATAGAGTTGGCAGTCTTGCTCTTGAATGAGCTTCTGGTCTGCTTTCCAAGCTGACATGCATTGCATGGCCTTTCCTTCACGAAGTTGAACTTGGGTAGGCCAACTACTAGGTCTTTTGTTGCCGGTTTGGACATGCTTTTGAAGTTTAAGTGGGATAACCGTCTATGCCATAACCATCTCATTTCTTCAGATGCTTTTGCCAGAAAACATATTGTCTCATCTGAGCTTAGTTGACCAAGATCCACTGTGTAGACATTTCCTTCTCTTGTCCCGGTTAGCTTTACAGCAGATGTCTTCAAATCTCTGACTTGACATTGATTATTGAGGAATGTCACTTGATGACCCTTGTCACAGAGTTGGCTGATACTTAAAAGGTTGTTTTGAAGACCTTCCACATAGGCTACTTTGCTGAAAGATACTGCACCATTGCCAGTAGAGCCATATCCTCTTGTCTTACCTGAGCTATTATCTCCAAAGATGACTGAGGGACCTTCCTTTTCTATGTAGTTAGATAGTAGAGCTTTGTTCCCTGTCATATACCTCGAGCATCCACTGTCCAGATACCATGTTGAGGGTGGAGCTCTTTTCCTGTCAAAATATTTGAACCTTCATTTTGGTACCCATATTTGCATGGGTCCTTCATTGTTAGTATCTTTGGGGACCCAAATTTGTCTAATCTTGGGTCTCACATGCATGGAGTTATAATAACATTTTGTGTCCCTATGACCATATTTATTGCATATGAAACATCTATTATGATGCATGCCTGTGTGTGCATGATGATTCATCTTCCATTTGGACTTGTGTGGTTCTTTAGTTAACCTTCTGTTAAACTAATTCTCTTTCTTCCATGTGTCCTTAGGTTTCATAAATAGTGATGAGTGTGCCTTACCTCTACTGTACCTTCCAAGTTGATTCATAGAGTTGGTCTTGCTTGACTCTACGATTCTTCGAGGTTGGTGAGTAGAGGTTGGGTTACTCTTCTCCTTTATAAAGCCCAGGCCAGCGTGAGATCCTTTACTTCTCTGAGTATAACTAGAAATAGTAGAACAAGGTTGAAATGACACTTCCAACTGTGAGGATTTCGCAAAGGCAATGCCTCTATCAAAACTTGAGGCATTACTAGTGCTAGTTTCCACTGTCTTTTCCACACAAGGCTCTGAGATGAATTCCCCAAAGCTTAGACCTGTTCTGTCGAAAGTTCTTCTTTGACTAGAGAGCAGGACAGTCCATGGACCATGAGGATTTATTCCATACAGAGATAGTCTTCTCTAGGTCCTCAACTTTAGAGGTTAGAATAGACTCTCTTTGTGCATTGAGTGTGTTTGTCTGTTTTAAGGTCTCATTCTCAGCCTCAAGCTTAGAAAGAAGATTAGTACTTAGAATGGCTGTTTCAAGCTCTTCTTGAACTTTCTTCTTTTCCTCTTGAAGAAGTAAATGATCTTTAGACAAGACTTTGAACCACTTCATGTATTGATGTTGATCAGTAGTTATGCCATGCAGTGCAGTTCTTAAGTCATTCATGTCTACATCAGGTGAGTTGAAATCAAATACCTCGTCGAGACTTACATCATGTATGTTGAGACTTTGTTTGTCTTTTGCTTGTTTGGCCATTAAGCACATATTGGCCATATGTGGTTCTTCTTTATCTCCGGAGTCAGCATTTGAGTCATTATCTGAGTCACTCCACGATCCTCCAGCTACCAGGCCTTTGTCTCTTTTCTGAGGCCTCATGTTTCCTTTGTATTCCTTCTTTGCATGTGTTTTCTTCTTTAGTTCTTCTTTGATAGGTTTGTTGCAGTTGGCGATGAAGTGGCCAGGCTTTTTGCAGTTGTAGCATAGGTCATTCATTTGCTCTTGACTACAGTAATTGCTGACCTTCTTTGGCTTGCTGATTCTGCCTTGTCGCATGAACCTTCTTAGTCTCTTAAACAGCATAGCAAAGTCATCATCATCGTCTTCATCATCATCATAGTCAATCTCAGTGTTGATCTTTGATGCACTTTTAGTTGCCTTAATACCCTTATCTTTCCTTCTTCCTTCTGATAAGGTTTTAGCACGTTGGGTCAGCTCTGGGTATCAAACCTAAAAACCTGTCTATTTAGTACCCAATGCTCAAATATGCCCTCTATAAAGTCTGGTGGAACCTAAAATGTTAGGAGGGTCATAGAGTGTCGCAAGCAACTGATCAACTATCACCCGATCTAGGGAAGAAAAACTGTCATATCACAATCTCAAAGAAGATGCCACCAACACATGTGGGGTATGCTCAATCTGGCTAATAGTAGATGAAGACATCTATAGAGTCGTTTCATAAGACCATCCAGGGGTCAATGCTAAACTCATCTCTGGAAATGCATATCTATGACATAATATATGCATAATAAATGATAGATGACAATATGATGTAGGGAATAGAAATAGTATACATACATTCCTAAGTACATTATCATCTAAATACATCATCTCTGAGTACAACTGAAAAATACAGGGAAATGGGGCACATCCGCCCAATATCTAACAGAGGCATATCAAAAGATATAGCAAGAAATGTATCAGAAGAAGTCAATGGTGTCGATGTCCACAGTCATCTAATCCGTCCATCTGATACAACTCCTCCTGAGTCACTGAATCTCTACTAGAAGGGATATCAGGCCGATACAACGGAGGATCTACGCTGGCAAAACCATCTGAATATGGGCCTAACTGAAGGGCCAGCCCCAGAGAGTTGGAAGGATCAAAAGTATCCGTCTCTGATGGACCTTTGCCTAATTGTCGGATAAAGAAATGTGCTCAGTCCAACTGCCGGGTTAAAATCTCAATCTACATCAGATGAGTAGGCTCTCGGACGCAGGCAATCCAATTTGTCATCATGACGGAGCCATAAACCATATCCCCCATAAATTGTGTGGCGCGGGTCTGAGCTTCAATGGTACGAGGGAACACCAGTGATAAAAAAAAACCTCCTGAGTGAAAGGACCCTCTGACAAAGTAAAGTCATTCACACCCATCAATGGGACCTTAGTGATCGGCTGTGACAAAGGCCAATAACGCCTGGCAGGAGGAAAGATCAGAATACGTATCTCTTCCGTAGTGCTCCTAATAGCACGCTCTCCTAAATAGAGCTCCCAACCTCCATCAGTAAGGAAATGAATCCGACGGGTGGACAATACATATTAGACACCAGTCGGGAAACCACCCTTGAAGCCAACTATCAAGTGGTCCTCGGAGTAAGGAACCCATGTAATGACCTCCGCAGTCAATAACTCCAACTGTAGGCGCGAATGGGTGAAACCCTCAGCTATAGGAACCTCCGTCAAAGTGGAGTAATGTCATAGCCATCCCCGTGGATAGGTATCCAAACCTAACAGTCTAACAGGACGAAGACATGGGAGCCTCTCGTAGGCCCAACTGCCAATACAACATCAAATATATGTGGTCAGTCAAACTGGCAACCCAAACAAAGGGAAATCAAAAGAGAAAATACTCACCAGTAGGAATGGGTAAAACCCTAACCAAGCCTCCGTCACACTCTCTTAGCGTAGGTGCATCCCCCTGAGGAAGTAGGCAAAGGTGTAAGAGCCCTAATTAAACTCTCCAATTCGTTTACCTACCGAGTGGCGCTGACTAAAGCGAATGACATTGTCGAAGAGTTATTAGCCAGGAAACAACCCCTTACGATGATCAGAAACAATGGCCAAAAAATGCGATCTCTAACCCTCCAATCATCGGGTAATAGCTTATTCAGTGCCACACTCACGACATCTACACTCAAAGGACTAGAACGAACAATCCTTTCATTGAGCGCCATAGCCGGGACTCCCAACAAGGATCTAACGGCAGTCGGAGAAATGTCAGCCACCAAAGGCACTGGTGCCCCAGAAAACTACATCCCAGTGATGAACCGCCAATCCATCGATGTCCTCATCACCTCCCATTCCAGCAAATGGAGAGATTGGGTCTGGTGAAACCAGAACTCAGACAAAGCCCTGAGATAACCCTAGGGACAACGATGGGGGAGAATGGGAAAAAAAAAGCCTCGAAACCCCAAGCATACACCATCTCTTGGTACTGTAACACCCCAGTCCCACATCGAAAGATAGGGGGAAAATTTGTCTGCATATAATGAAATAAGTTACTACCAATAGTACCTTCAAGTCATGACCTTTTGGGAGCCTTTGGTGGTCTAAGATGACCCAAGAAGATACTATTGGGCTAGTAGTTTGAGGCCTTATTTTGATGGATTTGATTCGATTCGGACTTGGGATTTGACCCGAGATTTGTTCCTGACTTGGGATTTGACCCGGGTTGTTTTATATGGTATCAGAGCTGACTCTCGAAAGCTCGGGTCGGGTCATCCGATCGGATTGTTGAAGGTGGGGACACGAAGGCTGTGGCACCCCCAAATCTGGGTACTTCATTTCCACTGAATTTGGTGCTCACTATCAAAATAATTACATCTAACTACCCATAATAAAGGATAAAACATTAAATAACTTAAACAATAATCTTTCCCATTAAAGGGTTACATCATCTCATAAATAATCCCAGGTAATCTAACCTTAACTTATTACATCAGTTTGCAAAAAACATTATAAAATAAAACAAGTCTTATAACTTCATGCATATAAATAAACTTTAAATAATTCTTCAACACTTGGACATCTTGCCCTTTCCCTTGCTAGTAGATGGATCGTCACCTCTTTCGACTTTAGCTGCATTGTTTAATTGCAAGAGTGAGCAAACAATTGCTCACTGACATAAAGAATAGTAATAATAACCTCATGAGAATGAACAACGAATGATTTACAATAATGAACTTGTTCTACGAATAGAAACAGAAACAAGTTCGAACTTTTAATATCTGAGGGTCTTATGACCACGAACTATGTCCATGGTGATTTGGTATTACTACCCCAACCTTAACAGTTAATTAGACTTTACGGACTCTTCTTAACGTACTTTGGGGGATCATCCCTTTGTACCATGTATTATGCACAAACATCTAAACGTTACACGTACAAAATCCCCTATGTTAGGGTTGTTCATCTCAGTTTGAATTTAGAATTTCCGCACTAAAGAAAGTTTAGTTTGGAACTAGCTTATCTGTGTTTCTAGAATTTTAGAACACTTATACAATTTCCATCAATAAAGGTTTAATACAAGAATGTATAACTAAACAAGGCTATCAAAGTCAAAGATCAGATATAACCAATATATAACTGAATAAACATGATATATATGCAAAGTATTATATTCAAAGAATTAGAACAATCTACTTTGAATCAATGTGTTAGAACAATATATGTTTTGAATAATAATAATAAGAAATGAGAATGTGAAACTCATTTGATGTAACAAATTCGGTTACATGAGCTTATTCAATCATATATAAGAATAGAATCAATAGTCTTGCTCAATGAAAGTTTAGGATAAGAAACTTGCATTCATAAACAAAAGAATGAAGTTAGAAAGCTTGCTCAATATAAAAGATAAGGTTTAGAAACTTGCACCATTATGAAAGTAGAGTTAGAGAACTTGCCTTGTTTGTAAGTTACACAAATGTAAAATAATCTTCAATTACCCTACATATATCATTGAAATCGCAACAACAATTAGTTATATGAATATTAGCTTTCGGGTTTAAACCATCATTTAGGTCATAACCTTAACTTAGCATCTAACCATATAGGTTAACACACTTAACGAATATGAAATCTCATTACGAGCCAACATAACTTAATCGTCCACCTCTAACTTTTAAAAACATCACTTTTAATTTTATTATATAACTCAATTAACAATAACTTAAAAATCTTTTACACTTTGTATTACAACGCATGACAACCTATTATTCTAGTTTATGTTACGCCTCGACATCATTAACATGCATGCTAAACTAATATAAGGCTGATACACATGACCTGCAAATAGGCAGAAGTCACTGTCTGGGCTCAAGGAACGGCGCAGCTGCGCTGTCCCTTGCCTTGGCACCGGCGCAGCTGTGCTGGTGCTTGACTGCAGAAAACCCAGCAGCGCAGCTGCGCCGTGCACAGACAGAAACTGCAGCAGCTGCTCTACTACACGGCTGAAACCCAAAACAAACCAAAACACTACAATTTCACAAACCTAAACATCTAAAACTCTAAAATAACATCCATAAACATGCAATACCGCATAATAACTGTAACGACCCCAAAATAGGTCCATTCCATCCTAACCCATTTTGAGTCGCCAAATACATGGTACAGAAAACAACTACAACTTTATTACAAAAATTGTCGTGCAAAATACAATAACACATATACTGTGAGTTTGGATACAAATATATATCAACTGTGTACTCATGTCCCAACCGTGGACAGCACCTCACAATGACACCTTACATAAAGGTATAGTCAAAAACTGTTTTAGAAATTAGAATCTTTGGGAAGTGCTCAAGGAAACCTTCGTACATGGGAGGCCATGCGTCTAGGTTATTATAGATATCATATGGCCACAGAATTATCCTTGGTTGACCCAATAGACCCCAAAGAAAAACGAGAAGATTACTATCATATTCTTCCCAATGGCGAGTCTTCTCTTGACATATCATTATCTCCACTGTCTCTAATTGAGAGTTATATTTCAAATAGACTCCAAGATCATATAGATAGTGCTGGTAGATATACTCAGCAAGTAGATAGGCACAACCCTGTCTTATGATGACACGAGGTTGTATATCATTAGACATCTTGTATGATAGTGGCAAAACACCCTTCCAAGTTAAATTCACCTCACCCTCAACATCTATAGACCACCGATCTATTCCCTTGTTATTTCCCCCGCTCGACCCAGCTACACTTTTATTACCTGAAAGGAATTGTGAAGCAAAAGGGTGAGCACAACTAGCTCAGTAAAGAATATCATGACTAAAGATAAATAAATTATCAATAGCCTTCAACAATAATAAATCAGAGATTTAGAACATATGGTAGATGATAAAACTTTTCAACCATTGTTGCAGCGGAACGAGCAATCCATTAGAAGAGTCAAATAGACCATAAAGTCTATTATCTTCTCCATGTTAAAAGTCCATCAACAATGTTTTATCCCTGTAACATCAATCAACAATTCCTGTCCACAATCACATGTATAACTCATAATCGTAATTGTTGTTCTAAATTCCTTTTCTCATTCAGGACGAAGATAATTTTCATCACTTGTCTTTACCTGAAATATCAAAGATCATGGTTATACCAAATCACAGTTCCTGTTCATAATCATACTAATAAATTTATCTTTGCACTACGGGCCAAAGATATTCATCAACAATTCATCTTTGCACTACAGGCCAAAGATATTCAACAACAGGTCATCTTTGCACTACGACCCAAAGATATTTATCAACAATTCATCTTTGCACTACAGGCCAAAGATATTCCTCAACAGTTCATATTTGCATTACAGGCCAAATATATTAATATCTCAAAGAAATATATAATCATTTCAGAATTTATATAAACAATAATTATAACCGTGTTGATCAATTCACCTTTGCACTTAAGCTAAAGATATTCAATTATAAATTCAATGGTCATGATCATACCAGTCACAATCTAACTTTTCACTACTAGCCAAAGAGAACCCTAGTAATGATCATACCAATAATCTACCCATCTTTACACTCCAGTGAAAGAGAATTTCAACATCAGGGTTATAAAAATGTTATATATGATAATAAAATCAATATAATCAATATATAGTTTTAATCTCTAGAGTAATATTCATAAATCAACTATAATTTGGTTAGAAAAAGAAATCAATTTTGTCATGAATAGTAACCCCGAAATGAAAAAGTTCCTAAATTTGATAAAAAGTTCCAACCAACATTTCATCATAATGATATTGAAGAAATAATATCATTTGAGAAGAAAATAACATCCCTTACTATCCCTTACCTCAAAAGAGCAGTACCTCTGACTGGAATAACGCTGAACGAACTTACACCGTATAACAATACTCAAAGTATACTCAAAATACTCACAAGAATACGCTCGATAATATAGAGAGAGAAAACTTCAGTTTCTGGTGTGATTTTTAATTATAACCTAAGCACTCTATTTATAGGAAAATGCTTAGAACACCAAAGCAGAAAATTTAATTTAATAATAATATATATAAATCAAGATTCCTACGCCTCTAGAAATCTGATTTTAGCTTAATAAACACATGCTAGGGCTGCCCACAAAACAAAAAACGTTTTTTCACACTTTAAATATTTTAAACTTCCAAAAATCAATTATTTCGGAACTTCAATAATTCATAATAAATAGTCCTTTTATCCGAAAATTCGAATCTTGCAATTTTTTATAGGAAATTCAATTCTCTACAACTTTACAGAAGAAATTATTTCCAAATTCCAAGCAGAAATTGACCGAAATTCACAAACGGGTGATTTTACAGACTATAATCAAATTTCAGTCAAGAAATGGGGTCCACCAACATGTTTAACATGTTTTAAACATCTTTGGTAACAAAAATACTCCTCCTCCACATATACTCATATATCCCACATTCATCGTAAAAATATCATCATTATTATATTATTAAAATATAATAATATATTTAAATAAATTATTTTATCAGAAAAAGATAAAATATTAATTTTTAACAATTGTCACATTAAAAATTTTCTCTATCTATATCCACATAAAATCAATATTTTCCTTATCATATAAATCAATAATTACTTATTCATAAATAATATTACAGAATCACAATACTGACAACCAGGTAGTTCCCAGGAAAGAGGGGGCTTTCCAATAAGAATTTCTCCTTACTGGCGCAGCAATTAGGTGACCAAACCTCTCCTTAGACAGAACTTTCTAGACATTGCCAATAATGTTATCTAATAATATTATTCAGATAATATGAATTATTGCTTCGATAATGAAAAATATTGTGTAATGACAATTATTGAAACAACAACAATATAAAATATCAACGCAGCAATTATTGAGTCAATAAAATACTGAAAAGTAATTACTGTAACCATTATTGAGTAGTGCATTCTTACGTAAGAATCAATAATTGGTGCAATATCGTGTGCTACTGTGTTTTAACCACTGAGTATTTTAACAGGGTTAACGGTAACCACTACGCCGTTATTTAATTTGTCTTTTTCTTCATCCGACAGTTATTCTATTATGGGGCCCACAAATAGTTGCGCCGTTGTACGAATATTCCCCAACAGAAAGAATATTCCACGACCAAACGAATATTCCCGACAACAATGAATATTTTATAACCACTTGCGTATTTTTGAAAAAATTTCATATATCACCCTTAACTTTAACTTTCTATCAATTTAACCATTTACTGAATTGTAATTATAAGAGAAATTGAATACTTTTATTTCATAAAATTCGGGGTCTTACAATAACAACATAAACACTCTATATATACAATTTTGAAGGATCAACATCCCAATTTTCTCAAATTTCATCATTTTTACACTATTAGCGAATTCGATCACCACGAATTCGTTTCTTGACCAATTGACACGATTCCAACTACGCCGCTTTCGTTTCTTAACATACTAACATAATGCACCAATAAATAATAGATTATAACAAGTATTGATCATGAGAATTTGTACTTTCTAAGCCATATCCCATAACATAACCACTGATATAAATAAAACCTTCTACTACAACCCTATTCCATCAAATAACACACACAAACGAGGATTAACAGATTATAGATCATATATATACATGTATTTGTATCAATTCCACAAAATTATCAAAAAATTAGAATTGAAGTAAGTTATACCTTCACTTTGATTGTATGCTACCAAAGGATGGTGACTAGGTTTAGTAATTCCCCTTCTTCCTCTTTCCAATCTCAAAAAACTCAGTGTTTCTTCTCTCCTGCACACCCTCTGTAATTCTTCTTCTCACCCAACTCACCACTAGCCTTAGGAAAATAAGATACATAGATAATATAGACTAACCATTCACCCGCGTATTCTTTCGTTAGAAAATAAAAAGTTTGCGTCAGTTAAATAAGCCAAAGGCCACAAGGCCTTATTTTGCTACCATATAACTTCATAAACTAAATTATTTTTATATTATTCTTATTATATAGTTTTCATGTCACACCATTAATTTAGTTAATTAAATAACTTTAGTTTAGCTAATTTTAAATAACTTATAATAATAATAAAATTCTTATTATCATTATACCTTATAATTAATAAATAATTATATCTCTAATTTAATTAATAAATTAGACACATCACCTTATTTAATTTATTTATTTCCTTTAAATTAAACAATTCATTTAATTTAATTATTTTCTTAAATATTAAGTAATCGATTTAATTTAATTATTTTCATAAATTAAATCCTTCAATAAAATTATCATTATTTAATTTAATTAGCATTAATCAATTTAGTTACCAAATTAATTCACCACAATTATCAATTATTTATTTTCCTCAATAAATAAATTATTTTAAATATTTATTTAATTCCATAAATATTTAAATTAAATTACAAATTTCTTGATCGTTACAAAGGCTGGTGGTATTATCCCACATTGGAGAGATGGAGGTCCGGAGGTGGGGACACAAAGTCAGCCGGTATTATTCCATAATGGCTAGAGAGGCAAAGATCTTTAGATTGTGTGTGTGATCGAATTCTAACAGGGGATGTCAGAAATTTAAGTGGGGGAGTTTGTAACACCCCAGTCCCACATCGAAAGATAGGCGGAAATTTGTCTGCATATAAGGAAATAAGTTACTACCAATAGTACCTTCAAGTCATGACCTTTTGGGAGCCTGTGGTGGGCTAAGATGACCCAAGAAGATACTATTAGGCCAGTAGTTTGAGGCCTTTTTTTGATGGATTTAATTCGATTCGGACTTGGGATTTGACACGAGATTTATTCCGGACTTGGGATTTGACCCGGGTTGTTTCAAGTACTCTGGATGAAAAGTCTGGTATAGAGAATGTATGTTGAACCAGTTCCCTCTGGGCTGCATAAAGCCGGGAACCTACATCAAAATGCAAATCAAAATAAGAACCATTGCCCCTACAAACAGGAAAAAGAAGATCAACATGACTTTTACCTCGTTCGCATGAAGATAGATCGAGGGGTGACGACTAAATCATCCAGAAGCTCTGGAATCGTCACATTTATAGCTGGAAGCTCCCTGTGGGGAATGGAAGAAGAAGCAGCAAGATCAGGATCCACAATGGGTACATCTTCCTCCTCGCCCTCAACGTCTGGTCTCTCAACCCGGATAGGACGAATCACTGACTACGTCAACCGAAAAGGTTTTTGGGCTGGGCGAGGCACATCTGAAGCTCTCATCCTCACACCTAAAGAGGTCCTATGGGAGCTATTCGGCTGGTCTGGATCCATATATCTGGACAAAAGTCTCTAAATCACCTAACAAATGGTGTGGTAAATTCTAACCTAGAGCTCATTAAATGCAGTTCATAGTTATATGCATGCATGCATTACTTTAACATACATGTGCGGTAGAGTTAAAAACGCATGTTCATTTAATGCCTAGACTCATTAAAAAAAATTCTCTAGAGTCTCCTTTGTAAAAAGAACTATCCACATGTACGTAGGCATGACTAGGTGGTCATTCAGTAGCACACTAACTCAAAGTCATAAACATCCTATATGTATAAAAAACATCAAAGTCATAATCTATAAGTGTATCATAATTACATGGATTACTTTACTTCAAAACCTTTGCTCATTTGTCCTTAAATAGGATAAAATATAGCAGAAAAAGGTGCTAAATTGACTATTTTATCCAACGGTCAAAACTCGAAAAGAAAACAATGTAAACGTTACCAAGATAGTGCGGAACGATTGTACAGTGACGAATTTTGCAGAAAACAACCCGAACTCAGTAGATTTGAAGAAGAAATCTCGGATTCTCTGTGCGGCTTCAACTTAAAAATGACTTGTGAAAGGGATGGCAAGTGAGATATAACCCACGGGTGGTCGCGGGTCAACTCGCGGCTGCCGCAAGTCTACTTGCGGCTACCCTGGGTGGTCCCCACCCCCTCCAGTTCGATCAAATTTGAGTTGCAAGGGAGGTCCCAAAAGCTAAAAAGTCAAATCAGAAAAAAAGATGCTACGCGATTAAGCGGAAAAGCCTGAAATCCTGATTTCAAAGACCAAATTGCGGGTCTACATATCAATCATTAGTATTCACCCGGATACAGGGTTCAGAAAGTCAATGATCAAAGCTATTGAAAGTTACCCTTGTCAACACATCGCGAAGGACCGATACCATCAACTTGGGGTTGTAATCACAATCAAAAGCACACATTTCGTCAAAAATACATCCCCAACGGAGATTTCGAACACCCTAAGCCGTTGAAAGCAACTTCAACGAGGATCAGGCATCCCTAATATTACCAGCCGTTAGTGATAGCTCCAGTAAAGCATCAGAGGTGGTCCAATGGTGCAAGCCATTGAAAGCTACTTCAATAAGGGTCAGGCAATCCTGACATTACCAACTGTTGGCAGTAACTCCAATGAAGCGTCAAAAAAACCTGATGATACAAACCACGCAAAACCATCCTCATCGGGGAGGACCGATGATGGAATCTATTATACATATCCCCAACAATCAAAATGCAATCCCCAAGAGTCGTTCACAAAAGAGAAAAACATCTTCGGTGGAAAGCATGTGCGAATGATTAAGGACTTTGGTGATAACCCCAATGTTAACATCATGTGGTCTCAATCATGGAGAAACCTCCACTTCAAAGATTTTGAAGACATCCCTGCGACTTATCGGTAAATTAGGCTCAGATAGCACTGATAGACAGTTCAAACCGCTGGTAATAACCCCAATGTTGCATCAGGGGATTCATATGATAAGAGCTTTGTAAACTACAAGTCGAGTAGACATCAAAGCAGTTCAACAAGGCCATTATTGAAAACTCCATCCCCCAACATATGTGGTGGGAGCGGGCAGTTAATGAGTGAATCGTACTTACATGCCTTGAAGCTTTCCAGAAAAGAGATGAATTAGTTGGAAATTCCTCCCTTAATTTATTTTCTCTTACGCCGCCTTTATTACTCCGTGTGTTCTAAATAGCTAGTTTTATCAGACTTATTGTGGGTATGATTAGGTTTAAGTTATTTATTTATTAATATATTTTATTAACTACAAATCGAAAAGAAATCGACAATTGGTCAAAATAGAGACCAGCCAAACAAAGAACAAAATCGAATCAAACTCCTATGTCTACCCAATGGTTTACCCACAACTCACAGGTCAAACCTAAATAGGTTTTCTATAAGAAAGAACCTAAGCTCTGATACCTATCTCTGTAATACCCCCTTCCCGAAAAGGAAAGGGAGGCCACGTGCAAATCACAACAAATCTCAAAATAAGTAAAACAGAGCACTAATGACTTCACATATGTAATAATGATATCCATCAATAAAGTATTAAATGAAATTCTCCATATAGAGTCGGAATAATCAAAACCTAAAATTTGAAACAACCTAGATGGTCAAAGGCAACACTCTCATCACACTAGCCCTGAATCACCCCTGCAAACCTGCCGGAAGAAAAATACAGCATGAGATAATTGCCCAGTATGGATACAGATATACAAAAAGATATACAACTGATATACAAAAATAATTGAGACAAAATACTGAACAAAGCCTCAAGTGTAAATACTGACGAAAATATAATCTCCAAATATCTGAATGGAATATATCTGAATCAACAGAATTGACGAAATCAAAATAAAAATAAAGAAATAATGAACTGAAGTAACTAACTCAGTGAATTGAATTGAACAGAAACAAACAAAATTAATACAATGAAATAATAGGCTGAATCAAATGGTTGGGTTTTATTTCATATCGAATGAGCTCAGAAATATACCTTTTCACGCAGGCAAGTCAAAACAATGCCACACAGGCAAGTTAAAATAATGCCACACATGCAAATCACATATTGGATCGTGAATCCAAATATATGCAATTTGGATAAGTGTGTTTGGCACAACATCACAAATTCGCAGAACAGAAAACTAGGGTTAACTCATACGCCTCCCAAAACAAAACACCAAATGGCCCACTTCCTCCGAAGCCTAAATAGAGACGTCGTGGACTAATCACACCGCCACGGAAAGTGTCATGTCTCTCGTGCCAAGACGATATGCATGTGGTACCCCCACAGGTGGTTATAACTCGGGTATACCTTATGGTATATTCTAACAAAAATACCATGTCACAACACATGCGACATAATACCAACAAAAGGGTTCTATATGTACGTGTTGAACCAAATCAAATTATAGTCACAAGGTCTCAAAAAAAAGAAGGTAGCAACATGTACCGCTCTATAATTATCAAAAATAAATACTAAACATGATATCCTAATTCAAAGAGTACAAATACGAGTTATATGTATCACCTCCAAAATGAAACTAATATATTTATTTCACAGGAAACAATTATGTGAAATCATAACAGAATTCGAAACAAGAAAACAAACGAACAAATCAAATTTAACAAGAGTATCGCTGAAAGAGTACGGAATCCGTACCTGAATATAATACCGAAATAATTCACCGAACCCAAATATCACATCGCTAGACTTCTTCAATCTGATCTATATAATTATCAAACCAATACCATACCATTAATTAAATTACTAACTTATTAACTTATAAAATTTACATTTTCTAAATTACCCACTTTAATTTAATAATATTATATACATTCCGTAATTAAGAGATAGATTTTACTATAGTGTAATTCAATATTGACTCCACACTCCTTGCTTAAAACTTCATGAATACAAGTATTATCAATTAATATTCAAATATGTAAGCAGCTATTAAACTGTTATTTTCTTATAAAAAGAATAAGCTTTGAATTTATGAAATAATTCCCCACTATACGTATAAATAATCAGTAGTTCAAATAAAATATGTTTTGATATATGTATAAGTAGTAGTTGAGTTGTATAATATTATAATAATCTCTCTTTTATTTTGAAATTTCATTCCATAAATGTATCATATATATAATTAATGATTATGGGAAAAAAGAACCAAAGTACTGTACAACATATATTATATATTAATATATCATGTGCATAACAATATTATACAGGAAATCGTTCAAAAAAATACAATGCCAATATGCGGCACTTAATATATATATATATATATATATATATATATATATATATATATATATATATATTATTTTTTACATTACCATCACAAGGATCATGAATACAAGATTTCATACAAAGATTACATCATCAAGCTACGTAGTCTACCACTATGTATATATCTCTTATACCTCTCTGTACCAATTAAAGAGATTTTAACATAATAATTAATGAGTGAATCGTACTTACATGCCTTGAAGCTTTACAGAAAAGAGATGAAGTAGTAGGGAATTCCTCTCTTAATTTATTTTCTCTTACGCTGCCTCTATTACTCCGTGTGTTCCCAATAGCCAGTTTTATCAGACTTATCGTGGGTATGATTAAGTTTAAGTTATTTATTTATTAATAGATTTTATTAATTCTCCTAATTATAATAGGATTTTAATATTAAACAAATATCAATTAGACCCAATTAGTATAAAGGCCCAAATTAATGTAATCGCATACTTATTATGGTCCAAATAAATTAACTACAGTTTGACCCAAATATAAGAAAAATCAAATTTTACTAAGTCAATTATTTATAACTTATTAATACTTATTGTCGACGTTGGGATTTTTGGATGTCCCTTTCCGTTACTTACTCTTTGGTGTTCTCATTTTAGGTGAGATTTGTTTGACAAAATAAGTGAAAAAGGTCCGACATGTATAATGTCGACGATAGACTGTTAAGAGTCGTCAGTTGGTTTTTTAAATGGTTGTACCAACACAACCGAGAAATGGTTTGCACATTGACCTAGTGATGTAACACTGCTATACGGGTCGGTGAAACCGAGATTCATTAGGGTCCGGGGACTTAGTTATGCGGGGGGAAGGTGTTATCACAGTGACCGCCTCTTTTCAAGAAACTATTATTTAAATATGTGTGTGTGTGGGTCAATGTACTATTATGTGGAAGTAGTGTGAGGCCTCGTTCGCACCTATATACACAGGGTTTGAATTTATATAAAAATTTAGTTTTAGCAAGATATGGCAGTGATGTTTTATAAAAGTGGTTTTTTCAAACCTTGATGCTCAATAGTAATTGAGACCTTTTACACTCCCATTTTATTAAGTGCTCGGCTTGATTGATTTTATTTGACAGATGCGAAGCATCCGTATAAAAATAATATACAAAATAACGCTGATTTCCTCATGGGTATGGAAACCATCTGAGGAAGTTCAGACAACGCAGAATAATTTACAAGTTGCTTGCAGCTGAAAATGTCCATCACGGGAACCGAATCTAGATTCAATGGGATGAATCTGTGATCACATAATTCCTAGGCGCACAGAATACTGTAGTTTGTATGAAAGCAGTAAGCAGGTATATATATAAAAGCTATAAATATATATATAAAGACATGATCACCAACCACGAAGCACCTCTATGGGGGATCAAAAATGTAAATAAAGCTGTTAAAAGCTATCAACCGCCACGAAGGAAACTCCAGGCGGGACGAAACGTAAATAAAGCCGTAAATACGGTCAACCGCCACGAAGGAAACTCCAGGCGAGACAAAATATAAATAAAGTTGTACAAAGCGAAGTAAACTCCAAGCAGGACGAAACCTAAAGAAAGCCGTAAAAATGATTAACCACCATGAAGTAAACTCCAGGTGGGACGAAATATATATATATATATATATATATATATATATATATATATATATATATATATATATATATATATAAGCAATAAACGCACCGGATGTAAAATCCAAGCTTATCGAACAGAGTTCGACCACAGTTCATATATATAAGTATATATATATATAAGCGAATAAACGCACCGAATATAAAATCCAGGCTTATCGAACAGAGTTTGACCACAATTCATATATATAAGAATATATATATATATATATATATAAGCGAATAAACGCACCGGATATAAAATCCAGGCTCATCGAACAGAGTCCGACACACAGTTAATATATATAAATGTATATATATATATATATATATATATATATATATATATATATATATATATATTAAAGCAGTAAACGCACCAGACCGAAGTCTAGGCTCATCGAACAAAGTTCGACACACAGTTAATATATATAAATGTGTGTGTGTGTGTGTATATATATATATATATATATATATATATATATATATATATATTAAAGCAATAAACACACCAGACCGACGTCTAGGCTCATCAAACCAAGTTTGACACACAGTTAATATATATAAATATATATATATATATAACATTATCGAGTTATGCCTCGATTGAGCCTAGACTTCGGTCTAGAGCGTTTATTTGCTTTAATATATATATATATATATATATACAAGCTGGAATAAAACCACAGACCAAAGTCCGGACAAATACGCGCAACACGACTCTCAACGTGAAGAAGGGTGTGTGCAGAGATGAAGAGAAAGACTCTAAAGTGTGTGAGAAGGCTTACAGCTGACTGCCAAAGAAGACTTCTATATCTTTAGAGTGGATAAACACTGGCTTTTGTAGGTACAAAAGAGGCTATATATGAGCTCATAGGTGTTTAAAAGGGGAAAGTACACTGCATTGGGTGACTGTAGAGCAAATTGGGCAGGGCTTCCTCGCCTTTTTCTCTTGCAAAATGGGCAGCCCAAGCCCTCTATTTATAGGCAATTTAGACGCAGGTGTACTAGAGGTAACCCAGGTGGGCCCGGGTTTGTCAGGTCGGGTTGTCTCGAAGTATGTGCAATCAGGCACTGTAATGTCCACTTAAACTTTAAGAAGTCAAATCCGGGCATCCGTTTGAAGGTATACAGGACCTATTTCGGACCGCCGTTGTTAAGAGTTGCACGATGGCATGGGATTAGAGTTTGTACAAAGTCATTGAAGATGGGACGATGCCCTCCGGTCTTCAAGCTTAAACTTTCATCCGTTACTCCGCACAATAGTCACTCGAGATTGATTAGTCTTGTGAGACATCGTTGCATAGAGATATTGAGATGACGTGGCATGGCATCATGTTGGCAAGATGACGATGTTTCCCCTCACTGGTGTTATCGCTGAATTGGGCTGATAAAGCAGACGTTGCTCAGGCTTCGCTGAGATTGGACTACTACAATTTGTTGAAGGTGCTCATTGTCATCTTTGAGGTTGTGCCTGTCTTCCCGATGTTATCGCCGGTTTGGTACAGTGTATTTTGTTGTGAGCGTCAAGATTAAAGCTGGTCGCATTTGAAACAAAACATTTCCGGGGTTATCGCCGAAAACTGCATTCCTTGGGGTTATCACCAAGGTTGGTGGTTATTCTCATGGTTTGGACTGAGACCGGATACCTCGGGGTTATCTCTGAGATTAATCAGTCTTCTCTAGTGTGTGTTCCGGTATTGGATCTGCATGCCTCAGGGTTATCTTCGAGGTTGGAATTGTTACTCCCAGTGTGATCTGGGGTTGATGCTGAACTTCTGGTAGTATCCGGTATGGATATGGATTCGTCTTTCAGGGTTTCCTCTTAAAAGACGAATATGTCCTCCTGTAATGTTAGTGACAGGTGTACAGAAAATTTCGAGTGTCTACACTTATTAGCCCAAATTAATTAAATAACAAGTTTGACTTAAATAAAAGACAATATCCAACAATATGTTTTAAGAATATAATTATTATTTTTTCTGAGTATTACACCTCACATCTTCAAAATAAAAGCAATCAAGCCAAACACATAATAAAATGGAAGTATCAAAGACCTCAATTACTATTGAGCATAAGGGTTTGAAAAACATATTTTACAAAACTTCACTGCTATATCTTGTTAAAATTGAACTTTTATACAAAAGTCAAACCCTTTGTGAATAGGTGCAAACGAGGCATAGCACTACTTCCAGACAATTGCACATAGGGCCTACACACACACATATGCAGATAAAAATTAATGAAAAGTGACGGTAACCGTGTTATCACGGAAGTCGGGGGTGCTTAACACCTTTCCTCTACTTAATCAAGCCCCCGGACCCTAACGAATCTCGGTTTCCAAGACTAGTTACAGAGTGTCAAACCATTGGGTATTTGTGTAAACCTTTTTATTTTGAGTTGGAACAACCATTTAAAATTACCAACTGGCAACTCTAACAGTCAAATCGTCGACATATACATGTCGGACCTTTTGAAACTTGTTTTTTCAAACAAAACTCATCTAAAATGAGAACACCAAAAGACAAGAACAGAAAGAGATAAATAAAATCTCGACGTCGACAATAGTCTTCTCCTACTCGGAGACATTAGAATGTAGTTAAACATATTTTTCGTTATCTATGAGGAACTATGGATATGGGCCTTATTTTATTCAAATAATGATAATCATGAATTAGTTGGATATGCTGATGCAGGATATTTATCTTATTCACATAAATGTCGATCTCAAACAGGTTATCTCTTTTTGTGTGGTGATATTGTTATATCATGGAGATCTACAAAGCAAACATTAGTTGCCACTTCATCTAATCATGTTAAAATACTTGCAATTCATGAAGCAAGTCGAGAATGTGTGTGACTGAGATCACTGACTCAACATATTCATGAAACATACGATTTATCCTCCAACAAAGGAACTCTAACCATTTGTATGAAGACAATGTTGCATGTATAGCTCAATTAAAAGGAGGATACATCAAAGGAGATAGAACAAAATACATCTCACCAAAATTCTTTTTTACACATGACCTTAATAACTGTGGTGACATTGATGTTCAACAAATTCGCTCAAAACATAATCTAGCAAATTTGTTCACCAAAGCATTACCAACTACAACGTTTAAAGGATTGAGGCACAATATTGGAATGTAACAGCTGAAGGAATTAAAGATACATTCATGAGGGGGAGCTTATACGCGCTGAACTCTTTTTTCCTTAACCAAGGTTTTTTTCCATTGGATTTTTCCTGATAAGGTTTTTAATGAGGCAACTTTTAATGTGTATTGCTACACAATAGACATCCAATGGGGAGTGTTATAAAATTATAATATATATGAATGTCTAGATTCATTCCTCCCATTTTTATTGTAATGATCTTTTATCTTTTGAAACTCCCATGTCCTTTAAGTTTTGAAACTAATGACCTTTGAGTTTTGAAACCTCTGAGTATTGATGTTCATATATCTATAAATAGTAGCATTGTAAAGAGAATGGAGGATATACAAAAATACAATAAGAATGCTCTCTTTTCTCTAATCATCTTTGTTCTTAATATTAGTAATCTTTTATAATATTCTGTTTATTTATTTACTATTTTTTTCTTCTGTTGATGGTGAAAGTGGTTGAGAATGAAGTATTTAACAGAATACTTTGAATACCTTTCGAAAATGATTTTACTATGAGATTTTGCAAATTCATTAAAGGAGTTGATATTTTTACAAGGGAATTGAATAGTTTCATAAGAGAATTTGATAGTTCCATAAGACTCTCTTCACATGAATAGTAAATGAGACCCATATTCATACGAGTAATGCTTTGTAAAAATATCAAATTTTTTTGTGGAAATAACAATTCCCTTCACTAAATTTTTAGTTACAAAGTACTTTGTTTCACTGTTGCCCGTTTGATTCCTGAATACTGTAAATACTCCCTCCATTTTACAAAAGGGCATTCTTAGTTTCACAAGTAAAAATTGATATTCTCACGAGGCCTTCCTTACATTAGCGTGAGACCCTTTTACTATTCATGCGAGAGGGGCCTTTTAGAATTATCACTTTTGTTTGATTTGTGGAGATTTCAATTCCCTTTTACAAAAAATAGTCTTGATTGCAAAGTTTTGTAAATATTAAAGATATAATTTTATTTTATGCATACTTCAAAAAATAATACTATTTTGTTGAGATATTTTCAAGTTAATAATTAATATGAATGAAATTTGTTTTAGACAATATAAATATGAAAATTGTCCAGACATAAGGTTGAGCTCATATGGCCTCTATATAGGCTTTGGTAAGGTCTATTTCATAAAACAGAAGGAAACCGAAGTCTCCTGTCACCCACTCTCTCCCAACTTAACTCCCTCTCAACCCACAGATATCACACCTTTGCAATAGGTTTCATGTTCATAAATAATAAAGAAGAAGAAATTAGCATCAAATCAGACTAGTTGCATTCAAAATATTCTCACCGGTTGTGCAACAAATAATTAGTTTTCTTATAAACACAAAAATGTCCATCTTTGTAATTGTAGTACTCTTGAGATTGATTAGATATAAATAATAACTATTTAGATGTGTTATCTTTATTCTATAAAATTTAGTATAACGTTTCAAAAATAACCCCTCTTTCAGCTTCGTTTTTAACTTTGGGCATAATCGACATGGCTAATTTTTAGAAACTTATAGAAATAAAAGAAAGAGAAAATGGTTTAAAAGAAAAGCTAGTGAAACATATTAATTGGGATTTTAAAAATAAAATAAAAGTATACCATGTAATAATGTAACCAAACAAAGTGCATAACCTCTTTGGTCAATGAACTTAATACTCCATGCACAGCTAACCATACGTAACTAGATTAGGAATAACGTATGTTATAATGTGTTGGGAGAGTGCATATTTTGATTTGATGCTTAAAGTAAATGCTCATGATTATATGTAAAGTCCTTCAAGAAAAATATGTACAAGGACTTAGTGATATATCAAATTTGTTAAATTGATCTAAACTTTTAATGTTTATCATTCTATAAACGAATGTATAGATAAAGAGATCAAAGATGTTAGGTTGATCTATATCTTGAGATGTAATAGATAGGCATCAACAAGATCGTAGTCTATCGAGCTCGCAGAAGCCAAGGCAGAATCGTAGAGCATCGAAGATCGTAATGTGTCTGCCTTGAAGGGCCTCTCTATAAATCGTAGAGTGGTCCCAACGTTTGCCGAGCCAACTCAGAGATCGTAGTTTGCTTTCGGAAATGTAGAGTCTGTAAGACAAGCAAGTAAAGATCGTAGTGTGCAAGTCCTTAAGATAAATCGTAGTGTTCTCGTTTGATAGCATCAGATCAAGTACCAAGGTGACAAGACACCACGATCTGAATCATAGAGTATCATCTTCCTTGTGTCAGAAGCATCGAGCCTTACCTTTTTGTTTGGAGATAAATTCCAACAAATATGGAATGAGTTTTAAACGTTGAAGTCCTTACCAGTCCCAACGGCACAAAAGATATCCTTAGTATACAACAAAAGAAACGTATTGAAGAAGCTAAAGAAAGGACCATGGGACAGAAGAAAACACCTTTTCAAGTGTTAGGTGAGAAAGCAGTCTGTTGTGTCAGTGGGCCAGAATGCAATTCAGAAGATGTGCAGAAAAGTGTCCATCAAAGTTCAGAAATGTCAAACGCGTTTAATGCTTCAATGGATGGCTTCAACAGATAGATTTCAAGGATCACATATATGCAAAATATCTGCAGATGATATGATCAAGCAAGCATTGAACAAAACGCTGAAGAACACTCAACGCCCAACTCTACAATCTGAGAAAAAGAGAAATCTTGCTCAACTACTCAGTTCTTTCGAACAAGTGCTTAATGGCAACTGAGTAGCACCAACCAAGAACTCAACAACTACCAATCAACTGAAGTAAGAGTTCTAAGTCAGAAGGACTTGAAGAGTTATAAGTGAACTGTAAAGAACCAAGTCTACCGGACTTGAAGAGTTCAAGAGTGAACTAAGAAGTTCCTAGACTGCTGGTCTAGAAGGAATCTGTGAGATTCAAAAAGTGTAAAAGATATCCTTAGTGGATTTCCTACTCAAGGAGTAGAAGAGTGGACTAGGAGCTTTAAGTGCTCTGAACCACTTAAAACTGCCGTGTGTCTTATATTCTTACTATAACTGTTATAACTGTCTCACTCTCATTAATTCACCATATCTAAAAGGGAGATTAAACAAATCATAATTCCGATGTGTTTAATTCGTTAACAAAACTAACAAAGAATATCTATTCAACCCTCCCCCCCCCCTTCTAGATAACTATTGTGCTTCCGGGAACTAACATAATGAAACATAAGAGGAAAAAGACACAGGTCCATAAATAATTAGACATTATAGGACAGAACCATACTAAGGTTGTGTTTGATAAAATTAGGTGTTAAGATCTGAATAGTTTAGACATCTGAATAATATAGAGTATCTGAATAAAATTGTATCTAAATGAAAAAATATTGTTTAATAATTATTATTTTAAAATATCTAAATAACAAATTTTTACTATTTTAACCTTTCTTCTTTCTCTTTCTCTTTCTCTTTCTCCTTCTCCTTCTCCTTCTCCTTCTTCTTCTTCTTCTCCCTCCTCCCCCATCCGGGCCCTCCCCTCCGCGCCCCTCCCCTCCCCTCCCCCCTCCCCCCTTCTCCCCCGCCCCACCCCACCCCACTCTACCCCACCCTACCTCACCCTACCCTACCCCACCCCACCCCACCCTCCTCCCTCCTCTCACCCACCCCCTCCTTCCTCCCCTGCCCCACCCACCTCCTCCTTCCTCCCCCTACTCCTCCCCCCACAGATCTGATCTGGTGGTATGGTGATATTGAAGATTTGATTTAGTTGTGGTGGTATGGTAATATTGAAAATTGATAATATTGAAAAGGGTATTTGTGTCTAAAAAAACAAAGTCATTAAGAGGCATGTCTGAATAATTTAAATTTAATTTTCTATCTCAACTATTTAAAGGCATTCAGATGTAACAAAAAAAATATTTATCCTCTTAGCGAATAAAAGGTGGTCTATTAAGACCTCTTAAGAGATAAACAAATAGCACCTAAGTCATAGTAACATAGGTGGTATACTATGTTAATATACCATCAACCCCTACCCCCCCCCACCCCCCCACCCCTCTCCCCTCTCCCCTCCACAACCAAAAAAAATATATCAGCGATTAGGTATACATTCTCGCTCTTCCCCCCCCCCTAAAAAATATGTTTAGTCCACCTGAAAAAAATTAAATTAATATTCAGTGATATGTATACACCCCCCCCCCACCTCAACCCCCACCCCCACCCCCACCCCGAACTCGACCCCGACCCCCCAAAAAAATAATATTCAATGATTATGTATACATTCTCACTCCCAAAAAAAATATTCAATGATTATGTATACACCCCCGCCCCCGCCCCTACCCCTATCCCTATCCCTCATCCTAAAAAAAAATATTTAGTAATTATGTATATACTCCCCACCCCAAAAAAATAAAATGCTTAGTGATTATGTATACATGATATATCTAATAATAATTTATTTAATTGGATCATAATAATGATAAATTTGAAATTTAAATTATGGATTGACGTATACTTGAACCATAACTATATGGTTTCAACCCACACAACTCATATTAAAAATAGTTAATATGATTTTAAATAGAAATATAATTAAATTTTATAAATCAAAATCAACCTATAAATATATTTTGTTAGGCCTAATCTTACTTTTTTATATATATAATTTTTTATGTACAATTTGTGCATATAGTGTTATTCTTTAAATTTTGGATAAGAAAAGCTTTATTAGCTTCTCTTAAGAGACCTCTCAAATTGAGGACTGTGGTAGGACCAGGGGCTTTTGATGCCCCAAGTCAAGTCACTACCGAAGAATCATATACGATTTATCGATTTATTTTATTTTTCTTGTTTTGAAGTTAATACTTTTAAAAGTTCATTGATCGTAATTTTGGAGAATTGATCTTATTTGCATAGTTTCATAGGGACTATATAAGGTTAATTTATATACCATTCACCGTTAATTTTGAATAAGAAAACAACGTATTACTTTTTCTTTCTTTTTTGTTTCATACAAATAGTATATAAAATTTAAAATATTAAGAATGTATTTTATACCATATTTATTCAAGAGATTAATAAGTTCTCAGTAAAATAATGACAAACTTGAAGATGCAATATAACTTTATATAATCAGTTTTTTGTGTAACCAGAAAAAAATACTCAAAAAAGATCATTTTTCAATTAGGTCATAGCCGAATGCTTAATATTGAAATCATATAACTTTTAGGTTTTATCTTTAATTCTCACATATAAATAAACTTGACAAATGGGTTGGACCAGGTCAAAACGGACTGGGCCAAAAATGGATCGGGCCTAGAAGATTTAATTTTTAGGAAGAATTACATATATTAGTACTTTTTAGAAATAATTACAAAAATCATATACCTATAAAATAATTACAAAAATATTACACTTTTTCATATTTATTTACAATAATAGTGCAATTAGGATTCCTTAATTTAAGGGATTAGTATTAATGGGCTGATATGCAAATCTGGTGGGTTTTTTTAAACGCGTGAAATCTTCATCTTCTTCTTCTTCCTTCTTTTTCTCCCAACTCCCATATCCTTTGTTCTGGTATTTCTCTCTCTAAAATCTTATTCTTCTTCTTCTCTCCGCCCTTACTATTTCTCTCACTCCTCTTGAAGCCACTCGTCGTCAACGGACTTAATCTACTTCTTCAGACGATGGAGTTTTTGCTTTGGTAGAACCGCCTCCTTTTGGAATCTACCATGCGATATGTACATGGTTGAAGTGATGTTGTCATACTCTAAGTTTGTACTTCTGGCGACATTCTGTTTATGTTAATTTTTATTATTGAAGGAATTTTTCTTTATCTCTATGACTGGGTTATTTGCGATAGACATCATTTAACAGCATAATATTTACTAAAGTGGATAGTTATTTTAAAATTCTTTAGACTCTTAACATATCTAGTCTGCTTTTGAATGATCATGATTGTCTCATCTTCATTTTGTCATTTTACTTCTGTATCATATACTAACACAAGACCAATTTATGGGGGCTTAATGTAATGCTTACGTTGTAGCTACGTCAAGTAATAAAAAATAGATACTATCATATAACTGTTTGGTTACTTCTGCATTATGTTTTGGTTATTGTTAGCTTAAAATTCGGATACCATTTTTGTTACCTTGATTTGATATTTTGGTTAATTTTTTATGTTGTTATGGTTACCGTGTATTTGCTTAGTATATATGGTTGACTTAACTGGTTTTGGTGTACATGTTGTTTATGTATTGGTTACCATTAAAACATGTTTTGGTTACTATCATATAAATATTTGGTTACTTCTTTAGTATGATTTTAGTTACTATTATTTTCTGATTTGGATTCCATTTTTGTTTTCTTGAGTTGGGATTTTGTTTCCATTCGTGTTCCCTCAATTTGGGATTTTGGTTACTTTTTATGTTATTTTGGTTACCTTGTATTTGCTTAGTATACATTGGTTGACTAAACTGGGTTTGGTCTACATGTTTTTTTGTGTTGGTTACCATTAAAACATGGTTTGGTTACTGTCATATAACTATTCGATTACTTTTTAGTATGGTTAAACCATGTATTTACTTAGTATACATTGATGTATTATTTTTGTAAATTCCTTCAGATATCTTCTACAAGGTTTATGTTCTTCTAGTTCTACTTTCATTTCCACAAATACATCCTACATGGGCTCTCTATTCACTAATCCCAATGTATTTTTCTTCCTCCCACAGGTTCATAATGTAGAAGTCGTTTCTAGAGAATGAGAGCAGCCATGAAGAAGAAAGTAGCAGCAGCCAAAAAGCTCAAGTTTCAGGAAGATTTGTACCAGATTTTGATTAGTTCGATTGTCGTTGTCTTGTCCTTCTGAATTGTGTTTTGTTCTTTGATTTTTGTTGGATATCCATAACCATTTGTTATGGTTAGTGAGTATGTAATGTTTTATTGGAGCTTATGTAAATGGAATTACATATTTGATTATATAATCAATTATTTGACATTGTTTGTTGGTTGGTATTAAGTTGTGTCTGATACATTATTTGAAAGGTGCAGTTGGTAACCAAACATGCATAGAAGGGTATCCATTTTATTTTCTGGTAGTAACCAAATAGTTACAAACTTGTATCAGGACATATATCAAGTGTTAATGTACATGTGAGAGTATACATGGGTTGCCTAAACGGGGTTGGATATACAGGTTGTTTCTGTTTTGGTTACCATTAAAACATGTTCTGGTTACTTTTCATATAACTATTTGGTTACTTCTTTATTTTGTTTTGGTTACTGTTACCTTATGGTTTGGCTACTATTATTGTGCCCTCGATGTGGGATTTTTGTTACTGTTATTTTTATTCTGGTTAATATGTAATTGTTTAGTATACATGGATTGCCTAAACTGGGTTTAATTACATGAAATTTATGTTTTGGTTACCATTAAAATCTATTCTGGTTACTATCATACAATTATGTGGTTACTGTTTTATTATGTTACATTATGGTTACTGTTATTAATAAGCAGATAGTTACAAGCTTGTATCAGGACAAACATCAATCGTTAAATGTACATGTGAGAGTTTTTATTTATATATATGGTTACTTATAGATCTCATATTAAAATAAAAATAGTTTGAGAGGTGCAGTTGGTATCCAAACATGCATATAAGGGTAACCATTTTAGTTTTTGTTAGTAACCAAATAATTAAAAACTTATATCAGAACAGTTATAAAGTGCTTAATGTACATGTAAGGGTTCCCATTTATCTAGCTGATGGATACTTTTAAATTACATAGTTATAAAAGTTATTTGGAAATGGTCTATGCCAGTTGGTAACTAAATATGAATATAGAGGTAACCATTTTATTTTAGATGGATAACCAAATTTACATAAAAATATTTCAGAACAGTTACCAATTGTTCAATGTATATGTTTACTTTATATTGATAACTCATGATAGAATCAAAAATTAAAATATTAATCAACATCAATTTTGGTTACTGTACACCATCAAAAATGTTACCAACCATGTGGTTAATAGTTACTAGAAGTAAACAATTATATATTCCTGTAAACAATTAAATTTGTTGTATTGGTTACTATCAATAGCCATTGTCTAACAACTGAATAAACATTATAAAGTAACCAAATCAATATTAGACAGTAACCAAATTACATAATCTTAGTAACCAGAAAATAAACCAAATTTTTACATGCAATTTTGAAGGCATAAATGATGGAATTCGACCAAAAAACCCTGTAGTTCACCAGCAAAGCTGGTGATTTTTGATCGTTGACCCGTTTTTAATGAAATTAGGCTCTGAAAACGCCAAAATCTGACACTCCAAACTTGACAGAAATTGCCAAATTATCACTGCAACCAAATAAACATTATACTGTAACCAATTAAATAGTATACAACAACCAATATATATAATCAGATTAACAGTTGTATGAAGGTAACCAATGTAGTCAATAAGTAACCACCAATATAAAAGAAATAATTATAAAACTCAATAACATTATAGAGTAACCAAATAAATACCTTACAGTATCTAAATACATATTATACAGTAACCTAATGTATATGTAATTAGTAGCCAAAATTATAAAAAATATTTTTATATTCATTTTACAACCAAAACAATCAGTAATGACTTTGTTATTGATTAAAGACTAGCAGGTGTATGAAGGTACCTACCAATGTAGTTAATCAGTAACCATCAATATAAAATAATCATTATAAAACACAGTAATATAATGCAGTAACCATGATAATATTACACAGTAACCAAGTCAGCATTATATACTAACCAAATCCAAATTAGACAGTAACCAACATATATTTACTTAGTATACACAAGATAAATACATTATGCATTACATTTTTATAGTAAAAAATAACTAGTATAAATTGTTTGTTACCAACTAAAGACAAACTTTTGTAAGAATGTAACCAATGTAGCTAACAAGTAACCATTAATATAAAAAACATAAGTAGAAGTATACATTAATATGCTTCAGCAACCAATATTACAGTAACCAATTAATCATTACAGTAATTAAGTTTGCATTAGTCAGTAACCAAGTCAGCATTAGTTAGTAACCAAGTCAACACTATAATTTTACAAAGTAACCAAGTCAGCATTAGTCAGTAACCATTATAGTTTTACACAGTAAGCAAGTCAGCATTAGTCAGTAACCAAAAGAATGTTACATAGTAACCAAGTCAACATTAGTCAGTAACCAATTCAACATTAATTAGTAATATTATGCAGTAACCAAGACAACATTAGTCAGTAACTAATACATCATTAGACAGTATAATGTTACACAGTAACCAAGACAGAATAGTCAGTAATCGATACAGCAGTATACAGTAACCAATTTATTTAACCTTAGTAACCATAATATAAAACATGTTTTGAAATACATTTTGCAATCAAAACATTCAGTATTCTTACTTTGTGATAATTTTAAGTGCGAAAAACTTAAGAAAAGGTAACCAATATAGTAATTCGTAGTAACAATAGGTAACCATGTGCTTATAATTTTTAAACTCAAATACCTCAGTGTTTGTATCGAAGTTGATGTTGATCTTGTATTCAACAATCACTGCAGTAATTAAGTTTCTGGTTACTAAACTCGAAGGCGTTGTTGATTTTGTATACTTTTTTCGATCTTAGAGATGAGTCGCGACCACAGGTTTCGTCTTCTCCGATTTCGAGTTGCGTCGCGACAGGAAGCTTCGTCTTCTCCGATTTTGGCTTCTCCGATTGATTTGGCGTTGATCTGTTATTCCGATTGATTTGGAGTTGCATGTTTCATCAGTTGCTTGAATTTAGGTGCGGTGGGTTACAAATATGAAAGGAAAATAACTGACGTGTATGAGTTAATGATACGTGATTTTAGGAATAGTAATATATTGTGTTTTGTTATTTTTGTAATTATTTTGTATGTTTTATTTTTGTAAATAATTTCTAATTGTTGTATATTAGTGTTAAGGACCCTAATTTTTATTAGGCTATTAAAGTAAAGTTCATGGCGAAACGCTCAATTTTCTTTTTGTTGTAGATTTTACAATTATTTTTTGTTGTTGTACCAAAATGTTATATAGCTTTTCTTGTTATTAGTCCCTCAAATTCGTTGTAATTTGAAAATGAAGTAATTTACTGTTTCACCACCAAACATAAGTAGAAAACAGGGTAAATTTGTAATAATACAAAAAAAAGGAAATGAAAGATAAATAGGGTTGCATTCTCTCTCTATTTCTTGCTTTCTCACTTCACTAGAAAACTAACAAGGTAAACAGAAAGTGAGAGTACTCCCAACCCTCCAAAATTAGTTATAAAACTTTCTTTTTTTTTTAAATTTCAAAATTATAGATACACCTCTATTTTCAAACTATAAATCAAGTGAATACTATCATACCACCACTACATTTTTAACTTAAGAATATGTTTGAAAAACTAATATATTCTTCAAAGAAACTGATATTCCTATATATATTTTTGATATTTTTATATAATTCTCTTTCACATGAGAGGAAAATAAGTCACACCTTCATGTGAAAGTGAACTGTGAAAATATCAAAAATTCATATCAAAACAGCGCTCCCCATTCTTCAAAAGTCGGCATTTTAAAAATGTACGTCTATTTTGAAACACGCCGAAGATTTATCTACCATTAATAAAACTAACATCTTGTGCCCAAATTCCAATACATAACATAATCATGTTTGACCAAGTACTTAGCAGATGTGCTTTGAAATAAGGGCACAACCAATGCATAACAGCAAAGCCTCAATGATAGCCATAAGTAGGCTGTGATTCAATAAACACCAAATTTAATCCTATACAAATGGACCTATAAAAAAATTTCAGTATATGCAGCCATTCAATTGTACATATGGCTGTCCTTTTTTAACTCTTTTCCCCTTTTCCTCTAAGGGACACCGTGTCCTATAATTTTCCACTTCATTTTCATCAGGTTATTAGCAAACTAAGTTACCAGCCAGCAAAGCATGGACAGCCTACATATGTCTCTGAACCAAAAGCAGCAGCTTCACACATTTTCGTACATGCATATAATTGTCGTTGAAACAAGCAGCACCTGGACACATTTTCAGTACATGCTGGCCAGATGTAGAGCTGTCTTCATCGAACGCACCTCAAAAAAAAGAATTTTGAGCATTTTCGCTAAAATTATCAGGCAGAAGTCTGGGGATACGATACCTTTGTACATTTCTTTTTATTTAGTCATTTATTCCCCGTTGGTGGCAGAATATTCATTTGACTTGAAGTATCAACTGGACCGACCCTTTGATCTTCTACGCTTACCAAGAAGCTTCAGCATGTTGTCAGTGACGTCAGGTGGGGCATTATCATCTTCATTCTGCTTGTTATCGGAAGTGTGTGTCAACCAGGCCAATGCCTCTATAGCAGCGTCCCTCTCTGCCAGCTGTTTGTTTTTCTTGGGCTTCCCCACAAACTGCATTCCCTTAAACTCTACCAGCGCCCTGAATTCATTTGTTTTTAGATGCTTCGTTTTGTACTTTGGAGGGGAGTGCCCAGCCCTCATCAGCAGAGTTTGTAGCAAGCTCTTTGGATTTGCTCCATCTCTTGTAAATGTATCGCTCTCACTTATCTCCTTAGGTTTCTTGCTTTCACGGCCGAATACAAATCTCCCTTCGCATTGATCTCCTGACACCAGCTCCTGGACAGCAAGCATTAAGTATTTTCCTTCTTTGTGGATGTCAAGACCAGGATCCTGAAGCTGCATAACAACAAGGACGTTGCTCAACCATGACAATCGAATTGAAACTAGTTTGGCACTAGAGGTGAACCATTTCACTAAACGAGCAAAGATACCAAAGCTACAAGAACATATGTGTAGTCTTCTAAATTGATCAAGAATGCTTTCTACCTTGCCTATCTGCAACATGACTCATTTTCTTAAAATTTCTATTAGGTGAAATTTATTCCTTTGAAACTAGTACCGACTTGGCACGAAGAACCATCCATACAGAGCCACAACGCAATCTTGCATGGAACAGATTTGGGTAACAAAATTTAAATTCTAGATAGAAACATTGACATTGTTCTTGATATTAATTGTTTTATATTTTGTTATATAGAGATAAATCAACCGTAATTAGTAATTACTATATATTAATTATAATAGTTAGATTAATAGAAGTTTAATTATAATAGAAGATTAAAATTAGGAGTTTTGTTCTTTTTACATTAGGGGTTTTACTCGTCTTCCAAGTCACAGGTCTCATATATAAGTTGATGTAATTGTTATTATTTGACAGAGTTGAATTATTATGGATTTGAGAGAAAGCTATATGCTTTTATTGTGCGTTGTGTTTCACCAACAATTCTCAGCAGGGATAGTTACTCTTATCCCATTCTTCATCCAAAAATCTTTAATCTAAGCGTGTCCAACATCAATTCTGATATGAGAAACTCTTTCTAAACTCACCTTCTTCTGGAGAAGATTATCAAGTTCCTGCTTTAGCTTCACATAGCACTCTGCCAAAGTAGGATCCATGAAAAAATCAATATATCCTTCCAACAATTTCAAATGTCCAGCCTGATAAAGAAACAGGAACAAAAATCAAAATCACAAAATTCCTTGTATTTTATTGAAAGGGGCAGGAGTGGAATAGGTATTCAAATTATAGAGCTATATCATCAGGAATTACCAGGACTCCATGGCTTAGATTACCACCAAAAAGGATCAGAATGGAATCAGATACTCCAGTAGAATCGCGCAAGAACACAGTATTGACCTTCACTTTTTCACCAAAGACTAACCATGGATAGGGAATTGTCTGGTAACGTGCATTCACGGAATTCTGAAGCAATATCATTAACAATGTCAGAATACAGTATTTGTACAACTTGAATTACAAGTCAGGAAATACTCAACAAACCTACTTATAGTTTTGTAATATAAGCATGTTCTTACATAAGGTGCACATCGCGATGAAACATAAATGATATAACTTTTACTCAGCAGTATGGACATTATTCACATTCATTCACACAACTAAGATAACCATCGACGGTGGTGTACATTTGTTCATTGATATGTATATGTTGCCTCTCTACGCACACCAATGTGACTGCATATACTGAAATAGGTTTATTTAAGATCAACTCAAGCTTTAACCATAAAAGCAATAAAATAAACACTTAAATATATACTGGATGTTGGCTTACTACGGATGCATCATAGTATTCCAGCACAATTGTCCAAGCAGAGGCTAATAACAAGTACGACTGACTGTCTGGCATGTATCTCTTATCCATTGGAAAGGTATATGCATCTAAAGTTCTACATAGAGGGATAATGGGTGGAGAGGGTTATCAATAGGAGAAGGCAATCAAACAACGTAGCAAAAACCTCCCCCTCCCCACGGGGGGTACAGGGTGATCAATTCTTAACACACATCATATAAATGTTTCATAAACCCCAACTAGTTTGTGATACAAAAAGGCAATATCTAACTAACACCCAAGGAATAGCTAAGCAAGCGCAATGCCACAATATCTTTTAATCCTTCCTCCCTCCAACAACATTGAACCTAATCTAGAGCAATCTCACCAAAGATGAATGATATTACATAAGCTTCATCAAAAAACCCAAATAAAGGTCCCACGAGCTTTGTCAAAGAGCAATGAAGGCACACGTGAATCATGATTAATCTCTTCTTTTTGGTCAACCAATAAGATTTTTTTCCCCATGATGACAAGTTTATTAGATATGGTTTTAATGTTGCACTATAACTATTATTATACCAATATTAAAAGGGTGCTCCCTTAATATAAAAGAATAAATAAATCTAATAACCTGGGGCAATTAAGTATTACTTTGTCTATCGCAATTTAGATCCCTTGATCAATTTTACGCATTTCAAGAAACTAAGAAGTATGGCGCAGAATTATGCAATTTTACTATTTTACCTTTTCTAGGCACATTTACATAATTGAACAAGTTAACGGAAACCTTCACGGATGAAGCCCACACATTTAAAGTTCATGGGTAAACTGGTAGTTTTACTAGATGTTTGTACAACTGAAATTCATAACTACACTGTTTTGGGCAATCCAAAAAATGAGAAGGGGATATCTAAAGAGGGACAGAGAGTTAGTGATGCAATCACGAATCAATTAGAAAGTTTAGCTTGCTTCTAAAACTTACCGCGTAGAGTAACACCTGGCCATCGTCCATTGTTTTGAACGACATGGATGTCTCTCTGTGCTGCACATGGAGAGGACATCAACAGATTGGCATCAGACTTCAGCATTTGTTATTAATATCCACAAGTTCTAGTACAAGTACATTTGTCTTACCACTACAGATGCTATTCCAGGAAAGAGGCCAGAACATATAACTGCACGAACCAATGACTGGTTGTGACTTAATCGGTTGTTAGTGCCAGCATCTGCATCTAGCAATCCAGCATCTCTCAAAATGAAGTTAAACTGCTTCCTAAGAGAATGGATAGCTTGAAGCGTTTGGGAAGAAAGAAAATTCCTCCAGCAATATTCATATGCTGATCCTTCTCTTTCTGCATCTTTCCATCCTTCAAATGCACGTACAAGAGCCATATGATCACTGTAGTCCTTTGCAGAGAATCTGGATTTCGCGGTCCCTGCTAACTGAACCAAAGATATAGAACCGTCATTAGCTAATGAAATCTCTTCATGTATAATTAAATTAACATACAGACTAGATCCTAGAAATGATTCTCCAACAACTGGACAGAGCATCACTAATTGTTAGTCTTGCTAAGATTTAGAACAGCAACATATCATATTTGCATATATAGAATCTTGTTTAAAAAAAGGAAAAAAAGAAAGAAAAAAGAAAAAAGAAGCAGCAGCAGAAATGCAGTACAGAATAAAAAATACAATTTGGATATTCATAATAGGTTACACATTAAAAATACGCTTTCTACAATTCCACTGCAGTAAAAAATGGAACCAATCATGTTGAACCCATACTGATGTGAGACGTATTCTAAGTATTTCTATTGTGTTCCAAGTCTAACATTAGAACTACTCAATGCATTTCTTTAATGTTATCGTTGCATATTAGGAGTCTTAAAAGTCGAGATTATTTATTTTAACTAGAATTAGATTACTTGTCCGAAAAGAACTAAGGTTTCAGGAAGTCCTATATATGTTGAAACAATCCAAATTTTAATCAAGGCTAAATATAGTTTTTGTGTTTGCAACCTAAGGGCAAAGCCAATTTTTGTAAGGAAGTATTGATAGACTCCACGACACGTTTGAATGAGGTGGTTGTTGCCCAGATCGTTTCTAGCAAAGTTGTAAGAGTGGAACTCTCTCGACACCTCAACCTAACGTCTATATTGAGACGAGAACCTTGGTACAATCGATCAAGCAAAAAATTTTGCGTTGAATGGAACACCAACGACACCTAAACCCAGTATTTATATCGAAACAGGAACTTCGGTACAATCGACGATTGATGCGGTAGAAGACGTCACACAAAACTATGTATTGTTGTATGATAAGTCGAATTGAATCTTAAAGAAAACTAAGGAATTAACTTAGAAATTCTTTAAAGAACCAAAAGTAGAGAATAATCTCACAAGAATTGATAAATCTGAAAATTATTGAATGTTAAAGAATTACATTCATGAAACTTATTTATACTAATAAGAAAACCCTAAATCCCAATAAGGAATCAACAATTTGATTTGGAATAAAAATCCTATCTAATAGAATCCTAAATACATTAGAAATATGAAAGATATTGACTAATTCCTAAATATATCGAAATAACTAAAAGAAATCTGCTGAAAAACGTGTAAAATCTGCCCAAAACGCGTCTTTGAAAACTGTGCCCACGACCTGGCGCAGCAGCGCTGGTGTTAGGCCAAACAATGGCGCGGTAGCACCACCTCTCCACGGAATTCCTGTTGACATGGCGCGGCAGCGCCATTCCTTCGGAACATGGCAAAATACCCTGGTTACTTGGCGCGGCAACACCAAGTTCTTCATATCCTTTGGCGCGACAACGCTGCTTGCTCAAAAATCTTCCTTCGCTTCTTTTCGAATCCTAACTTATCTCTTTCACTTGCACCAAATTCATGAGCTTGGAATTCACCTCAATTGTCTTCGAACTCAAACTCATATCCTCCCAAACTCCTTTAATTAGACCGTTAAGACCCTCTAACTCCTTGAATCTTTTAGCTTGATCCCGTCACGGGACCAATCGGAACTCGCACTGTGTTTGCTCCATGATTTCCATTCCCATCCAAGCTAGGCATGTCCTCATCAAGAAGGAACATAGTCGACAGACTAGTGGATCCCTTGCGAGGGTAACACAAACCATTAGTGTCTTAACTTTTTACCTTCTTTATTATTTTGATCACTCTTTGTTCTACATCACACATTATTCATAAAGAAGAATGAGAATGATCTAGAGGATTTTCTTTGATTGAATATTCTGAGTACCATAGTAATCTCATTTCAGTTCTAGAAGACGAAGAAGACAAATATCAAAAGAAGGAACATTGAAATTGTAAAGGAAGATAAGTTAATACATAAGCTAGCATTCGTGGAAGCAACATAGCAAATCTGTGGGCAGGGCTGGTTTTCAGGACTCTCCTTTTGATTTATGAAAGAATTCCTTTGCTGATCTGAATCGAATCCATTTTAAAATCTACCTTAATATTCAACATTTTCAAATTTAAGGCTTACTCCCTCCATTCCAATTTAATAGACGTTTTAGGACCTTTTTTTCATTCCAATTTAATAGTCATTCTCTAATATCTAGAATAGAAAATTATCTACATTCCTATAATACCCCTAATTTCTCTCCTCTTTCAAGGAAATTTATTCTCATAAAAACACTACTTACTCCATTCTATTTCCTCTCTTATTTAAGGTCTATCATTTTTTAGGGATTACTACGTTATTGTTCCTCACTAATCTCTTTTCCTCTCTTTTTCTAAACGGACTAAGAAGAGTTTCCTTTTCAGTTTTGATTGATTTCATTCACCAAAAATTCTTGATTATTGTCCGGAATTTCTTCAAAACTCGCCGGAATATTCAAATCAAACTTTAGTATTCCAGCCATGTTTGATCAACTATGTTTTGTCTATTCTTTCTTTTGCTTTTGTATTGAGAATCCATGAACAATAACCTTATATAGAACAAAGATGGAGGGAAAGCCAAAACAGAGGGAAAAAAATTAAAAAGCATCGGTGACAACCCGTTTGATACATTTGAAATTTTGAAGATTGATTATGGAGAGATTATAATTAATGACTTTATGATAGAGAAGAGAGAGAAAGTTAAATAAAAGGAGTGAGATGAAAGGGAGAGATACACTTACAGATAGAAAGAGACAAGTCAGTTTGCATGGAGAAGAAGAGGAAAGGTTGTTTTAATTAACATTATTGTATTTGTAGCTTAATTGAAGGAGAGAGACTACAACACATAATGGGCAAATATGAAAATTGGAACTTATATTAATTATAAAGTAATGATATCCTTAATATGTGTGTTTTATGTAATAACGACTAATAAATTGGAATGGAGGGAGTATATTACAATCTAACTAGCAGTAGAATTGTCAAAAGCACCAAGCAACGTACACAATTGACAACATCATCTACCCTCACAAATGCTTGACCAGCAATGTTAAAATCAGTAACTTAAAAGTCCTTCATAACAAATCTGCTTAATTCAGAAAATTCTAGAAGTCAGTAATTTAAATGTATTTGGCAGATTTAGATTCATGCACTTATGGACGGTTCATGCATCATAGATTTATGTATTTGCAATTAACACATCAGATCTTCCAATATCAAAACCATCCTCTATCAGCAGTATTAAAGCAGTCTCTTTAGAATCAGATGGCTATGCCAATTAATCCCAGCATGCTATTACAATACTTTCCAAGTAAAGTTTCCATTTTTTGCCAAGCACTATGGCTATTGGAGCAGCCAGATGCAGACCAAGGAAGAAAGGATATGGGTGCGGGAGCAGGGATACAGGCGCACGACATGGGGATATGAGGGTTAGTCAAATTTAAAAATATGAGGATTTGGGTGCCGCAAGGATACAACTAGCATTTAATAATTAAATATATATATATATATATATATATTATTCCTTCCGTCCAATTTTACTTGTCCTAGTTTGAAAAAACACGCCTAGAGAAAAAAATTATTTCCAAATGACCCATCTAAACTACTTTATTGTCATTTTTTTAGTTTTAATTAATCTTCTACTCTTTCTTGGAATAATAAAATAGAGGAGAGGGAGGAAAAGGAAAGTGGTTGTGCTTCCAATGTCAAAGTTAATAGTGTTAATTAGCAAAAAAATAATAATTTAATAGTGTTACTTTTTTTAATGTATGTCATGTTGTTTTCAATGGATTTTTTTATAAAGTTAAATGAGGATAGTATTGAAAAAATATGGTCAAAAATAGTATTAAAATGGAAAGAAGACAAATATATTTGGACAAACCAAAAGGAAATTAGAACAAGTAAACTTGGACAGAGGGAGTAATAAGTAATTTGGTTTAACTTAATAAAAAACTATTTAAGATATTCTTTTTACCAAGATAATATCACTTATATTTGTTGAGCCCAAATAGAAGTGGGCCAACTTATATCATCCCCACTTTTTCAAACTTATAAAAGAACCCAACCCCTAGAAGTGGGCCTTTGACTAAATAACACATAGAAGGTACTTTAAATATGTTGTACATAATTATCCACATAGCAAGCTGGACAACCACTTTAAATTTCGTGGATGATATTTATTAGTCTCTCTCACACACAAGTTTGTCCAAGATATGCATCTATTGAATATAGACTTAATTATAGTCTTAATTATTAAACATAAAAGAAAAATTTATAGTTAATGTAATATGCTTACTAGGATTTTTTGTCTTTCGTTGCCTAATCGCCATGTCTTTAGAAAAGTCATCACGAGAAGATTCATAAACATCGGCTAAGTCGCTTATCTTGTCTGCCAAAACTTGGTCGGGAACCATTTTTGAAGGAACATCATTGAAGTTGCTACGCAACTTGTAAGCCAAATTAGATTCTTCTTCTTCTTTGATGTCAGAATACTTTCCCGGATTGAGAAACAATGCTGCCCCATATAACTTCTGCTCCATTTGGCATGCCCATCTTCGCTCAATGATGTCAATCACTTTCTTATACAGCCTTTGTTTGTTGTTAAAGACATCTTTGATCTTTTTCTTTGCATATTCCATCGCATCAAGAATCTCGGGCAGAGATGGCCTCTCATCTGAATCCACAATCCTCAAGACTACAAGTAATGGTTGTGAGGCTCTAATACAATCTTCTACATTGTGCCAAAAAGTAGAAGAAATAATTGTATCATACACTTGTTTCCCCGCCTCTGTACTTGACAGCCTCGAATTTGTCCAATCATCACTGATGAACAAGTGTCTCAAAGCATCATTGTGCTTGCACAAGCTTTGAAGAGTCAGAAATGATGTAGCAAATCGGGTGACTCCCGATCTCACAAGGTCCCTTCCCATTTGTTTTGGTCCTCATCGCCTCAAAAAGGCGACCATGTCTGTAAATGAATCCAGTTATTTTTCTGCCCTTCACGATTGTAGACTTAAATTGCTTCATATTGCCTCTATCCTCTAACATCAAGTCTAGGCAATGGGCAGCACATGGTGTCCAGAACAAAGTCGGTCTCCTCTCCATCAACATACGACCTGCTGCCTTATAATTGGCGGCATTGTCCGTCACCACTTGCACAACATACTCAGCCCCAATCTCTTTTATCTTCCCATCAAGTAGCTCCGTCAACATGTTTGCATCCTGAGATTGAGCAGAGGCATCAACTGATCCCAAAAAGCAAGTACCTGCAGGACTATTAGCAAAAATAATTATCAAGTGTCTGCCTCTTCTAATCCGTCCATCCGTCTGACATAAGACTGCAACCGTACTTCTTCCAAGAAGTTTTGTGTTTCTCCTTCAGTTCCTCTGTTTTAGTCTTGGCCTTCGCTAAAAGAGGAACCCTCAACTCGTGATATGAGGGGAGGCTTGTAACCCGGCCCATATTGCCCAACAGCCTCTGCCATCACCTCATAACTTCTTCGATTTGCTGCATTAAAGGGATGCCAGACTCATAAAAAAAGTTGGCAACATGCATGTCAACTTTCTCTCTCTTCCGGTGTCCTTAGACGATTCTCCAAAGTAGTTTGGCTAGGACCTTTTCGATGCCTTTCGTCCACAACTTCTTCAGGAGATTTCCTAAAATGAGTTTCAATGGTCTTTGTTTATTTTGTTTGTGATTGTGGCTTAGGGAATTGAAATACACTCTTCATCCTTTTAGATGCAGTCCCAGAACTTGGAACAGCTGTAGAGGAAAGCATTAGAAGCATTGGAAGCATTGTTTGGAATATTAGATGACTGAATTTCTTCTACTTCGTCATGGTCATCAAATTGAATTGGTTTATTCCTTTTGTTACCCATTATTGCTTGATGCATCTCATTTGAAATCTGTTGTAGTTTGAGGACACCTGGACACATCCCCATACCCACCGGTAAGATGATGTTTAAATCTCTTGATTCCTCCATGAACCTTCTTTTTTCTACAGAGAATGCATTGCACAAGATTTTTATCGCTCAATTCTGGCCAAAATGCATTTTTCCACCCCGGATCTTTAGACTTGGCCTTTCTTTTAGGATCCTTAGTTGGATCATAACCCTCAGCTCCTGAACTTTCCGCCATTTAACTATCTACAATTCTACAAAATACAATTAAACAAACAAACAAGACATTGTAATTTGTAAATTGTAATAACAAAACAAGTAAACAACTAAACATAGATGGCATAGTTTCATTGTAATCTGGTATATCAATAGCAAGGGATAGTATTAGTTAGAATAACATAGGCCAACCTCAGACACACTACAACAACACCTAATAATATTTCCAAATGAAAGCATTCTTTATGTGACCTAGTGTTGGACCACATAGCCATGATAACATAAAGTCTTACACTATAATAGACTTCAAGTTGATTTATGAATTGATTTAACTTAGTTTTAATCACATTCATACAGGATGCTTGATAAAACTTTAAATTGAGATGTTACATGCTGCAATATTAGTTATTAAGATGTTGTAAATTATTAAGATGTTACATACTTACATGAAGAGAAGAGAAGAAGGAAGCATACTGCATACAGATTCATGAATTGATTTAACTTAGTTTTAATCACATTCATACCTGCAAGTCGCCGAAATTGTTAATTCACAAATACAAAGCCAAGTGCATTAGCTGAGTCACTAACTAAGCAGGAGGTGTATGTTTTATGGGGCATGACTAAGCAGACTCATGTCTGATAATTAGAGGGAAGTTAGAAACATGAGCTGGTACTTATTTGTTCCTTCATATGCTCTGTCTCTAATCTCTATATTCCATGCGTATCCATTTTCGTCCCAAAAGGAAAGAGAAGAAGGAAAAGGAACGAGCAGCAGGAAAGTTCGCCGGATTGAGTTCGCTAGATTGAGTTCGCAACAGCAGGAAAGCCGAGCAGCAAGAAAGTTCGCCGGATTGAGTCGTCGGACTGCCACGATCCGACTGGATATGCTCTATTGCTCTTTCGTTTTTCCCTCAGTCCCTCTCTGATCGTTTCTCCCTCTCGTCGAACATGTCTAAGTTCTGAAGGTTGTGAGGAACTGAGAATTGATCGATTAGGAGTTTAGGTTTATGAATTGGGTCGGGTCAAACCCGCTTTGGAAAGCCGTCCGCTTTTCCAGTTAGTCGTCCTAGTCGTCTGCTGAGCGTCCAAGTCGACGCCTAAGCGGTCGACTATGTGCTCTGCCACCAAGTCGTCCTACCGGCTTGATTTTTCTGGTTGACTCGACGCCTAGTCGTCGCCTAGTCGACGACTTGACAACAATGATCTATTCTATTCAAATCCAAGTAGAAAACAAGAAGCCAATGAAGCCAAACTCGAAAAAGATGAAGAAAGAGAAAGAGAAGAAAGAGAAAGTGTGAGAGACTAACTGAATCACCGATTGCCTCTTCCAAAACAGCAGTCGTGCGAGCCTACCTTCTCTTAATTTTTCTTTTTTTTTGGCGGGGACACGGCATTACGGAAATGCTTAACCCTGTGTGCACCCAGCCGCACCCCTCGTGCACCCGTACCCCCGGCGTACCCCGTGCGCAGTTTGCCACTAATCTCACGCACCCATGCGTCCTAGATAAGGACTTTCTTTGTTTCTCAAGATCTCTGGGAAATAGTTGAAGTGGGATGTGAAGAACCCACGATCATTATCATTGTCAGGACAAGCATTGTAACAGCACATGGAAGCTTTGAACAAAAGATACAAGCACTCTTCGCTACCTTCAAAAAGGAGTAAGAATATCAATTTTTCCAAGATTTTCACCTTGATATAGGCAAAGGCTTCATGGTAGATCTTGCAGAAAGAACTCCAAGGTTTTGATAAACTTGTTGCTGTCAAAGTCAAACTTCAGAACTTGTGGAGGGACTTTGATCACTTGAGATTAAAGAAACCGAAAAAGGAATGTGATTTTTTTAATAGGGTGGCAGAGATGGCTAAACAAATTAAAAGTTATGGTGATACCGTTCACTACATGAAAATTGTTGAGATAATTCTAAAAAGATTACCACAAAATTTGAGCATGTTCTTCCAGACTTGTCTAATTATCTGTGAAGAGGATCCTCATATATGACAAAGCGCGAAGACTATGGCATACAAATAAAGAAAATAAGCACGTTGGCTGCATCAATATTCAATAGTGACCGGAATGATTCACTCAATGATAGAAGGAATACTTCAAGCTATACATTTTATACGGGCAAAAATATTATTTCATGGTCAGCAAAGAAGCAGAACATATATCATCTGCTGAGGCAGAATATCTTTGCTGCTAATGCATCTTGTTAGGTAATTTTGTTCAGAATATATTTTGAAAGATGTAAAGCAAGAACAACACTTTCTTACAACCAATCTTGTGACAACATATCATCCATTGCCATGATCAAGTACCTGGTGTTTCACAAGTCACAATCGCACCATGCACATTCAGGTCTGTTGTCATTACATTAGATAATTGGTTGAGAATGGGGAAATTGAACTGAAGTTTTGCAAGACTGCAAAACAGGTGGCAGTTATCTTTACTGAACAAGTTTTTTTTTTAAATAGACAAGTTCCTCAACTTTCCACATAGTTGTTTAGGCGTTAAGTTGAAAGACAACATGCATTTCCCAGAGATCTTGAGAAACAAAGAAAGTCCTTATCTAGGACGCATGGGTGCGTGAGATTAGTGGCAAACAGTCCTTATCTAGGACGCATGAATTATTTACAACATGCATTTTATATATAAATAAATACATATATGTATATATATTATTTATTTTTCAATTCACAGGTACACTGAGCATAAAAAAAAATTACCCACAAGCATCTTAAATATTAGAGAAACTGATATTTCCACATATTTTTGATATTTTCATATAATCCTCTTTCACATGAGAAGAAAGTGGGTCCCACCTTCACATGAGAGGGGACCATGTGAAAATATCAAAAACTCGTGTGGAAATAGTGCTCCTCATTAATAACACTACATTAGTGCATTACAATTCGTAGACTGAAAACATATAATCTTAATATTTATTTATCATACATATATAATATAATATTAATATTTATTTATCATACATATATAATATAAAATTAATATTTATTTATAAGATATATAGTATAATATTAATATTTATTTATCATTCATATAATATAATACTAATATAAACTATGTGCTGCAATTTACAATATATTAGTAGTACACAATTATTCTGTATGTTGAGTGCTTTGTTTGCTTACAGAGAGTCAAAGTCCACTCATGAGTCAAAGCCCTCGGTCATTGCCATCAACAACATAACACGTGTTGATGTATGGTGTAATTTGTGGTGTAAGCCAACTAATATATGCAATAAAGCCATAGACCATTTAACTTTTATCGAGTGTTTGACAAGTGACTAGTGACTCTTGTAAGGAATAAGTACATAAATTATAATATAGATTATATATACTTTCAAATACATGGAGAGAGTCCTGTTGCAAAACAAAACTAAAAGAATAGCAGATGAAAGAGAATTTACGACATAACAGATCGGAGAGAGACACGATCGAAGATCAAGGAGAGGGACATGGCAAGAGAAGATGGGACAAATGACTGAACCACAATTTTTTTCTTCTCCTCCTCCTTTCTTTCTTTTTTCTTTTTCATTGATTTGGTTATTTCTCACAGTGATACGGTACGACTTTCGTCCAAGGCGACGCCTAGTCGTCTTGGTTCGACGACTTGGGGAACAAAGTGCTCGCCTTTGAGCCATTCACCAAGTTGCACCCTCGACTAGTTCCTTTCGCACCGCCTGGGCGCTTAGTTGTCGCCTAGTCGACGACTAGGGGACAACTTGATAACCATGCTTTCCAGTCACGGAGTCACAAATTTTTCTCAGAGTTTAAGGGGGAACGTCAGAAGTTAATTCAGAAAATTCTAGAAGTCGTTAAGTTAAAATTGTTTGGCAAAAATTCAGATTTATGCAGTTATAGAACGTTCATGTAACATGGATACATGTATTTGTAATTGATGCTATGCACTAAGAGAATTCCTGGAAGCCCTATTTGAATAGATATTGTAGACAGATTCTGATACAGAACAAAAACACAATCAGATCTTCCAATATCAAGACCATCCTCTTCCTAGAATTTTAGCTAGGACTTTTCCATCTTCTGTGGTTTTTCATCAAAATCAGTATTTACCACGATTCTCATGACTTCGTCATACAGTTATAGAACGTTCATCATACAGAATTTCACCATGAGTCCTACTGAAATGATGGACATCATGACTTCGTGAACCCAGCTGGGGCATGAAGAGAGCATAACAGAGGTAAAGAATATAGCAATTTTAACACACTATTAGTAATACTTTCATTTAGATACTTACATCCTTTTTATCCTGAGGCAAAAGAAAAGGATCCCTGACGCTAAGTCCAGCCACAATTGTAAGAACAGGATCAAAACAACGAAAGATAACACCCATGATTAACATTTTCCCTAGCTTGGGATCCAATGGAAGCATTGCCAGAAACTCTCCTGATGGAAAGTAAAAATTAGAAAGAGAGAGTTAATGAAATTATCAATTCATTAGCACAACAATTCAGTCATCCAAATTTTTGTAGTCTAACCAAGGTGGGTAAGATTCTCGCTCTCATCCAATGCTCCAATCATCTTCAAAAAATCAACAGCATTTTGGACCTATAGAAAATGAAGTTCACTCCTTATCACATACAGAGAGATGAGAGAATATATAGCACATCATTGCGCTAAAAGAAAATTAAAAAAGATTCACAGTTTCTGCACAACAATCTTGAATCTTGAATAATGTCACCAACAGTATGGTTAGTTCAACTAGTTTCTGGGGCCTTAAGGATTCTATTGGCTAAATACACCAACAAAATGCTAACCTGCACGTGTACTATGCACAGAAATTTCAATAAAAGGTTTCTTTTTTAAGAAAAAACATTGTATCCATGGCAGACACATAGTTGATACAAACACATTACGGGGCACTCTTGAACACATGGATGCATCTTGGACAAAGACATTACAGGACTACCAAACTGTCCAAACATCAAATGTCAACATATGAAGTCATATTAACATGCATCAAATATGTGGTTGCTAAAAGTGAACCATAATACAAGTTCTATTAAAAGAAATGTAACATAAACAAAGATTCTACGGACTGAGAGTGCATGGTAGGGAAAAAAGAAAGTGAGCAGAGAGCACCAGGGGAGACCCATCGGCAGTTCCCCCCCCCCCCCCCCCCTCTCTCCCCAAAAGAAAAAGAAACAAATCAGACCAATATCAAGAAAACCTGATACGAATGTCGTGCAAGAACTTGTATATACAAACATGGGTCCCTCCAAGTACCCAAAACACACTGAGCCTTTATGTGCCAAAACAACATAAAGTATAAAACACATTCCCGACTACATAACCAGAGTGTACAAGTAAAGTAAAAAACAATGTGAATCTTTTAGCCTCACTTTAAGCTCCGAAACAATGCTATACAGAGTTTGTAAATTAATTACAAACAGACTGAACATTTTGACAAAAATTATGATTACGGAAATTTCTAATTATATTATTTTCACAAATTAATTTGTAACTATTATTAAAATATGTGAAGTTATATTTCAAGTACGATTTTATTATTAGTAGGTAGTATAATTTTAGATGAAAACTATTTTCTTACGAAAATCAGCTTATCAAATATTAAACAATATTGTTATTAGAATATATATATATATATATATATACAACCAGGATCCTATCAGGGATCCCGGATTTTACTAAAAGACGGACCTTTTTTTTTTGCTTTTTTTTTAAAACTAAAAAAAAAATTAATACTTTATGGAATTGAAAATTTTCCATAATATAATATTTTGGGCGTGATTTGGATACCTATACCAAAAAATGTATGTACAGTCTGCACAGACTGTACAGACATGTTTTGTTATACGTATCCAAATCACACCCAAAACACTGTATTATGTAAAAATTCAAGTTCCATAATTTTTTTATTATTTTTTTTAGTTGTTTTAAAAAAACAAAAAAAAAGGTCCGGATGTTGTTAAAATGCGGGAGTCCGGACCTGATCCGGACTCTATATATATAATACATTAACCAATAATTTGATTCAATTATTAAATTAAAATTTAAATATTGAAAACAAATTACTCTTTTAAATAATATATTTATAAAAAATACAATAAGAATTAAACATCTTAATCATAAAATAAGGCAATTTGAAATAAAGATAAGTAATTTAATTTTACAATTAAACAATCATAAGAGCATCTTATCTAATATTATTTTGTTATTATTATTAAATTGTAAGTATGATTATATTACAAATATAAGTACGGTTTTACTATTGTTACTTATACACACACACACACACACACACACACATATATATATATATATATATATATATATATATATATATATATTTTTAGAAAACAATGTTATTATAAGGATATCTTATATAATATTAAATGGTTACTATTATTAAAATAAATTGTGTAGATATAATATATTAACCAACAATATTATTCAATTATTAATTAAAAAAATAAAAACTAATTTTTCTATCCAATAATAATTTTTTTAAAAAATAAAAACTTCAACATTATCATAATTTCGTTCAACATAGTAAACAATTATAATAAATAATATATATTTTACAAAAAAATGTTACCATTATTAAACAAGATTTTAATGCTACTTAGATATAATATCATTTGAGAAAAAAAATTCATACAAATTATTTTAAATAATTTGAATTTGTTACTATTATTAAAATACAAGTATAATTATATTTGAAGTATAAATATAATTTTACTATTAACTAAATAATATATTTAAAATGAATCTATTTTCTTAAGATCATCTTACATAATATTAAATTGTTACTACTATTATAATATAAGTACTACAAATATAATATATTAACCAATTATTAATTATATTATTAAAGAAACTTTCTGCTAAAAGGAATTTTTAAAGAAACAAATAAGATCTCGTGCTTTGCACGGGGTGTAGTGCTAGTATTATTATATTTATTAATGATATATCAATTTAACATTGAAATGTCCTTTTTACCCCTAAAAAGTTGTATGACATGAGCTCCCGGTCATTTTTGAAAGGTTGAGTGTCTGAAGGATAGAATGTTTCAAAAAGGTGATGTTTAGGGTGCAAGTAGGTATGTTTTAAAGATTGGGGTGCAAATCAGAACTTTTCTATAAAATTTAAGGTGCAAACTGTATTTTAGTCGTGAATTACATTACACTACTTTGAATTACATTACTTGTTGTATCCACGGCCTGCATCCTTTTATGTCATATCTCGTATCTTATTATTTACAAATAGACAAGTCCCACACGGTCACGCCTAGACACTTTCGCGCCCGAGTCTTGTACCCGACCCGCTGTAACACACCTTTTCAATAACCGTAAATGATATTATTTCGTAAGTGAAAAAAGGAAATAAGTGACTGCTGGCAAAAAAATCAATTAGCAATCTTATACAACATGCATTGTAGGTTATACCATAAGTTGATAAGCACAACCAACAATGCAAGAAGTACAAGACTTCTGATGTTTCTTTTTGTCAAGAGTCACTTAATTCCCAAAAACCCGTTTCAATAATACCTAGGATCTTATACCTATCTGCTTAGTTTGTAGCTGAAAGAATGATCCATAGTCCACAGCAGTTTCCGAGATTCAGAGAAACAGACCTTGTTAAAAGATATAAACTATGGTTGACACCTCTCAATCAAAACAGATTATATAACCAGAACATCAAAATGACCAAAAGATTTAATGGATGTAGATTACTTACAGCCAATGGTTCTGGTGGCTGCAGAGCAGCGGACAAAAATTCTCCAATACTACCAACCTGCAAACTTTTAATTTGCAAGCAGAGAGAGTTCAAGGGAGTTCTCAAAAGTTCAGGAAGTTGATAATCAGCAAAAGCTTCATAAACACATCGAGGATATAGGTGGTAGCACTCGCCTGACTGCACACGGCCTGCCCTACCTCTTCTCTGCAACCCAAATAGAACACAACAAAACAAGATGTTCAATGGAAGATACAGACGCAAGCAGACATAAGTAATTAATAATTTAAATAAATACACAAAACAAAGAAGAACAATGTGCGGAACACCCCAAGACAATTTACAACTTTACAAGGAGAACGATTATAACATCTAATGCAAACTTCCAACTTTAAAACATTCATAATTCTGGTACATCACACTAGCACATAAAGTCATGACCGAGCAAGTCCCACGTACTAAAGTATGTTTCTAGTTATAAACAAGTTTTCACATTCTAAAGTGTGTTTCCAATCAACATGGATGTGACAAAGCATTAAACTAAGGGTAGTTTTGTCAGTTCACTTATTTCATTAATGACACTTTCGTCATTTCACCATTTTATTTCATCTGCTTGACCTCTTCTCCCAAATTGAGCCCCTAAGTCCAGAAATATTCATATTTTACTGTTCTAATTTAATAAAAAAAGAATTATCCTCTAAATTATTTTTTTAATTCTTAAGATTAATTACACATAAATTATGTAATACGCACGCAATGCGCTGTGCGCCAGCCTCTAGTATATATAATCAGAATCCAAAGAAAAATTGTGCTCAAAATAACAATGTTTAACATCTGCAGTAGAGTGGCTTTAATATTGTTCCACATATCCAATAGATCAAGAGTTTAAAAACAAGTTACTTGCCGAGCCAACGCCCAGCAGTGCCCTTTATGTCTACAAGAAGTAAGCAAGAGAGTAGAAGGTAACTAACTTGCCGAGCAGAAGCTTGCGATATCCAAGACGGTAATAGACAAGGAGTATTATTCAGAGCATCGTAAGTGGTTTCCTTGGCTTTTCCACAATCAACCACAAAAACCACATCATTGATAGTAATACTTGCCTCAGCCATATTTGTAGCGAGTACTATTTTACGTACATTTGGAGGTGGCCTCTCAAATATGAGTTTCTGGAAACATTATAACTGAAACTAGTGAATAAAACAATATGCAGCATGAAGCAGTGCATAAAACGAAAATGGAATCACACGAGTCTATCTTCCAATTTTCTCGCTTCCTCATTATCTTCTAACAGAGTCATTTCAGCATGTTGAGTGTAACCACAACAATTTTTTAACAATGGCATAATAATATTCAACATAGAAAATTTATTAAAAGAATTGAAAAGAAAATCAATACCTGTTCCGCTGTTGCCATGGAACCATGGCATGTAAGCAACAAAACCCTGTTAGGGTCTCCTAACAGAGGATGAGCTTTAACTTGATCCCTCAGACAACTGATATCCTCCCAGCCAGTCATAAATACTAATACAGCCCCAGGTCGTTCCTTTCGACATATATGGCATAAAACAGCCTCAATAAGATTAAATCCAATACAATCAGGTGTCCAACAAGACAGAGAATCACGTGCTCTGGAGCTATAATTCTCAAAGCTTGATTTGTTCAGAGTATCCTGTGAAACAAATACAAGACTAATTAGGAATCCCAATAAGCCTACTGTAGAAAGCTTCAGATTTCATTGCACTGTGTATATCTTCTAACCAACACGTCTTAAAAGTTTATACTCTCTCCGTCCCCCAAAGAATGTATTAAGTATAGTTTTCTCGCAAATTAAGAATATTAAATTAGAGGAAAGTATTAAAAAAATCCAACTTTACCCTTATATTTTGGCTTTAACACGATAATAGTGGATCCTGTAAATTATGACACAAGTACACAGCATTTTAGTCTTTTCTCCACAATGATGTACTTAAGCTATTCTTTTGAAAACAACTTTTGATAATTGAGTCATTCTTTGGAGGATAGAGGGACTATATTGTTGTTTTCCCCTGAGAAAAAAGAACAATTTAAATGATAGAACTATATATATATATATATATACACACACACGCACGCACGCGCGGACACATATAAACAGTTGCATTATCTACTAATTAGCACATCCTCCTTAATGGTTGCTCGTGTAACAAACAAATCACATTCCCATGGCTGTTGGCATAGTGAACACTACGATGCCATGTGGATAGAAATTAACGCAAATGACTTATGCATGGAGACTTCTCGATGTTAACTGGCAAGCACAAGCTCCCATATCTGAGGGCAACCCCAGGACCCCTGCTGAAGGTTTTAATTCATTGCTAGTGAGCCACGCTCTAATTGCAGGCGTAGTTGTTAAGGCGACGCCAAAATCTGGCCGATGTAAGCAAGGCGGCACTGCGCCTTAGGGGAGGATTGAAAGTCGAGCGCCTAGGAAACATAGGCGTCGCCATGGACGACGACATAGACGAGCTGTCGAGCGCCTTGCTTTGTTGGGCCTGCTGAGTTAAAAAAAATAACAAAACGACGTCGTTTTGTCATGCCCTAAATCTAATCGCAATTTTCAGCGATACAGTAGACTGTAGAAGTAGAAGATCAGAAGGGGCAAAGGGGGGAGTGATCGAGAGAGATTACCCAGTGGCTAGTACCAACCGGCGACTCGACAAGGCAACGCAGCTCCGGCGACGGCGAGATTACTCAGGTATGGTCTTCTTTCTTCTCTTTCTTCTCTTTCTTCTCTTTCTTCTTCTCTGCATCTGCGACCGTGACGACGGTCGACGAGCTTCTTTTTTTTGGTTTGTTACTCTGCTTTTTTGCTTCTGCAGTTGCTTCGTTTTTTTCGTTTCTTATATGTTTATATTATTGCTTTGCCTGCTTCTTTTTGCTTGCCTGCTTCTTTTACACTTCAGTCTCCACTCTCCACAATTTGTCAGACACATACACAATTATAAATATATGTAAATATATATATATATATATATATATATATATTTATGTTTTATATATGTACAGTACATTGTTTTTTTCCAATGTATAGATAAAATGTTGGATGATTTTTTTTCAATATATAGATAAATGCACTGGATATTATTAATTATTAAGTTTCATAATTGTGCAGTGCACTGGATGTTTTTTTTCCAATGTATAGAAGGAATGCAGTGGTTGTTCAGTATAGATATTGTATATATGTATAAGTAATGTAACTTCATCTAATTTAGTGTACATCCAGTGCATTATTACTGCAGAATTTGTGTTATTAAAAATGTTGTCTAATTTATTTTCAAAAGGAGATGGAATTTGTCTTATATATATTGAATCATTGATACAATTTGTCTTATATTTTTTATTTGATTGTATTGTGTAGACACTAGACAGTAAAATGGCAAAAAGTTCGGGGGCCGATAATTATGATATAACAAAGGACCCTAAAAGAAAAGCTAAATCGAACGATCTGAGTTAGAAATATGGATATTGACCGAATTTAAGTAACAAGGATATAATGCAATGTATCCTTTGTGGGAGGACTATGTCGTTCAGGAATCAAAAGGTTGAAGCAACATTTAACAGGAAATTTTGGAGATATAGCAAAGTGTCCCAAAACAACAGAAATTATAAGAGAGATGCAAGCGACTTTGAATGGTAGAAAGAGGAACAAATCACTTGAGTTAGATGATGATGTAGTAGAAGTGCAAGAAGAGCAATCATAAGCTCGTCCAACTCCAAGCACGGCTTCCAATACTTCTTCTAACGCTATCCCAAGTTCTAGGACGGCTTCTAAAAGAAAAAAAGTTGTATTTCAATTCCAAAAGCCACAATCAAAAGCTCCAACAAAGACAGATGAATCACTTTTAAGGAAGACTTCCAAAGAAGTTGTAAAGGAGAAGCATAGCAAGTGTTTGAGCCAAACGAGTATTGAAAGTCGTTTGAGGACACCAGAGGAAAAGGAGAGAATCCATACGCACATTGCTGACTTTTTCTATGAATGTGGCATATCATTCAATGCTACAAATTCAAGGAGATTTGAAGTAATGATCGAGTCCATATGGCAATATGGGTCGGGTTTAAAGCCTCCAACGTATCATGAGTTGAGGGTTCCTTTACTTGAGAAGGCAAAGCCAAAAACCGATGGCTTAAAGAAGAAACATGAAGTTACTTGGAAAGAATATGGTTGCATACTCACGTCGGATGGTTGGACAGATAATAGGGGAAGACACTTGTTTAATTTCTTTGTTAATAGTCCGGAGAGGACTTATTTCATGGGTTATGTTGATGCCTCCAGTCATTCAGCAAGATGCCACAATGTTTGGCAAATCTACTTGATAGCAAGATTGAGAAAATTGACCCCAAGTATGTTGTTCAAGTGGTCACAGACAATGCCTCTAATTACGAGGCAGCGGGGCATATACTAATGGAGAGGAGGCCTACACTGTTTTGGACACCTTGTGTCGCTCACTGCCTTGACCTTATGCCAGAGGAGATAGTCAAGTTGAAGCAATTCCAGCCCACAATCACAAATGCAAAAAGAATCACAACATTCATTTATAGGCATGGTCATCTTCTTAATGCAATGTGGAAAAAAACAAATGGGAGGGATCTTGTGAGACCTGAGTTACTAGATTTGCTACAGCTTTCCTCACCTTGCAGAGTTTGAACAAGCATAAAGATGCATTGAGACATTTGTTTATAAACGAGATTGGTCAAAATCAAAGTTGTCGGCTACTGAAGCAGGGAAGAAAGTATCTGATACTGTTATTTCAACAACATTTTGGCATCATGTTGAGGATTGCATTCGGGCGTCACATCCACTTCTTATAGTCTTGAGGATTGTTGATAGTGATGAGAAGCCTGTCATGCCAGAAGTTATTGCTGTGATGGAATGCACAAAGAAAAAAGACTCAAAGATGCATTTGATAACAAACAAAGACTGTATAAGAAGATGACTGAAATTGTTGAGCGGCGATGGGGTTAAATGTTTTTTCAGTCACTGTACTATATGTCAACTTACAGATGGATAACTAACTTTTTTTTCTTACAGTCAACTCACTGAACTCGATTTTTCTAACACAAAGTTACAAAAAACCGTTACAAACTTTGACTTCAACGGAAAATGACAGCCAAGCAGTTGAGTTGTCCGTTAAAAAGCTGATGTGGCACCTTTGTGTGACGTGGTAGTGATTATGTGGATTTGTAGGAAAATTTTTATGAAAAAAATATTTTAAAGTATAAAATGCAGTTTTTTTAAATTAAAATAATTATTTTTAATAAAAATAAAAAAATATGCAGTTTTTTTTAATAAAAATAAAAAAAGCGCAATTTTTTTAATAAAAATAATTATTTATAATAAAAATTAAAAAAAGCGCAGTTTTTTAATAATAAAAATAAAAAAAGCGCAGTTTTTTTTAATAAAAAATAATAATTATTTTATTAAAAAAACAAAACCAAACATTGCTCTCTCTCCTTCACAACAACGCAGTTTGATTTTTTAAAAATATTTTAAAAAGTAAAACACAATTTTTTTAAATAAAAATAAAATAAAATAAAATGCAGTTTTTTTAATAAAAATAATTATTTTTAATAAAAAAAACTGCATTTTATTTTTTTAGCTAATATTGTTTTTTTTGCAACGCAATATTGTTTAGCTAATAATTAAAATTATTTTTTTTAGCAACGCAATATAGTTTAGCTAATAAATATTACTTATCTGTTGTTTGATAGCCACGATTTGGGTCGTGTGTCTTCTTTATTCATGTCACAAATTATAATATAATAATATAATATTAATTCATTTATTTAATATTAACGGTGTTTGGTTTTTTATAATATTAAGGAGAGAGAGAGCGTTGTTTGGTTTTTTTTTAATAAAAAACTTTATTAAAAAAAACTGCGCTTTTTTATTTTTATTAAAAAAATTATTTTTATTTAAAAAAACTGCGTTTTATTTTTTTTATTAAAAAAACTGCGTTTTTTTATTAAAAATAATTATTTTTATTAAAAATACTGCGCTTTATTTTTATTAAAAAAAACTGCATTTTTTTTATTTTTATTAAAAATAATTATTTTTATTAAAAAATTGCGTTTATACTTTAAAATATTTTTTTCATTTTCTTCATAAAAAAATTCCTACAAATCCACATAATCACTGCCACGTCACACAAAGGCGCCACATCAGCTTTTTAACGAACAACTCAGCTGCTTAGCTGTCATTTTCCGTTAAAGTCAAAGTTTGTAACGGTTTTTTTTAACTTTGTGTTAGAAAAATCGAGTTCAGTGAGTTGACTATAAGAAAAAAAAGTTCAGTTATCCATCTGTAAGTTGACATATAGTACAGTGACTGAAAAAACATTTAACCTAGCGGCGATGAGAAAGTCAAATGGAGTAAAAATTATATGGGGTTGCATTGTTTCTCAATCCGGGCAAATACTTTGATATCAAAGAGGAACGTCGGTTGTTTGCTAATAGTTTACGAGATGACTTCAATGACGTTCTTGCAAAAATGGTGTCCGAGCTAGATTTGCTAGACAAGATTAGCAATCTAGCCGACAACTATGATGCTTCTCGAGATACTTTTGCAAGAGAAATGGTGATTAGGCAATGGAAAATAAAGAATTCTCGTAAGTATATTAAAATATATATAAAGATATAAAAACTAAATTATAATAATAATTTATATACATTCTTCCTTTCCTCCCTTTAAAAATATTTATATTTCTTTTAAATGTTTGCTAGTTGATTGGTGGAATGCTTTTGAAGCGCGAGCTATTGAACTATCCTCGTTTGCAAAAAGGATTCTAGGCCTCTGTTGTTCTTCCGGTTGTGAGCGCAATTGGAGTACATTTGAGTTTGTAAATACTTTCTAATTTCTATTGTTAGTTCAAATTTCAAAAGTATAAGTCATTCACTGCTAATACTAACTATTTTTTTATATAATTAAAATTTTATCATTAATACTATTATTTTTTGTTCTATTTATTTTAGATTCATACGAAGAAGAGGAATAAATTGGAACACAAACGATTAAGTGACTTGGTGTATGTACAATACAATCGAAAGATCATCTCACAGTTCCAAAAGAGGCGTGAATTTGGAAATAATTTTGATCCATTAGCCATTGAAGACTTTGAATGGGGTAATGAATGGATCAATAATGAGGACGATGTTGTTTATCCCAAGGAGGATCTTACATGGAATGATGTGGATCGAACAACCGGTGCATCCAACACGCTTGAGGGTCGCAATCTTTCAAGGAGGGCTCGTGCTAATCCTAGTGATAATCTCATGACGTACTCTCGACGTGGTGGTAGTTCAACTTTAAGGGAATCAAGGTTGATGGATTCCGACTCCGATAATGAAGTTGATGAAGAAGAGAGAATTCCAAATGATGATGAAGATGTGGAGGATGATTTTGAAAAAAACCACCACCTACGCCTTTGAATGAGAGTAGTTCTCGTGGAAGAGATAGAGATGACCTTTTCCTTGATGATTTTGCTTGAACGATGTTTCTAAACTAGTGTAAAGAGTAGACATTATTTTAGCTTGTTATGTGGTGTTTTATTAGTTATTAGACTATATATCTGTGATAGTTGGTTGCAACTTTATTTTCTATGTGGTGTTTGTTGAATTCTTCATTTCTTTTACTAATTTTTAATATCAAGTATTCTGTTTTTGGATTGTTATTGCTAAGTATTTATATAATTATGCCTTTAATGTTAATCCATTGTGTTATGTTTTGAGTTTTAATGTATATGAAATTTTATTGCCAATATACTTGTTAAGTAAAATAAATAATATATAAATTGCACATTGTAAAGTACTTGTCGCCTTACGGACGCCGTGGCGGTCGCCTTGTCGCCTAGGCGTTCAGGCAGTCGGCTACCGCCATGACTCGCCGTGGCGCCGTGACAACTATAATTACAGGGCCTATGTGCTTCAGTCTGATCCAGATTGAGTCGTGTGTCACCCAAAAACCTCACAAGGCCTAGCTGTGCAATTGTTGGCACAGATACCTAGATCCATACTTGGGAAACCTAAAGGTTGCTACAACAGGTTGCTCAATTTGAGTCTCTCTTTGGGCTAGATGGGTTCACTCTTCTATTATGAAAGACCATAATTTCTGGATCATAACCATCCCTAAGGATTGTTCTTGGATTTGGAGAAAGGTACTTCAATTTAGAAATCTTGATGGACAATTTATTAGTTACAGTATTGGGGATGGATCTAATACCAGTTTGTGGTCTGATCCTTGGCTTGCTCATGCATCCTTAGCGCCATCATTAAGCTTGGTTTCCTTAACTGATTTAGAAGTTCATGCTAAGTTTAGTTCTTTTATTGAGAATAACACTTGGTTTATGCCTTCTTCTAATCCTTGAGAGTGAGCTTCCAAGGACTAAAATGAGTAAACTTCACATGAGTTGGATTACCTAATTCTAATGAATGCCAAACTTGCTTCTGATCACTTTATACCATGGTCAATTTGACTCTAAAGAAAATACAAAAGTAATGGCTTACCAAGGACAGGTTTTCTGACACAAGGTCCCCCCGCAATAATGAAAAAAGAGAGAAATTAAACATTAAAAGTTCGTGAGACTTGGTATAGTTCATCCATTAAGCAATGCTATGGTTGCATCAAAACTGTAATAGCTCATGAAACAAGTTCAGATTAAAAGTTAATGTAATTCAGAGACGAGAACTGGATTTGAAGGGTAGTGAATACCTCAACAAGAGCAGTGATCTGGTTTTTCTTTTTCCGTGGTACAAGCTGTCTTTGTGTTTTCCACACCTTTTCTTGGCCATAATCATCAATTTGGTTAAAAGAAGTCAACTTATATCCAGTTATTTCCAACACATCTTCCAAAAAATGTGCTCTCACTGGATATGTGAAGCCCTACATTTCACAAGACATGTAAAAGTAAGCAGAAGAATTTTAAAATGAAATGATCCTTTAACATCAGGAAAGGGTACAAGAATGGATACAAATGAGAGTTTATACAGAAATATAATCAGTGGTAAACAAATCCTAATTCAAGTTGTAGAAAATGTGTTATAGAAAATATTAAACAAGTCCCCTTGGAAACCTAAGAACATGAAACTTTATATTTTTTTTATTGGTAATCTAATAATAAACTAAATAAAGGTGCATCTCGAGTTCAAAGACTTCCTCACTTAATACAGAAGTAAACACACTTTTATGATCCCACCTAACCTTACACCAAGTTAAGCTACTATACACATCTATAAATTTTGAAAATGTAATGATACGACGCACAACAATTGACATTTCTGTTGAACATGCTAAATATCTTATACCTCAGACAAACTTAAGTAGCTTACCGGAATGTGAATCATCGGCGCACCCCCAAAATAAGTTGAAAATAACTCAGCATTCAAAGTAGCACTCATTAAAATCAACCTCAAATCTCGACGACGTGGAAGAAGATCCTTCAACACAATTAATAGGAAGTCTGATAAAAGAAGAGAAAAAATGTGTTATAAAAAGTGAAATACTAGCTCTTAATGCGAAAGCATAAAGGACAACCAATTGTATCCGAACTGCACCTTCATTCATGCCTCGCTCGTGAATCTCATCAACAAAAACATGGGTTATACCACTCAGGTTGCGATCGCTCAACAGCCTTCTTAGCAAGATTCCGCTGGTACAAAAAAGCAGATGGGTATTTTTTCCTTTCATTCCCTCTAATCGAACTTTATAGCCAACCTATCAAAAAAACTTTGTTGTCGAAATAGTAATAGAAAAGTTTTCAAGCAGGAAAATACATTTTTAGCAAACAAAAATTCGTTGAACAGATATGTAAATTAAGCAACAAAAAATGGAAAGGAGCAAAAGAAGCTCACTGAGTCACCAAGAGGTTCTCCTCTTTCTGTAGACACTCTCTCTGCTACAGCCATTGCAGATATTCTTCGAGGCTGTGTACATATTATATTACAGAATGCCCCCCGACCAGATTCTGTTTCAGACTCTAATATGTATTGAGGAAGTTGAGTGGTCTTCCCACATCCAGTCTCGCCAGAAATTACTATAACCTATAATTGAAAACAAATTAGATAAAATAGTAAATACGCAAATGCGTCAATAAAGAAATATAAATTTATGGATTTCCAGAATAGTATGTATTAAATTATTTCCTTCGTTGTTAACTAAATCCAACCAACATAAATTATAGAAGAATAGGGTCTGGGTATGATTGCGGAAGTCAAACCTCAGAAATTTGCAAGTAGTCTTGCATCGTCTCTCATCTTAAACCCCCGCCCTCAGAACAAATTGAAATCATACCTAGGCATAGTCTAAGCAACTTAACAAAGGAAAAAAGATGCCCATAACTCCTAGGTAATAGGACAAGAAATTGAATCTTCATAGGGATGAAGAACAAAGATCAAGAAAGGGAACCATAATAAACCATCTAATTAAAGCATCAAAAATACATTTGTCAAGACAGTAGGTGCTATGTATCAAAAGTGCAAAAGGGCCTAGCTATTATTTCAGAAGTCAAACCTGATTTTGCGCAATTGCTTGGAGCAGCCTTTCCTTCTCCTTGAATGCAGGTAGCGATCTTCGTAAACTAAGCATCTTCTTGCCTTCAGGTGACTCCTACAATTACAAAAAGGCACACAATCACAGAAAGAAAGTAAAAGCGGCATGTGCAGAAATCCTAAAACTAAACCATTATATAATGGTTTAAAATTTAGTATAGAAGCAATAAACAATATAGAGAAATTAATTTCCACATTTAACAATTAAAATAAAATAAATAAATTATAACATTCATACTCATAGTAAGGCAAATGCAGAATAATCGGTTTGGCAGGGCAAGGCCTAAGCTCCACCTATAGATGCAATGTCAGCAGATGGCTCATTCTAAGTCTGATGCTAGGATCCCATAATAATCTGGTGAATATATTGCAATTACATCTGTGCTTTACAAATTTAAAAAAGAAATGCAGCTTCTTTGGTGATATTAGATACACATTCTTATATGTATTGCCATTATGGGAATTCGATAAAGAATTAATTTGGATAAGAGCAAATTACCAGTTCGTAAGAGGCCCAACAAAGAGTATGTTAAAAGAGAGAACATTATGTGGGTTTCAAAGATGACCTTCTTGAGACATTGCAAAATTAAATTTGGAGTTTTATAGGTTTAAATGCTGCTTTCGAGTTTGATGCCTTGCCTAGTCGAGTTCGCACATGGTTTCTCTATCGAACATGTTCGCGAACCATGTGGTTCGTTTCGTCTTTATTCGCGAACAGGTCGGATTCGGTTAGGTTTAAAAAGTTCGAGTTCGGTTAGTGATCGATTCGAGTAGTTTGATTTCTAACATGGGTTCAAGTGGTTCGATTTCTTACATGTGAAATTTATTATAACCGACTTGGAAGTTGAAAATATAATCAGCCGACGTGGTTCGTCAAAATGTTAGCGAACGACCATGTGTTCGTGAACGTTTGTGGACTGTTCATATTCGCGAACTCGATCATGTTCGCGAACAGCTAACGATCGAACTCGTGTTGGTTCGATCATGTTACTCGAACATGTTCGAGTTGGACTAATAACATTCTAGTTCAATTCGAGTTCAACAAAGTTCGAATCGGTTCGGTTCGTTTGCAAGCCTAGCTACTAGTTTGTCTTATATTATGTTTATTATGTCATTAGCTAGTGAGGGTATCTAGTAATTTTCTTTTGGGGTTGCTGGGCTGGAATGTTAAAATTGTAGTTCTTGATTATGTACGTAATTCAAGTCAACTTGGGATATGTTTACATGTAAAAACCCAAGAAAGTGTTTAGGACAATTCAAAGTCAATCATGGGCGCCAAGATTACATGGTCATCATGCCTTAGACTCTCTCTCTTTGTCTCTCTCTACTCACGCACACACACAAACACACACGCATATACATATATATTCAACTTTCTTCGATTTTGAGCATGAGATGTGGTGAAAGACCCATAGGGCAGCACCACCATGAGGCCAAATAAGTTGGGTCGACCCTAGGGAGGTTGGGGCCCTATGGGGTTTCCCTAGCCTTAGACTTGACAATTTAGGCTCGGGCCCGCGGGCCGGGCCAGCCCGCCGGTCTAACATACAAGCATTGTAATTTAGATATTCTGATAAAGTCCCAAATTCCGGCATATTATAGGTGGTTGTAAAAATGTTAAAAGATACTCGATTAAGTTAAGAATTAATCCTGCAACTGAGAAAGAGTAAGAGAGTGAAAGAACACTCGTACCACTTTCTTGTGTAAGCTTTCATGTCTTTCAGTTGAAAACTGAACCGAATACTCAACCTCTCTCCTGATATGAGATTCTGAATCATTCTTAGAGATTTTGATGAATTCCACATATAACATAAGTTTATTATTGTTACCTATAGGCCAATTTTGAGGTACATGTGAGAATTCTGCTAATAAGGAAATTGACCCTCTACAAGGCATGCTTTATATATTGCTTGTGCAGTACATATTTTACTATTTTAGATATATATGGGCTGTTGGAGATAAATACTTAATTTTCATACCAAAATTAACCTTCCACTTTTTGCTGTTTGCTTATTTGGATTTTAAGAGAAAAAGGGAGACAGACAATAATGAGAGAGAGGGAGGGAGGGAAGAAGGAAGGAAGATTAGACTTGGACAATGAAATGGTTAGAGAAAACATGAGACCTAGATTTTTTATGGTGATTCTTTACACAAAATATACAAGTTTGGCTGACTAGAGACCAAGTTAAAACGAACTCCAGTCTTTCATGTAATGGTATAGATGATACTAGCCCTATAAAATGAAGCAACAACTGACTTCCAAAAGAAAAGTGAGCTCGTAAATGAAAAATTAACAATCATTTAACATTAAGATATATGTGAAAAAATCATAAAAGCAATAAATGCTAGTCCAAGTGATATATTCAAAAAGGTTCAGTTTTTAAAAATTAAACAACATCAAGCAGGCATAAGCTTCAAGATCTCCTTGCATTAACTGTTTACATGGTCATTAGGTAGTATATTGGTATTTGAACAACTGAGATGTACCTGCCAAGACCTCTGCATATTCTGCATTCTCAAACTCCGCCTCAGAAGAATCTTTTCCATAACGGACCCATCTAGGAACGAATCTGGATTATTATCCGCATTCACATCTTCAGCCAGCACATTAGCTTTAGTGTTGGCTGAAGAGCTATTGTTCTTTCCAGAAATTAACTGCATTCGATCAAGATGTTCTTGAAGAAGACCCTCTACTCTTCTTTGCAAGCTCAAGGGAATAACAACCTGGAACAGAGGCCATTAAGTTTCAATTCTTTGTCCAATAAACACAGTTCCTCAAGCAAAAATATTACAAATTTCCCCACAAAGCAACAATAATTATCACCTCCCTTTGAGGCCGCTTATCATCAAGATCTGGTCTATAGTTAGGAAGAGGCACCTTGCTCGCAACTACCACTTTTCCATATAATTCACTAAATTGTAAGGTGAAGAATATATTTTTATCAGTATCAAATTATCAGAAATCTATGGCAGCCTACCTATAGTACGTGCTTTCTTACCAGTAAAGCCCCATTCTTTTGGCAAGATTAGATATTTGCTCATAGTCTCTTCGATCTCTTTTATCTCTGGACACAATTTCTTGATCTTTTTCATTGCGTAATAGCAAGCTAAGCTTCCATTTCCACTCATCAATGTTGGCCACTGAGGATGATGCCTACAATCAACACGCTATAGCTTTAAAAATTAAATATATATATATATATATCAAAATTTACTTTCATGACGTAATATATATATATATATATATATATAATGTATGAATTCTTATACAAAATATCAATAAATATGCTTACTCAAAAACAAATATTATACAATACTTCAGCATACCCCCAAATACATCTCTATAAATAAAAGTAAAAACTTAACCTCCTACATACATCAGCGTGACAGTGAACAAGAATATAGATCGAAACATATGGTTGGGGATGGGGCGGAAATAGGGAAATAGGTAAATATGGAAATTTTCAAGTATTTTTGAGCCACCATGCTCATCTCCTAGGTTTCCATGTAGAGAAGATAGCTTAGCCAGAACTTCACAAAAGAATTCTTGAATGAAAAAATTAAAACATTTTAGCTTCTTCAATCTCCTTCTCACTTTATTAGCTTTATTCCAATCTTTGCAGAGGAAACAACACAAAGACAGAATAAGGAAAAATAGTGAAAACCAATGATCCTTTATTTTGGCAAGAAAAGCTGTGTGTGTATATATATATATATATATATATATATATACAGACAGTAGTTACAGCGTCTAGTTACATACTTCTCCCACCACAAACAGTGTTCTAAAAATCCCCGCCTAGGCGCTAGGCCCTCCCTTGGCGCCCCCGCCTAGGCGCTAGGTCCTCCCTTGGCGCCTCACCATGGCACTAGGCCCCCCTGACGCCTCACCTAGGCCCAAGGTGGCAAAAAAATTCCTCCAGGAAATTAGGCGGGGCCTAGGTGTGGTCTAGGCGAAAAGTTTTTTATATTTCAATAACTACCTAAACTAGATTTTAATATATTTACTTTTCTAATGATTTACCATATTCATAATACATGTTGTAGTATAACAAATCACAACAAAAAATGAACAATATCAAGTCAAAATGGATACTTTTATTATAGTTGTAATTTTTTAAACTTGTACCAACTTCAAATTATATAAATGATGATACATTTGTAATATTTAGTTTAATTCAATATAATTCTTAAATTTATGTTTAGTTTCCTAAGTTTTAATATAGAATTAAATTCTTGAAATTTTAAATTTTATTATTTAATAGCAATAAACAATAAAACTAATACGTTAAAAATATGTTTGAATTTTGAACAATTGCATGTTTGTGTTTGAACTTTGACATTAGCAATATGGATATGTGTTTGAACTTTAAGCAAATGCCTTTATTATCTTTGTTATAGATTGTTTTACTTTATATTATTGTTTTATTTGGATAAATGTAAGATAAAATATTAAAATTGACTTAAAATAAAAATTCCCGCCTAGGCCCCCTAGGCGCTAGGCCGCCCGCCTCCCGCCTAGCGCCTTTTAGAACAGTGACCACAAAAAGAATGTCCCTTGCGACTTTTTACAGTTTCGCTCATATAAAGGTTTGGCAACTGCAAATAAACATAGTTCTGGCAATTTGTAAACTGCAAATACACACATACATAAATAACAATAAAAAGTCTATTAGGTTTTGGATTTGTTTTTTCTATTGATAGAAAAAGTTTAAAAGTATTATAATTTTAATTAAAAAAAAGGAACATATATTTATTAGATTTACTTTTTATTGGGGGAAGAAGTTTAAAAATATTGGAGATTACGAGACTGCTCTATTTTGTGAGAAAGCTATGAGAGTGCTTTATTTTTGTGAGGAGTTTTCTTTCAATTACTACTTTTATATATTATATAGATTACCATATAAATCATCTACTTAAAAAAATGACCTTCAGGCTTTTATCCTGTGTAATATATAAGATAACGTAATAAAGAATTCTATCATCCCTTATTTCCTCCCAAGTTTTAGGATTTTATTCCTTAGCACTCCAAACAATAGCATGTGTTTTTATAAGTCATTTTTCTACTGATATGCATGTATCCTAATTATATCTACTCAGTAAAATAGTTTATTAAATGGCCTTAAATATACTCTGCCAAATTCATGCTCACTCACAAAATAGTTATCCATATAAATTTTGGGGTTCAAGAGGAAAGAATATATAGACTACTCTAGTTAACTCGGTAAATATCTCAACTTTTTGTTGTGAAATGTACGAGTACATTTTCTTCAAAATTTTGTAACTTTGTATTCCTTATAATGTAAATTTGTTCCATTATATTTTAACCAGATAAAATAAAAATTATACTCCCTCAGTCCCAAGATAAAAGTCCTTATTACTATTTGGGGTAGTCCCATGTTAAATGTCCATTTTCCTTTAATAACCAAACTTTTACATATTTTTTCCTATTATGCCCATAGCATTAAATATCTCATACTTTTTTTATTCTAATTCTCTCTCCATATTTAATGACATATTATTATGGGCAATTTTGTCATTTTATTCATTTTCTTAATATGTGTGAAAAGCTTTTATCCTGCGACGGAGTGAGTAATTATTTTAGTTTTATCATAATTTATGGGCAAGGCCTAATTCATTGATCCTGGCAGAACCGCAGAAGCATAATTCTTTGAATGTTAAATTCTTGTTGCATGAGAAAATAAGATCATCTAAACTAAAACCAAATAATCATTACGCTAAGCATTTCAATTTCCTAAAACCCCAAAACCAATCCTCAGCTTAGACTTTAAAAAAATCACAAAAAATCCAATCTTTCTTGGATATTCCCTTTCCATTCCCCAAAACATATTTTAACATGAAATTGAATCATAAACAGTGCATAAATACATAGAATTCATTTCATACCGGATGATTCTCGTAATCACACTCGTATTCGTCGTCCGAAAACTGCTCCACAGCATACCCAGAAAAATTTCGACGTCCTGAGAACAAAATTCCTGATAAAAATTGGCGAACAGAAGTGAAACCGTTGACTGACAAAGCTCGTTGGTGGCGTATTTTGAGAAGAGTAAACAGGCCACTATCTGCCCTTGTTAAAAATTTAGATGAACAAAGATTAAGAGTGGAGAACAATGAGGATTTTTTGGTGGTGCGTGTGAGGAGAAACCCTAGCCTGTATTGCATTCTCACAGAGAAGAATGGGGCATGGCTATTATGATTTTGAGTATCGGCGGTGAGCAAATGGAAGAAAGAAGGAGCTCAGCGAGAAACACTAATGAGGGCCTGAGGGGAAATTAACTAGTTAAAAAATCTTGTGCAAGCAGGTTTAAAATATTCAAAATATTAATTATTTATACCGAGTCAATGAGTGTAAATTTCAGGTGGAAATGTGAAAGACTCATTTTCTTTTATTTCGTTAGATTATTTTGTGTTATTTAATTGTTAGTTTATTTTTATCAACAACTTTCAAAACATCCAATTTGATTCACAAAATATAAAATTATAATAATCATTCTTTATGAGATCGTCTTTTTCTTGCACTATTACATAAATATTGTTCGCATTAAGATTTTAATTTTGGTTGTCTGCGACAACACACCAATGGAATTGAAAGTTGAAACCTTTGAAAGTCTAATTGAATATGGCCTATGTTTCTGTTTACACGAGGACTAGTAAAAGCTAAAGTGCGGGAAAATTTGATAATTGCAGAATATTTTATGATTTTGATTCCTTTATGTTTAGTTTTATTGCATGTTTTATATGTACATAAGCTCATTAAGGTATTTATTGAATTCGGGAAGAATTGGAAATGATTTTGGAGATATGGATTATAATACTTAGTTTTCAGTTGTTTTGCAGATATGTTTTATTATTGTTGGATGAGATCCTCTACAATGTGTGCAGATGGATCTACGTTTGTAGTGATGGAGGACACTAAGTGGACTTGGCAGTCTAGCACTCTACGTTGATATGCTCCCACTTCCACCCTGGTATCTCTAACTGTTGTAGCAAACCACTCGACCTCTGATGTTCCACTTTAACTCTTTGATAGGTCAGACACCTTGCAACACACTCATCAACCTCTCGCTTCATATTCGGCCACTAGTAATGTTGACAAAGATCCTGATACATCTTCGTACTCCCTGGGTGAATTGAATACCTTGTATTATGAGATTCATTCAAAATTGCATCTCTGACCTTCCAGTATCGATTTGAATTAGCCATATTCTCCATTGGACACACTCTTCCTGATCTTCTCACACTCCTCATCATAGAGTTGTGCTCCTTTACTCTGTCCAATAAGGTTGGACGAACTTCCATCTCAAATAGTTTTTTCTCCGACTCCTGCGGACACCTTACCTCCAACTCTAGTCTTGCCATATTAACAATAAGCTCCTCTTGAGCGGTGAACAAAATCAATTTTTCCCGGTCTTATTTTTTGCTTAAGGCGTCAGCAACGACATTTGCTTTCTCCCGGATGGTATAGAATTTCGCAATCGTAGTCCTTGATCAACTCTATCCATCGCCTATGTCGCATATTCAGATCCTTCTGTGTAAAGATATATTCAGACTTTTATGGTCCGTATATATCTCACACTTATCTCTATAGAGATAGTGCCTCCAGATTTTCAAAAAAATACCACAACAGCCAATTCCAAATTGTGAGTCGGATATCCTTTTTTGTACTCCTTCAACTGACGTGATGCATGCACAATGACCTTGTCGTTCTACATAAGCACACAGCCTAGTCTCATATGCGATGCATCACTGTACACCACAAAATTTCTTGTGTTATCCGACAGCGATAACACAGGTGTCAAACTCAACCTCTTCTTCAATTCCTGGAAACTCTCTTCACATTTCTCCGTCCAAATGAACTTCATCGCTTTCTTAGTCAAATTCGTCAATGGAGTAGCGATTTTGGAAAAGTCTTGAATAAAAAGTCGATAATAACCTGCTAACCCCAAGAAATTTCTTACTTCCGACGGTGTCTTCTACTGATCCCAGTTTATCACAACTTCAACTTTAGATGGATCTACCGAAATTATGTCCTTGTCAATTACGTGCCCAAGAAATTGCACGCGTTCTAACCAAAATTAACATTTTGAGAACTTCGCATATAATTTCTCTTTTCTTAACGTCTCCAACTGTTACCCTTAAGTGCTCAACATGCTCCTCCTTTGTAACATTCCAGAATTTTAAATGTAATATTAAATATTTATTGATTTATATAAATATTAATGGATGTGATTATCGTTGAATAAATATTTGTTTAATTGATTTAATTTTATTTGGAGAATTATTTGTTAAATAAATAATTGATGAATTAAGGAAATTATTATTATATTGATATTTCAATTTAATGATTAATTATTTATATTGTGTTATGTGATTAAAGGATTTATTTAATTAATTGTGATTTGTATTAATTAAAATAAATATGAAAGCTTGATTAAATATAGTGTGACAAATAACTATATTATAAGGAGTTATTAAAATAAATTAAAGTAGTTTAATTTAGTTTTTGCCAAACAAGGCTTAATATATTAATTCTTTAATATTTAAAGGATTTTTGCCAAAAAAGTCTTATGGCTTTTGGGATTTCTAGTTTATTTAAATTAAATAAAATAAATAAAATAAAATAATAAATATAATATAATTATAACTTATACGTTATTTTTATATAACTGATATCCTAATAAGTATACGTATTAGTATTATATCAGTTTTATTTTTTTACGCATACATGTTAGTTGTTTAGTCTAAGCCTAAGAGAAGAAAGCTAAGAAGTTTAGAGAAGCTTGAGAGAATTGAGAGAAAGCTTGAGAGAAATTGAGAAGAATTGTTTGCAATTACAAGAAATTATCACACTTATTTGAAGGTATTTATCTAACCTTTGTATTATATATATATATATATATATATATATACATATATGAAGTTACGGACATAGTTGTTTGTATTATGTGAAATCAAAATTTGTGAATTATGGAAAGATACTTGGTAATTGTGATGATACATGCTTATGATGCTAGAGTTATGTTTAAAACAATAAATTTGTATGCTAATTTCATGTTTGACAGTAGAAAATTTTGACAGTATATGTATTCTTTGTATGGTAAGTACCAATTTCAATGGTCAAATTGTATGTTAAAGTATAAATTGAAGCTTGTATATGTTAGTTCATTGAGATACGAACATAACGTAATTTGAATGAGGTGATTTGGCCAACTAATGAATTCACGGTGATGATTTCTAGGATGAATGTCAAGAAAATTGAGTTTTATGAAAAACATGAATTTTAAGAAATTAAAATAGTTTTAGTTGATGTTAAATTTGTGACACTCTCAAAATAGGTATACATCACCCATTCTGAGTCGCCAAATACATGGTACAGAAACAAATACAACTTCATTAAACCGTGAGTTTAAATACAAATAGAGAGTATAAAAACTCAAAAGGAATCCTCATTACAATTATTGATACACTATTTTAAAAATAGTGAGGACTGCTAAAACAACTTTCTAGAACCATCACTCCGTACCTCGACTAGTTTCTGTTATGTTCTCACCTCCTAAGAAGAAAAATGGAACAAAAGGGTGAGCTTAACTAGCCCAGTAAAGAATATTATGACTAAGATAATATACAACAAATTATCATTAGTCTTCAACATGGAATAATCTGATAAAATATAATAGACAACAAGTTTTAGATCAACAACTGCAGCGGAAAACTAGCAATCCATTAGAAGAGTCAAGTAGAGAAAGAATTCTACTATCTTCTAAGATTTAAAAGTCCATCATCAATATTTTATCCCTGTAACATCAATCAATATACATCTTGAATCAAATATTCATCTTTGTACTACGGGCCAAAGATATTCATTAGGTAATCATTCATCTTTGCACTACAGGCCAAATATATTCATTTGTATCATCATTTAGGACTGAGGATGATGAAAAATATTTTAAAGAAAATGAATCCAGTGAGATAACAGATCAAATATTAAGGATTCGTATTACAATTTATCCAAGTTCAATAATATTCCGAAATAACCAATTTTGAAGCAGAATTTAAAAATAATGATCAAAACATAGATACAATCAAAGATAGTAACCATAATAGACAACTTGGACAAAAAGAAAAGAATTTCATTTTTTTGGTGAATAGTGTCGTATTCGTGAATAGTTCCGTATACGTGAATAGTAAACCCTACACAAAAAGTTTCAAATTTGATAAAAAGTTCATACCAATATTTTGGCATAATGATATTAAAGAAAATATCATTTAAGAAGAAGATAATATCCCTTACTTCAAAATATCAGTACTTCTGATCGGAATATCGGTATAAGGCTGAAGGAAACTTGCACTGATGAATAGAAACTCACAAAGTATCTAAATACTCATAAAATACACTCAATAATCTAGAGAGAGAAAGAGAGAAAAACGTGTTTCTGGTGTGATTTTCAATTCTAACTTAGCCCTCTATTTATAGGAAAATGTTAGCACGCCGAAGCAGACTTAACCTGCAACCTGATGGCTTTACCTGCTACTATTCCCACCCACCACATTTGAATAAAAATCTTAGCACATATCTTCACCAACCAAAAGTGAGGCCCACCAATTCTAGAATTTTCCACAAAAATTATTTATAACCTAATTTCTGAATCAGTCACCTCTTAAAATTTATTACAAATCATACGTTCCTTTTTAATGGTTCAAAATTTGCGGACATATACTCAACTTATATATGTATAACATATCCAAAAATGACAACGATCCAACGGTCGGATTAAAAATTATAACTCCTGCAATATATCTCAAAAACCACTGGTTAGATTTTTAATACCTCAAATCCGACAAAATACTGATAAAACACCTCAACATTAATTCTTTCATTTTTAACCACAATAAATATATCCAACATTTATATCCACATAAAATAAATATGTCCTTATCATATGAATCAATAATTAATTATTCACAAATAATATTACAGAATCACATTTATGACAACCAGGCCATTCCCAAGAAAGAGGGGGCTTTCCAATAAGAATTTCTCCTTATTGTCGCACAATTAGGTGACCAAACCTCTCCTTGACAGAACTTTCTAGACATTGCCAATAATGCTATCTAATAATATTATTCAAATAATATGAATTATTGATCTGATAATGGGAAATACTGTGCAGTGACAATTATTGAAACAACAATAATATAAAATATCAACGCAACAATTATTGAATCAATAAAATAAAATATTGAACAGTAACTACTATAATAATTATTGAGTAGTGTCTTCTTACGTAAGGATCAATAATTCAACAATACTGTGCAATACCGTGTGCTACTGTGCAACAACGCGTATTACTGTATTTTAACCACCAGGTATTCCAACAGTGTTAACGGTAACAATTACGCTGTTATTCAATTTTGTCATTTTCTTCATCCGACAATTATCCGTTATGGGGCCCACAAATAGCTGCGCTGTCGTACGAATATTCCCCGACAACAATGAAAATTAAATAACCACTTGCTTATTTTGAAAATTTTGCACATTTGACCTATAACGAAAGTATTATATCAAATTAATACCTTATTATTCACAATAATAATTAAAGGAAATTTAATTTTATTCATTAATAAGTTGGGGTGTTACAATCTCCCCTCTTTATAAAATTTCGTCCTCGAAATTAACGTACGTACCTGGTGTTTTGAAAAGGTGAGGATACCTCGCTTTTATTTCTGATTCTAACTCCCAGGTCATTTATTCAATAGCACGGTTTCTCCACAAAACCTTAACTTGTGGTATAACCTTCGTGCGTAGGACATGCTCTTTCCTATCCAAGATCTTAACAGGTACCTCCTCGTATGTTAAATCTTCAGCTATCTCGTCTGGTTCTAACTCAATAATGTGGTTCGGGTCTTTAACATATTTACGAAGCATGGATATGTGAAAAATATTATGAACACGAGACATACTTGGAGGTAATGCGAGTCTATATGCCACATTTCCTATTCGGTTAAGAATCTCAAATGGACCAACAAATCGTGTATTGAGCTTTCCTCTCTTTCCAAATCTTGTAACTCCCTTCCATGGAGCAACACGTAACAATACATGATCCCCAATATTAAATTCCACGTCCTTTCGATGAAGATCAGCATAACTCTTTTGTCGATCTTGTGAGGTTTGAATACGTTGTTGTATCATTTGGATATTTTCTGTAGTCATTCGTACCAACTCTGGTCCCAACAATGTTGCTTCACCCACCTCGTCCCAGCATACTAGAGAACGACATTTTCTTCCATACAACGCCTTGAATGGAGCCAAACCTATACTTGCATGATAACTGTTGTTGTAGGAGAATTCCACCAATGGTAGGTTCTTATCCCAACTCACTTTGAAATCTAGGACACAGAGTCTTAATGCATCTTCAAGAGTTTGAATAGTCCTCTCTGATTGTCCGTCCGTTTGAGGATGGTATGCCAAACTGAATCGTAAATCCGTGCCCATAGCTTTCTGTAAGCTAACCCAAAATTGTGAAGTGAATCTTGTGTCACGATCTGAAACTATGGATACTAGCATGCCGTGCAATCTCACAATCTCGTTCACGTACATACTAGCAAGACGTTCAAGGGAATAAGTCTCACGTATGGGTAAGAAATGGGCAGACTTGGTTAATCTATCAATAATAACCCAAATCGCATCTATGCCTTGGGAAACCTTGGAAAGACCCATAACGAAATCCATAGTAATGTGTTCCCATTTCCATTTCGGAATCTCAAGTGGTTTTAATGGACCCTTTGGCATTTGATGCTCCGCCTTTACATGTTGACAAGTTAAACACCTCGAGATAAACTCCGCGATCTCTCTTTTCATATTGCTCCACCAAAATGTATGTCGAAGATCATGATACATTTTGGTACTCCCAGGATGGATTGCAAACGGTGTGTTGTGTGCCTCCATCATGATTCTATGCTTCAAGTCAAAATCATTAGGAACATAAAGTCTGGAGTTGACTCGAAGTATTCCTTCTTCATCGGTTCTTGCTTCTGGAATAACACCTTCTTGCACTTTCTTCTTCATACGCATCAGCTCCATGTCCGTAGCTTGAGCAACTTTAACTTTATCGATTAAAGTCAGTTCTACTCGCATGTCTGATATCATCACGTGGGTACTTGGAGCCTTCATCTCTATCTCCATCCTTTGCAAGTCATACAAAATGGACCTTTGTGTTAACAACATTGCACTCGTACCCGCATATGATCTCCTACTTAATGCGTCAGCTACCACGTTTGCTTTTCTAGGATGATATTGGATGGGGTGATCGTAATCTTTCAACAGCTCGAGCCAACGTCGTTGCCGCATGTTGAGTTCCTTTTTGGTGAAGAAATATTTAAGGCTTTTATGATCTGTATAGATCTCCACTTTCTTCCCATACATGTAGTGTCTCCAAATCTTCAACGCGAAAACGAATGCTACCAACTCCAAATCATGAGTAGGATAATTCCTCTCATATTCTTTGAGTTGCCGTGAGGCATAGGCTATGACTTTCCCATGTTGCATGAGAACACATTCTAACCCTTTGCCTGAAGCATCACTGTAGAAAACAAATCCATCCGAACCAGATGGTATTATCAGAACAGGTACCGAAATGAGTCTTCTCTTGAGTTCTTAAAAACTCTTCTCGCAATCCTCGTTCCAACCGAATTTTATATCTTTATGAGTTAGCTGAGTTAACGGAGTAGCGATTCGAGAAAATCCTTCCACGAATCTCTGATAATAACCAGCTAAGCCTAGAAATCTACGTACTTTGGTCACCGACTTTGGTTGCTCCCAACTTTGTATGGCTTCAATCTTTGTCGGGTCGACAGATACTCCATGTTTTGACACCACGTGTCCAAGGAATGTTACTTCCTCAAGCCAGAACTCACATTTTTTTAATTTGGCATACAACTTGTTATCACGAAGCCTTTACAGTACCAGATTCAAATGGTTCTCATGATCTTCATGGCTTTTGGAATAGATGAGGATGTCATCAATAAAGACAACAACGAACTGATCCAAGTATTCTTTAAACACACGGTTCATCATATCCATGAAAGCAGCAGGAGCATTAGTCAATCCAAAAGATATGACTAAAAATTTGTAATGCCCGTACCGAGTTCTGAAGGCAGTCTTTGGAATATCCTCAGTTTTAATCTTCAGCTGATGATATCCAAAACGAAGATCGATCTTTGAAAAGAATTGTGCTCCTTGCAACTGGTCAAACAGGTCATCAATGCGAGGTAGCGGATACCTATTCTTGATAGTGACATGGTTCAACTCTCGGTAGTCAATACAAAGTTACATACTCCTGTCTTTCTTCTTTACGAATAACACAGGAGCACCCCAAGGAGATGTACTAGGACATATAAAATCGATGTCCAACAACTTCTGTAGTTAGACCTTTAACTCTTGAAGTTCAATAGGAGCCATTCGATATGGGGTTTTAGAAATGAGCTTTGTACCAGGTTTAAGGTCAATAAAGAATTCAACTTCACGTTCTGGGGGTAGACCGGGAAGTTCTTCAGGAAATACATCAGGAAATTCACTAACAATAGAAATAGTATTCAAATCTGACTTGTTTTTGTTCAAGTCCGTGACATGGGCTAAGAAATCTTGACATCCATTTTTCAATAAACGAATAACTTTATGGCTTGATATGACAGTGATTGATTTTAATGGTTTGGTTGTTTGAATTCGCATGATAGGTTGGTTAGGAATATGAAAACTAATAACCTTACAAAAACAATCAATTTTAGCATGATGCGTTGTTAACCAATCAATCACCAAAATCACATCAAATGCAAGAATTTTCAACGAAATAATGTCGGCAGGTAATGTGATGGTACCGGCTTGAATTATGCAAGATTTAAAAACAGTAGATGTAACGAAAGTTTCTCCTAACGGAGTCTCAACAGATAAGTCAAAGTCTAATTTCTCCGGAGTCAAGTTTTAACGTTGAGCACAAGCAGGAGAGATAAAAGAATGGGTAGAACTGGTATTTAATAAGGCATAAACTTCGCAAGAGTTTATGATTAGCTTACTCGTGATCACCTCGTTTGGGTTCCTCGCGTTTTGGGCAGTCACGAAAAACGCCCTTCCAGGAACCACATACTTTAACTTATCCGGGACAACCTTTGGAGTCACTATCCCTGTTGAACTTGGTTTCGCAACTAGACAATCTCTAGCTATATGACCTTCCTTTCCACAGTTATAACACACCTTGGATTGTTGTGGGCAGTTTGGACTGATGTGTCCCTCTTTCTCGCATTTGTAACATACGACCCGTGGTCGTTCTCCTCCCCTAGAAACAGTTGATGTTGGTGCTGACGTCTTTATGCTATCATTGTTGTATCTTCTCCTCTTGAAATCTCCTCCCGAGTCGCTCCTTCTATTATCACGTCCACGATTACCACCAGAGTGGTTACCGCTTTTGTCCGAATGTTTTCCTTCCCTCTGGTTGTCATTGCTCCGATGACCGCTGCCACCGGTATGACCCTGGTTGTGTTCCCTCGGTTAAATATACTCATTATCCCACTCTAATAATTGAGCCCTGTTTATAACATCTGAATATAAAGAAAATTTATGAGAGATAAGATATTGTCGAATCTCGGGCTTTAGACCTCTCAGAAACATCCTCGTCATTCGTTCCTCATTTTCGACCAAATGAGGTGCAAACCTGGATAACTCTGCAAACTTAGCCTCTTACTGGGACACCGTCATGTTGTTTTGTTCCAGTCTGATAAACTCCACCTCCTTCATATGACGAATACTTTCAGGAAAGTACTTGTCATTTAATAGTTTCTGAAATGTTTCCCAAGAATGCTGAGTGCGGCTGGCTGGGTACGCTTCACAGACTCCCACCAATAGTCTGCCTCACCGCAGAACATAAAGGTGGCGAATGGAACCTTCTATTCCTCCGTGCATCCCAAGACATCGAATATCTTGGTAATTTGCTTGACCCATGTTTCCGCCATGATCGGATCCGGCTTTCCCTTGAATTCTGGTGGTCCCAACTCTTTGAACTGCTTGGCTGTGACAAGCCGCGCATTGCTAGCATTTCCACCCGTATTTTGTGCACGAGTCTCACTCGTCTGGTTTTGCATAAACTGTAAAAAACTTCTAAACATCCCATCATTCATCATTTGTTCGGTAGTGTTGTTTACAGGAGGACTATTGCCTTCCTGTTGCACGTTCCCCTGGGTAGTGATCAACAATGTTCTAAAAGACGCTAGGCGGGAGGCGAGCGACCGAGTGGGGCCTAGCGCCTAGGGGGCCTAGGCGGGATATTTTATTTTAAGGTAATTTTAATATTTTATCTTACATTTATCCAAACAAAATAATAATATAAAGCAAATCAATCTATAATAAAGATAATAAAGGCATTTTCTTAAAGTTCAAACACATATCCATATTGCTAATGTCAAAGTTCAAACACATATCCATATTGTTAATGTCAAAGTTCAAACACAAACATGCAATTGTTCAAAGTTTAAACAAATTTTTAACGTATTAGTTTAATTTATAAATAAGATTGCTATTAAATAATAAAATTTAAAATTTCAAGAATTTAATTTAATATTAAAACTTAAGAAACTAAACATAAATTTAAGAATTATAAAATTGAATTAAACTAAATATTACAAATGTATTCTCATTGATATAATTTGAAGTTGTACAAGTTCAAAAAATTACAACTATAATAAAATTATCCATTTTGACTTGATATTGTTCAATTCTTATTGTGATTTGATATGCTACAACCTGTATTATGAATATGGTAATCATTAGAAAAATAAATATATCAAGATTTGGTTTGGGTAGTTATTAAAATAAAAAAAATCTCTCCGCCTAGAACACGCCTAATTTTCTAGAGGGATTTTTTTGTGGCCTTGGGGCCTAGGTGAGGCACCTGGGGGCTTAAAGGCGCCAAGGGGGGCCCTAGGTCCTAGGGGGGCCCTAGCGCCTAGGCGGGACCTAGGTGGACCTAGGCGGGGATTTTTAAAACAGAGGTGATTAAAGGTGTCTCCACGGTCTGATTCACTCTATTATTAACGTTTTCAGCTGTCATTCTTAAATACTGCCTTAAAACAAGGGTTAATAGTCATGCAACATATTATCCCTATACTCTGACCGATCAAATAAACTTAGTCAGGTCATACTAGCGAAGGAATTCCCCGTTTCTTCCCTCCTAGTTTTTGTCTCACATCTCAGCCAAGGAACATATCCCTAAGCTCTGATACCAACTGTGACAAATGTCCCATTAGTGGACAATACCTCACAGTGATACCTATCAGTTTGCCACCGCAGAACGGCGTCCCCTACGGAGAGTCTGGCTTCTGTGCATCCCCCATCAACAGGAAGTCACCAGCGAGAGGCTCGGGGCTCTTTACTTATAGCTCTGATACCAACTGTGACGTCCCCAAAATCGGTATACATCACCCATTCCGAGTCGCCAAATACATGGTACAAAAACAAATACAACTTCATTAAATTATGAGTTTAAATACAAATAGAGAGTATAAAAACTTAAAAGGATTCCTCATTACAATTATCGATACACTATTTTAAAAATAGTGAGGACCGCTAAAACAACTTTCTAGAACCATCACTTCGTACCCCGACTAGTTCCTGCTATGTTCTCACCTCCTGAGAAGAAAAATGGATCAAAAGGATGAGCTCAACTAGCCCAGTAAAGAATATTGTGACTAAGATAATATACAACAAATTATCATTAGTCTTCAACAGGTAATAATCTGATAAAATATAATAGACAACAAGTTTTAGATCAACAACTGCAGCGGAAAACAACAATCAATTAAAAGAGTCAAGTAGAGAAAGAATTCTACTATCTTCTAAGATTTAAAAGTCAATCATCAATATTTTATCCTTGTAACATCAATCAATATACATCTTGAATCAAATATTCATCTTTGCACTACAGGCCAAAGATATTCATTTGTATCACCAGTTGGTCATGTTCATCTCAACACCTGTTCATCTTTGCATTACGGGTCAAAGATATTCATTAGGTAATCATTTATCTTTGCACTACAGACCAAAGATATTCATTTGTATCATCATTTAGGACTGAGGATGATGAAAAATATTTTAAAGAAAATGAATCCAGTGAGATAACAAATCAAATATTAAGGATTCGTATTACAGTTTATCCAAGTTCAATAATATTCCGAAATAACAATTTTGAAGCAGAATTCAAAAATAATGATCAAAACATGGATACAATCAAAGATAGTAACCATAATAGACAACATGGACAAAAAGAATAAAATTTCATTTTTCGGTGAATAGTGCCGTATTCGTGAATAGTGCCGTATACGTGAATAGTGCCATATACGTGAATAGTATCCCCGACACAAAAAGTTCTAAATTTGATAAAAAGTTCATACCAATATTTCGGCATAATCATATTGAAGAAAATATCATTTAAGAAGAAGATAATATCCCTTACCACAAAATATCAGTACTTTTGATTAGAATATCGGTATAAGGCTGAAGAAAACTTGTACTGATGAATAGAAACTCACAAAGTATCTAAATACTCACAAAATACACTCAATAATCTAGAGAGAGAAAGAGAAAAAACTTGCTTCTGGTGTGATTTTCAATTCTAACTTAGCCCTCTATTTATAGGAAAATGTTAGCACGCCGAAACAGACTTAACCTGTAACCTGATGGCTTTACCTGCTACTATTCCCACCCACCACATTTGAATAAAATTCTCAGCACATTTCTTCACCAACCAAAAGTGGGGCCCACCAATTCTAGAATTTTCCACCAAAATCATTTATAACCTAATTTCCGAATCAGTCACCTCTTAAAATTCATTACAAATCATACGTTCATTTTTAACGGTTCAAAATTTGTGGACATATACTCAACTTATATATGTATAACATATCCAAAAATGACAACGATCCAACGGTCGGATTAAAAATTATAACTCCTGCAATATATCTCAAAAACCAATGGTTTGATTTTTAATACCTCAAATCCGATAAAATACTGATAAAACACCTCAACATTAATTCCTTCATTTTTAACCACAATAAATATATACAACATTTATATCCACATAAAATAAATATTTCCTTATCACATGAATCAATAATTAATTTTTCATAAATAATATTACAAAATCACATTTATGACAACCAGGCCGTTCCCAGGAAAGAGGGGGCTTTCCAATAAGAATTTCTCATTACTGGCGCGTAATTAGGTGACCAAACCTCTCTTTGACAGAACTTTCTAGACATTGCCAGTAATGATATCTAATAATATTATTCAAATAATATGAATTATTGATCTGATAATGGAAAATATTGTGCAGTGACAATTATTGAAACAACAATAATATAAAATATCAACGCAACAATTATTGAATCAATAAAATAAAATATTGAACAGTAACTACTATAATAATTATTGGGTAGTGCCTTCTTACATAAGGATCAATAATTCAACAATACTGTGCAATAACGTGTATTACTATATATTAACCACCGGGTATTCCAACAGTGTTAACGGTAACAATTACGCCGTTATTCAATTTTGTCGTTTTCTTCATCCGACAGTTATCCGTTATGGGGTCGACAAATAGCTGTGCTGTCGTACGAATATTCTCCGACAGAAAGAATATTCCACGACCAAACGAATATTCCCCGACAACAATGAATATTATATAACCACTTGCTTATTTTGAAAATTTTGCACATTTCACCCATAACCAAAGTATTATATCAAATTAATACCTTACTATTCACAATAATAATTAGAGGAAATTTGATTTTATTCATTAATAAGCTGGGGTCTTACAAAATTGTTCTAATTGGTTGTAAATGTGAGCAATCAAGTTTATGATAGTTGTATATTTCTGCGTCTGTCTGAACACTGGCGTAGCTGCGCCGGTGCCTAGGCAGAAAACGGCGCAGCTGCGCCGGTCTTAAGCCTTTGTATGGCGCAGCTGTGCCATACCCTGGTTTGAGATTCTGACTTCTGCTATTTCTGCAGATTTGGGAAAGCTTCATAACATGGTCTGAAATTGTGTTAGCATGTTAAATTTGTAATGTTAAGGTTAACATAACATAGTGAATGGTGGTTAGTAAGTTCAAAGTTACAAAAATGATTAGTAAAGTGAGAACGCGTTATGTGATAACTTACTTTATACAATGAACGTTAGTTAAGTGTTGTGATGATTAACACTTGGGAATTCTAAAATGTAAATGGTAGCATAAGACTTGTGCTAAAATAACAAGTTTAGCTAGTAATGCGTTTTATATTGAAAAGTGAATATTAGTATGTCTAATAGATGTTGTGGTTTTAGTACTGTGTATATGTGAACGTGAGTTTTAATATTTTAGCTTACGCTCGTGGCAAGTTTTCTAACTCTACACTTTCGTTGAGTTAGTTCTATTATTATATTGTATAACTTCATGCTTTTGATTGAGCAAGCTTCTTATCTTAATTGATATTGAATAAATCAATTGTCCTAAAATTCATTCGAGCAAACTCTAACTCTAATGTTATTGGAAATTCTTATTGATTGATTCATTCTAACTTGTTTACCATTAAGCAAGTTTCTTAAGTTCTATTATTGTATAATGAACGTAGTTTTGAACTCTCGTCTCTATTATTAAACTATTTTAATTCCTTGCATGAGTTAATACATTGTTGGGAAAGTTTTTAGTTTCCAGCTTGTTATCAGTTAAATGTACATTCAGGAATATCATTCTAATGTTATAAGACTCGAACCTTAGCTTATGTTACTGTTCAAGCAAAGGTTAACCATTTTATTAATTTATTGAATGCTTATGCTCTATAGTTATTTCAAACATGAGTTTGATATATAGAATCAGTTCATTTATAATTCTCAAATGTTTTAAGTTATGTTGTTATTAAACAACTATTGTATTATCAAGCATTGTTGATTCAACTAGTTCCCTAGTTGATGATCATTAAACTTCAATTACCCTTGAAAGCTTATCCAAATCAAACTTTCTTTGGTGTGGACTTGTACTCTAAATACTGAGATGAACAACCCTATGTTTAGGGGTTTACGCTTAGCGTTGAAATGGTTGTGCACAATACATTGTATGAAGGATTGATCCCCCTAAGTACGTGGAGTCCTTATAGTCATATGACTGTTAAAGTTAAAGTTGAAAGATTACTTATAACTGTGGACATGGTTCATGGTCATTTGACCCTCAATAGTATATTTAAGAATGTTAATAGAACATATCATTCAGTTCTATTGAGCCTATGAATTGGCAAATGCTGTAATGTTAATAGAACATATCATTCAGTTCTATTGAGCCTATTATTTTGCAAATGATGTAAATATATTTATTCTTATTTCAAGTGAGATTTGTTTGCTCACTCTTTCATATTTATACACTTATTGTAGCTATGAATGAGAAGGTAGATATACCTACAACTAGCAAAAGAAAGGGAAAAATGTACAAGTGATGAAGACTTGTAATTTTGTTTTATCGTTATGATGATATACTTTTAATAATGATGTGATATAATAATTTAATTTCCGTACTTGAATGATTGTTTTAAAGGTTAGAGAACCTGGGAGATAATGTTTTTATTAAAGTAATCCTGTATGGGCAGGTTTTTATTATTTAATTTATTATGATTGGGTAGTTAGATATGGATGTTTTGATTACGTGAACACCAAATCTTGAGGTAATGAAGTACCGGGATTTGGGGGTGTCACGTCCTTGCTTTTGGAATATACCAAAATGTCATCGATGAACACCACAACAAACTTATCTAAAAACGGTTTAAACACCCTGTTCATCAAATCCATAAACGCTACAGGTTCATTTGTTAAACCAAATAACATTACTAGAAACTCATAATAGCCATATCGAGTTCTGAATGTCGTCTTCGGTACATCCTCCTTTCTCACCTTCAATTGATGGTACCCATTTCTCAAATCTATCTTCGAGAAGTACCTAGCTCCCTTCAATTGATCGAACAAGTCATCGATCCTTGGCAACAAATACTTATTCTTAATCGTGACCTTATTCAATTCTCTATAATCAATGTAGAGCCGTATTGATCCTTCCTTCTTCTTAACGAATAATATCGGCGCTCCCCACGATAATATGCTCGGTTGAATATACTTCTTGTCTAACAGTTCTTGTAACTGCACCATCAACTCCTTCATTTACATTGGATCCATTCGGTACGAGGCTTTCGATATCGGGGCAGTCCCTGGTGCTAAATTAATCACGAATTCAATCTCTCTGTCTGGCAGAAGTCTCGACAAATCATCTGGAAACACATTTGTGAAATCTCTAACAACCGATATCTCTTCTAGTTTCGCCCCCTTCTTCTGAGTATCGACTATGCAGGCTAAGTATCCCACACATCCTTGTCTTAATAACTTCCTGGCTTGCATCATCGTCAGAAAACTCGCTTGTCTAGGTGACTTGTTACCATAAAATACTACCTTCGACATAGTCGTAAGGTTTACACAGTTCTTTTGGCAATTAATTACCGCCCCATAATTAAATAGCCAATCCATTCTTAATATAACGTCAAATTCTCCAAGTTTAATAGGGATTAAATCTACCATCATCACGTTCCCTTTAATGTTCACCCTACAGTTCTTCTATACAAACCTAATAGGAATTACCTCAATATTCGCAATCTCTATGTTCAAAGGGCAATCTAATTCCTCCTTAGGCAACTCTAAATTCTTAGCAAAATCATTGGATATAATTGAACAAGTAGGACCCGAATCAAATAATATGTAAGCATTAATACTATTGATCGGAATGATACCTGACACCACATCCTTTGACCGTTTGACTGCACAACATCCTGCACGGTCATGTTGAAAGTTCTGGCGGTGGGTTATTTCGATGTCGTTGGTCTAGTGATAGTCAAGGTACCACCATTGTATCTTCCCTTTCCTTCACCTCCTCCTCCCGCTGTCTTCTTAGGACAATCACAAGGCAGATGATCCCTCGACTCGCACGTGAAATAAGCACCCTTCTTCGTACTAGGGAAATTTGGCGCAATATATATATATATATATATATATATATATATATATATATATTAACGAGCGTATTTTGTGAATATTTAGATACTTTGAGAGTTGCTATTCAGTGAAAGTTTCCTTCGGCATTACATCTGATATTCCAGTCAGAAGTACTATTCTTTTGAGGTAAGGGATAGTAAGGGATGTTATTTTCTTCGTAAATGATATTATTTCTTTTGATATCATTATACTGAAATATTGATATAAATTTTATTGTGAAATTTTTACCTTTTCGTGTTGGGGTTACTATTCACGTATACGACACTATTTACGTATACGACACTATTCATGTATATGGCACTATTTACGTATATGATATTATTTACGTATACGGTACTATGTACGAATACAAGTACTATTCATGAGTTACTATTCACGAGTTACTATTCACGGGTACTATTCACGATAAAATTGGTTTCTTTTTCTGACCAAATTATCGTTGATTTATGAATCTTACTCTTGAAATTAAATGCAGTTGTTGATCCTATTATTTGTATTATCATATATAGCATTTTTATAATCCCAATGATGTAATTTCTCTTTGACTTGAGTGTAAAGATGGGTAGATTATTGGTATGATCGTGACTATGAGTTCCCTTTAGGCAGTAGTGCAAAGATGAATTGTTGACTGGTATGATCATGACCATTGAGTTTATAATTGAATATCTTTAGCTTAAGTACAAAGGTGAATTGATCAACATAGTTATAATTATTGTTTATATAAATTCTGAAATGATTATATATTTCTTTGAGATATTAATATCTTTGGCCGGTAGTGCAAAGATGATTTATTGTTGAATATCTTTGGCCTGTAGTGCAAAGATGATCTTTTGTTGAATATCTTTGGTCTGTAGTGCAACGATGACATGTTGTTGAATACCTTTGGCATGTAGTGCAAAGATGAACCGTTGACGAATATCTTTGGCCCGTAGTGGAAAGATGAATTTATTAGTATTATTATGAACAGGAACTGTGATTTGGTATAACCATGATCTTTGATGTTTCAGGTAAAGACATGTGATGTAAATTATCTTCATCCTAGATGAGAAGAGGAATTTAGAACCACAATTATGATTATTAGTTATTCATATGATTGTGGACCAGAATTGTTGATTGATGTTACAGTGATAAAACATTGTTGGTGGACTTTTAACATGGAGAAGATAATAGACTTTATGGTCTATTGGACTTTTCTAATGGATTGCTCGTTCCGCTGTAACTATGGTTGAAAAGTTTTATTATCTACCATATGTTCTAAATCTCTGATTTATTACTAACGAAGGCTATTGATAATTTAATTATCTTTAGTCATGATGTTCTTTACTGGGCTATTTGTGCTCACCCTTTTACTTCATAATTCCTTTCAGGTAATAAGAGTGTAGCTGGGTCGAGCGGGGGTAACAAGGGAATAGAACGGTGGTCTCTAGTTGTAGAGGTTCTCCCTAAACAGTATGAAAATAATTTTATTGAGAACTTTAGAATAGTGTGTTGTATTTTATACATCATTTAGTAGTTATATTTGGTGAATCAAATAGGGGCGAACCCAACATTGGAAGGGTGTTTTACCACTATCATACAAGATGTATAATGACATACGACTTCGTGTTATCATAAGATAGGGTTGTGCACATCCACTTGCTGAGTATATCTACGAGCACTACCTATATAATCTTGGAGTTTGGTTGAAATATAATTCTCAATTGGAGACAATAGAGATAATTATATGTCAAGAGAAGACTCACCATTGGAAAGAACATGATAACAATCTTCTCATTTTCTTTGGGGTCTATTGGGTCAACCAAGGATAATTCTCGAGTCATATGATATATATTATAACTTAGACGCATGGCTTCCCATGTACGAAGGTTTCCTTAAGCATTTTCCAAATATTTTAATTTCTAAAATAGTTATTGATTGTACCTTTATGTAAGATACCACTGTAAGGTATCAATGTGAGGTGATATCAAGGTAAAGCGATGAGAGTCACCGTTGGTATCTATTTGTATTAAAACTCACAACATATGTGTTGTCGTATTTTGTACGACAATTATAATAATGCAGTTTGTATTCGGAAATTGCATTGAGTGTATTTCGTGGCGACTCAGAATAGGTTGGGTGGAATAGACCTATTTTGGGGGCATTACAAAACATGTTGGTGGGCCCCATTTTTTTGACTGAAATTTGATTATAACCTGTAAAATTGTCCGTATGTGAATTTCGGTCAATTTCTGCTTGGAATTTAGAAAAACTTAAACTTACAAAGTTGTAGAGAATTGAATTTCCTATGGAATGGACATAAGATTCAAATTTTTTCTGATAAAAGGGCTATTTATCATGAATTATTGAAGTTCTGGAATAATTAATTTTTGAAGTTTTAAATATTTTTTTAAAGAAAAACATTTTTATTTTGTTGGTGGGCCCCACTTGATGTTGCAAAATTCTGAAATTAGATGTCTAAGATGTGCGTAGGAATTTTTATTAAAAAGAATAATATTTTATTAAATTTTCCGCTTTGGCGTTCTAAGCATTTTCCTATAAATAGGATGCTTAGGTTAGAATTGAAAATCACACCAGAAACTAAAATTTTCCCTCTCTGTATTATCTAGCGTATTCTTGTGAGTATTTTGATACTTTGAGTGTTGCTATATGGTGCAAGTTTTCTTCCGCACTATATCCAGTATTCTAGTCAGAAGTACTATTCTTTTGAGATAAGGGATGTTATTTTTTATAAATGATATTATTTCTTCTAATATCATTATGCCGAAAATATTGATATGAATATTATTGTGGAATTTTTACCTTTTTGTGTCGGGGTTACTATTCACATATACGACACTATTCACGAATACGGCACTATTCACTAAAAATGAAATTTTCTCTTCTTTGTCCTAGATGTCTATTTTGTTACTATCTTTGATCGTATCCATGTTTTGATCTTTATTCTTGAATTTTACTCCACTATGGTATATTATGGGGTGTTTTTGAACATGGATAAACCGAAGTACGAATCCCAAATCTTTGTTCTTTTGTCTCACTGGATTCGTTTTTTTTTAAATATTTTTCATCATCCTCAGTCCTAAATGATGATATTACTGAATATCTTTGGCCTATAGTGCAAAGATGAATGATTTCCTTGATGAATATCTTTGGCCCGTAGTGCTAAGATGTACATATGTTGAGATGAACATGACCAACTGGTGATACAAATGAGTATCTGAGGCCTGTAGTGCAAAGATGAATATTTGATTCAAGATGTATATTGATTGATGTTACAGGGATAAAATATTGATGATGGAATTTTAAATCTTAGAAGATAGTAGAATTCATTCTCTACTTGACTCTTCTAGTGGATTGATGTTTCTGCTGCAGTTATTGATCTAAAACTTGTTGTCTATTATATTCTATCAGATTTTTCCCTGTTGAAGACTAATGATAAATTGTTGTATATTATCTTAGTATAATATTCTTTACTGGGCTAGTTTAGCTCACCCTTTTCCTTTTTATTCCATTTTTCTTCTCAGGAGGTGAGAATTTAGCAGGAACTAGTCGGGGTATGGAGTGATGATTTTAGAAAGTTATTTTAGCAGTCCTCACTATGTTTATAAAATAGTGTATCAATAAATATAATGAGGACTCATTTTTAGTTTGTATACTGTCTATTAGACAATATTTGTATTTAAATTCACAGTATATGTGTTGTCGTATTTTGCACGACAATTGTAGTAATGAAGTTGTATTTGTTTCTATACTATATATTTGGCGACTCAGAATGGGTGATGTATACTTATTTTGGGGGTGTCACAGTTGGTATCAGAGCTTGGGGATATGGTCTCCGGCGGAGATCGGGGAATAGAACTAGAAAAGGAGAGACGAGTAATTCTTCGCTAGTGTGTCATACCTAAGCTTATTTGGTTGGTCAGTCGGAGCATACGGTTAATATGTGATATGTTAATTTATTAATTAACCCTTGTTTTGTGGCAGTATTTAAGAATGACAGCTGAAAATATTAATAATTGAGTGAATGAGAACGTGGAGACACCTTTAATCACCACCCAAGGGAACGTGCAACAGGAAGGCAATATTCCTCCTGTAAATAACACTACCGAACAAATGATGATTGATGGGATGTTTAGAAGCTTTTTGCAGTTCATGCAAAACCAGACGAGGGAGACTCATGTACAAAATATGGGTGAAAATAATAGCAATGCGTAGCTTGTCGCATCCAAGAAGTTCAAAGAGTTGCGACCACCAGAATTTGTGGGAAAGTCAGATCCGATTAAGGCAGAAACGTGGGTCAAGCAAATTACCAAGATATTCGATGTCTTGGGTTGCACGGAGGAACAGAAGGTTCCATTCGCCACCTTTATGTCTCGCGGTGAGGCAGACTACTGGTGGGAGTCTGTGAAGCGTACCCAGCCTACCGCACTCAACATGCCTTGGGAAACATTTTAGAAACTGTTCAATGACAAGTACTTTCCTAAAAGTATTCGTCATATGAAGGAGGTAGAGTTTATCAGACTAGAACAAAACAACATGACTGTGTCCCAGTACGAGGCGAAGTTCGCAGAGTTATCCAGGTTTGCACCTCATTTGGTAGAGAATGAGGAACGAATGACGCGGATGTTTCTGAGAGGTCTAAAACCCGAGACTCGACAATATCTTATTTCTCATAAATTTTCTCTATATTCAGATGTTGTAAATAGGGCTCAATTATTAGAGTGAGATAATGAGTATGTTCAACCGAGGGACCACAACCAAGGTCATACCGGCTGCAGCAGTCATCGGAGCAATGACAACCAGTGGGGAGGAAAACATTCAGACAAAAGTGGTAACCACTCTGGTGGTAATCGTGGCCATGATGGTAGAAGAAGCGAGTCGGGGGGAGATTTCAAAAAGAGAAGGTACACCAATGATAACGTGAAGACGTCAGCACAAACATCAGATGTTTCTAGGGGAGGAGAACGAGCACCGGTCGTTTGTTATAAATACGGGAAAGAGGGACACATCAGCCCAAACTGCCCACAACAATTCAAGGTGTGTTATAACTGTGGAAAGGAAGGTCATATAGCTATAGATTGTCTTGTTGCGAAACCAAGTTCAACAGGGATGGTGACTCCAAAGGCTGTCCCGGACAAGTCAAAGTCGATGGTTCCTGGAATGGCGTTTATCTTGACTGCCCAAAACACGAGGAACCCGAATGAGGTGATCACGGGTAAGCTAATCATAAACTCTTGCGAAGTTTATACCTTATTAGATACCAGTTCTGCCCATTCTTTTATCTCTCCTGCTTGTGCTCAACGTTTGAACTTGACTCCGGAGAAATTAGACCTTGACTTATCTGTTGAGACTCCGTTAGGAGAAACTTTCATTACATCTAATGTTTATAAATCTTTCTTGATTCAAGTTGGAACCATCACATTACCTGCCGATCTTATTTCGTTGAAAATACTTGCATTTGATGTGATTTTAAGGATTGATTGGTTAACCACTCATCATGCTAAAATTGATTATTTTCGTAAGGTTGTTAGTTTTCATATTCCTAACCAATCTGTTATGCGAATTCAAACAACCAAACCACTAAAGTTAATCACTGTCATATCAAGCCATAAAGCTATTCGTTTTTTGAAAAATGGATGTCAACCTTTCTTAGCCCATGTCACGGACTTGAACAAAAACACGTCAGATTTGAATAATATTTCTATTGTTAGTGAATTTCCTGACGCATTTCCTGACGAACTTCCCGGTCTACCCCCAGAACGTGAAGTTGAATTCTTTATTAACCTTGAACCTTGTACAAAGAATATTTCTAAAACCCCATATCAAATGGCTCCTATTGAACTTCAGGAGTTAAAGGTCCAACTACAGGAGTTGTTAGACATCGGTTTCATTTATCCTAGTACACATCCTTGGGGTGCTCCTGTTGTATTTGTAAAGAAGAAAAATGGGAGTATGCGACTTTGTATTGACTACTGTGAATTGAATCATGTCACTATCAAGAATAGGTATCCGCTACCTCGCATTAATGACTTGTTTGACCATTTGCAAGGAGCACAATTCTTTTCAAAAATTGATCTTCGTTCTGGATATCATCAGCTGAAGATTAAAACTGAGGATATTCCGAAGACCGCCTTCAGAACTCGGTACGGGCATTATGAATTCTTAGTCATGTCTTTTGGATAGACTAATGCTCCTGCGACTTTCATGGATATGATGAAGCGTGTGTTCAAAGAATATTTGGATCAGTTTGTTGTCGTCTTTATTGATGACATCCTCATCTATTCCAAAAACTGTGAAGATCATGAGCACCATTTGAAGCTGGTACTGCAAAGGCTTCGTGATAACAAGTTATATGCCAAGCTTAAGAAATGCAAGTTCTGGCTTGAGGAGGTAGCATTCCTTGGGCACGTGGTGTCAAAACATGGAGTATCTGTTGACCCAGCAAAGATTGAAGTAATACAAAGTTGGGAGCAACCGAAGTCGGTGACCAAAGTACGTATCTTTCTGGGCTCAGTTGGTTATTATTGAAGATTCGTGGAAGGATTTTCTCGAATCGCTACTTCGTTAACTCAGCTGACTCGTAAAGATACAAAATTCGGTTGGAGCGAGGATTGTGAAAAGAGTTTTCAAGAACTCAAGAGGAGACTCATTTCGACACTTATTCTGACAATACCACCTGGTTCGGATGGATTTGTTATCTACATCGATGCTTCAGGAAAAGGGATGTGTTCTCATACAACATGGGAAAATCATAGCCTATGCCTCGCGATAACTCAAAGAATATAAGAGGAATTATCCTACTCATGATTTGGAGTTGGCAGCAGTCGTTTTCACGTTGAAGTTCTGGAGACACTACCTGTCTGGGGAGAAAGTGGAGATCTATACAGATCATAAAAGCCTCAAATATTTTCTTCACCTAAAAGGAACTCAACATGCGGCAACGACTTTGGCTCGAGTTGTTGAAAGATTACGTCCATACCGTCCAATACCATCCTGGAAAAGAAAACGTGGTAGCTGACGCATTGAGTAGAAGATCATATGCGGGTACAAGTACAATGTTGTTAACACAAAGGCCCATTTTGTATGACTTGCAAAAGATGGAGATAGAGGTAAAGGCACCAAGTACCCACGTGATGATATCAAACATACGTGTTGAACCGACTTTAATCAATAAAGTTAAAGCTGCTCAAGCTACGGACATGGAGCTGATGCGTATGAAGAAGAAAGTGCAAGAAGGTGCTATTCCAGAAGCAAGAATCGATGAAGAAGGTGTTAGAGTTTATGCCCTAGAGGCCAATTATTTGATATAATTGCTTAACGTTTTGATATTATATTTGATTGAATAAATGAATGATTTTATTTATAGCGTTATATGTATGTTAACATAATAAAAATCCTTAGAATATTGATACAAATTATATAGTTTCAAGTATATGACTTAAACATGAGATTATACATTTACAATTAGTATCATTGTTCTTAAATGTCCTTAGTTGAGTATCATTGTTGATGGGACAACAATGATGCATTAAGACTAGTACGTGGATTGACTGATGACCAAATCTCATTGGTCATAAATATATGAGATATATATTAAGTCAATGCATACGTACATGTTAGAGAACGATGTACTGGACAAACCTACCATGAGAATTCTATGTGGAGCATTATGCGAAGTGTCATTAGCAATTCTCATAGTGACAATGATGTAATGGTCCTCCGACCTGAAATCACTATATTTCTTCACGGGAATTGCCTTTAAATTGGTTTATTTCTGTTGTGTTTTTGTGTCGAAACCCTACAGAAGAAATACTTCGAGTCAACTCCAGACTTTATATTCCTAACGATTCTGACTTAAAACAAAAAATCATGATGGAGGCACACAACACACTGTTTGCAATCCATCTCGGGAGTACCAAAATGTATCATGATCTTCGACATACATTTTGGTGGAGTAATATGCAGAGAGAGATTGCGGAGTTTATCTCGAGGTGTTTAACTTGTCAACGTGTAAAGGCAGAACATCAAGTGCCAAAGGGTCCATTGCAACCACTTGAGATTCCAAAATGGATGTGGGAACACATTACTATGGATTTCGTTATGAGTCTTCCTAAGGTTTCTCAAGGCATAGATGCGATTTGGGTTATTGTTAATAGATTAACCAAGTCTGCCCATTTCTTGCCTATACGGGAGACTTATTCCCTTGAACGTCTTGCTAGTATGTACGTAAATGAGATTGTGAGATTGCATGGCATGCCAGTATCCATATTTTCGGATCGTGACCCAAGATTCACTTCAAGATTTTGGGTTAGCTTGCAGAAAGCTATGGGCATGGATTTACGATTCATTTTAGCATACCATCCTCAAACGGACAGGCAATCAGAGAGAACTATCCAAACTCTTAAAGATCTATTCAGACTCTATGTCGTAGATTTCAAAGGGAGTTGGGATAATTATCTACCATTGGTGGAATTCTCCTACAACAACAGTTATCAGACAAGTATAGGTGTGGCTCCATTTGAATCATTGTATGGACGAAAGTGTCGCTCTCCAGTATGCTGGGATGAGGTGGGAGAAGCAACGTTATTGGGACCAGAGTTGGTACGAATGACTATAGAGAAGATCCAAATGATCCGACAACGTATACAAACGGCACATGATCGATAAAAGAGTTATGCGGATTTTCATCGAAAGGACGTGGAATTTAATATTGGGGATCATGTATTGTTACGTATTGCTCCATGGAAGGGAGTTACAAGATTCGGGAAGAGAAGAAAGCTCAATCCATGATTTATTGGTCCATTTCAGATTCTTAACCGAGTAGGAAATGTGGCCTATAGACTCGCGTTACCTCCAAGCATGTCTCGTGTTCATAATGTTTTCCACATATCTATGCTTCGTAAATATGTGAAGGACCCGAACCACATTATTGAGTTAGAACAAGACGAGATAGCCGAAGATTTAACGTACAAAGAGGTACCTGTTAAAAACTTGGATAGGAAAGAGCATTTCCTATGCACCAAGGTTATACAACAAGTTAAAGTTTTGTGGAGGAACCATGCTATTGAAGAAATGACGTGGGAGTTGGAATCAGAAATGAAAACGAGGTATCCTTATCTTTTCAAAACACCAGGTACGTACGTAAATTTCAAGGATGAAATTTCATAAGAAGGGAAGGTTGTAAGACCCCAACTTTTTATAAATGAAATTGAATTTCCTCTATTTATTATTTTGAATATTTTAAATAAGCAAGTGGTTATAAAATATTCATTATTGTCGGGGAATAATCTTACGACGGCGCAACCTTTTTCGGGCCCCATAACGAAAAGTGATTGGATGAAGAAAACGACAAGTATGATTTTTTATAAACAACGACATAGTTGTTACCGTTAACACTATTGGAATACCCGGTGGTTAAAATACAGTAATACGCGGTGTTGCACAGTACCACACGGTATTGCAAAAATTATTGATTCTTACATAAGAAGGCACTACTCAATAATTGTTACAGTAATTACTGTTCAATATTTTATTTTATTAATTCAATAATTGCTACGTTGATATTTTATATTATTGTTTTTTCAATAATTGTCACTACACAGTATTTCCCATTATAAGATCAATATTTTATATTATTTTAATAATATTACTAGATAACATTATTGGCAATGTCTAGAAAGTTCTGTCTAAGGAGAGGTTTGGTCATCTAATTGTGCGCCAGTAAGGAAAAATTCTTATTGAAAAACCCCCTCTTTCCTGGGAACAGCCTGATTGTCAGTATTGTGATTCTGTAATATTATTTGTGAATAATTAATTATTAATTTTTATGTGGATAGAAATGGAGGTTTTTTTAGAAATGTGACAATTGTTGAAAATTGATATTTTATCTTTTTTGATAAAATAATTTATTATTATATTATAATAATATAATAATGGTGATATTTTTATAATGAATATGTGATATATGAATAAATGAAGAGAAAGAGTATTTCTGTTACAATAAATGCAAAAAACATGTTAAACATGTTGGCGGACCCCATTTATTGACTGAAATTTGATTATAGCCTGTAAAATCGTCCGTATGTGAATTTCGGTACATTTCTGCTTAGAATTTGGAAAAACGTAAACTTACAAAGTTGTAGAGAATTGAATTTCCTATGGAATGGGCATAAGATTCAAATTTTTCTGATAAAAGGGCTATTTATTATGAATTATTGAAGTTCCGAAATAATTGATTTTTAAAGTTTTAAATATTTTCTTAAAGAAAAACATTTTATTATGTTGGTGGGCCCCACTTGATGTTGCAAAATTCTGAAATCAGACGTCTAAGGTGTGCGTAGGAATTTTTATTAAAAATAATAATATTTTATTAAATTTTCTACTTTGGTGTTCTAAGCATTTTTCATATAAATAGGATGCTTAGGTTAGAATTAAAAATCACACCAGAAATAGAAATTTTCTCTCTCTATATTATCGAGCGTATTCTTGTGAGTATTTTGATACTTTGAGTGTTGTTATACGGGGCAAGTTTTCTTCAGCACTATATCCAGTATTCTAGTCAGAAGTACTATTCTTTTGAGGTAAAGAATATTATTTTTTATAAATGATATTATTTCTTCTAATATCATTATGCCAAAAATATTGATATAAATATTATTGTGGAATTTCTACCTTTTTGTGTCGGGGTTATTATTCACATATACGACACTATTCACCAAAAAATGAATTTTTCTCTTCTTTGTCCAAGATGTCTATTTTGTTACTATCTTTGATTGTATCCATGTTTTGATCTTTATTCTTGAATTTTACTCCACTATGGTATATTATGGGGTGTTTTTGAACATGGATAAACCGAAGTACGAATCCCAATATTTGTTCTTTTGTCTCACTGAATTCATTTTCTGTAAAATATTTTTCATCATCATCAGTCCTAAATGAAGATATTACTGACTATCTTTGGCCTGTAGTGCAAAGATGAATGATTTCCTGATGAATATCTTTGGCATGTATTGCTAAGATGTACATGTGTTGAGATGAACATTACCAACTGGTGATATAAATGAATATCTTTGGCCTGTAGTACAAAGATGAATATTTGATTCAAGATGTATATTGATTGATGTTACATGGATAAAATATTGATGATGGACATTTAAATCTTAGAAAATAGTAGAATTCATTCTCTACTTGACTCTTCTAATGGATTGTTGTTTCCGCTGCAGTTGTTGATCTAAAACTTGTTGTCTATTATATTCTATCAGATTTTTCCCTATTGAAGACTAATGATAAATTGTTGTATATCATCTTAGTCATAATATTCTTTACCGGGCTAGTTGAGCTCACCATTTTCCTTTTTGTTCCATTTTTCTTCTTAGGAGTTGAGAATTTAGCAAGAACTAGTCGGGGTATGGAGTGATGATTTTAGAAAGTTGTTTTAGCAATCCTCACTATTTTTGTAAAATAGTGTATCAATAATTATAATGAGCACTCCTTTTGAGTTTGTATACTATCTATTAGACAGTATTTGTATTTAAACTTACATTAAATGTGTTGTCGTATTTTTCACGATAATTATATTAATGAAGTTGTATTTATTTCTGTACTATGTATTTCACAACTCAGAATGGGGGATGTATACCTATTTTGGGGGTGTCACAGCTGACGTTGATCAAAGGAAGGAACCAAACCCGCGTATTCAAGTATAGAACAAGGATTATGAGTTGAACTCGTACATGAGGAAGCTCGAATCTTCAAGGGTATGATTTTGATTCTCCTACTCTATTATAGACTGATAATCAAAGCACAAGAATGATCTTGGTTTATGGTTTGTAAGAAAATTTTAAAATCCGTTTTACTTCACTTCTGCTTTATTTATGTGATTTGATTGCATGCTCTTGTTTCTAGAAAACCTAACAAGTTTTATTGCATGTTTCATGTGTATATGAGCTTATTAAAGTGTTTAATGATTTCAAGAAGAATTGGAGCTAAAATGAGGAAAAAGGGAAGATCACAGGGTTTTGAATGCTATGATGGATGCATGGTCTTGGCTTGAGACTTAGATTTTATTGTATAGCTCTTCCTTAGCTATCCAGAACATCTTGAATCGTCCCAATCAGAGTTCATATGAAAATTTTATGATCTTTTTACCAGACAGAAGTTGAACCTCAAAGTTTGGAAGTTGCAATTTACATAGCAGTCACTTGGAGCCAGATTTCGACCTTGATGCAGCCAGAATCTGTCAATTATCAAAGATTAAAAGTTGTAGATCTCGTTGAGAGCTTCGATTTTATAGATAGCAGGCCTCAAGCGCCTCCCAGATCAAAAGTTATGGCTATTTTATTAAAGGACGTCGTACTAGAAAATGAAATATTGCCCCAACGAATTTGAGCGGGAAAATTAGAAAATCTTAGATTTTTGAAAAGTTTCTAAAAGCAGATTTTGGCAGCTTTCTACATGGAAGTGGATTGATATTTCTATTAGATTTAGGATATCTTTAGACTGAGATTTATTTCCAAACTAGATTTTATTTCTTTATGGAAACTAGTTATGATTTGTAATTTCTTTTTGGATTTGGATTTCTAATTCCCATAGGATTTAGGACTTTATCTAGCACTATAAATAGAGGATGATAGTCAGGATTTTATTCATTCAAGCATCCACTACATTCTCTCATCTACAATATTGGAGGGTTAAATACATGAACTAAGTTCTTTTTATTTAGTTCTAAGGGACGTTGAACCTTATTTATAATTAATAGTCAATTGAGTATTCATTATTTATTCCTTCTCCACATGAAATTCATTCTTGATAATCTGATTTAATTTCTGAATGCTATTTGGCTTAACTGATTTGATTTCTGCAGGATTGAGTTGATTAACGAATATCATATGCTAGATTAAGGAATAATATGACGTGTAATTGATATTGTTCCTAATCATAAGTAGTAATTAGTAATACCTGATTGTGGACAAGCTTTTGAGTATTGCTATGATTATCAGAAGACAAGTTAAACAATCCAAACTTATGTGTTTGTTACTTGAAATAGTCTAATTCCCTAATTCTTAATGCTACTGTTATATTAAATCTAGAGAGCTTGTTCTAGGTTATATAATGGTTAGAATCTTGTAAAGAGCTTGTTTCATTGAGTGACAATCTAAGGGGAGTTTCAGGTAGCAGAGCTTGTTGTTACCTAGGGCTATTAGTTTCATTGAAGGGTAAATAATGTTACACTATTAATCTATTGTTATAAAAAAGTGACACTGAACTGAAGAACTGGAGCTTTTTATTCATTGTATATTCTTATTACTTTATTCTTGTTAATTTAATTAATTCAAAATCCCCTTTTCATTAGAAATCATAGGATAAATATAAAACAAATCACTCTTTGTGGGATCGATCCTTTCTTACTACTGTGCTAATTATTTGAATTTGTAAAGTGAAAGTGAGGTTAATTTAGGAGTGTAAATGACAGCTCCCAAATTTTGGCGCCGTTGCCAGGGAGTGTTATTTGTTTTTGTTTTTTCTTTGTTTTCGTTTATTTTTATTATTTTCTTTTTCTTTTTGTTTTATGACTCAATCCTCTAACTTTATTGACTTAAATATTGATCAAGAGATAGAGAAAATTGCAGATTCAAAAGAAGCTCTTGTTCCATCACTTGAAGTGAAAGATATGGTGGTGCACACAATAACAGAACTTTGAAAGAATTGGCTATTCCTGATCGGACTCAACCATCTTTTTGTATTGAGTATCCTACTTTAGATGTTTCTTTTAAACTTAACTCTTGACTAATTCATCTTTTGCCTACTTTTCGTGGTCTTATAGGTGAAAATCCATATAAGCATCTAAAGGAGTTCCATGTGGTGTGTTCCACGATGAAAGCACAAGGAGTGGCAGAGGAGTAGGTAAAGCTTAAACTTTTTCCATTCTCATTAGCAGATTTGGCTAAAGACTGGTTATACTATCTACCTTCAGGATCAATACGATCATGGATTGATATGCAAAGGCTATTCTTGGAAAGTTACTTTCCTGCATTAAGAGTCGCCAACCTAAGGAATGAGATATGTGGAATCAGGCAGTTCAATGGAGAAAATCTCTATGAGTATTATGAAAAGTTCAAGAAGTTGTGTTCCAGCTGTCCACCTCACAGAATTGATGACCATCACTTGATCCAGTACTTCTATGAGGGGTTGTTACCAATGGAAAGAAGTATGATAGATACGGCTAGTGGAGGAGAACTGGTAGACAAAATTCCAGACGCAGTAAAGAACTTAATTACAACCATAGCAGCCAACTCACAACAGTATGGTACTAGGATGACTCATACATCACAAAGGGTAAAGGAAGTGAGCACTTGTAATCTTAAGCAACAATTTTGTGAATTAACGGTTATAGTTTGACAAATGGATGCAAGGAATACGCAAGGTTTTTAGCAAGCTCAACCTGTCAATTCTGGGACATCTATAGAGGATATGTTAAAGGCATTCATGAACCAAACACAACAGTTCATGAGTCAGACACAGAAATTCCAGTAGGAGACAAGTACTTCTGTTCAAGATCTGAGGGACCAAGTTGGTCAGCTTGCATGTGACGCCCCCGAAATAGGTATACATAACCCATTCTGAGTCGCCAAATACATGGTACAAAATTTAAATACAAACTTTATTTATACAATACGACAAAAATGTAGCTGAGAGTTTTCAACATGATAACTGCTTTGTAGAGTAAAATTCAAGAATCATATTCATGTATCAAAATAATTTGAACAGAAAAGAAATCAATTTTTGTCATGAATAGTACCCCGGGTGAATAATACACGAGTGAATAGTACCCTATGAATAGTACTCTATGAATAGTACCCCGTGAATAGTACCCCGGCATGAAAAGATCAAAATTTAACAAGAATGTTCAGAAAAATATCCTTGTGAAATGATACTAAATGAAGCGCAAATTTTAAGGATATTCTACTAATTTTAAGGAGTATAGAAGCAATACTTAACAAAATGAGTGTAGAATTCAGAATTTGAAACGAAATAATATTACTTACATACTACAGAGTATGGAAGAAAATATTATTTCTTACGAATATTGAACAAAAATAATATCCCTTACCTTAAAACGAGAGTATTTCTGACTGGTAGGGCGGAGATATTCTTAAAGAAAACTTGTACTGTTTTCTACACTCAAAGCTTCCTTAAACTCTAAAGAAATACGCTCAATAATATAGAAGAAGAATTCTCTGATTCTGGTGTGATTTTTAAATTACAAACTAAGCATCCTATTTATAGGAGAATGGCATGATACTATTTGAATTTAGAAAATCACGGGTGAACAGTAAGGAAATTCATGGGCAACGTTCGGCTGAAACTTTTAAAATTTTTGATTTTACTATGTTGCACTCTGCAGCACTATATAAACACTATGCAGTACTATGCATAATAAAATATAATATATTCTATTTTACATTATATATATATATATATATATATAAGTAATAAGAAAAACTGAGATAACTTTCTACCTACGATTTAACAAATAGGTAAGTGGGGGTCCATGCAATAAGCCAAATTTAAAACAAATACTTCATAAAAATCCCCTCTATTTATCTCAATTCACTTGGCTTTACTAAACACATTTTTAATAACATTTATTCATCATTTATAACTCACAATATTAACAACCAGATTATTCCCAGGAAAGAGGGGGCTTTCCGATAAGGACTTCTCCTTATTGGCGTGCAATTAAGTGACCAAACCCCTTTTCTTGACAGAACTTTCTAGACATCGTCAATAATGTAAATAATAATATGAATAATTTTATTATCTCAATTATTGATTTAATAATATAAAATAGGAAAATGTTAAATCCACAACACTTTTTGTTATTTCCACAACAAAAATATTGTTGTAGATGTATAGCGACGGTGAAAACCATCGCTATAGCATCTATAAGGACACTTTTATTGTGGAAATAACATTTTCTGTTGTGAATTTAACAATTCCCTATAAAATATTGTGCAGATGATACTGTGACAATAATTGAATCAATAATGTGAGATACTATGCAGTAATTACTGTGGCAATAATTGAATAAAACTGAGTAATTTCTCACATAAGAATCAATAATCAAAGATATTTTACAATATCGTGTGCCACTATCCAACCACGCGTATTACTGTATTTTTACCACCAGGTATTTCAATAGTTAACGGTAACTGTTTTGCCATTATTTTTATAAAAAGTTATTTATGTCGTTTTCTAACTCCGATAGTAATTCTGTTGTGGGGTCCATTAATGATTATGTCGTCGTACGAATGTCGACATCCCCTTTTCCGCGTGGCAGCTCCCTATTCAAGACAAATCAAGGCGCTGCAGCGCCAGACACGAATTTTTGATAGATTTTAGCTATTAAATACTCAACCTAATGACCCAATGAACTATTCTTTCATTTTTACTTACAACCTAGAGGAGAAAAAGAGAGAGGCAGCGGCTTGGAGAAGAGGAAGGCCATGGCTCTTGGCCATGGTTTTTCAAGAGCTTCAAGGAGCATCAATGGTGGGAGCTTCAACCAACAACTAAGGGAAGCCATCCTTTCTTTCTTTCTTTTTCCTCTAGTGGCTAGAACTCATTCTTGAGGATCTAGTGCAAACAATTGTAATACCTATGGAGGCAAGGAAAAGAATTAAACTTCTAGCTTTTCTTTGATACTTGTATGATCCATTGGATGATTACCTAATATTTAGAATAGTTTGATTTATTTGTTATGAATTAAACTTCTAATTTACTTTCCTTTTGATTGGTGTCATACGAATTGGTTCTTTATATTTCGTGCTTAATGTTTAATTGCTAAGGATTGGTAATTAGTTTGGAAATCTATTTGAAAGTAGACAATGAATTGTGAGTTTAGACCAAAAATATAAGGGCATGTGATTATGTTATGCATAATTTATGTATTGTCAATTCATAGTGGCCACTATGATCATAAAGAGAGTTAAGAGATTTGAACAAAGTGATACACGCCAAGTGTTTGACAAAATGCTTGTGTGTGGATATTGTGTTCTTAGCTCTTTATCTATCTATCTATCTATCTATCTATCTATGTTTTGTTTTTCTGTTATTTTAATTAATTGTAATCATAATTTATCGTTTTAATAAACTGTTTAAATAAGACTCAGGCAATATAAAGTTAATACTTAGTTAATCACTAGAGATAATTCCTCGTGGGTTCGACACTCTACTTATCATATATTGATTGTGGACCGCGTATACTTGCGCGTGTTTATCGGTTGCAAAATCGACCAACAATGGTATTGCACAGTATCTTTGATTATTGATGCTTACGTAAGAAGTCACTCAGTTTCATTCAATAATTGCCATAGTAGTTGCTGCATAGTATCTCATATTATTGATTCAATTATTATCACAGTATCATCTGCACAATATTTTATATTATTAAATCAATAATTGAGACGACACAGTTATTCATATTATTATTTACATTATTGACAATGTCTAGAAATTTCTGTCGAGGAAAGAGGTTTTGGTTATTTAATTGCGCGCCATTAAGGAGAAATTCTTATCGGAAAGCCCCCTCTTTCCTGGGAACGATCTGGTTGTCAATATTGTGAGTTATAATATTAAATGATGAATAATTGTTGAAAGATTAAAAATATTTTGATTGAAGATAAGTGATATGTGATAAATATTTATTCAATTTTTTTTATAAATAGAGGGATTTTTCATGAGGAGTTTGTTATAAGTTTGGCTTATTAGTCCATAGGGAGATGTGCTAATTTTTTAGACCGTCGGCTGAAGTTATAATAGTAAATCAATATGGACCGTTGGTTGAAGTTATAATATTAAATCAATATGGACCACTGGTTGAAGTTATACTAGTAAATCAATATGGATCGTCGGTTGAAGTTATAAATCAATATGGACTGTCCGTTTAATAGTAAATCAATCTGGACCGTTCGTGAATAAGTTACTATTTAGTCCATTCTCCTATAAATAGAAGCTCATTACTTCATTCTTTCTTACGAATTCACTAAAACTCTAGAGAGTGAAACTATAGAGAGAATAAGAGAGAAAAAAGAAGAGTATTCTGCTACTACACTATTGCAGTATCCAATCTCCTCCTAAGGTAAGGGATTTTATTTTTCGTATTCGTAAGGGGTATTATTTCTTTCGTATTCGTAAAAGATGTTATTTACTTCATACTCATAAGGGTTGTCATTCTATTCCTTATTAATCTGCGGGAGTAACCTGCCTATGCGGATTACCGCATGCATGGTGAATAACCCTTTATATTCATTCTTTATTAATCTGCGGGAGTAACATGTCTACGCAAATTACTACATGCTAGGTGAATAACCCTTCATATTCATTCTTTATTAATCTGCTGGAGCAACCTGTCTACGCGGATTACCACATGCATGGTGAATAACCCTTCGTATTCATTCATTATTAATCTGCGGGAGTAACCTATCTACGCGGATTACTGCATGCATGGTGAATAATCATTTGTATTCATTCTTTATTAAATTGTGAAAATGATCTGTCTACGCAGATTACCGCATGATGGGTGAAAATCCATTTACAGTTTTGTATATTCTTTTATACTCGTATAAGAAATCATTTCTTTTGTACTCATCAAGGGATATCGTCTTCTTTCATATTTCTCCATTTATGGAACGAATTTATTATTTGTTTCCATAACCTTATTATTAAATGGTGAAAACCCTTGAAATTAGTGAAATATTCTTAATAGTTTGTGCTTCATATATTATCATTTCACTATTGGTCTGAACTTTCTTATTAAAATTGTAATATTTTCATGGCGGGATACTATTTATGTCGGGGTACTATTCATTTGGAATACTATTCATTCAGGATACTATTCATTTGGGATACTTTTCATTTGAGTACTATTCATTCGGGGTACTATTCATGACAAAATTGATTTCTTTTCGGTCCGAATTATTTTTGATACATGAATATCATTCTTGAATTTTACTCCACAATTAGTGATCATGTTGACAATTTGGACCTTCTTGAACTCTGGATAAATTAAATTATAAATCTCTAATATTTATCATTGATATCATTTGTGTTAGGTTTGTAATATTCATGAACGCAATCGAATTGCCACAAAATAAGCGGAAACGTGAAAAATCAGAGTTTTAAAAATTTACAAACCATATACCCGGATCATCCTTTATACACAATTATTAATTAAATGAAAATAAAGGACGAGAATCATACCCTTAAAGATTCGAGTTTCCTCAGGTACAAGTTCACCTCCAAATCCTTTTCGTGTTCAACTTGAATCCACCGGGTTGGGTTCCTTCCTTTGATCAACGTTAGCCACCCAAGTGTTTGGCCTCTAGAGGTGATCCACCAAGGAAGAAGAAAGATTCAAGAAGAAGGGTGGGTGGCTAAACCCTAGTTTTCTATCTCTATAGAAAAAGAGTGTACTCTCCAACAATTGTAATCACGTATGTTGTGAAAAAGTCAACAACAACTCTACACCCATAATAAGACTCCTCTTATTTATATATGTAGGCAACCCTCCTTAACAATTAAGGAATTAGATTTTAAATTAATTAATTAAATTCTTTTAATTAATTAGGCTCCTAATCTTATTAGAAATAATTAATTAAACTTTTAATTAATTAGCCTCCTAATCTTATTAGGAATAAATGAGAGTACTAATATAAAATTACTTTCTAACTCTTTAGAAATTAAAATAATAATAATTGTAATAATATTAATAAAATTCCTCTTATTAATTTATATATATTTAATATTTCCAAAATATTAAATAATAAATATTAATCTATTTAATTTATTCTATCACCATAGATTAAATTAAATATACTTAACATATTATTACGATTATGACATTAACTTCTTAAATAATTATTCTTCCTTTTATGGTGTGACCCTTTAGGTTCTCCATATTAAACCGGTTGTGAATAAATTAATTAGAACAATTCTAATCTTATTTAAATAAATAAATTAAAATATTAATTTATTTAAATAAATAATATTTATTCTATAATAGGGATAAGCCTCCCTAGCGATCAACGACTTTCCAGATAATATACATTTCAACATTAATCATAAAAGAACCTTTGAGTAAATAGTTACCGTACAATTCAATCCTTCCACCATACAATGTCCCAATTAAATATAAGATATGAAATTACTGTCAAGTCTTATTTTATTTAATTATATGTATTTTGACTCTTAAATGCACAACTCCAAATAATGCAAATTAGAAACTCTTTTATCATCAAACATGATTGGCTTATGTGCATACTACTTTCAATTTGATTGATTCTTTATATCATTGTCACCATCCTCATGTTTATATTTTGTTGAAAGTCATCTTTGGCCCATAGTGCATAGGTAGATTGTTGATTGGTATGATTATGATCAAGAATTGTGTATTAGTATAATCATAACCTTTAATGTTACAGATAAAGGTTTGTGGTGAAAGTCCTCTTTGGTCCGTAGTGCATAGATGGGCATGTGTTTGACAAGATCATGACCACTATTGATACAAACGATTATCTTTGGCCCGTAGTGCATAGATAATTCGTTGATTGGAAACAATTATTGATTGGTGTTACAGGGATAAAATATTGATGATAAACTTTTAAATTATAGAAGATAGTAAACATCATTCTCTACTTGACTCTTTTAATGGATTATTGTTTTCGCTGTAGTTGTTGATCTAAAACTTGTTGTCTATTGTATTGTATCAAAATTTTCCCTGTTGAGTACTAAGGATAATTTGTTCTACATTATCTTAGTAATAATATTCTTTACTAGGCTAGTTGAGCTCACCCTTTTCCTCTTGGTTCCATTGTTCTTCTCAGGAGGCGAGAATGTAGTTGAGACTAGTCGGGGAGTGGAGTAATTATCCGAGATAGTTACTATAGAAGTCTTCACTATGTTATGAAATAGTGTGATAATAATTATAATGAAGACTTAATTTGAGTTTGGATATTGTCTACGAGACAATATTTGTATTAAAACTCACAACTTATGTGTTGTCGTATTTTGCATGACAATTCAATAGTTTTATAAATGAAGTTTGTATTTGGATTTTGTACCGTGTATTTTGACGACCCATAATGGGTTGTGTGGACCTATTTTGGGGGCATCGTAGTTGGTATCAGAGCTTAGGGATATGATCTCTGGTGGAGATCTGAGGTTAGAACTAGGAGGGGAGAGACGAGTAAAACTTTTGCTAGTGTGTCCTACCTAAGCTTATTTGTTATTTAATTGGTCGATCGGAATATAGGGATTATTTTTGGCATGTCTATTTCTTTAATTAACCTTTGTTTTGTGACAGTATTTAAGAATGACATCTGAAAATCAAGAAATGAACTCATATAGAGTTTTAAGTAATGAATTTAGGAGATTTATTTAAAGAATAAATAGTGGAGTATAATATCTTGTTATAACAAAGATGTTTATTGGGGAGTACTAATTAAGTTATTTAACTTGATTGTAGGATGTTAGGCGAAGAAGAAATTAGAGATATATATGTGGTGAGTATAGAATTAATAGTTGCACCCGAGCTAGTCGCAGAGGCAGCAGCTGAGAGTGAGGAAGAAGAGGAGCCTGAGGAGGATTTATTAGGAGTATTTTATGATCAAAATATAGAACTACAAGATCGTATTCGTGAGTTAGAAGAGCAGGGTGAAGAACGACAGGAGGTCGTGAAACAAAGGGATGCAACAATTCAAGATTTTGCTACCCGATATGTGGAGCTTGAACAGAAGCTCTCTTTGGCAGAGTATATGATAATAGAGCTGGAATCTGAGAATGCAAATGTCAAATATCACCTGAAAGAATAAACAACTGAATGAGTGAGAATAGAGGATGCATGGGTAAAGGTCGCACGACGCGCTGATATTGTAGAAAGATACGTTCGATCTAAGAAGGCTAAAATAGATGATATGTATTTCTCTTTTTGGACAGCAATTGGGAGAACCCAACATCGAGTTTTGAATTACCTTGTACATTTCGGTTAACCCTAATTCGATATGGATTGAAGATTAATGATTCAAATCATGGATTAGGAGTACGACGAAGCAGTTGAGGGTGGAATGTTCCCTATAGCGAAGTCAAGTCCAGCTGGGACGGTGACACCAAAGGCTGTTCCAGACAAGTCAAAGTCGGTGGTTCAAGGGAGAGCGTTTGTCATGAACGAAGTTATCACGGGTAAGTTAATCATAAACTCTCGCGAAGTCTATACCTTATTCGATACCGGTTCTATCCACTCTTTTATTTTACCTAATTGTGCTCAACGTTTGAACTTAACCCTTGAGAAATTAGACTTTGACTTATTTGTTGAAACTCTGTTAGGAGAAACCTTCATTACATCCACTGTTTACAAATCTTATTTGATTCAAATCGGTACCCACACATTATCCGTTAATCTCATCTCTTTGAAAATATTTGCATTTGATGTGATTTTAGGGATTGATTGGTTAACTACTCATCATGCTAAAATTGATTGTTTTCGTAAGGTTGTTAGCTTTCATATTCCTAACCAACCTGTTATGCGAATTCAAGTAACCAAACCACTAAAGTCAATCATTATCATATCAATCCATAAATCCATTCGTTTATTGAAAAATAGATGTCAAGCTTTCTTAGCCCATGTCACAGATTTAAACAAAAATGCATCAGATTTGAATGATATTTCTATTGGTAATAAATTTCCTGATGTATTTCCCGAAGAACTTCCTGGCCTACCCCTAGAACGTGAAATCAAATTTTGTATTGACCTTGAACCCAGTATAAAACCCATTTCCAAAACCTCATATCGAATAGCTCCTATTGAACTTCAAGAGTTAAAAACTTAACTACAGGAGTTGGTACCTGAGCCTCTATCTGGTGATTTCCTTTATGGAATGCGCCAAAGCTAGAATTTTCATAGGGGACGCCATATTTGTGCGATGGCAAACTGATAGGTATCATTGTGAGGTGTTATCCAAGGTTGGGATATGAGCCACAGTTGGGAGCAACCTAAGTCAGTAACAAAAATAAGTAGCTTTCTAGGCTTAGCTGGTTATTATTATAGATTCATGGAAGGATTTTCTCGAATCACTACTCCATTAACTCAGCTGACTCGAAAAGATACAAAATTCGATTGGAGTGAGGAATGTGAGAAGAGTTTTCAAGATCTCAATAGGAGACACATTTTAGCACATGTTCTGACAATACCATCAGGTTAGGAGGGAATTGTCATCTAAAGCGATATTTCAGGAAAAGGTTTAGGATGTGTTCTCATGCAACATTAGAAAGTCATAGCCAATGCCTCTCAAAAACTCAAAGAATATAAGAGGAATTATCCTACTTGATAAGTGAATTTTATATACACTTATCCGGTATCTTTTACTTGAATTAATTCCTTATATTTATGTGTCTTAGTTACTTTTCATGCATTTTGTGTTCATTTTATAGGTTATACGTTTGGGAGCGATGTGAGCGACTATTGGTAAGGAAAAACAAAGAAAACGTAAAGAAAAGCAAACCGAACATCATTTGGGCTTTCATGTTTACTTCATGTTCTTGATTTGGAACTTATCTTACATTGAAGATCATCATCTTAGATTTTTGGAACATTTTGAATCATTCCAATCGGAGTTTGGATGCAAGAGTTATGATCGTTGTACCAACGGACGTCGAACGTCATGGTTTTGGGTGGTCATTTGCATATGAGTTACCTCCAGCTAAATTTTAGCCTTCATCCGCCCTGAATTTCTCAATCCTCAAAGAATTAAAATTGTAGATCTCGTCTATATCTTAAATTTGATAGGTGGCAGGACCCGTAACTTCTCCCGGATCAAAAGTTATGACCGTTTTCCCAAAGGACGTCGGAGCAGAAAATGTCAGAACTTAGGGCCAGCGTCGGGGCGCCCAAAAAAAGGCCTATGCCCAGCGACGGGGTGCTGGGGAGCAGTGTCTGAGCGTCAATCTTAGCACTGGGGCACTGGGGAAGAGGTTGGTTGCGGTTTGGACGCATTTTGACACCTTTTTGACTCCAAATTGGATTGGGTTTGTTCCTAAGCTCAAAATTGGACTTGTAATCTATAAATATTTGATGTAAGGCATAAAATAAAGGGGGATTGACATAGCTTAGATTAGAGATACACTCCATTAGATTAGAACATAAACCCTAGTTCTTATTAGTTTTGGAGATTGAAGCAATTTGAAGAACACTGAAGATCAAGAACAGGAGCAAGAGGGGAGCATCAGATTTGCTGACAACATATTTTATTCTCTTCTCTTATCATAATTTTATCTGTTAATGTCTATCCAGTTGTGTATTCTTGGTTTTAATTCATTAATTATGAACTAACTCTTTTACTAAGATTTCAATTGAACCTTTTATGGCTATAAATTAGTTATTTAATTTATTCCAATTATTTGTGTCAAAGTGAGTTGTTTATCCTGCCTTATGCTTATTGATTAATTATTTAATCAGTAATTACTTTGTTACTCTATAAGGAATTGGAAGAGGAATTCTAGGGTTAGAACTGGGCATGATAACATGTGACTTAGTTATTTGCATGGTGAATAATTTGGTTTGTGAATTGAATGGAAATATCTGTTCGCCGCATGTAACACATAAGGAATTGGGATTGTAGTGAGTTTAATTTAATTGTTTTGCATAGAGATATAGCAAAATTAACTTGGATTAAATAGAAGGCAAATGATCACTTGAGAGAGGGCTTTTGACATTTGAGAATTCCTGTTAACAATTCAGTAGACATAATAATTGGAATAGTTGAATAATTAATTTATAATTTATAATTGGGGATATTGTAGTCTTAATTCTTATTTATCTGAATTCCATCAATTATTAGTTGTTTATTTACTTTCTTTTAGAATAATCTTTTTTGTTTTGTTTAATTTAGTTTTCTTAAATCTAGAAATCACAATTATTGGTTGTTTAAATAAAATTGATTTGGTTAAGAGTTAGTATTTGATAATTTTTATTAAATAATTCCTCGTGGGAACGATACTCTACTTTCACTTTATTACTTGTTGACCATGTATACTTGTACGTATTCATTGATTGCGAAATCGACCAACACTACTCATGATCTAAAGTTGGCAGCAGTCATTTTCGCATTAAAAATCAGGAGACACTACATGTATGGGAAGAAAGTGGAGATATATACAAATCCTAAGAGCCTTAAATATTTCTTCACTCAAAAGGAATTTAACATGCGCCAAAGACGTTGGCTCGAGCTGTTAAAAGATTACGACCATATCGTTTAATACCATCCTGGAAAAATTGAACGTTGTAGCTGACGCGTTGAGTAGAATATCGTATGCGGGTACGAGTGCGATGATGTTACCACAAAGACCCATTTCGTATGACTTATAAAGGATGGAGATAGAGTTAAAGACTCCAAGGACCCAAGTGATGATGTCAAATATACGAGTAGCATCGACTTTAATCGATAAAGTTAAAGCTGCTCAAGCTATAGACCCGTAGTGCATAGATGGACAGGTGTTTGACATGATTATGACCACTAGTGATACAAAAGATTATCCTTGGCCCGTAGTGCATAGATAATTTGTTGATTAGAAATAATTATTGATTGGTGTTACAGGGATAAAATATTGATGATGGACTTTTAAATCATAGAAGATAGTAGACATCATTCTCTACTTGACTCTGCTAATGGATTGTTGTTTTCACTGCAGTTGTTGATCTAAAACTTGTTGTCTATTGTATTGTATCAAATTTTTACCTATTGAGGACTAAGGATAATTTGTTCTACATTATCTTAGTCAAAATATTCTTTACTAGGCTAGTTGAGTTCACCTTTTTCTTTTTGGTTCCATTGTTCTTCTTAGGAGGCGAGAATGTAGTTGGGACTAGTCGGGGAGTGGAGTAATGATTCGAGATAATTACTACAAAAGTGTTCACTATATTGTGAAATAGTGTGATAATAATTATAATGATGACTTAATTTGAGTTTGGATATTGTCTACAAGATAATATCTGTATTAAAACTCACAACTTATGTGTTGTCGTATTTTACACGATAATTCAATAGTTGTATAAATGAAGTTTGTATTTGGATTATGTACCGTATTTTGACGACCCAAAATGGGTTGTTTGGACCTATTTTGGGGGTGTCACACGTTTGATATCTATGGATTGGGCTAGTTTCAATCCCATTATACATCCTTCATACTTAGATGTGTTGTTGGTGTTGACAAACTGTAATTTGATAGCCACAGGATACTGTTCTCCCATAATAGATACCAGAACTGCCCCTGCTCCGGCGCCTACCATGTTTACGGCTCCATCAAAATACAATTTCCAAGATCAGACTATATTTTCCTAATGGATTTGTTGAATTGTCATTATTCCTTCATCCGGGAGATACGTTTCCAAGGGTTCGAAATTCCTTGATGGTGCTTCGGCCAATCGATCCGCAATTCCTTGACCTTTGATGGACTTTTACGTTACGTAGATGATGTCAAATTATTGTAGGATCAACTGCCATTTGGACAGTCGGCATTTTAATATAAGTTTGTTGAATACGTACTTCAGAGGATCCATGCAGGATATGAGATAGGTTCTGTGCGCATGAAGATAATGTTGTAATCTTATGGTGGCCCATGCAAATGCACAACAGGTCTTTTCAATCAAAGTGTACTTCTGATCGCCGCTAATGAATCTTTTGTTGAGGTAATAGATAGCTCTTTCTTTGCCTCTATCGTCTTTTTATCCCAACATGCAGCCCATAACATTGTCATTAACTGACAAGTACATAAACATGGAAACATTATCCCTTTGAGGTACAAAGACGAGAGCTTTATCCAATTGCTTTTTGATGGAATGGAAGGCTTTTTGACACTCTTCATTCCACTTCATAGAGGAATTTTTCCTTAACATCCGAAAGATGGGCTCACACGTTGTTGTGAGTTGAGAGATGAATCTGCTGATTAAATTGATTCTTCCCAGAAATCCCCGTATTTCTTTTTCTATTCAAGGCATGGGCATATCGGTGATTGCCTCAATTTTGGCAGGATCCGGTTCAATTCCTCTGTGGCTTACTAAAAATCCCAACAACTTGCCTGACTTGACACCGAAAGAACACTTGGTCGGATTCATCTTTAAGTTGTATTTACGTAATCGGTTGAAAAGCTTTTTGAGATGGTCGATATGGTCATCTTCTTTCCGAGATGTTACACTGATGTCATCCACATAGACCTCTATTTCTTTGTGCATCAAATTATGAAAAAGGGCCATCATGGCTCGCTAATAGGTGGCACCGGCATTGATAAGGCTGAATGATAAACGTCTGTAACAAAAGGTTCCCTAGGGAGTGATGAAGGTTATTTTCTCCTGGTCCTCTTCAGCAACCATAATCTGATAGTACCCAGCGAAGCAGTCAACGAAAGAATATAAGCCATACTGAGCCGTGTTATTTATTAGTATATGGATAAAAGGTACTAGGAAATTGTCTTTGAGATATGCTTTGTTCAAATTCTTGCAATCCATGCATACTTGTACCTTCCCTCCGGGCTTAGGCACATGAACTATATTGGATACCCACTCAGGGTAGGTTGATACCATGATGATGCCAACTTTTGAATTATTTAATGATTTCTTCTTTGACTTTCAGACTTTCAATCGCCTGAGCTTCTATTTGACTGACTTGAATCCTTCTTTAATGAGCAGGCGATGAATGACAATATCAATAGACAACCCGATCATGTCCTCATGTGACCATGCAAACACATCCTGGAACTGGGTTAGTATAGCAACCAGGTCTTTCATTTGGCTTGGGGTAAGGTACAAGCCTATCTGGATCTCTTTAAGGTTTTCTGAGGTTCCAATATTGACAGATGTGGTTTGATCAAGGTTTGGTTTTGGTTTATCTTCGACCCATTCTTTGATCTCCTTAAGCACCTCATAGTCCTCTATCTCTTCTTGCTCAATCCCCATCAAGTCAAAGTCCAACTCTACATCAAAGTTGTAGTCATTGTGGAGATTTGACATTACATTATCAAGGCTAGACAAACCCAACTCTAGAGTCCTAAAAACAAAATGTGTTCACTTAATATATGAGATTGTTTGATTTTATAAAGCTTTAACAAAAGCATGACAAATGTAACTGATAGTATTGTGTAACAAAAGTAAGCAGTTAATAATATCTACACTTTAGGGTAGATGGAATTTCTGCCCTTTTTACCCTTTTCGACAGATACAAGGAGTGTTGCTCCAGTTTCTTAGGGTCAAGTCTTGGTGGACAGTTGTGGTGAAGGAATAGTTGATGTCTTCCTCCTCTTTGATGATGACCATAACTGAATTCATATCAGGTTCAATATTTTCCTCTGACAGATTCTCCTTAGCCCTATTTATGCGAGGGGTCAGGATTTAGTCTTCTAGATAGTCATCATCTGTGATATTCTCGTTCATAACCTCATTATGCAGCAGAAAGTACATCTTTGATAATCAGTTTTCGCACTTCTTGTTTGAGTCTCTGATTCTTTTCCTCACTTTCTTGATCCAGAATTTGGACTTCTTTTACACTAGCCGGCTTGGGCCTAGGAATCAACATACCTGTTGGGTAAAATCTAGTTACGCACAACACACAAGTATACGTGGTCAACAAGTAATAAAGTGATAAGTTGAGTATCGTTCCCACAGAGAATTATTTAATAAAAATCACCAAGTACTAACCCGTAACCAACTCAATCTTATTTAAACAAATGAATTTAATGTTATAAATTAAAATATTTAACTAAACTAATTCTAATTACCACTAATTAAAAATCAGATTATGAAGATTTAAGATCACAACTTCACTTATTGCTTCATTTAAGTTAACACACTTCTCATCAATTATTCTCTATCCCGAATTGTTAATCAAGAACACTAGAGTAGTATTAACCACCTCTTGATGCACTAATACCGTATTAACGTCAATCCACAATTAAGATAGAAATTCATTAAACACCTTAATCAACTAACCCACTATATCTCTATGTGAATTACAATTGAAGAAGGTTTAAGAATAAGTTCTCTATCCGATTACATGCGATGTCAAGCATATCTCTACCTTAACACACATCAAGTTTAAGCTACTAACAAAATCCTGAACACATGCTATCATGATTAGATCTAAATCAATACTTCATCTCTCGAGTTCATATAGATTATTATGGTAATTGATGGCCAGTCAATTAAACAATTAAGTCCAAATCACAATAGACAATCCTCTCAATAGAACATAATAATTGATAACGAAGCATATTAAAATAAACTACACAATAAGATCCATTGTAATCTCAAACAAAGAATTAGTTCATGGTTATTGAATTTAAACTAAGAATCCACAATTGAATAATCATTAAAAGACAAAAATAGAAGAAGTGAGAAGACATAATCTATTGTCAGTAGATTTGATGCTCCCTCCATGCTCCTACTTCAAATCTTCAATGGTCTCCAAGTTGCATCAATCTCCAAATTTCATAAAAACTAGTGTTTTGATCTAATTTACTCTAATCTAATCTAATAGAATGCTCTCTAATCTCCTAATATTCACTTCTAATCTATGTAATTTCCCTCCTTTTATAAGCCCTTGTACATGTCTTTAAGTCCTTTTGGAAGTCCTTGAATCAAACAACTCGAAAACAATCCTTTTCGAACTCAAATTCGGACAAAATCTACTCTTTTTCGCGCATACCGGGGCTGGGTATTTCCTTTGTAAAAACCCAGCCCCAGATGGATGGCAAGCTGCTAAAACACCCAGGACACCCAGCCCCGGCTGGATCCTAAGGCATAAAACATCCAACCCCGGCTGGACACTAAACTGCGAATTAATTTTCTGCTAGAACCTCCTCTGCTAAAACTGCCATAACTTTTACACCGAGAGGAGTTACGGGGCACGCGGCTTATCAAATTGAAGCTATCGACGAGATCTACAACTTTCATTCTTTGAGATTTCAGAAATAACAAACGCATGATGGTCGAAATTGGACTGGAAGTGACTGCTATGCAAATGACCGCCCAAAACGGTGAAGTTCAACGTCCGTTGGTAGAAATGTCATAACTCTTTCATCCGAACTCCGATTTGAATGATTCAAGATGTTCCTAAAAGCTAAGAAAACGCTCTACAATATAGTCTAAGCTCCAACCCAAGAACATGAATTGAACATGAAAACATAAACGATGTCCGGATTGTTTTTTCCTTGCATTTTCCTTGCTTTTCCTTACCAATGGTCGCTCACACCGCTCCCAAACATATAACCTACAAAATGAACATGAAATGCATGAAAAGTAACTAAGAAACATGAGTTTAAGCAACTAATTCAAGTAATAGATACCGGATAAGTATGTATAAAACCTACTTATCAAATACCCCCAAACTTAAACCTTTGCTTGTCCTCAAGCAACACAACATAATGCACTGCAATGCAATGAAATGCAACTAATCTATATGCCTATGAATCCAGCAGTATTGATAAACACAAATCTATTCACTCGACTTTAGAGCAATCAAGCAAACACGATAATACTTCATATCAAAACCAATCAACAATTTCCTAGTCAATCATCAACTCTTAAATTGTTATCACTGGTATAGTGCGTGTGCGCTCCACAACAATGTTAACTGATATAAAATCAAATTTTACACATAACAAGTCTCTTTGAAGGCATCATACAGTATAAACTTAAGAAATCCAAAAATAATCTAGATCCAACTAAAATCAAACAATTACTAATATCGAGGGTTAACATGGGATACTTATGCTTTATTTTCATCTACGGGGGCTTTTTGCTCTTATTTCCCGTTTTATTCTCTTTTTTTTCTTCTTTTTTTAGGTTTTTTTATACTTTTTAACTATGACTGTGCAATGTCTCATTCCATTTAGGCTAACAGTGCTACCCCTTAGCGAGCTTTCGACCAACGACTCCCAGACCATATAAGACCTTAGGTCGCTAGGTTTTAAGATACCCTTTCGGGCGTACTTACTCAAGTAACAAAGGCCCCGAAACAAAATTAGCCACGGTATTTTTTTTCTTTTTTTTTCTTTTTTTTTTGAAGCTTATATATCCCTATTTTTTCCCCCAAACTTAGGTTCTTATCGAACTTTAGCCATCACTACTTATTCTTCTCATTCTTTCATTCAAACTAGCATTATCTTTTAGAGTCCCATTATGTATCAATTTAAACTCAATCAATCAACAAGTTATTTTTATTGTGCTATCCTTATTATACTAGTTTTAAACAGAAAAAGATTCAATTCATAACAAGAAATCATATCAAAGCTCTAATAGTCAGTACTATACTTGCCTACTCAATCCCAATCTCATCATTGGCCAAAATAAACTGTAAATATCAAATAGCTGGACTCATGCAAGATGAACATAGTAACTAACTATTATTTTTGAAATTTTTGAATTGATTTTTGAATTTTTTTTTAATAATGAATCTAAACTAAATTAACAACATATGCAAAATAACATAACAAAAACATGAAACTAAACATGTAATAATGAACTAAACTAAACTCCCCCCCAAACTTAGCAATTACAATGTCCTCATTGTAAGAATATAACGATAAATAGAAGAGAACTTCCCTGTAATCAGCTAAGCGTGAGTTGATGTTGGCGATGGCTGCGACGATCATTTTGCTATCCATTGGACCTCCAATACCTGTAATGAAGAGAGACAACATGGATTAGATTATAAGAGAAATTAATAAGCAACTTAATTTCTATCTACTAAATAAACTAGTAAAGCATATAAATATAAAAAAAATTCATGGGTTGCCTCCTAGTTAGCGCTTGATTTATAGTCCTTCAGCCTGGCTTTGTCTGGTCAATGCTATCCAATTCCTCTTCGAAAGTTGAGGAACTCTCCATCCATCAGAAATAATATAGCTTTTGGTAGGTTCCCATTTGTAATAGCCATTGTATTAAAGTCACCTAGTATGCTTTCTTTAGATAAGATCACATTCAAGAACGTCCAGCATCTAGGTGTTTTCTCCATTGTGTCTGCGAATATATTCTGGCATTGAGGCTTGTCAGACACAACAATCTCTTCTTCTATCTTCTCCAACTCATCGCACCATCGCTTCAAAGTTGTACTCGCTTTTACGTCACATGGAGTATTGCCAATGACATGACTACCAATTGGACAAGGTTTTGCAAATCTAACCGGATTCTTGAACTGTGGAGAAGAAGGCACTTGAGGCATAAATAACATCGACTCATCATCGTTGATTCTCACAATTAGTTCTTCACCGACCTTGTTGTCATTATCCCCACTTGTCTCATCTTTTTCAACATCTCGAGGCTCATCTAGTTGTAGATTTGGTTCAGGTTCTCCGTCAATTTCGTCATCCATGTCATAAAGCCAAGTGTTTGGAGGAAGGTTGCTTACGACTTCGGTCATTTGCTCTATCTGATCCGCAAGATTTTGATTTTCCCTCGCTTGATTACTCATCTTCTCCTCATCTACTATGAACTTGGACAATAATTCCCCCAGCCTTGAACTTTCTGTTTCAATCTTGGAAGCCATGTATTGAGGACCATTGGTTAAGGCTGTGAAACGTTTTTCCATCAAATTATTAAAATTTTGGATTGACAGCTCCTGACTATATATAAACTCTTCTTTTTCTGCTATAGCACTTAACATGAATTCCATAAACTCTGATTTGTCTTATTGTCGCATTGGAGGTGAATATGAGAATTCCGGCGTGTATGTTGGACTTGGAGCATAGTATTGGTCTTGATAGTTGTAGCTCCATGAAGAATCTGGGTGATACCCCCAAACTTGATGGTAATTATCATATGCATACTGGTTGAGGTATACACCACCTTGTTGTCCCCACCCAAAACTAACGGTGCATTGATGACTCGGATGGTTGCCAGCACAATAGTAACACATGATTGCCATCCTTCGACTCTGTTGGGCTGCGATAACGTCCAACTTCCTTGAAAGTTCTTTAATTTGTGTTGATATTGCAGAAAGTGCCGCGAGTCTGTCAATCTCCGTTTCTTTTGGTTGAGTCATGTTCGTGTATGGCCATTGATACACAAAGTCATCCATGGTACCTGAAAAGAGAGAAATATAGGAAGAGAATTAAAAATTAAAAATAAAAATGTTTAAATTAAGACTAATTTGATTGAAGCTAATATTGGCAAAGAGATATTAAACTAAGTCCCCGACAACGGCGCCAAAAACTTGTTGGGTAAAATCTAGTTACGCACAACACGCAAGTATACGTGGTCAACAAGTAATAAAGTGATAAGTTGAGTATCGTTCCCACAGAGAATTATTTAATAAAAATCACCAAGTACTAACCCGTAACCAACTCAATCTTATTTAAACAAATGAATTTAATGTTATAAATTAAAATATTTAACTAAACTAATTCTAATTACCACTAATTAAAAATCAGATTATGAAGATTTAAGATCACAACTTCACTTATTGCTTCATTTAAGTTAACACACTTCTCATCAATTATTCTCTATCCCGAATTGTTAATCAAGAACACTAGAGTAGTTTTAACCACCTCTCGATGCACTAATACCGTATTAACGTCAATCCACAATTAAGATAGAAATTCGTTAAACACCTTAATCAACTAACCCACTATATCTCTATGTGAATTACAATTGAAGAAGGTTTAAGAATAAGTTCTCTATCCGATTACATGCGATGTCAAGCATATCTCTACCTTAACACACATCAAGTTTAAGCTACTAACAAAATCCTGAACACATGCTATCATGATTAGATCTAAATCAATACTTCATCTCTCGAGTTCATATAGATTATCACGGTAATTGATGGACAGTCAATTAAACAATTAAGTCCAAATCACAATAGACAATCCTCTCAATAGAACATAATAATTGATAACGAAACATATTAAAATAAACTACACAATAAGATCCATTGTAATCTCAAACAAAGAATTAGTTCATGGTTATTGAATTTAAACTAAGAATCCACAATTGAATAATCATTAAAAGATAAAAATAGAAGAAGTGAGAAGAAATAATCTATTATCAGTAGATTTGATGCTCCCTCCTTGCTCTTACTTCAAATCTTCAACGGTCTCCAAGTTTCATCAATCTCCAAATCTCATAAAAACTAGTGTTTTGATCTAATTTACTCTAATCTAATCTAATAGAATGCTCTCTAATCTCCTAATATTCCCTTCTAATCTGTGTAATTCCCCTCCTTTTATAAGCCTTTGTACATGTCTTTAAGTCCACTTGGAAGTCCTTGAATCAAACAACTCGAAAATAATCCTTTTCGGACTCAAATTCGGACAAAATCTACTCTTTTTCGCGCATACCCAGCCCCGGCTGGGTATTTCCTTTGTAAAAACCCAGCCCCAGCTGGATGGCAAGCTGCTAAAACACCCAGGACACCCAGCCCCGGCTGGATCCTAAGGCATAAAACATCCAGCCCCGGCTGGACACTAAACTGCGAATTGATTTTCTGCTGGAACCTCCTCTGCTAAAACTGCCATAACTTTTACACCGAGAGGCGTTACGGGGCCCGCGACCTGTCAAATCGAAGCTATCGATGAGATCTATAACTTTCATTCTTTGAGATTTCAGAATGATGTTGTTAACACAAAGACTCATTTCGTATAACTTGCAAATGATGAAGATAGAGTTAAAGACTCTAGGGACCCACGTGAAGATAACGAATATACGAGTAAAATTGACTTTAATCGATAAAGTTAAAGACGCTCAAGCTACATACCCGAATCTGATGAATGTGAAGAAGAAGGTTCAAGAGGGTGTTATTTTAGAAGCAAGAGTTGCTGAAGAGCGGAAATCTCAACCCTCGATTTAATCGGCCCATTTGAAATCCTCGATTGAGTAGGAACTGTGGCTTATAGACTCGTTTTACCGCCAAATATATTGCGTGTTCATAACGTTTTTTTTCGTATCAATGTTACGTAAATATGTGGACGACCCAAACCACATTATTAATTTAGAACCGGACGAGATAGCGGATGATTTAACGTTTGAAGAGATACGTATTACAATCTTGGATAAGAAGAATCGTATTCAACACTCAAAGGTTATATCTCAAGAGTTAGAATTTGAAGTGAAGTCAAGGTATCCTCACCTGTTTGGCATACCAGGTACGTACGTAAATTTCGAGGGCGAAATTCCATAAGGAGGGGAGATTGTAAAACCCCAGATTTTATGAATAAAGAATTAATTTTCTCGAAATAATTTTTTTATATTATGGTGTGAATTTGAGATAATATTATAGTTGTGGGTAGTATTTATAAATTTTGCAAAGTATGCAAGTTGTTATATTATATTCGATTGGTCAGGGAATATTCTTTGTGTCAGAAAATATTCGTACGACGGTACAATTATTGGTGGACCCCACAACGGAATTATTGTCGGATTGAGAAAACGACAAAAATATTTTATTGAAAATAACGGCGGAAGTTTTACCGTTGATACTGTTGAACTACTGGGTAGTAAAAGTACAGTAATACGCGTTGTTGCATAGTAGCACACGGTATTAATTATTGATATTTATGTGAGAAGTCGCTCAGTTTAATTCAATTATTGTCGATTAATAATATGAATTATTATAGCGATGATGACGTTTTGTTTTATTCGTATTATTAACGTAATAAAATAGAAACATCTTGTTATATAAAACAGAATACTTTATTAAAGTTATTTTATAAATAGAATATATTATATTTTATTATGCATAGTGTTTTGCATAGTGTTGCATAATGTTTGCATAGTAAAAATCTTTTTATATAAATAGAATATATTATATTTTATTTAAAAGATTTTTCTTTAAATATGGACCGTCAGATTAAAGTAAATCAATCTGGACCGTTCATGGATTAGTTACTATGCATTCCATTTTCCTATAAATAGAAGCTCATTCCTTCATTATTTTCTTACGAATTCATTGAAACTCTAGAGAGAGAAATTATAGAGAGAAGCTATAGAGAGAAAGAAGAAGAGTATTCTGCTACTTCACTACTTCTATATCCAGTTTCTGTTACGGTAAAGGGGTGTTATTCTTTCTTATTCATGAAGAGAACTGTTGTTATTCCATTTCTTATTATTCTGTTGGAATAACATGTATACACGGTCTACCCTATACTTGGTGACATTCTTCTATCATTCTGTTGGAACATCCTGTCTGTGTGTTTTACACCGGACTTGGTTCCGTCTTTATTATTATTCCGTTGGAACATCCTGTCTGTGTGTTTTACACCGGACCTGGTTCCGTCTTTATTATTCTGTCAGAATATCCTGTCTGTGCTATACGCCGGACCTGGTTCCATCATTTATTATTCCGCATTTATTATACTGTTGGAACATCCTGTCGGTGTGAATTTCACCTGACCTGGTTCCGTTATTTAGTATTCTATTGGAATAACCTGCCTGTGCGAAGTTCCGCATGCATGGTGATTTCTGTTGTTATTCCATTCTTTATTATACTTAGTTGGTTAAAGTTTTGACTTCTATACTCCATGAAATTAGTAGAATATCCTTGATATTTGCGCTTCATCCAGTATCTTTTCAGGAAAATAATCTTCTGAGCATTCTTGAATTTTACACCACAAAACAGTATCGTGTGGACAATTTGGACGTTATTGGTTCATGGACAAATTAATTCTTGAACTTGTTTTATTAAATTCTTATATTATTGTCATCATCCTCATGTTTATGTTATGTTGAAAGTCATCTGTGGCCTGTAGTGCATAGATGGACTTGTTATGATTATGACCAGGGATTATGCTGTGTAATCATGACCGTAATATTACAAATGATGTGGAAAAAGTCCTCATTGGCTCGTAGTGCATTGATGGACAGTTTTTGGTATGATTATGGCTATGGATTCTCTTCGGCCGTAGTGCAAAGATAATTGTTTTATGGCATGATCAGGACCGTTGATGAAAACACGATTATCTTTGGCCCGTAGTGCATGGATAATTCGTGGTCGTGATACTAAAGAATATCCTTGGCCTGTAGTGCAGGGATGATTTAATGATGTGGATTATTTATTGAGCTGAGTCTCAGCGATAAAAGTGATTAAAAACTTTTTAAATCATAAAAGATAGTAGATTCAATTCTCTCTACTTGACTCTTTTAATGGATTGCTTATTCCGCTGCAGTTAAACTTGATGTCTATTATATTTTATCAGTTTAACATTGTTGGAGACTAATGATAATTTATTCTGCATTATCTTAGTCATAATATTTCTTACTGGGCTAGTTGAGCTCACCCTTTCTTTCACTGTTCTCTTCAGGAAATGAAAACATAGCAGGGACTAGTCGGGGAATGGAGTGACGGTCCAGAGGATAGCATTAGTAGTCCTCACTATTCTGAGAAATAGTGTATTAATAATTGTAATGAGGACTCCTTTTGAGTTTGTATGATCTCTAGTAGACAATTATTGTATTCAAACTCACAGTTGTATTTTGTCGTATTATACACGACAGTGGTATTAGTAAGTTGTATTTGAATTCTGTACTATGTATCTGACGACTCAAGATGGGTGATGTATACCTAATTTTGGGGGCGTCACAGACCAGATTACTGTTGATGATGTATTTAACTTGTTGATGAAGAGTAAATGGGAGTGCTTCTGCCATATGGATCCATGGCCTTCCCAACAACAAATTATATCCTGTGGTGATATTTAGCACTTGAAAGGATATTTAAAAGGTATGTGGACCGATCTCTATTGGAAGTTCAATTTCCCCTACAGCATTTCGTCGAGATCCATCAAAGGCTCTTATGACTATATGGTTGCTTCAGATTCGATTGCGATTGATCTTCATTCTTTCTAACGTGGCATAGGGGGAGATATTCAAGGAAGTTCCTCCATCTATCAACACACCTCTGACCACATATCCTGAAGATATCACTACTATATGAAATAGCTTGAATTGGCCCGTCCCTTTGGGTGGTATGTCATCATCAATGAAAGATATCACATTGTTATTGAAAATGTGATCTACCAAATGATGAAACTTTTCAGCGTCCACCGTCTTTGGCAGGTGAGATTTTTCCATTACTTTCACTAAGACCTTGTGATGATATTCAAAGGATAATACCAAGTCCAGAATGGATATATGTTACGGTGGTTGTTTCAAGCTTTGCACCACTTTGGCTTCACTATACCCCATTTTTCTGAGAAATTCTTTAATTTTATCCACGGGCACTATCCCCTTGGATTTGATGACTGGCTTCATTAATCGTTGAGGTAGATACAACGGGTTTTACTTTAATATAACAATAGTTTGATTTAAAGTTTAACCCTCATCATCCTCATAGTTCCATGGGACTCTTTTCAGGCTGATAATGGGATTATGCAGCCTGAATGGCAACGTACCAATGGTTCTGGTACCTTTATTCCTTGGATTGCAAGGTGTTGCAGACAAATCTCCTTCAGAAGATATGACTGCTATAACTTCCCTCAATCTCTACGTTCCTAGAGGAAATATCTCCTCTTCCTCAGGCAACACAGTATCATTACTTTTCATTTGCAGGTCACCACTGTTAATCATATTTTGGATAAGATGACGAAGTGCCCAAAATCTTTCAGTGCTATGACCCCGAGTATTGGAGTGGTATTGACAGACCCCGGTAGCATCAAACCTTTTGGAACGTAGATTGATTGGGGGTAACAATGTTGTGATCTTCCCTTTATTAATCAACATCTACATGATTTCTTCCATTCGTTGACCCAAAGGGGTGAACTTCCTTTAGTTTGCATAGTCCTGACGAGCCTTGGATCTAGTTTTCCTTGCAAGTTTTTCTTCCAAGGTTTCATTCTCTTGGACATGTTGTTGATTCCTTGTGATAAGGGGGAGGAAATTTGTATGCTCTTGACTGATCAACTGCCAAATTACTTGGTGCTGATGTATCACTAGTTCTGCCAGTTAATCAACCCGTTCATTGATAGACTTCATTTATCGTTCTATCATAAACCAAAATTCTGAATAAACCCACTTATCATAATTATCTTTGCTGGTTTGGGGAGAATCACCTACATATTTGAGGTAATTAGAACTTTCTCCACTCCTTCTGCTGATTATATTGACATTATTTTCCTTGTGTTGAGGCAGATAGTTATCTTGCACATGTAAATGCTCTGGTTTTGTTACCACGATCTCATCACTGTCTATCATATCCAGGATTTTGTGTTTGAGAGACCAGCAATCTTGGGTATCATGCCCCGGAGCTCCAGAATGATAAACACATTTCTTGCTTGTATCAAAACTCCTTCAACTTAGATTGGTTGGAGGAAGGAGCTGGACAATCATCTTTTGTGCTGTCAGAAGCTTGAGTATATTTTCTAATGAGTCCCCTAAGGGTGTGAAAACTCTTTGACGTCTGACCTCTCCAAATTTTTGCAATGGAGGATTTGATGGTTGTGCAGATGCTTGAAAAGGGAAATAATTTTTCCTTTGGATAGGCAAGTTTTGATTGCCTCTTTGAGTTTGTCCTTGTAGTACCAAAGATATATCTTCTTCTTTCTTTTTATGAACCCTCGGAGGGTTATTCCCATAATTTCCAGGTTGAATGTACTCGGCCACAGCTTCTAAAGCAATGAGATCTTTAATCTTTCCAGACTTTAACCCCATCCTAGCCATTTCTCTATGTTTAATCATTTCTGAGAATGGTTTTTCTATGCCTGCTAGGACCCTCTCGTAAAATGGAGCTTCTTGTATGTCAATAAAGGTCATTACCATCTTAGTTTATATCATTGATGGGATTACTTGAGCAGTCAGACGTCTCCATCTTTGGGCATATTCTCTGAATGACTCAGTATTCTACTTTTTAACTTTGGTAATTTGATATCTGTCTAGAGCCATTTGTGATTGGAAACTGTATTAGTTTAAAATATCATGTGTGATGCCCCCAAAATTAGGTATACATCACTCATCTTGAGTCGTCAGATACATAGTACAGAATTCAAATACAACTTACTAATACCACTGTCGTGTATAATACGACAAAATACAACTGTGAGTTTGAATACAATAATTGTCTACTAGAGATCATACAAACTCAAAAGGAGTCCTCATTACAATTATTAATAAACTATTTCTCAGGATAGTGAGGACTACTAATGCTATCCTCTGGACCGTCACTCCATTCCCCGACTAGTCCCTGCTATGTTCTCATTTCCTGAAGAGAACAGTGAAAGAAAGGGTGAGCTCAACTAGCCCAGTAAGAAATATTATGACTAAGATAGTGCAGAATAAATTATCATTAGTCTCCAACAATGTTAAACTGATAAAATATAATAGACATCAAGTTTAACTGCAGCGGAATAAGCAATCCATTAAAAGAGTCAAGTAGAGAATAGAATCTACTATCTTTTATGATTTAAAAAGTTTTTAATCACTTTTATCGCTGGGACTCAGCTCAATAAATAATCCACATCATTAAATCATCCCTGCACTACAGGCCAAGGATATTCTTTAGTATCACGACCACGAATTATCCATGCACTACGGGCCAAAGATAATCGTGTTTTCATCAACGGTCCTGATCATGCCATAAAACAATTATCTTTGAACTACGGCCGAAGAGAATCCATAGCCATAATCATACCAAAAACTGTCCATCAATGCACTACGGGCCAATGAGGACTTTTTCCACATCATTTGTAATATTACGGTCATGATTACACCGCATAATCCCTGGTCATAATCATACCAAGTCCATCTATGCACTACAGGCCACAGATGACTTTCAACATAACATAAACATAAGGATGATGACAATAATATAAGAATTTAATAAAACAAGTTCAAGAATTAATTTGTCCATGAACCAATAACGTCCAAATTGTCCACACGATACTGTTTTGTGGTGTAAAATTCAAGAATGCTCAGAAGATTATTTTCCTGAAAAGATACTGGATGAAGCGCAAATATCAAGAATATTCTACTAATTTCATGGAGTATAGAAGTCAAAACTTTAACCAACTGAGTATAATAAAGAATGGAATAACAACAGAAATCACCATGCATGCGGAACTTCGCACAGGCAGGTTATTCCAACAGAATACTAAATAACGGAACCAGGTCAGGTGAAATTCACACCGACAGGATGTTCCAATAGTATAATAAAAGCGGAATAATAAATGATGGAACCAGGTCCGGCGTATAGCACAGACAGGATATTCCGACAGAATAATAAAGACGGAACCAGGTCCGGTGTAAAACACACAGACAGGATGTTCCAACGGAATAATAATAAAGACGGAACCAGGTCCGGTGTAAAACACACAGACAGGATGTTCCAACAGAATGATAGAAGAATGTCACCAAGTATAGGGTAGACCGCGTATACAGGTTATTCCAACAGAATAATAAGAAATGGAATAACAACAGTTCTCTTCATGAATAAGAAAGAATAACACCCCTTACCGTAACAGAAACTGGATATAGAAGTAGTGAAGTAGCAGAATACTCTTCTTCTTTCTCTCTATAGCTTCTCTCTATAATTTCTCTCTCTAGAGTTTCAATGAATTCGTAAGAAAATAATGAAGGAATGAGCTTCTATTTATAGGAAAATGGAATGCATAGTAACTAATCCATGAACGGTCCAGATTGATTTACTTTAATCTGACGGCCCATATTTAAAGAAAAATCTTTTAAATAAAATATAATATATTCTATTTATATAAAAAGATTTTTACTATGCAAACACTATGCAACACTATGCATAATAAAATATAATATATTCTATTTATAAAATAACTTTAATAAAGTATTCTGTTTTATATAAAAAGATGTTTCTGTTTTATTACGTTAATAATACGAATAAAACAAAACGTCATCATCGCTATAATAATTCATATTATTAATCGACAATAATTGAATTAAACTGAGTTACTTCTCACATATATATCAATAATTAATACCGTGTGCTACTATGCAACAACGCGTATTACTGTACTTTTACTACCCAGTAGTTCAACAGTATCAACGGTAAAACTTCCGTCGTTATTTTCAATAAAATATTTTTGTCGTTTTCTCAATCCGACAATAATTCCGTTGTGGGGTCCACTAATAATTGTACCGTCGTACGAATATTTTCTGACACAAAGAATATTCCCTGACCAATCGAATATAATATAACAACTTGCATACTTTGCAAAATTTATAAATACTACCCACAACTATAATATTATCTCAAATTCACACCATAATATAAAAAAATTATTTCGAGAAAATTAATTCTTTATTCATAAAATCTGGGGTTTTACAATCTCCCCTCTTTATGGAATTTCGCCCTCGAAATTTATGTATGTACCTGGTATGCCAAACAGGTGAGGACACCTTGACTTCACTTCAAATTCTAACTCTTGAGATATAACCTTTGAGTGTTGAATACGATTCTTCTTATCCAAGATTGTAATACGTATCTCTTCAAACGTTAAATCATTCGCTATCTCGTCCGGTTCTAAATTAATAATGTGGTTCGGGTCGTCCACATATTTACGTAACATTGATACGAAAAAAAATGTTATGAACACACAATATATTTGGCGGTAAAACGAGTCTATAAGACACAGTTCCTACTCAATCGAGGATTTCAAATGGGCCAATTAAATCGAGGGTTGAGATTTCCGCTCTTCAGCAACTCTTGCTTCTAAAATAACACCCTCTTGAACCTTCTTCGTCACATTCATCAGATTCGGGTATGTAGCTTGAGCGTCTTTAACTTTATCGATTAAAGTCAATTTTACTCGTATATTCGTTATCTTCACGTGGGTCCCTAGAGTCTTTAACTCTATCTTCATCATTTGCAAGTTATACGAAATGAGTCTTTGTGTTAACAACATCGCACTTGTAAACGCATACGATCTTCTGCTCAACACGTCAACTACCACGTTCGCTCTTCCACGATGATATTGAATAGTACGATCGTAATCTTCAACAGCTCGAGTCAACGTCTTTGGCGCATGTTACGTTCGTTTTAGTTGAAAAAAAAATATTTTGAGGGATTAAGAAATAGGTTTTTTTTTTGTACTAGGGTCAATACAAAATTCAATTTCACGCTCTAGAGTAGGCTAAGAAGTCTTCAGGAATACGTCAAGAGATTTATTAATGATAGAAATATCATTCAAAACTGTTACTCCCATTCAAGACTTGGATAGTACGTCACATTGATACCAATTGTGACTTCTATCCCTTAACCTAGATAGCACCTCACAATGATACCTATCAACTTGTTATCGTCATTCACGACGTCGCCTACAGAAAGTCTGGCTTCGGTGCATTCCACACAAGGAAGTCATCAACAAAAGGATTGGGCCTCTTTACTTATGGCTGGATATGACAATGATTGAATTTAGTGGTTTGGTTGCTTGAATTCGCACAATAGGTTGGTTAGGAATATGAAAGCTAACAACCTTACGAAAAACATGATGAGTAGTTAACCAATCGTTTCCTAAAATCGCATCAAAGTTAAGTATTTTCAAAGAGACAAGATTCACACGTAACGTGAAAGTGTCGATTTGAATCAAATAAGATTTATAAACAGTGGAGGTAACGAAGGTTTCTCCCAATGGAGTTTCAATAGATAAATCAAAGTTTAACTTCTCCGGAGTTAAGTACAAACATTGAACACAACTAGGTGAATAAAAGACTGAAATAGAACCGGTATCTAACACGGTATAAACTTCGTAAGAGCTTATGATTAACTTACCCGTGATAATTTTATTCAGGTTCCTCGTCACGAGAAAAAAAAAACGCTCTCTCTTAAACTACAGGCTTTGGCTTGTCTGGGACATCCTTTGGCATCATTATCCCAGCTGGAATTGACTTCATCATACGACAGAATCGAGCTAGGTGACCTTCTCTTCCACAATTAAAGCATGCTTTGGACTGCTGCGTATAGTTTGGACGGATGTGTCCCTCCTGTCTGCATCTGAAACATACGACCGGTGGTCGTTCTTCTTCCTTAACAACGGTTGCTGGTGCTGACGTCTTTACGTCATTGTTGAACCTTCTCTTCTTGAAATGTCCATTCTTATTATTTTGGCCATGATTACCACCGAAGTGGTTACCATTCTTGGTATGATAATTTCCCCCGCGATGGTTATCACTGTTCCGATGGCCATTGCCACCGGTATGATTATTATCGTGTTGCTGGTCATTACCTTTTGGTTGCGATGACTCATTATCGCGCTCCACTAACTGAGCCCTATTCACAATATCTGAATATAAACAAAGTTTATGAGAAATGAGGTATTGACGTATATCGGGTTTCAAACCTCGCAGAAACATTCGCGCCATTCGCTCCTCATTATCGACCAAATGGGATGCAAACCGGGACAACTCCGCAAACTTAGCCTCGTACTGCAACACGGTCATATTGTTTTGCTCCAGCTTGATAAACTCTACCTCCTTCATGTGACGAATACTTTCAGGAAAGTACTTGTCGTTGAACAGCTCTTGGAACTTCTCCCAAGACATCTTGAGTGCGTCAGTCTGGGTACGTTTTACAGATTCCCACCAATGATCTGCTTCTTCACGCAACATAAAGGTGGAAAAAGGAACCTTTTTCTCCTCGGAGCATCCCAAGACATCAAATATCTTGGTGATCTGCTTTAACCACGTCTCCGCCTTAAGTGGTTCTGGCTTTCCCAAAAACTCCGGTGGTCCCAGCTCCTTGAACTGCTTAGCGGTGACCAACCGTGGGTTGCCATTGTCTTTACCTGCATTATGAACAGGAGCCGTCTTCTCCCGTTGTTGCATGAATTGCTCCTTAAACTGCTTAGCGGTGACCGTTCGAGAGTTATCAGTATTTTTACCTGCATTTTGGACAGGAGCTGCCTTAGCCTGTTGTTGCATGAATTGCATAAAGTCTCTGACCATCCCATCATTCACCATTTCATCGGTGTTATTATTTTCATGAGGAGTATTGTCCTCTAGTTGCACATTATCCTGATTATTGATCTGTGGAGACTCAACGGTCTCCTGTGCTCCATTGATAATCTCAACATTCTCGGATGTCATTTTCAAACACTGCCACAAAACAAGGGTTAAATAACATATCACATATTATCCCTATACTTTGACCGACCAATTAAATACAAAATAAATTTAAGTAGGCCATATTAGCGAAGGAATTCCCCGTCTCTCCCCTCCTAGTTCTAGTCTCACATCTTAGCCAGGGATCATATCCCTAAGCTCTGATACCAACTGTGACGCCCCCAAAATTAGGTATACATCACCCATCTTGAGTCGTCAGATACATAGTACAGAATTCAAATACAACTTACTAATACCACTGTCGTGTATAATACGACAAAATACAACTGTGAGTTTGAATACAATAATTGTCTACTAGAGATCATACAAACTCAAAAGGAGTCCTCATTATAATTATTAATACACTATTTCTCAGAATAGTGAGGACTACTAATGCTATCCTCTGGACCGTCACTCCATTCCCCGACTAGTCCCTGCTATGTTCTCATTTCCTGAAGAGAACAGTGAAAGAAAGGGTGAGCTCAACTAGCCCAGTAAGAAATATTATGACTAAGATAGTGCAGAATAAATTATCATTAGTCTCCAACAATGTTAAACTGATAAAATATAATAGACATCAAGTTTAACTGCAGCGGAATAAGCAATCCATTAAAAGAGTCAAGTAGAGAATAGAATCTACTATCTTTTATGATTTAAAAAGTTTTTAATCACTTTTATCGCTGGGACTCAGCTCAATAAATAATCCACATCATTAAATCATCCCTGCACTACAGGCCAAGGATATTCTTTAGTATCACGACCACGAATTATCCATGCACTACGGGCCAAAGATAATCGTGTTTTCATCAACGGTCCTGATCATGCCATAAAACAATTATCTTTGCACTATGGCCGAAGAGAATCCATAGCCATAATCATACCAAAAACTGTCCATCAATGCACTACGGGCCAATGAGAACTTTTTCCACATCATTTGTAATATTACGGTCATGATTACACCGCATAATCCCTGGTCATAATCATACCAAGTCCATCTATACACTACAGGCCACAGATGACTTTCAACATAACATAAACATGAGGATGATGACAATAATATAAGAATTTAAAAAAACAAGTTCAAGAATTAATTTGTCCATGAACCAATAACGTCCAAATTGTCCACACGATACTGTTTTGTGGTGTAAAATTCAAGAATGCTCAGAAGATTATTTTCCTGAAAAGATACTGGATGAAGCGCAAATATCAAGGATATTCTACTAATTTCATGGAGTATAGAAGTCAAAACTTTAACCAACTGAGTATAATAAAGAATGGAATAACAACAGAAATCACCATGCATGCGGAACTTCGCACAGGCAGGTTATTCCAACAGAATACTAAATAACGGAACCAGGTCAGGTGAAATTCACACCGACAGGATGTTCCAACAGTATAATAAATGCGGAATAATAAATGATGGAACCAGGTCCGGCGTATAGCACAGACAGGATATTCTGACAGAATAATAAAGACGGAACCAGGTCCGGTGTAAAACACACAGACAGGATGTTCCAACGGAATAATAATAAAGACGGAACCAGGTCCGGTGTAAAACACACAGACAGGATGTTCTAACAGAATGATAGAAGAATGTCACCAAGTATAGGGTAGACCGCGTAAACAGGTTATTCCAACAGAATAATAAGAAATAGAATAACAACAGTTCTCTTCATGAATAAGAAAGAATAACACCCCTTACCGTAACAGAAACTGGATATAGAAGTAGTGAAGTAGCAGAATACTCTTCTTCTTTCTCTCTATAGCTTCTCTCTATAATTTCTCTCTCTAGAGTTTCAATGAATTCGTAAGAAAATAATGAAGGAATGAGCTTCTATTTATAGGAAAATGGAATGCATAGTAACTAATCCATGAACGGTCCAGATTGATTTACTTTAATCTGACGGTCCATATTTAAAGAAAAATCTTTTAAATAAAATATAATATATTCTATTTATATAAAAAGATTTTTACTATGCAAACACTATGCAACACTATGCAAAACACTATGCATAATAAAATATAATATATTCTATTTATAAAATAACTTTAATAAAGTATTCTATTTTATATAACAAGATGTTTCTATTTTATTACGTTAATAATACGAATAAAACAAAACGTCATCATCGCTATAATAATTCATATTATTAATCGACAATAATTGAATTAAACTGAGCGACTTCTCACATAAATATCAATAATTAATACCGTGTGCTACTATGCAACAACGCGTATTACTGTACTTTTACTACCAGTAGTTCAACAGTATCAACGGTAAAACTTCCGCCGTTATTTTCAATAAAATATTTTTGTCGTTTTCTCAATCCGACAATAATTCCGTTGTGGGGTCCACCAATAATTGTACCGTCGTACGAATATTTTCCAACACAAAGAATATTCCCTGACCAATCGAATATAATATAACAACTTGCATACTTTGCAAAATTTATAAATACTACCCACAACTATAATATTATCTCAAATTCACACCATAATATAAAAAAATTATTTCGAGAAAATTAATTCTTTATTCATAAAATCTGGGGTTTTACATCATGGGCTAGTTCTTCCTAGCTATAGATTTTGGAATTGTCCAATTTGGTATACCATGCTCTGTCCTCTCCAATTAGATTCTTTTGAAATAACTACATTCTCAATTTTTCATCCTCGGCATAGGATCCGAGTTCTCCAATGAACATATTTAAATGAGTGTAAGGATCTCCTAATCCGACATATTTTTCAAAATCAGGAGTTTTGAACTTGTCTAGATAATAAACCCTAGGAAAGATGCAAAGGTCTGAATAAGTCACGCTTCCATAGGCTCCAGTCCCTTTGATTGACCGGATGATTTCTTCCATCTGTTGGACTTTATTTTGAATATCACCAGTTTCTTGATCTTCTTTAAGATTGGTGATTTCAGAGGTTTTGTTGGATATTTCAGTTTGAGGTTCAGGTATCTGTACTTCCTTGTCAGTACCATGGCTTCATACATGTGCATAGGATTCTGTCTGAGTGGGTATTTATTGACCCTGAGTCCTTTTGATTTGTTCTTTCAAAAAGACAGCTAATTCTGTTATCTGATTTCTTAGTCCCTCAAACTCCTCTCGAGAAACAGAAGTAGATTCAGGTTGGGCACTTGTAGCCATGTCTGATGGTGGGCTTAATGCTTTTTCGGACTTTGAATGGGTAACGGGTCCAATTGTTTCCCTACAAAAAGACTATGTACTTTAGTCTTGGTAAACATTAATAGTCTGCATGATATGCAATGTGTCTATTTTAGGAGTTTTTTTAATGATTTCTTGCAAAACAGATGCCAGGATAGCATGGCAGGTTTTGATAGGGAAAGGAATGTATATTTAAATCTTTCTTTTATATTTACATGGAATCATAATTTACACTAAATCAGAATTTACATGGAATTTAAAGGGAAAGGCATTAAGAGACTTCCCTTCGCGTTTGGTTTATCAGAGGCTGACCTATCTTAGGCTACTCTCGTGACTTTTTGGCATGAAGGTTCCCAGATCATCATAATTTACTAGATGGGAAGTTAATCTGATCTTTCAATTAGAGCAGATCTAAGTGGTGCCTTTCCTGAGCCTCGCAAGATTATTCTCTGTTAAGTTCAGTAATCAAACACCGATGGGTTTACCTCCTGGTGGAGGAATCACACAACATACATTCACATACCTCATGTCTCACCGTATGAAATGATTAGATTATGTGAGGCACTAATACAACATACAGAGATTGTGCAGTGCACTAAGTGCGGTAAATAAAGCATTCATTTACATCCATTCAATGTAAAGGCAGCATTCACACACACACGCAGATAAGACGGTTTTTTTTTGAAAAGTTTGAAATGCGACTTAAGCCCTCTACTGTCCCCAGCAAAGTCGCCACCTGTCGACGTCAGGAAAAATTTACCCTTTTCTATGGAATTCCTCTTTTTACCCTTTATGTTCTCTATGTGTTGAGTTTTGTTTGAAAAGAGTTCGACATAAAATGTCAACGATTTGAAAATTTAGAGTCGACAGTTGGTAATTTTGAAATGATTGTACCAACTCAACCAAATTTGAAAAGGTTTACACAAAGGCTAAATTGTTGGACTTTGTTTAACATGCCTTCGAAATCGAGATTCATAGAGTTCGAGGGCTTGATTAAGTGGGGGGGAGGTGTTAGGCACCCCCTGACTTCCGTGAAAACATGGTTACTGCATCTTTTCAATTCCCTAATTTATGTGAAGTGTTTGTATGTGTTAATTGGGCCTAAGTGCATTTATTTGTAAGTAGTGCTATGCATTATTTGCACCTATATACAAAGGGTTTGATTTGTATAAAAGTTCAATTTTAAGCAATATGTGCATAGACGATGTTTTGAAAACAGGTTTCAAATCCTTATGCTTACAGAGTAATTGAGGCCTTTGATACTTCCATTTATTCTATATTCGGCTTGATTTTATTTTATTTTCGAGATGCGAAACATCTTCGCCAAAATAATATACATATAAGTGTCGGACTCCTTGTGGGAATGGAAGCCATCTAAGGATGTCCAAACACCATAAATATGAGTTACAAGCTGGTTGTACAGCTGAAAAAGGTCCATCATGGGAACCAGATCTAGATCCGTCAGCTGGATCTTAGATCCCATGACTCCTAAGCTTACATGATTGTTTAATATTTACACAAAAAACTAGAAAGAAGACTAGATTTAAATAAATATTCGTCATTCTAGCTCAACAGTTCCAGTCTTGCAACTTTTGAACCGGTTAAAAGTTAGATATGGCTAGATTTAGATAAATATAGTCCACGGATTTATATATTATGGATTTACATTGAATGAGCAGTTAAAAAAAATATTTAAATGCAGTAACCATTATATATATATATATATATATATATATATATATATATATATATATATATATATATATACGGTCCGGATCCTAAGCTCACCCTTTATCTAACATACATTGCATACCCCCTTTAGCGACGGACCGGGCAACAATTCAATCAGTCGCTATATATAGAATGTAACATTCCAGAATTTTAAATTGTAATACTAAATATTTATTGAATTATTTAAGTATTTAATGGATACGTTTATTGCTAAATAATAATTGTTCAATTTGAGTTGATGTGGTTTAGTTAATTATTTGTTAAGTAAATAATTAAGGAGTTAATTAAATTAATTGTTATGAGATTATGTACCAATTTAATTTAATAGTTAAGCTAGAGAGCTTATAATGATTAAATGAATTATAATATTTTAATTGGAATTTGTAATTAAAATAAGGTGTTAGTTGGTTAAACATAATTATAATTATAAAGGAAACTATAATTATGTGGTAATAATTTATGTGTTAAAGTAATTTAATAGATTAGTATTTGAATTTATTAAATTATTTAAGTAGAAGTGTGACAAATAACCTTGCTATAAAGGAGTTATTAAAATAAATTAAAAGAGTCTAATTTAGTTTTGCCAAACATGTCTTAATGCATATTAAGTCTTTAATCTAATGATGTTTTATCAAACAAGGTATAAGGATTAATCCATTTGTTTTAATTAGGTTTACCAAACAAGGTGTAAGGGTTAATGGGTTATTTTTAGTTAGCTAGCCAAACAAGCCTTATGGCTTTTGATTTTCAAAATTCTATAACTGATGTCAGTTAAAATCCTATACTTAGTATCTATATTATTATTATTATACGTTATATGATAATACGTAAGCTATAGTTGGGAGAAAAAAATATCAGAAGAAGAAAAAGGAAGAGAAGAAGAAAACTCTAGAGAGAATTGAGAGAATCCTAATAGGTTTTGATAAAGGAATTTGAGGAAAGAAGTAGTGTTGATCAAAGGAGGGAAAACCTTCATCATCTAGCATACAAGGTATCATCCAAACCTTTTTCCTTAAAAAATTTGTTATCTTCTTCTTCTTCCAAAAAGTTCTCTGTAAAATATTTGTAAAAAGGGGAATTGTTGGTGTATATAATTTTATGTGATAATTAGTTGTTGTAAAACTATTTTTCATAAATTATGTATGGTTATAATCAAGTAATTCATATATATATGTAAATTATAAAGAAAAATATATTACAGTGAGTTCATATGAATATATATATATATACATGAATATGGCTAGTTTAAAATTAAATTAAGGTGTGATTAGGTGTTAATATATATATATTGGCTATTGATTTTGAAAGTAGATAAATAAACATAAACATGGTAGTTTGAATTAACTGTTTTGATTGAAAAACAAAGTTACAGTGATGATTTTCATTAAAAATATCAAAAATAGAGTTTTTGCCAAAAATATTGGAATTGGGTGTTATAAAATTGATGTTTATGTTATTGTATGTGTAAAAACATGTTAGGAGTCTTTACAATATGTTTACATAAAGTCTCTGTATGAATTACGTGTTAATTAGCTTGTTAGATTGGAGCTTGTAGGCCAATTTGGCTTTTTGTTCATGCTGTTGCCGAGGCTAGGCGCCGAATCCTGGAGTTTGGCGCCGTAACGCGGCCCAACAGTATTGTTCTCGCGCCGCAGCGCCGGTATCACGCCGCAGCGCCAACTGCTAGCCTGAGTCTCGCACCGCAGCGCCAACCCACAATGTAAACCGTGGCACCGCAGCGCGAGTTAGCAGAATGGTCTGACAGTTTATTTATTTACACAAATTTTGAAAATAAATGTTATGTGTTAATAATAAGACTGTTAAATGATGATTTCAGTAGTATTAAACTAAGAATGAACATGTTATCAAGGGTTAACTAGTATTAACATAATTCAGTTATGTGAATTAAAAATCAAACCTACATGATGTATATACTTGTTTATATGTATAAAATGTTGGTAATGACTAATTATGTCATGATGACGTATATATAAGGTATTGAGATTCAAGTTGTAAGGTGTAGCTTGTGCTCAAGGCAAGTTTTCTAACTCTAAAACTTCATTGTGCAAGTTTAATTTCGTTGAGTACGTTATTGTTTTTAATTCATTTTCAATTACACAAGTTGCTAACTCTACACTTTCTTAGAGCTAGATTGTTTATTATTGAGAAAGCTCTTGTATTTATTTGTTCATGAGGATGCAAGTATTCCAAATCTTATATTTTATTATTGAGCAAGTTTCTTTAGTATGTAACTTGTTATTTAGCATGCGAGTCGCTATAATTTAATATTCTAGTGTTGAACAACTTTATCGTTCAAATTACTATTCACTATGCATGTTTAGTATCCGAATCTCAATAACCTTGACTTAATACCGTTCGAGCAATTTATGTTATGATTATTCAATGTTTATGCTATTAGATTATTCCTAAAGCATGATACGAATTTATAAATATTGATTCAGTTATGATTATTCCATAGCATACAGTTAGTTCTTTTATATTCAACTAATCCTTAGTTGATGACCGTTGAATTCTAAATTACCTTATAATGTATCCAAACCAAACCTACTTTGGTGCGGACTTGTATTCTAATTACTGAGATGAACAACTCTTTTATTAGAGGTTTACGCTTAGCGTTGAAATGGTTGTGCACAATACATTGTACGAAGGGTTGATCCCCCTAAGTACGTGGAGTCCTTATAGTCTTATGACTGTTAAAGTTAAAGTTGAAAGGTTACTTATAACTGTGGACATGATTCGTGGTCATTAGACCCTCAGTAGTATGTTTCAGAATGTAATAGAACCTATCATTTAATTCTATTGAGCCTATTTTGGCAATCGTTATAATGATGTAAAGTTATTCATTCTTATTTCCAAGTGAGCTTTGTTTGCTCACTCTTGCATATTTATATACTTATTATAGCTAAGGTTAAGACGATAAATGAACCTACGTCTAGCAAAGGAAAGGGAAAAATATACAAGTGACGAAGACTTGTAATTTTATTTTATCGTTATGATAATAGACTTTTTATAATGATGTGATGTAATAATTTTAAATTCCGCACTTGAATGATTGTAATTTAAAGGTTAGATAACCTGGGAGATATTTATTTAAGTTTAATCTTGTATGGGCAGGTTTTTATTATTCAATTTTATTATGATTGGGTAGTTAGAAATGAATGTTTTGATTAAGTGAACACCAAATTTTGAGGAAATGAAGTACCAGGATTTGGGGGTGTCACATAGAATCATTGTGTTAGCTTTTAGTGATGGACAACATATAGCGACGAACCGAATCCTCACCTAGTCCATCGCTAAAGGGGGGTACAAGGTATGTTAGATAAATGTTGAGCTTAAGATTCGGACTGTATATATATATATATATATATATATATATATATATATATATATATATATATATATATATATGAAAGCAAGTAAAAGCCACGGATAATCGATCCAGGCTCAACTGTTCGGTTTAAGTCTATATATATATTTATATATATATGGGAAATGATCCATGAAAAACGTTAGTTCTGAACACTGTTTCAATTAACTGTTATCAAGCCCTCCAAAATTGAAGTGAATGGCTATGATGAGGGCCCAGTCGCTACTCCCTTTAGCGGCCAGCCAAATTATTTTATGTTGGCCGCTACTCCCTCTAGGGGCCAGTCAAAACAATCGTGTTTTGACTAGCCGCAAGAGGGAGTAGTGGCCAACTTAAAAGAATTTGGATTAATTACTAATTCTCCTGATTATCTTGATTTATCCTTATATATACTGCTTATTAATCAGTAAAATTAAAAAATAAAAAATTATAAGGATAATCATTAATTATCTTTATACTTATCCTTATCCTTATACTTATTAATAAAATAAGTGTGTATAAGAATAATTACTGATTATTATCTTATGATTTTTAATCATAAATAAGAAATAGTGATTGAGTTTATATATTTGAGTATGAATATAATATCAATTCAATTATTATTTCTAATTTATAATAAAAAATTATAAGACGATAATCAGTAATTATTCTTATACATACTTATGTTATTAATAAGTATAAGGATAATTACTGATTATACTTATAATTTTTTATTATTTTATTTTACTGATTAATAAGTAGTATGTATAAGGATAATAAGTAATTAAGCCAAATTCTTTTATGTTGGCCGCTACTCCTTCTAGCGGCCAGTTAAAACACAGTCATTTTGACTGGCTTCTAGAGGGAGTAGCGGTTGGGCCCTCATCTCAGCCATTCACTCTAATTTTGGACGGCTATATAACAGTTAGTTAAAACAGTGCTCATAACTAACGTTTTCCATGGATCATTTTCCATATATATATATATATATGTATGTATTCATCCATGGCAAACGTTTGCCGTGGACACTGTTCAGCAAACAAGTTGATTACCGTTGATCTGGACAATGGAAGGCTGAGATTGGTCAAATTTTCTCCCTGCCGCTACAGCTTGTAGCGGCAGTCCCTTTTCTTTTTTGTCCGTTAGCCTATTACATTACTGTCCCTAACTTATAATACATGCATGCCGCTACAGGCTGTAGCGGCAGTGTGAGTCCCACCCATATGGCTATGTAAAGATAAGTTTACATTTATGTATACATAATGTAAAAATAAAAGATAATGATACATAATATAAAAATAAAAGATAATGATAAGATAAGTGTGAATAAAAGATAAACTTATTTTAATAAATACATAATGTAAAAATAAGATAAGTTTGAATAAAAGATAAATTTATCTTTTATAATAAAATAAATTTATCTTTTATAATAAAATAAATTTATCTTTTATTATAAAAACAATTTATCTTTTATAATAAAATAAATTTATCTTTTATAATAAATTTTATTATAAAAGATAAATTTATTTTATTATAAAAGATAAATTTATCTTTTATTTAAACTTATCTTATTTTTACATTATGTATTTATAAAAATAAGTTTATCTTTTATTCAAACTTATTTTATCATTATCTTTAATTTTTATATTATGTATCATTATATATCTTCTATTTTTACATTATGTATACATAAATGTAAACTTATCTTTACATAGTCATATGGGTGGGACTCACACTGCCGCTACAGCCTGTAGCGGCAGACATGTATTATAAGTTAGGGGCAGTAATGTAATAGGCTAACAGACAAAAAGAAAAAGGGACTTCCGCTACAAGCTGTAGCGGCAGGGAGAAAATTTGACCAATCTCAGCCTTCCATTGTCCAGACCAACGGTAATGAACTTGTTTGTTGAACAGTGTCCATGGCAAACGTTTGCCATGGATGAATACCCTATGTGTGTGTGTGTGTGTGTATATATATATATATAGACAACGGATCCAGTCCGGGATCCCGGACTGGTCCAAAATCTGGACCCCAAAATTTTTTAATTTTTTTTTTCTTGTAGAACAACTAAAAAAAATTATGGAACTGAATTTTATCCATAATACAGTGTTTTGGGTGTGTTTTTAATACCTACACCAGCCAATGTATGTACAGTCTTCCCAGACTGTATAGAAATATTTTGGTATAGGCATCCAAATCACGCCTAAACCACTGTATTATGTAAAAATTCCAATTCCATAATTTTATTTTATTTTTAGTTGTTTCAAAAAAAAAGGTCCAGATTTTAATAGAGTCCGGGATCCCGGACTGGATCCGGACTATATATATATATATATATATATATATATATATATATATATATATATATATATATATATATATATATATATATATACGGTCTGAATCTTAAGCTCACCCCTTATCCAACTCACCCGAGATCACACACACCCCCTTAGCGACGTACCCGGCGACGGTTCGGTCATACAACCGTCGTCTATACTTTTAGCGATACTATATATTATTCGTCGCTAAAAGTATAGACTACGGTTGTATGACCGAACCGTTGTCGGGTCCGTCGCTAAAGGAAGGGTGAGCGGGTGAGTTGGATAAGGGGTGAGCTTAAGATCCGGACTATATATATATATATATATATATATATATATATATATATATATATATATATATATATATATATATATATATAGACTCTCGCCGATTAGTTATGCCTGGATTGTCAATCATTGGTTTTTCTCTCTTTAATATATATATATATATATATATATATATTAAAGCGATAGAAATTTTCAAATCTGGAAAAATTTTATAGTGTGCTGCACAGAAGGCTTCAGACCGCCTTTGGAACTTGAAAACTCGGTTTCCAGCGGTTAAAATTTGATATGTTGTAGAATATATGTATACAAGTGTTTAAAAAGAAGAATATTGAAGTTTGGAACACTATAGGAGGGGGTTAAGAGCTGAAATGGACATCGTTTTCTCTCTTTTTCATCTTTTTTTTCTTTTCTTTTTTGGTTGATGGGGGTGTCTATTTATAGACCAAAGTAGTCGCGGGTCTACCCGCGGTAACCATGAGTCTACATACGGCTACCCAGGTGGGCCCAGGGTATGTGGGTCTCATTGTCTAGAAGAATGTGCACTCAAACTAACGTGTTATCCACTCGAATCTTCATAACTTTCAATCCGAGAATCCGATGGAGGCGTGTTATACCTTTACGTAAAGCCCTTGTCGAGAGCTACACAATGACATGGGATTTGACATTTTTTGAATCTGGGAAGATGGGTCCATGACCAGATCGTCAAGTCTTCACGGTCCATCCGTTGAGCTGTCTTATGTTGTTTTCACTTGGGATTGATGTTATGGTTCGGCATGACTTCTTTTGTAGTGATTTGGGTTGAATTGATGTTGAGTTGGAAAAATTACTATTTTCCCCTCCCTGGTTGGTTCCGGACTTGATGTAGTTGTAGCCGTCCTTTCTCAGGGTTGTCTCCGAGATTAGATTGTCGTTGACTTTTGACAGTCCTCGGGGTTATTTTTGAGGTTGGTTTGATGTTGACTTTTGTCAGTCCCCAGGGTTGTCTCTGATGTTAGTTTGATTTCCCGGGGTTATCTCCTGATTTTGAACCTGATCTCCTGGGGTTATCTCCGAGGGTTTGGATTTGGTCTCCTAGGGTTGTCTCCGGGGCTTGACTTTGATCTCCTGGGGTTATCACTAAGGTTTGACTTGGTCTCCCGGAGTTGTCTCCGGGGGTTGGATTTTGATCTCCCGAATTGGTCTCCTAGAGTTGTCTCCGGGGTTGGATTTTAATCTCCCGGGGTTATCTTTGGGGCTGGATTTTGATGATTTTAACTTCCAGGGTTGTCTCTAGAACACGAAAGATGATTCTGCCCTCCTATATGGTTAGTAACAGGAACGTAAAGTTTTGAGTGCCTACAGGTCTGAAAGAGTACGACATGTGCAGCAATGTGACCAAAATAAAAACCCGTGACGACAGAGGCTCCCTATCAGCCTCATATAGGTTATAAACCAGACATATAATAAGACGGAGTTTCCCCAACACTCCATGTCTCCAAAGGTCTGACAATAAGAAGAAAAATATATGTCTCAGCCATGATCAGGGGCAGAATAGTCTAATCCTCGTAAAGAGCCTAGATCACCATCACAATACCCACATCCATGTGATCCATATAAAAGGGCAAGTATAAATACAAGACGAAGAACATCATTAAGATGTAAAACCAAGTGGATCTCCAATGATCCTCAAAAATAGTGAAATCATTCCAGTGGCGATGAATTCATTGGAGATGATACCCAGCGAAGGCATCAGAGACAATACCTGGTGGCGATGAATCTGTTGGAGATGATACATGGTGAAGGCATCAGAGACGATACCCGGTGGTGATGAATCCATTGGAGACGATACCCAGCGAAGGCATCGAAGATGATACCTGGTGCTGATGAATTTGTTGGAGACAATATACGATGAAGGCATCGAGAACGATACCCGGTGGTGATGAATCCGTTGGAGATGATACCTGGAGAAAGCATCAAAGGCAAGACCTGGTGGTAATGAATCCGTTAGAGACTATACCTAGTGAAGGCATCGAAGATAATACATGGTGGTGATGAATCCGTTGGAGATAATAATCGACGAAGGCATCGGCAACTATACCCAGTGATGGCTACATGATAACAATCTTCCATAGGTAATTGGTATGATATTAAAATTTAACACTTATATCATCGTACCAATTCATATTATCATCTTTTCTTTAAATGTCATTACATCATCGATATAGCTCGTCATGCATTGGGTGTCTATATCTTTATCATGCTAATTTCATTGTGTTAGGAATAAGCATGATAATGCCTATTCCAATTTATATAAGATTTTATTATGATCTTTATGAATGAATATGCAAATATGTCTGCATTGAAATAAGTTGTAAAGTCCTTGAATAGATAATAAGAATTTATGTACAAGGACTTAGACTGAAATGATCAAATATGTTAGGTTGATCCTACATGAACAAAACAGCTTTGTAAAGTCCTTCAAAAGAACATGATGTACAAGGACTAAATATATAAAGATCAAGCTTGTTAGGTTGATCTTATATGATGAAATTGATAGGCATGTCTTATCGTCGAGCACTGCACCAGCCTTCGAAGTCTGCCAGGAGAGATAAGGAACTCGGAGACTATCAAGATAGAATCGTAGTCTGTCGAGCCAGCCGAGGGATTACAAAATCCAAGGCAGAATTGTAGAGTATCGAGAAAGTGCTACAGAATCGTAGTCTACTTTAGAGGGCCTCACTTAGAATCGTAGAGTTGGTCCGAGCGTCTGCCGAGCCAAGTCAAGAATCGTAGGCCATATTTGAAGTCTTGGAGTCTACTGATCATATCAGAGGCAGAAATCATAGCCGAGCTAGATCCGACAAGGACAGCAAATGTTAAGGTAGAAATCGTAGTTTGTTGTATAATCTGCTCTTGGAGTCTTAGTGTCTGTAGAACCAAAGCTAGATCGTAGTCTGCAGAACAAAGTCTTCGACAAGGTCTATCAGTGCTCACAACACCAAGGAAGAATCGTAGTGATAAAACAATTCTCTACATATGAGCACTTCTAAGGCATCCAAAGAATGTAGCCTCTGGTCAGAACCGTAAAGATGCAATCTACCTGAAGAAAGCCAGAGAGCACTCACCAAATGGCTTGCAAGCAAACACAAGATCGAAGCACCAATTTAATCAGCATCCTGATTGAGAAGTGAAGGCAATCAAGGAAATTCTTCCACAAGCAAGAACAAGAAGACTTCAGATAACGCGACTGACAAAAGGAAGTCAGCAGTGCACTAGCTGTCAAGATAAACAAAAGATTACGATCTGTGGTGTGCCTATGATCATAGTTCTTTCCAAATGAGAAGCAGGAACTGATGCAGTTTATATAGAGATACTGGCCAACCTATAAAGAATAGACAAAGAAGATTAAGCATTGGTTAGACCATTAATGATATTTAAACGGAAGATCACAAGGAGAAAGAGAGCTGAGCATGACCAATCAGATGAGTCTTGAAATTAAGGAAGGCTAGAGCACTCAAACAAGTTGTCAGTGCCTAATGCAAGTAAAGGCAAGCAGAAGTGTTAAAGCACTGCACGAGTGAAGGAAGGGAGGTTCTACATTACAAATTCAAAGAACACTCTCAAAATCGTAGTGTTGTCTCAATCAGTCAATGAGTAATATTCAACAGACTAACTACGATCAAGTTCAGGGTCATCTACATCAGAATCGTAGAGTTTAGTTATTCGAGTATGGAAGCCTTGGCAACGTCTCAATATAAAGACTGACATTCGAACGTTGTTGATTGAAAGCATCAATACAGAAGGATAACTCCTAATGTTCTGATCGAGGAATGAGAAAGAAGAAATAAAGGTGACTACCAGCCTGACACGTTAAAATGGCATCTCTGATGTGGTAGGTGAAATAATAGACTGCAGTGTCAAAAAAATCAAAAAGGGACTGCCACGTCACATCAGCAGTCTGCACCAAATAACTCGAGATCTGCGAATCAATTCAAATAGCTTCCAATGACTGTAGTCCAACGGGAAGCTTATGGAAAGATATTTAACATGTGAAGCTTGAATGTAGAAGTTATTGGTTTTGATAAGTTATTGACTCTACGAGTTCTACAGAGCTAAATAGAATATGTCTCAGTGGCAGTGGGACTACAAAAGTAGAAGTGAAGCAAGATATGAGAAGAGCTTTGACAGAAAAAGGCTTTACTCAACAACAATGAGAATGTCATTAAGAGCGTCAACTAAGTTGAGAGCCGAAAAGGCCAAGAAGATAGTATTCAGAAATTTGGCAGATCAGAGAGAAGATTCAAGGAGCCATTCTACGAATCACCATGAACCATCAAGAGTTGAAAAAGAACAGATACAGAACCAAATCTATACACAAGTCAACCAAGGTTCAAGGGATGCTAAATGACAGATAGAGTCTACCAAAAGTGCAAAGACTTAGCAAACCTCAAGTGGTGAAGGTGTGCAAGCTGAGATCAGATAAAGATTAGCACTAACCACAAGATCAGCTGCACCAAAGAAGAAGAGACAAATTACTAAATACTTAAAGAGATCGAGCTTCATGAACAACTTAGCAGTATGTCCAATGGTGATCCAGTCTCGATACAGAATCCAAAGAGGATCACATCAAGTTATAAAGTATCAAAGGATGAACAAGCTTAAAGTCATCTTAGCAGCTCAGCACCAACAACAACATCAACAAGAAGCCAGGGCCTGAGGGGTCCTTATCCTAGGGACTAAACTGAGTTCCAGGTTTTTTGGACTTGAAGAGTGCTTAGTGAACTAAAGTTCCAAGTCTGCTGGACTTGAAGAGCTCTTAGTGAACTAAAGTTTTAAGTCTGTTGGACTTGAAGAGTTCTAAGTAAACTAAAGTTCTAAGGTTGCTGGCCTTGAATGAATCTTAGTGATTCAAAGATGTGAAGACCTTTTTAGTGGAATCCCTGCTTGTTGAAGAAGAAAAGTGGATTAAGAACTTGACTCTCTAAATCACTTAAAAACCCTTATGTCTTTTACATGCTGTTATTTACATTATAACTGCTATAACTGTCATAACTGCTATAGCTACTATGAATATAATAACCTCTCATATCTAAACTAACTCTAGAAAAATGGTCAATAAAATATCTATGAAGGGGAACCTTAACTTATTCCATTGTGTTTGATAAAATTCTTAAGTTTGTCATCTGCTAATTACTTAGCAATATAAACTAAAATGGAAAAGCTTTTAAAAATAAAAAGGATCTATTCATCCCCCCCTTCTAGATCTATTGTATGCCCTCTAGGAACTAACAATTGGTATCAGAGTAGGTTTTCATATTATATTATAAAGCTAACGCTTTGAGTCTGATCCTAGGTACAAACTATGTTCTAAACTTAGTTTATTAGTAAGTTACTTGTGATTACAGATGAGCTTACACGTTGGAAATTATGCGTACAGGTAAATGTGCATATTCACCTGAAGTTGCTCAGATTGGTCCCTGTTCTAAATTAATGTAGCAACAAGACCAATCCGTGTCCAAAGTAAATCAGGAGTCTGCAGACCAGTTATGGGAAGTCAAAAGGCATCAAAAGCAAAGAGTCTATCATCCACTATTCTTAATAGATGAAAGGCCTATACATGCAATGAACTGTCTATCCAGAGAAGAAAGAAAATTTCTTTCAATATGCACTTAGCAAATCAATTGGATCTGAACCTTGAGACTCAAGATTATCAAAGAACTAAAGTTGCCAAGACTTTCCTATGTTGTTAACTCCAAGACGATGCCTGATTGATCTAAGGTCAAATGGAGCAACAAGTTATCAGTAATGAATGTACAGATTTGCACATCAATGCCTAACATCATTATAGCAAGACAAATGATTGTCAAGAAACTGACAGTGTAAAGGTACGATTCCTCATGAATACTTACATGTACATTATGTTGCATCACCTCTCTCCACTCAAGTTCAGGCTAAAGATAGCATCCTGGAAGAAGTCTGAAGTATGTAGTAAGTTAATCTAAATCCTATGAAGATTAAGTGGATTAACTTTTGTTGAAGGATTGGTATGTATGAAAATATATATAAAACATATTTTTTGTGTTTTTGATAAAATATAGAGTATGATCAACACTAGAGAAGTATCTTGAAAATTCTTAGAAACTGATCATCTCCATTAATCAACCAGATACAAATAAGCAATAGAGTTAATTCCTACTCTGAGAACACTCAAAATTTGTGAACATAACCAAGCAAAGGGTGAAACAATCAAAGAAAAAGAGTGTCATATCAAAATGCTTAATCATTCACACACTCATCATCATGCATCATAAATGTCTTATATAAATCTGAGATATGAGGAATTAGGATTTTGAGGAAACTAATCTAGCAGGACCCAAACAATCATGGGTACCAAAAATAGAAATCTACCTAACCTGCATGTACTTGGTTTGTCTGACCACACAAGGATTCAACCAGCTGCAAGGTCAAGAAATCTTAGCAATGCTCATGATCATATTATCCAAAGTCAAAGACTGTTCTTGAAGACTTGCTGAGTCCCCATTAATGAAGATTCACATAGTTGATGATCTTCATATGGAAGCAGGTTATTCATGACAAGACGAAAGAGATCTACTGGTCGTATCCATGCAAAGCATATCATTCCAAAGGGAACATCCAGGAAGTTCATATCAAAGGATCATCAAGCATTGATGATGAAGAATGCACCGTTGAAGCATAACTTCATGAGTACATAAGATGTTGAAGCCTGAATGAGAAAGACTATATTCGTAGTTTTGTCAACAATCGTGGAGTAATTAGTTCTGAGGATACCTCCCTATGATTCATTTAGGTTTATTCAGCCATGATGATTTCAGCCTAAAGGAGATGCTGCAACAGCCTCTTAGCCTAAATAAACTGTTAAAGTTGAAGTTGAAAAAAGTGCAAAGGCTATGTCCAAGCCAAAGAAAAGGACGAAGAGGCTTGTCAAGAATAATGTTCTGGTAAATGATGAAGTATTAAAGGAAGATGACGAAAGGATTGCTGATGAAAAGGCTAAACCAAGCAGTCAACCTCAAGCATCTGATCCAAATGTGGAAGAGACCAGAATCATAGACGATGATCAAGCCATGATCAATCATGTAGAGCATGCTACTGCACCTGATCAAACCAGGATCATTTCTAAAGAGGAAATTCCAGAATCAAGTGCTGGTGCTAAGAAAGTACAGCATGAAGTTGTTGATCAGTATGAGGAATGTCTAGATGCAAATAATGAGGATGGTCAAGCTTGGGGAGAAAAATGAAGAACTGGAACACTTTCTAAAAGTTCTGAGATAAGCTTGAAGGATAGGTCAACCATGGTACATGTCTGTTGACCACTCCACAAACATCAAGCCTACTCCTGGCAAGATCATAGAGACAGGATGTGACGCCCCAAAATCTGGGTACTTGAAACCCAAACTCGGTGCTTCACGATACCATTTCTATAAGCTGAATAATGCTAATAATAACAACAATAATATAAAGTTTAAACTTAATTTACATATGCATCAAAGTTTACTCCCAGGTATGAGACCTTTAAACATTCATTACATCATAGATAATAAGTATCATTGTCTTAATAAACTTTAACTATTACACAGAATATTATAAATCTCATTCGAACAGCTTTCCTTTCCCCTTGTTCTTGCCTGAACCTTCTGGTTGATCATACTTAACTGAAAACATTTAAATTTAAAGCAAGAATGAGCATTGGATTGCCCAACAAGTAATGACAACAATATATATTAGCTGAAAGAATTAAATGTTTTCTTTGAAAGACACTTCTACAACAAATCAACAGTTGTGAAGTAAGTTGAACCAATAATAACAACATATCATTTCAATATGAAATTTTTGAAACTATGTACAGACTATAGCTGGAGATCTGTCAACATATTATGAACATTGTTTTTTATTTTCGAAAAGGTTAAACAGAAATTCATCTGTAAACCGTCATAACTTACGGGCATGGGGGTGATCAGCCCGTTATGCCCTGTATTGATCAATACTACATGCAAGAATGATATTATCGTTCACTCTATCCACCTTAGATGCACAAAAGTTTTCCCATGTTCGGGATGTTCATACTTAGTCGGGAATCCGAACCAAAACAATCTGGTTGGATACAATAACGTTCTATCTTGTTCAACAATATTTTTATGTCTAGCTGAATCAAATAGCTTAGACAACTTTTAAGTCAACGTATACATACTTGAAATCAATAAGTATGTATCAATATATGATTAAATACAATGGTTATCCAAGTGGGGACACTTGTCTAACCCTATATACGAATTAACGAACAGAATAAATATCTAAATTATACAATAATACAATGATCGGATATTGTAAGAACTTGTATGAATACAAAGATTGGATAATCAATAATAA